>LR738714.1:149747813-149767399 GCA_902687465.1 Secale cereale | reverse complement strand
CGGGATGGAGGAGAGAGGGGATGGAGAAGGGAGCTAGTGAGGTAGAGGGCGACGGCAACAAGATGGTGGAGGGAGGGGCGACGGCGATAACATATGGCGGTAATACGGCCGCGGCGACGACGGGGTGTGGGCCGGGGGAGAGTGAGTGGAGTGGAGAGAAGAGTGAGTGGTGGGCGGCTGGGGAAGATAGTAGTGCTTTAGCAGTAGCGGGCTTTAGGATAACATGCTACAAATAAAGGCCATAGCAGTAGCGCTGGTATAAGACATGCACTACTACTAAACCTACTCCGGAGGCAACGTCGTGGCATTTGCAGTAGTAGCGCTCTTTTTCTCTGACGCGCTACTGCTACGGTTGTAGTAGTAGCACGGTTTTGGTATGTGCGCTGCTGCTAAGTAGCAGTAGCGCCTTATTTTGAGACGCGCTGCTGGTAAGATTCTGTGTATAAGGTTTTTCCTAGTAGTGCAATGCTCTCCATCAGCTGCATCATCTAGTTGACGGTCAACTCCTCCCGCTTATTGATCTTAGCGGGCATGTCATCGAGGCTCTCCTTCAGAAGCTCCACCAAGCCATTGATGAAATACTTCTGCTTATTGAGCTGATCGGGCATATCGCCAAGGGATAACAACTCCAGCACTGCCAGCTCAGCATGTTCACCTTCGCGGCTAGGGCGCTCTTGGGAGCCCTCGCCTGCCCGTGAGTGATCTTTCGAGGTCTCTGCGAGAAGGCGAGCCCTCTTTTTTCGTGGCCTTGGTCGCCGCTCCATTGCTACGAGTAGTTCTCGACCTAGAGCTCTACACACCAGCTATCGCAAAGACGAACGGAAAAGAAAGACTTATGAGGAGCAAGGTCGAGTGATTTTCGGCTTGGTATAGTTCCCCTTTTTATAGCCTAGTACTGCACTAGTACTAGAACCTGCATAGTGGGACCACATTCAAGTTTGATACATACTAGGTATGAGCAGGTTTGCACTGAATTATATCATGGTACTCCTACTTTTGAATGTGATGGGAACAAGCTAAACATTAATTGATGGTCGAGGCCCGAACTGGCTCCCGATGAGTTTCCTGGAACACAAAATTCAAGTACTTTGGAATGTGATGTAACTAGTCATACATGTCAGACCAAGCCGATGCGTGTCGCGGGTCCGACTGACCGTAATAATTATGCGATGGAGACTTCTGGTTGTGGCTTCGGGTGATTGTCACAACCAAGCAGTCAAAAACTAGTGATAAATTAATTACCATGTTTTTTCAAAAGACCAAGTATTTTCACAGGAATACAATACATATAGATGGAGTGATTGTCATGGTTGCAAACTGCCATGGCGCCGCAAGTTCACTTCAGCAGCAACCGAGTAAGTCACTGCATCGCTGATACATCTCCAACGTATCTACTTTTCCAAGCACTTTTGCCCTTGTTTTGGACTCTAACTTGTATGATTTGAATGGAACTAACCCGGACTGACATTGTTTTCAGCAGAACTGTCATGGTGTTATTTTTGTGCAGAAATAAAAGGGGTCTTTTACATCTATCTCCCTAACTTGAACCCACTACTCACATTTGCCCCTAATTCGAAAGCCTGATCAAAAATGACCCTCCGCCATCATGTCCCCTTATAGAATTGCCCTTCCGTGCCGTTTCCGTCCAGTCAAGGTTGCTTGACCGGTAAGCGGCCGTTTCTTTGACATTTTTGCCCCTCCATCCTTACACATGGGCCCAGGCCACCGGTTCACTCTCTCTCCCTCTCATTCTCTCGCCCGAGCCGCACGCTCTCTCTTTCTCCCCCAAATGGCCTCCCATCGTAACCCTAACCCTAGCTCACTCGTTCCCAACTCGCAAGGCTCAATCTACTGATGGCGACCGCGGTGGAGCTTCGGATTTGACTCAGTGTCACACTCTGCTATGACGTGAAGGAGACACCGCAACGGGATGGATGGGGACAACAGTTGTGGTGGCGGCGGCAGCGAATGAGGGAGCACACCGCAGCCACAGAAGTATGCTTCGGTGGGGAAAGTTTCTCTTCTAATCTAGTGCTGTCTCATGCCGTTTGTAGTTCGATTTGTTCTTGTAGTTTAATTTGCTGACCTAGTTCATAGTGCTCATGGCGTTGGGATGGACCCCGATAGAGCAGTTGGGATGGAATGTAGAATGGAAACCACACTTCTAGCTAGTGCTGGCGCAAAATCATCTAATACATGATTCTCCTTTCCCTTTGTTGCTGACAATCAATGGAATTTTAATCAGTTTAGATCTGCGATATGTGCTCAATATCCATGGGGTCTATATGATGCAGTGGAATTCAGGTACTGGGACATTGGAAAATCAGCTTGGGTCCCTGTCCAGTGTGATGATGAACTTGGTATCATGTTTGCAATACATGATTATTTCCCTGCTAAACTAGAAATCAGTGTCATACAAAGGAAGAGAGGAGAGACAGAGAGAGCAGAGGAACAAGATCTCAGTCTAGGTCTAGAGGTAAAGGTAGGACCAGCCAATCAAGGGGCAGAAAAAACTCATGTGTCTGACAGCAGTTCCATGCAGGCACCAGGAACACCTACTGTAGAAGTTCCTGGGCATGCAGGTCCCTCTCATAGTAGAGATTCAGGTGACCCCTATACTGAAGAGGGACTACCAGATGATTGGCCACGTGATGATGATGATGATAATTTGTTTCCACAGTTTGTAACAAGGAAGAAAGGCAAGGAAGAAGATGATGATGAGGAAGATTATGTTCCACCCCCTGAAGGCATGTTTGTTGAGGTAGGTGAAGATAAGAAGGAGGAGGATAGGGACATGGGATACTCTGAGACATCTGATGAGGAAAGACCAGATGTGTAATACAATAGAGATGATCCTTCATTGAAACAAGGAACAATTTTTTCTAGTGCTATAGACTATAGAAATGCTCTTGCAACCTTCTCAATAAAGACTCAAAGTAAATTTGTGATAGACAAGAGTGAAAGTACTAGGTTGACAGTACATTGTGCTTATAAGAGGTGCCAATGGAGGATGCATGCCTCCTTAATGAGACATAGCACACTGTTTCAGGTATGCATGTTAAGGTGAACAAAACTGCTCATACATGTCCCAGTGTGAACAGGAGAAAAAGATTGAGGTCAGCTAAGAGTAGATGGGTTGCCGATGTTGTGAAGACCTGGGTTTTAGAGGATTCAAAAGTGGGACCAACATAATTGCAGAAAAAATTGAAGAAAAAGTATGGCCTGGAAGTTCCATATATGGGAGTATTCTATGGGAAGCAAATGGCACTTGAAAATATCTATGGTAAGTGGGTTGACTCTTTTCAGTTATTGTATAAGGCAAAAGTGGAGAAAGCATCTCCTGGCAGTGTATTTAGCATTGATAAACACACTGTAGAGTACAAACTAAATGGGAAGAGCAGACATAAAGAGTGCTTTAGAAGAGTATTTGTTTCTTTCAAAGCATGCTGGCAAGGTTCTTTGAATGGATGTAGGCCTTATCGTCCAGTAGATGCCACTGCATTAAATGGTAGATTTAGAGGGCAACTAGTTACTGCATGTGCTATGGATGCTTGCAACTGGATCTTCCCAGCTCCATATGGAGTTCTTGAGGGTGAAAATATAGAAAGTTGGACTTGGTTTTTCTAGAATTTAAGAGAGCTTATAGGACACCCACCAGGTCTTGTTATCCACACTGATGGCCTGTAGACTGCAGTGGAAGCAGTGTTCACAGGTGTGGAGCATAGAGAATGCATGAGGCATTTGACTGTGAATTTCACAAAAAAGTTTAGGGGGAAATTCTTTTTTGAAAATTTATGGCCATGCTCATTGACATATAGCATAAAGAAACACAACTACCATCTTAGGCAGTTGTACAATAAGGCTGGTGTGAAAGAGTACTTAGAGGAGCATCATAGCAAGCTATGGGCAAGGTCACTGTTCAATGAATTGTGTAAAGTAGATTATGTTAATAACAATCTAGTTGAGTCCTTTAATTCAAAGATGAAAAAATGGAAGGGTATACACAATGTGGACTTGCTAGACAAAATAAGACAGTTTATAATGGAAAAGTTTGATCTCAGACAGCAGATTGCAGCTCGATCATTCATTGGCCACATCATAATCCCCAAAGTCATGAAAATGCTTCATGCAAAATCTAAGGACCTTGATATCGAGATAGTGAAGAGAAGCACATATGAGGCAGAGATCGCAACAGTTGACAAGGAGAAAAGACAGTGGAGATATCCAGTAAATTTGGAAACTAGGACTTGCAGTTGCAGAAAGTGGCAGTTAACTGGACAGCCTTGCATACATGCTTTGTATTTTATTACTTCAATGAGAGGCCCAGTAAGTGAGATCGATCAGTATGTACATGAGTACTTTTCTGTTGCTAAGTACAATGCCACTTATGCTGAAAATTTGCCATCAATGGAGGGCAAACAACGGTGGGATGTGGTGGATCCTGGGTTTAAATTGTCTGCTCCATTGCAAGCAGGGCCCCTGGTAGACCTAGGAAGACAAGAATTAGGGAAAATCTGAGGGAAAATGACTTGGAGGAATGAGAAAGAAATGTGGCAGGTGTGGAAGGCTTGGCCATCGTGGCACTAACTACAAGGAATCCATTGACCCAGCTTTTGGAGAAGAAGAGCACTAGGGATGAAAATGCAACAGATGACCATTTAGATGCTGAAACTGATGCTGAAAATGCTATAGAGGTTGAAACTGATGCTGAAAATGCTACAGAGCTTGAAACTGATGCTGCAATTGCTACAGATGCACCAACAGTGTCATCTGCTATAAGGTGCAATTGCTACAGATGTTCTCATTTCAATTTTTTGCTTTTTTTAATGTTCTCATTTCATTTTCGCTTCATTTAATGTTCTCATTTCAATTGTATCCCAAGAAAGAACTACAAAAGGGCAGCTGATAGAGGGATGTCACCAGCCAAGAAGAGGCTCAAGTGTGCACCAGATCCTACAGTAGGATCTGTAACTGGAAGCAACCAGCTAAGCAAAGAAGTGAGCAAAATTGTGACCACGAGGAGGAGTTCAAGGCTCTTAACTACCCCTGCTTGCAACACCAGGAGCAAGAAGATGAAAACTGTGTGTCTGGAATCATTTAGTGTTGTTTTTGTTGTTTAACAACTATTTGTGAACTTGTTAGCTGCTATCTTAAGTGTGTGATGCTGAAATTATGAACTTATGTAATGGTGAACTTGTGATCTGCTATCTTGAATGTGCAATGCTGAATTTATGCTATTTTGTGAGTTGTTATCTTGTGAGCTGCTAGTTTCAAATATTATGTGAGCTGCTATCTTGTGAGCTGCTATTTTGTCACAACAGATCATTTGGTCAAATATTTCCATCTATGCTATTTCATTGATTGTTCAAAGCAATATGCCAAGCAAGATTATTGAGTCATTTCCAAATAGCAACATCACAACATTCCCAAATCACAACATTGTTCTTGTGATAATACATTCCCAAACTAAGCTCCATCATAGCATACACTACAAAGAGAAATCCATTTAGTATGGATTATTATACCACCCAGAAACATCTGTGGCCAAAATACTAATACCAAGAACTATGATAAATCCCCATGCTTGCATAAGCTTGTTCCTCTTATTCATCTTCATCTTCAGTTTCTTGTTCTTCTCGGTTACATACATCACCCTCCTCTCTAAATCATGAGCTTTTAGCCAGCTCTTCTCCAATCCCGCATGAAGCTCCTCAAATGCAAAGTAGCGGAGGGCAGTCGAGAAACCTTCTAGCGGAGCTTCCTCCTCCCCAGGCGACGCGATGAGCAGGAATAAGCCTGTGGCCAGGGCACCGCCATGTCGACCGAACCTCAAGGCCACAGAATGTCAGATCGGGGATGTAAAACTCCGATTCAAACTGAACTATCCCTTCACCATCGACCTAATAGCAAACAAATCACCAAATTGATGAACCCTAATTCCGCAACATGCCCAAATCTCCCCCAAATCGACATTGGAACTTACATTGGCGGCCACCGACGAGCTCGCAAAGACATGCCTGACGCACACATCGCTCACCACGCAATGCCCAACCTGCCCCTCTCTCCCCGACTGCGGAATCGCCCGATCCAGTGTGTGCTCAAAAATGACCTTGTCGTCGTGAGGAAGAAGAAAGAGGGGGCGAGAGTGAACCCATTAGTTGGGTCCAGATGTAAGGAAGAAGGGAAAAAATGTCAAAGAAACGGCACATTAGCGGTCGAACAACCTTGACTGGACGGAAACGGCTCGGAGGGGCATTTCTATAAGGGCACATGACGGTGGAGGGGCATTTTTGAGCAGGCTTTCGAATTAGGGGTATATCTGATTAGGTGGTTTGAGTTAGGGACAGAAATGCAAATGGCCCGAATAAAAATTCTTGGAATGACCTGAAAATCAATGCAGAATATTTTTGGAATATATAAAAAATACTGGCGAAAGAATCAAGACCAGGGGGCCCACACCCTGTCCACGAGGGTGGGGGCGCGCCCACCCCCCTGGGCGAGCCCCCCTGTCTCATGGGCCCCCTGACGCTCCACCGACCTCAACCCCAACTCCATATATTCTCTTTCGGGGTGAAAAAAAATTAGAGAGAAGGACTCATCGCGTTTTATGATACGGAGCCGCTGCCAAGCCCTAATCTCTCTTGGGAGGTCTGATCTAGAGTCCGTTCGGGGCTCCGGAGAGTGGAGATTGTCACCGTCGTCATCATCAACCTTCCTCCATCACCAATTCCATGATGTTCACCGCCGTGCGTGAGTAATTCCATTGTAGGCTTGCAAGACGGTGATGGGTTGGATGAGATTTACCATGTAATCGAGTTAGTTTTGGTAGGGTTTGATCCCTAGTATCCATTATGTTCTAAGATTGATGTTGCTATGACTTTGCCATGCTTAATTCTTGTCACTAGGGCCCGAGTGCCATGATTTCAGAACTGAACCTATTATGCTTTCATGAATATATGTGAGTTCTTGATCTTATCTTGCAAGTCAATAGTCACCTACTATGTGTTATGATCTGGCAACCCCGAAGTGACAATACTCGGGACCACTCCCAGTGATGACCGTAGTTTGAGGAATTCATGTATTCACTAAGTGTTAATGCTTTGGTCCGGTACTCTATTAAAAGGAGGCCTTAATATCCTTTAGTTTCCAATAGGACCCCGCTGCGATGGGAGGGTAGGACAAAATATGTCATGCAAGTTCTTTCCCATAAGCATGCATTAGTATATTTGGAATACATGCCTACATTACATTGATGAACTGGAGGTAGTTCTGTGTGACCCTATGTTATAACTATTACACGAAGAATCGCATCTGACATAATTATCCATCACTGATCCAATGCCTACGAGCTTTTCACATATTGCTCCATGCTTAGTTACTTTACCGGGGCTACTGTTACAATCACTACAAAACTACTACTGTTACTTTTGCCACCGTTACCGTTACTTCCATACTACTTTGCTACTAAATACTTTGTTTCAGATATTAAGTCTTCCAGGTGTGGTTGAATTGAAAACTCACCTGCTAATACTTGAGAGTATTCTTTGGCTCCCCTTGTGTCGAATCAATAAATTTGGGTTGAATACTCTACCCTCAAAAACTGTTGCGATCCCCTACACTTGTGGGTTATCAAGATGGAAAAACCATGAAGAACTTGGGATTTATACTTGTTGATCACCATGAAGAACTTGAAAGATGAAAAAACCAAGATTTATCCCTCAACTATGAGGGGAGGTAAGGAACTGCCATCTAGCTCTGCACTTTATTCACCCTCTGTTATGAGTAAATTTGCGACACCTACTCCTGCTATTGAATCTGATATGTCGCATGTTCTTGATGATGCCACTTCTGCTATGCATGATACTTATGATGAAACTACTTCTATGCTTGATAATATTGTGCCACTAGGTGAATTTCTTGATGAACAAATTGCTAGGGCTAGAGAGAATGAAATTATTGAAATGGATAATATTTATGAAAGTGATGATGAAGATTCTCCCCCTAGATATGAATTGCCTGTTGTGCATGAAGGTTATCTTATGGATGAAGAAACTGCTAGAGATCTTTTAGCTTGCAATGATAGGCATGATCTTAATAAACTGTTAGCTAAGGTGAAAGAAAAGTCTTTGAATGCTAGAATGAAATATGACCCTGCTTTTCCTACTTCACCTATCTGTATTTCTGAAAAGGATTATGATTTCTCTATCGATCCTGAGTTAATTACTCTGGTTGAATCCGATCCTTTCCATGGCTATGAATCTGAAACTGTTGTGGCACATCTTACTAAATTGAATGATATAGCCACCCTATTAACAAATGAGGAAAAAGTTCGTTACTACTATATCCTTAAGTTATTTTTGTTCTCCTTAAAGGGTGATGCTAAAACATGGTTTAATTCTCTTGATCCTGGTTGTGTGCGTAGTCCCGAGGATATGATTTATTACTTCTTTGCTAAATATTTTCCCGCTCATAAGAAAGAAGCTGCCTTAAGGGAAATATATATTTTTGTGCAAATTGAAGAAGAGAGTCTCCCACAAGCTTGGGGGAGGCTTCTCCTATTACTTAATGCTTTGCCTAATCATCCTCTTAAGAAAAATGAAATACTTGATATATTTTATAATGGACTAACCGATGCTTTGAGAGACCACCTGGATAGTTGTGCTGGTTGTGTTTTCAGGGAAGGAACTGTTGATCAAGCTGAATTTCTATTGAATAATATGTTGATTAATGAAAACAATTGGACACTTCCTGAACCAACTCCCAAGCCAACTTCGAAGAAAAGGGGTATTCTATTTCTCAGTTCCGAAGATATGCAAGAGGCAAATAAATATATGAAAGAAAAAGGTATTAAAGCTGAAGATGTTAAGAAGTTACGACCTATTGAAGAAATATATGGTCTTGATAACCCAACACATGTAGTAAAGGTAAATCCTCTCTATATATTTGATGAAGGTGATATTCCTTATAATAAGTCTGCTAGCCAATGCTTAGATGAGTTTGACAATTTTATTGTTAAACAAGAAAACTTCAATGCTTATGTTGGTAGACAATTGAAACGTAATGCTTATATGATTGAACACTTAAGTGATTATATGTATAGAGTTAAAGGTGAACTTAAACTCATTAGTAAACATGCTTTGATGGTTACCACTCAAGTAGAACAAGTACTTAAAGCACAAATGATTTGATTAATGAATTAAATAGTAAGAAAAATGATGATGCAATTAGAGTTGTGACTAGAGTGGGCAGAATGACCCAGGAACCTCTGTATCCTGCGGGCTACCCTAAGAGAATTGAGCAAGATTCTCAGAGAACTAATTTAGATGCACCTAGTTCTTCTAAGAAGAAGAAAAAGAAAAATGATGGGACTATGCATGCTTCTAGTGAACCTGTTGTTGACACACCTGAGAATCCAGTGATATCTCTATTTCCGATGCTGAAACACAATCTGCTAATGAACATGAACGTAGTGATAATGTTAATAATGATGTTCATGATGATGCTCAACCTAGCAATAACGATGATGTAGAGATTGAACCTGCCGTTGATCTTGATAACCCACAATCAAAGAATCAACGTTATGATAAGAGAGACTTTGTTCCTCGGAAGCACGGTAAAGAAAGAGAACCATGGGGTCAGAAACCCATGCCTTTTCCTCCCAAACCATCCAAGAAAAAGGATGATGAGGATTTTGAGTGCTTTGCTGAAACGATTAGACCTATCTTTTTGCGTATGCGTTTGATTGATGTGCTTAAAACAAATCCTTATGCCAAGTATATGAAAGATATTATTACAAATAAAAGAAAGATACCAGAAGTTGAAATTTCCACCATGCTTGCCAATTATACTTTTAAAGGTGGAATACCATAGAAACTAGGAGATCCAGGAGTACCAACTATACTAGGCTCCATTAAAAGAAACTATGTTAAAACTGCTCTATGTGATCTTGGAGCTAGTGTTAGTGTTATGCCCCTCTCTTTATATCGTAGACTTGATTTGAATAAGTTGACACGTACTGAAATATCTTTGCAAATGGCCAATATATCAACTGCTATACCTGTCAGTATTTGTGAGGATGTGCCTGTTGTGGTTGCAAATGTTACTATTCTAACGGACTTTGTTATCCTTGATATTCCCGAGGACGATAGTATGTCTATTATCCTTGGTAGACCCTTTTTGAATACTCCAGGGGCTGTTATTGATTGCAACAAAGGCAATGTCACTTTTCATGTTAGTGGTAATGAGAATATGGTACACTTCCCAAGGAAACAAACTCAAGTCCACAGTATCAATTCTATTGGAAAAATTTCAACGATTACTATTGGAGGTTTTGAATTTCCTCTTCCTACTGTCAAGAAGAAATATGATATTCTTATTGCTGGGGACATACATATCACCATCGAGGTAACCTAGTGTTATTAGAAAATTCTCCGTTTCATGTTGATGGGCCTCGAACCCCTCGTTGGTTACCCCAAGTGGAAGGTGTAAGATGCAGTAAGTAGAAGTGTTTTCCCCTAGCAAAGATGCCAAGGATCGAATCCCCAGAGACTCCTAGGTTCAACAAGTAGGTGTCAATTGCTAACGGCGCAATTAGCAATCAACGTGGACCTGCACACAGATACAAATAACTTTGCTCCCAACGAGTACAGAGAGGTTGTCAATCTCTCCGGCCTTGTAGTTCACAAAGGGTTAAAAGCAATATGATAGTAGTGTTAGATAGTGTTTTGCAATAGTAAGTAAATAGCGAAAAGTAAATAGTGGATGTGATCAATGATGGTAATATGGACCGGAGTCTCATGATGTTCACTAGTGATGTCTCTCTCCCAAAAGACGATAAAACAGCTATGCGAGGTAAACAAATTACAGCTGGGCAATTGACAGGACCACGAACGCAAACCAATGCTGATTACATTGCAAGAAAGGTTGAGGTTCAAAGCATGGGCAGTACGCCAAAGTAAGTAGACCGAAATCCATCAATATCTACTACTAATCATCCACCTTGAGATATCTATCCAGAACATCTCGCTGGTATTAAGTTGCGAGTCCCACCCATAGTGTAAACTCAATGCAACAGACAACTGCATTAAAAGAACTTTGCGTAAAGTAAACAATCCTTGCACCCGCGGGCACAAGCACCATTGTTTTCCCCCTTGTGGCAACAACACATCCCCTAGACTCATGTTTCTGTCACTCAAGCTAGTCATCGAGGGGCATGAACCCACAATCGAGCATAACGTTCCCTCTTGGAGTCACTACCTATTACTCGGCCAAAGCAATAAATAACAACGGAGAACATGCAAGAATTACTTATGAACTAAAATATAAAAGAGGTGAATAAAATATATTACTCAAGATCAATCTGAACATAATCTCATAATCCATCGGATCCCAGCAAACTCAACATAGCAACAGCATAAGGATTACATAGGTGCCTCGATCATGTAGGGCAGCTCACGAGGACTAATTAGTGAAGCACAAGAACGGGAGGAGAACATCACATAGCTACTGGTCATGGACTCATGGTCCAAGGGAGACTACTCACTAATCATCCACCTTGAGATATCTATCCAGAACATCTCGCTGGTATTAAGTTGCGAGTCCCACCCATAGTGTAAACTCAATGCAACAGACAACTGCATTAAAAGAACTTTGCGTAAAGTAAACAATCCTTGCACCCGCGGGCACAAGCACCGTTGTTTTCCCCCTTGTGGCAACAGCACATCCCCTAGACTCATGTTTCTGTCACTCAAGCTAGTCATCGAGGGGCATGAACCCACAATCGAGCATAACGTTCCCTCTTGGAGTCACTACCTACTACTTGGCCAAAGCAATAAATAACAATGGAGAACATGCAAGAATTACTTATGAACAAAAATATAAAAGAGGTGAATCAAATATATTACTCAAGATCAATCTGAACATAATCTCATAATCCATCGGATCCCAGCAAACTCAACATAGCAACAGCATAAGGATTACATAGGTGCCTCGATCATGTAGGGCAGCTCACGAGGACTAATTAGTGAAGCACAAGAACGGGAGGAGAACATCACATAGCTACTGGTCATGGACTCATGGTCCAAGGGAGACTACTCACGAGTCATCCGGGAGGCGTCCATGGTGGTGGAGAAGCTCCCGGTGGTGATCCTCCCCTCCGGCAGGGTGCCGGGAAGAGTTCTCCTGGTGCTCCCGATCTTGGAAGCGGCGGCGGCGGCGGAACAGAGATGGGATCGCGAAAAGAAGTCCTTGTTCTGAGGGTTACGGAGGACCCTTTAAATATATGCCAAAGTAGGGCACCGGGGGAGTCCCAGGGGGCCCAGGCGCCCCCCCCGGCGCGGCCCAGGGGGGGCGCGCCCACAGGGCGCCTGGAGCCCCTGTGCCCCCCCCAGGCTGTCCTTCGGACGCAGTGTTGTTTCCGGTTCGCTAATTTTTTATATAATTTTTCTGGGCAGTTCTCGAAACGTGAAAACCTGAAATACAAAAACAGCCGAAAACAGAAACTGGCACTGGGGTGCACTGGATTAGTAAGTTAGTCCAAATATGATCAAAAGTGTATGCAAGTGTATGAATATCATAGCAATATCACCCAAAAGTGGCATGGAGCAAGCAGAAATTATAGATACGTTTTGGACGTATCACATGTTATTCGGAAAGAGTTTGTTAACAAGACTTGATCAACCTTGTTAATGGACTCCTTTTGATGAGCATGCGATGGATAAATTTAGAAACCACAACTATCTGTACCCTCTTTTTACTTTATATTATTCAAATTAAATGAAGAAAAAATAGTATTTTCTGTTTGTTTTCTAAGTTAACCATGCAATAAAAAATACCCCGAAAATATAAGTTCTCCAAATGCCACGAAAATGAAGTATGATTTTTTCTAGAATATTTGGCATTGAGATCACATCAGGGGGCCACACCACCTGGCCACGAGGGTGCAAGGCGCACCCACCCCCTGGGCGCGTGCCCCTTCCTCATGGGCCCCATGTGGCCCCTCCACTTATTCCAGCACCCACACACTTCATCTTCCTCCAGAAAAATCCTCCCATAGCTCAAACTCGTGTTCTAGCTCATCTTGCTGCCATTTTCGATCACCTTGCTCAAAGCTCCATTCACAAAACTGTTTGGGGAGATTGTGCTTCGGTATGTGACTCCTCCATTGGTTCAATTGGTTTTTGTTCTAGTGCTTTATTTATTGCAAATTTTTGCTGCTTAGGTGACCCTGTTCTTGAGCTTGCATGTCAAATATATGTGGTCAAAAGTAGTTCTAATGCATGATATAGTCTCTAGGCACTTGTGGGAGTAGTTGCTATCAATCTTGTTGAGTTTGGTTCACTTTTATTTTGAGTCATTAAAAATTTCAGAAATTTTTCAGAGGAAGAAAATGATGAGGAGATTGTTGAGAGGCTCTTCTAGCCAAAGCTCAAATGATAAGAAGAAGTCACTTAAGTACAAATTGATATTTGATAAAAAGTACTGTGAGATTATTACCCTGCCTGCACCTTCTTTGTTTGATTTACTTTCAGGCACGTACCTCATTTTGTCGGATGCCGTTTATGCGTACTGGAGCCAGGCATAGGTCTCAAAGCCGGAGCCGGAGCCATCACTTGACCCTTATCAGCAATCGGTTTATCGGTGGGATCCCGAGGAGGTTGCCAACCAGTGGCACCCAGAGGACACTCCTCCTCACACCAGAGATAGTAGCTTTGATCCGTGGCAATAAACCAACTTAGGCCAAAAGCCTAAGCTTGGGGGAGTACGTATATTTCTCACCGACATTACATTCATGTTCACACATTCATTCTAGTAGTCAGTGCTCATACTTTTTCATTGTATTATCCATGCTAGTTTATTTTCTTTTCCAAGTCTTTTTCTTGTGTGTTAGAAAAGACCTTAAGAAAAACAACACAAATTAGTTGTAGCTATTAGCTACTTTACTTTCCATGCCTGTAGTAGTAGTAATTAAATGAAAACCCAAAAAGATTTATCGTTCTTCTTTTGCTTGTTGGGAGCTTTCCCGTGTAAATAGTTTTATTTCTTTTCTTTTCTTTGGGGGTCAAGAGGAGAAGACCATGATGAAAATGTTTAGTGGCTCTAATATGCATTATTGTTGATTTAATCAAGAGCCATATTACCTTGTCTTCTCCCTTGTATTAAATGCTTGCAGATTCCAGCTTAGTCCAATGCACGTGCACTATTATCCACACCGTTCGGTCGTGCGAGTGAAAGGCAATAATGACGATATATGATGAACTGATTGAGATGAGAGAAGCTGGTATGAACTTGACCTATCTTATTTTTGTAAATATGAATAGTTCATCGTTCCTGATTCAGCCTATTATGAATGAATCATGCTTGCAATGACAATTAGAGATTATAGTTGCTCATGCCATGCTTAATTAGCTAGGAGTTTATAATGGTTTACCTTGCGTGCCGACATGCTATTAAAATGGTTGTGATGTGGTATGATAGGGTGGTATCCTCCTTTGAATGATTCAAGTGGTTTGACTTGGCACATGTTCACGCATGTAGTTGAAACAAAATCAACATAGCCTCCACGATATTTATGTTCATGGTGATTTATATCCTACTCATGCTTGCACTCATTGCTGATTAATTTTAATGCATGCTCATGAAAGTTGTCGCTCTCTAGCTGGTCGCTTCCGAGTCTCTTTCTAGCCTTCACTTGTACTAAGTGAGAATACTGCTTGTGCATCCACTTCCATAAACCCCAAAGTTGTTCCATATGAGTCCACCATACCTTCCTATATGCGGTATCTACCTGCCGTTCCAAGTAAATTTGTATGTGCCAAACTCTAAACCTTCAAATGAAATTCTGTTTTGTATGCTCGAACAACTCATGTATCAACTAGGGTTGTCTATATCTTCCCTGCTAGGTGGGTTATCCTCACGATGAGTGGATGCTACTTCTCGAGCTTGCATTGTATTCCCTCAAAGAGGAAAGGGAGATGCATCACAGTAGCATAAGTATTTCCCTCAGTTTCTGAGAACCAAGGTATCAATCCAGTAGGAGACCACGCGCGAGTCCCTTGCACCTGCACAAACAAATAAGAACATCGCAGCCAATGCGATAAGGGGTTGTCAATCCCTTTGCGGTCACTTACGGAAGTGAGATTTGATAGAGATGATAGTTTATATTTTTCGTATTTTTGTTTATAAGAACAGAAAGTAAAAGCGGAAAAAGTAAAGTAGATGTAGATTGATATGTTGAGAATAGACACGCGGGCCATAGTGTTCTCTAGTGGCTTCTCTCATGATAGTGATATTCTACGGCGGGTAAAGAAATTACTGTCGAGCAATTGATAGAAAAGAAAATAATTATGGGACTATCTAGGCATGATCATTGTATATAGGCATCACGTCCGAGACAAGTAGACCGACTCCTGCCTGCATCTACTACTATTAATCCACACATCGACCGCTATCCAGCATGCATCTAGTGTATTGAGTTCATAAGAACAAAGTAACACCTTAAGGAAGATGACATGATGTAGAGGGATAAACTCAAGCAATATGATTTAAACCCCATATTTTTATCCTCAATGGCAATAATACAATACGTGCATTGCTGCCCTACTGTCACTGGGAAAGGACACCGCAAGATTGAACCCAAAGCCAAGCACTTCTCCCATTGCAAGAACTATAGATCTAGTAGGCCAAACCACACCAATAATTCGAAGAGACTTGCAAGGATATAATGAGCACACATAAAGAGTTCAGAAAAGAACTGAATATTTCTCATAGATAATCGTGATCATAAACTCACAATTCATCGGATCTCGACAAACACACCGCAAAAAGATATTACTTCGAATATATATCCTCGAAGACCGAGGAGAACTTTGTATTGAGATCCAGAGAGAGAGAGAGAGAGAGAGAGAGAGAGAAGAAGAAGCCATCTAGATACTAGCTATGGACCCGAAGGTCTGTGGTAAACTACTCACAACTCATGGTGAGGGCGATGATGATGATGTAGAAGCACTCCGTGATGGATCCCCCTGCGGCAGAGCTCCGGAATAGGCTCCAAGATGAGATCTCATGGGAACAGAAGGTTACGGCGGTGGAATTATGGTTTTCTCTTTGTTGTTGATGGTTTCGGGGTACGTAGGCTTATATAGGAGGAAGGAGGACACTGGGGGACTCACGAGGGACCCACGAGGCAGGGGGCGCGCCCTGGGAAGGGGGGCACGCCCCCCACTGTAACACCCCAAAATTTTGATCTTGCTTTAGTAATAAAATTTTGACCAGGAGTTTCAACTTTTCTTTTTCTGGGTTTTTCTTTGATTGTCAGATCTTCCCTTCTGTTGTTTTTGTGGAGTTTTTGCCCCGTGCAAAAATTCTTGGTATAGTGTTTGGACTTAATTGCCCTAACCAAGAATGACAATCTCTCTTGCACTAGGTTCTTTGGCATTATTATTTTCTCCTTAAGCTCTATGAATTGAAGGGATTTCCTTCTGCTTTAAAGTCCCTTTTGCACTGCAACCCTTTGATGGAATTGTCCAAAAATTCCACCAAAATTCAGGGATGTCAGGTGAAGCCTCTACATCACTTCCATGCAAAAACCCTTGAGTGTTCTTTGGAGAAGTTGAGCAAAACACCCTCTTTTGCTCTCTGGTCCAGATTGCCACTTTCTACTACAGCCCTATTCTAACTAGCTTCATTGGCCTTGAACTTTTTCCAACTTATAGTCCTTCCTACCAAACCGTTAAGTCCAGGAGATTGGAGCAATTGGATCATTTTTGGTCCATGAAGTTATGCCCTTTTCTTTCTGTCCAGAACTGTAGTTTTGCAAATCTTGCACTAGCAAGTTTCTCAAAATGGCCAACTGACCTTACCACTCTCTTTAACACCCAAAGAGAACCCAACCTAGAGTTTTTGGCCACCCCAAGAAATGCCTAGATGCTTCTGGCATTTTGTCAAACACCTTGCATGCATGGTCAGTTTTGACATAGTTTCTGGTTTGTGCAATGGACCATCTTGCTTTGCCTAACCAGTATGTCCACTAAGTTCCTAGCTAACCCTAATCCAAGCCTGCTAATTCCCAGCCTCTCCTATGCCTTCTAGCACGCGCTGGCATTTCATCGAGCACATGGTGTGCGTGCGCTGGGCGCGCCCAGAGCGTGCGCATTGCACGTGTGTGCTCCCGAGCCGCCGCGTCGCGCCCGTGGCCCCAACTCGCCTGCAGAACCATGCCCCGGCCTCATCCACACACCAGAACGCTCCAAGCCGCCCCTGGAACTCTAGAGCGCCATCGTCAGAGCTCATTTGGTGGCACGCCGGCGGTCACAGTGGACCTCTATCATGGTCGGCACCGCCTAAGCCACCCGCGCTCGCCAGCTGCCCCTGGAGCAATGCGAGCTGATCCGCGAGCTCGTCCGCAAGCGCTCATCGCCGCCACGCCCCCCTGCAGCTACTGAATGGCGGTCGCCGGCGATCTTATCCACGGCCGCCGCTAAGGTATTTAAGAGACCCCCGAGCTCGTCTGAGCCCTCAGGTAACCTCAGGCCACCCCCATGAAGCTCCCCTAGCCCGCAATCTCCAGGAGAAGGTCGTCTTCTCCGTCTCCGGTCAGATCGGCCGCCGCTTCGTCCCGGTCTGTTCCGGCGCATCCAGAGCCTCCCCTGCTCTCCCGACTACACCATTAGACTCCACTTGGTCTTACGGAACTGTCCAGCATCTCGAACGCGGCCAGGACCCCCTCAGGCCGAGCCCCCAAATCCACCGAGACCTCCTCTGCCGCGGAGCTCCCGCCGACGACTCTCTCCACCCCCGACGATCCAGCGACAACCGGGAGGACCGCCCCGGTCTAGCGGATCCGTTCCTGCCCTCGGATGCCCTCGAGGAGCCTCCGTTCGCCGGCGACGATCGCCGGAGTCCCGCCTCCGTTCGGGCAGAGGAAGAGGAGGGAGAGGCGACTGGTCAAACCTGACCAGTGGGCCCCATGGACCCACTGTCAGTGACACAGCCCCGCCTCCACGCGTTTTAAGAGGAAAAGCAAACTCGCAAGTACATCTTCCCCGCATCGAATACACATTCTTTCGAAACGTTTTCTTTTCTGTTTTAATTTTAAAAAACAAAGTTTGACTGAAAACTTGACTGGCTTTATCTTTTAAAATATAAATCCAAATGAATTGATTCTTTTTCTGTTGTTCCTCCAATTTGGTCTAGTTTATTTTCATATTTATTTGAAAATTTTCCAGACAACTTTTTTTGTGTTGTTTTGAGTCTATGCATTGATTTCATATTCTTTCAAATAGGATTTTGACGAGGGAGAAAACTTCCAAAAGTCTTGGAATACACTTTACCTCCCCACTACTTGAAGGCAAGCACTTTTGAACCCCGCTCTAATGCTTGTGAGTGTTGTTGATGCGATTACAACGTCACCTCAAAATGGATGCATTCATTTCTTTTTCATATGTGCTGATATGATCATAACTATGAGTGCATGAGGTATACCCCTTGCTGTGGATACATAATCTGCATGACGGCGATCCCCCTCGTATGCCTTCCAGGCCTAACGGAAGAAAACCGTGAAAGTCGTTGTCTTGTGTAGACACGAGCTTGTCACTAGCTCCTCGTTGAGACGGTGGAGTCCGGTATGGCTTGGTGAGGCATGACGGATGGTGATTCCGAATATTATTGTGAAATGTCTTAGTTATGCTAATTATGCAAATGATGTTGAAACCTCCTGAGTCGACCATAGATCGAGCCTTGCTCCAGTAACCCCCATGCTTGTTTTGTACTACCACTTGTCCCTGCCAACGGCAGGGTACTGTTTAGTAAATTGTCGAACCCTGTTCTAGCACACACCATACAGAGAGACCATGGTGGAAGATACCGGCTGCATCCGGTAGGCAGGCCACCTGGTCCGGGGGCATGGGTGTTTCGGTTGGAGCCGAAGGGGATAGCTTCCCCGGTTTCACGCGCGTTATAAATTTTGTGATCCCATGCTAGTCGAGGTTGTAGCCTCCCCACTTAGAGTTTGGCTTAACAGTGTCGTGGGTGATTCCACACATCGGTAAGTTAGGCTGGTGTGTGCGGTCAGGTGTGTCTTCAAATTAAAAGGCCGTAGACTGAATTAGTCCAGAGGGACTAAAGGAATCCGTTATTCGTGGGTAAAGAGTACACCCTCTACAGAGATTAAATCTATTCTAATAGCCGTCTCCCTGGGTTAGGACTACAGTCTGGGAAGGGTCAAGTGTCGATCTTAGCGTCGGTCTTCGGAGGAATAGCTACTAAAACAGAACGTAGATCATGATCTATGACCTATGATGACTATTAAATTTTGTTAGTATTATTTTGGACTAACTTTTTATATTAGTTGAATTAATGAGTATCCCTGGGACAGTTCTACCTCCTGGATATTCACGGTGTATTTCTCTTATTTACAAGCCCTTTCTATGGTGTCGCTCAGACGCCCGACTGTGGCATGTTTGTTATTTCTTTTACTTACAAGCCCTTTATGTGGTGTCGCTCAGACGCCCGACTGTGGCATGCTTGTTATTTCTTTTATTTACAAGCCCTTTCAGTTGTGTCGCTCAGACGCCCGACTGTGGCATGCT
>LR738714.1:149693777-149747714 GCA_902687465.1 Secale cereale | reverse complement strand
TTCTTTTATTTACAAGCCCTTTCTGTGGTGTCGCTTAGACGCCCGACTGTGGCATGCTTGTTATTTCTTTTATTTACAAGCCCTTTCTGTGGTGTCGCTCAGACGCCCGACTATGTCATGCTTGTTATTTCTTTTATTTACAAGCCCTTTCTGTGGTGTCGCTCAAACGCCCGACGGTGGCATGATCGCTATTTATTTTACTATCTCTCCCTGATTGCATATGCATTTTTATACAAATGACCTACTTGAATTATGGACTGTCACCTCATAATCATCTTTCTGATTATCAATTATTCTCGAGCATGACTATATCTCACCCATGTGCATAATGTTTGCGAGTACATTCGAAGTACTCACTGGCTTGTCCCTGGCTATTGTCTTGGCCAGATTTCATGCTTGGAGAGGAGCGTTGCGACGACTACCCGGAAACTATGCAACAGTGATAGCAGCCTCGCGAAGATAGGAGTTAACCTGGTCAGCTTTTCCCGTGGGAAATGGAGTCCCATAGCCACCAATGAACCACAAACCGCTTCCGCCATCAGCCACTAGAAATCTTGTGTTGTACTCACATGCCAGAATGGTCTTGTCCTACATATCTTGTATTTTGCTTGGAGTTTCTGTAACAAGTTGGTGCCTCATCAGCTAACAGTAATCCTGGGGCTGGTGAGCACAAGGGCCGCTTCTGGGGAATTTATCACCCTGAAACCCGGTCCTGACACCCACCCTCGTGGGCTCCTCGTGGCCCCTACTACGTGGTTCTCAAGTCTCCCATGCGTGATTTTCTCCAAAAATATCTCTCCCAAAGGTTTCATTCTGTTTGGACTCCGTTTGATATTCCTTTTCTGCAAAACCCTGAAACAGGCAAAAAACAGCAATCTGGACTGGGCCTTTGGTTAGTAGATTAGTCCCAAAAAATGATATAAAAGTGTATGACAAAACCCATTAAACATCCAAGACATCATAAATAATAGCATGGAACAATAAAAAATTATAGATACGTTGGAGACGTATCAAGCACCCCCAAGCTTAATTCCAGCTCGTCCTTGACTAGGTAAATGATAAAAACATAATTATTGATGTGGAATGCTAACTAACATAGTTTTTAAATGTAATTATCTTAATTGTGGCATGAATGTTCAGATCTGAAAGATTCAAGATAAAAGTCTATATTGACATAAGAAATAATAATACTTCAAGCATACTAACAAAGCAATCATGTCTTCTCAAAATACAATGGCTAAATAAAGTTATCCCTACAAAATCATATTGTCTGGCTATGCTCCCTCTTCATCACACAAAATATTCATATCATGCACAACCTCGATTTCGGCCAAGCACTTGTTTTCATACTCTATTGTTTCAGACCTTTCAACTTTCACGCAATACATGAGGGTGAGCCATGGACATAGCACTATGGGTGGAATAGAGAGGTGGTTGTGGAGAAGACAAAAAGGAGGGAGATGGTCTCACACCAACTAGGCGTATCAACGGGCTATGGAGATGCCCATCAATAGATATCAAAGTGAGTGAGTAGGGATTGCCATGCAACAGATGCACTAGAGCTAAATATGTATGAAACCTCAACAAAAGAAACTAGTGGGTGTGCATCCAACTTGCTTGCCCACGAAGACCTATGGCATTTGAGGACGCCCATCGTTGGAATATACAAGCCAAGTTCTATAACAAAAATTCCCACTAGTATATAAAGTGACTAAGCATGAGACTCTCTACAATGAAGAACATGGTGCTACTTTGAAGCACAAGTGTGAAAAAAGATAGTAGCAATTGTCCCTTTTTCTTTTCTTTCTTTTTTCTTGTTTTTTTTCTCTTTTTTGGGGCCTTTCTTTTTCTTTGGCCTTTCCCCCATTTTTTTCTTTTTTTGCGGAGGGGCTTTATTGATTTAGCCTTTCCTCCCATGGGACAATGCTCTAATAATGATGATCATCACACTTTCATTACAACTCGATATTATAACTCGATACAAGAACAAAGTATGACTCTATATGAATGCCTCCGGCAGTGTACCGGGATGTGCAATGAAACAAGTGTGACATGTATGAAATATTATGCATGGTGGCCTTGCCACAAATTAGATGTCAACTACATGATCATGCATGGCAATATGACAATATGAAGCGTGTCATATGAACGGACCGGTGGAAAGTTCTATGGCAATATATCTTAGAATGGCTATGGAAATGCCATGATAGGTAGGTATGGTGGCTGTTTTGAGGAATAGTATGGTGGCTATTTTGAGGAAGGATATATAGTGGGTGTATGGTACCGGCGAAAGTTGCGCGGTACAAGAGAGGCTAGCAATGGTGGAAGGGTGAGAGTGCGTATAATCCATGGACTCAACATTAGTCATAAGAACTCATATACTTATTACAAAAATCTACAAGTCATCAAAACAAAGCAATCAACGCATGCTCCTATGGGGGAGGTTGGTAGGAGGTAACCATCGCGCGCCCCCGACCTCCACACAAAGATTGGCACTTTACAAATACTTCATGCTCTAACTTCGTCACATAGCGGTTCACCATACGTGCATGCTACGGGAATCACTAAATTTAACACAAGTATTTCTCAATTTCATAATAACTCCACTAGCATGACTCTAATATCACTATCCTCATATCTCATAACAATTATCAAGCATCCAACATCTCATCATATTCAATGCACTTAGTGTGAAAGTTTTTACTACATTCATATTGGATGTCTATCATGTGAAGACTAGTTTTATAGCCTAAACACATTACCATGCTGTTTTAATAGACTCTCAAAAGGATATAAGTGAAGCTTGAGAGTTCAGCAATTTCTTCAAAATATTATCACCACCGTGCTCTAAAAGATATAAGTGACGCACTTGAGCAAACTATTCAACTCAAAAGATATAAGTGAAGCACATAGAGTGTTCTAACAATTCCTAGGACATATTTAACTCTCTCAAATAGGTGTGTCCAGCAAGGATAATTGTGGCAAACTAACAAGCAAAGACTCAAATTATACAAGACGCTCCAAGAAAAACACATATCATGTGGTGAATAAAAATATAGCTCTAAGTATAGTTACCGATGTATGAAGACGAAAGAGGGGATGCCTTCCTGGGGCATCCCCAAGCTTAGGCTTTTGATTGTCCTTGAATTTTACTTGGGGTGCCATGGGCATCCCCAAGCTTAGGCCCTTGCTACTTTTTGTTCCATAGTCCAACAATGCAATACTCAAAACTTGAAAACTTCACAACACAAAACTTAGACAAAAATTCTTGTGAGCTCCGTTAGTATAAGAAAGCAAACCACTACTCAAAGGTACTGCAACAAATTCCTTCTTTGTTTATATTGGTGTTAAACCTACTGTATTCCAACTTCTCTATGGTTAATACCTTTCAATATTACTCATAGATGCATTGAAATAAGCAAACAACACACGAAAAACAGAATCTGTCAGAAAAAGAACAGTCTGTAGTAATCTGCAAGTTTCGCATACTTCTATAACTCCAAAAAATTCAAACTAAATTGGTAAACGTGAGGAATTTGTCTATTAATAATCTGCAGAAAGAATCAACTAAATAGCACGCTCCAGTAAAATCTGATGACCATTCTAGCTAGCGCTAACGATTCTGTTTTTCACAGCAAGATCACATAAACTTCACACAAGTCTTCCCCAAGGTTCTACTTGGCTAAAACACTAAAAAAAACATGAAACCACATCTAAAAAGAAGCAAGATGCAATATTTATTCCCTAATAGCAGCAAAAAAATAATATAAAATTTGGTTGCCTCCCAACAAGCGCTATCGTTTTACGCCCCTTGCTAGGCACGATACAAGATAGATCTAGGTATTGTCATCTTTGGAAGGCAATCCATAAGTGGCTCTCATAATAGATTCATATGGTAATTTGATTTTCTTTCTAGGAAAGTGTTCCATGCCTTTACTTAACGGAAATTGGAATATAATATTTCCTTCCTTCATATCAATAATTGCACCAATCATTCTAAGGAAAGGTCTACCAAGAATAATAGGACATGAAGGATTGCAATCTATATCAAGAACAATGAAATCAATGGGCACATAATTCCTATTGGCAACAATACGAACATCATTAATTCTTCCCATAGGTTTCTTAATAGTGGAATCCGCAAGATGCAAATTTAAAGAACAATCATCAAGCTCATGGAACCCTAGCAAATCATACAAAGTTTTTGGGATAGTAGAGACACTTGCACCCAAATCACACAAATCATAGCATTCATGATCTTTTATTTTAATTTTAATAATAGGTTCCCACTCATCATAAAGCTTTCTAGGGATAGAAACTTCCAACTCAAGTTTATCTTCATAAGATTGCATCAAAGAATCAACTATGTGTTTGGTGAAAGCTTTATTTTGAGTATAAGCATGCGGAGAATCTAGTACGGATTGCAACAAGGAAATACAATCAATCAAAAAGCAATTATCATAATTGAATCTCTAGAAATCCAAAGTAATGTGTTCATCACTATGCAAAGTTTTAATCTCTTCACTCCCACGTTTAATTTTTTTAGCATAAAGATCTAAAAACTCCGAATTATTGGGACACCTTAAAGCAGAATCATCTCCAAGCCTATCTTCATCAAGATTTATAGTAGAAAACAAGAATCTAATGGGAGACACATCAATAACTTTCAGATGTTCATCTTTATTTTCATGATAACTAGAAGAACACGCTTTAATATGATTCTCTCTTTTAGCACGCATCCTAGCGGTTCTTTCTTTCCATTCGTCAAGGGAAATCCTCATGGCTTTGAGAGACTCATTGATATCATGCTTAGGTGGGATAGATCTAAGTTTCAAGAATCAACACCAAGAGTAATTCTATCCACACTTCTAGCCAATTCATCAATCTTAAGCAATTTCTCTTCAAGCATAGCATTGAAATTCTTTTGCGAGAACATAAACTCCTTAACACTAGTTTCAAATTTAGAAGGAATCTTTCCATAAGAGTTGTTGTAGGAATTACCATAATTATTAGAGGAATTACTAGGAAAAGGCCTAGGATTAAAATTCCCTCTATAAGCATTGTTACCAAAATTATTCCTACCAACAAAATTCACATCCAAAGATTCATTGTTATTTTCAATCAAAGTGGACAAAGGCATATCATTAGGATCAGAAGAAGCACTCTTAGTAGCAAATAATCTTATAAGTTCATCCATCTTTCCACTCAAAACACTAATTTCTTCAATAGCATGCACTTTTTTACTAGTAAATCTTTCGGTGTGCCATTGAGAATAATTAACCATAATATTATCTAGGAGTTTGGTAGCTTCTCCTAAGGTAGTTTCCATGAAAGTGCCTCCCGCGGTCAAATCTAAAAGATTTCTAGAAGCAAAATTCAAGCCAGCATAAAAGTTCTGAATAATCATCCATAGATTCAAACCATGTGTAGGGCAATTACGTATCATTAGTTTCATTCTCTCCCAAGCTTGTGCAACATGCTCATGATCTAGTTGCTTAAAGTTCATAATATCGTTTCTAAGAGAGATGATCTTGGCCGGAGGGAAATACTTAGAGATAAAAGCATCTTTGCACTTATTCCACGAATCAATACTATTTCTAGGAAAAGAGGAAAACCAAGTTTTAGCACGATCTCTAAGTGAAAATGGAAATAACTTGAATTTAACAATATCGTTATCCGTATCCCTTTTCTTTTGCATATCACACAAATCAACAAAGTTGTTCAGATTAGTAGCGGCATCTTCACTAGGAAGGCCGGAGAATTGATCTTTCATGACAAGATTCAACAAAGCAGCATTGATCTCACAAGATTCAGCATCGGTAATAGGAGTAATCGGAGTGCTGACAAAATAATTATTTTGTTGGTATTGGAGAAGTCACACAATTTGGTATTGTTCTGAGCCATAGTGACAAGCAAGCAATCCAACACACAAAAGCAAACAAGAGGCAAGCCGACGATAAACACACGGGAGAAGAATGGAAAATAAAATGGCAAGGGTGAAGTGGGGCAGAGGAAAATGAGAGGCAAAAAATGTAATGCGAAGGATAAGGGTTTGTGATATGTCCTTGGTATATGACTTTTGCGTAAGCCTCCCCGGCAACGGCGCCATAAATTCTTCTTGCTACTTCTTGAGCTTGCGTTGTATTCTCTCGAAGAGGAAAGGGAGATGCAGCACAGTAGCGTATGTATTTCCGTCAGTTTTTGAGAACCAAGGTATCAATCCAGTAGGAGACCACGCGCGAGTCCCTCGCACCTGCACAAACAAATAAGAACTTCGCAGCCAACGCGATAAGGGGTTGTCAATCCCTTTACGGTCACTTACGGAAGTGAGATCTGATAGAGATGATAGTTAATATTTTTGGTATTTTTGTTTATAAGAATAGAAAGTA
The DNA here is from genome assembly GCA_902687465.1 of Secale cereale. Classification (NCBI taxonomy): domain Eukaryota; kingdom Viridiplantae; phylum Streptophyta; class Magnoliopsida; order Poales; family Poaceae; genus Secale; species Secale cereale. The sequence continues at coordinate 149,741,325 of LR738714.1, read as the reverse complement.
AAAGCGGAAAAAGTAAAGTAGATGTAGATTGATATGTTGAGAATAGACCTGGGGGCCATAGTATTCTCTAGTGGCTTCTCTCATGACGGCGATATTCTATGGCGGGTAAACAAATTACTGTCGAGCAATTGATAGAAAAGCGAATAATTATGAGACTATCTAGGCATGATCAGTGTATATAGGCATCACATCCGAGACAAGTAGACCGACTCCTGCCTGCATCTACTACTATTACTCCACACATCGACCGCTATCCAGCATGCATCTAGCGTATTGAGTTCATAAGAACAGAGTAACGCCTTAAGAAAGATGACATGATGTAGAGGGATAAACTCAAGCAATATGATATAAACCCCATCTTTTTATCCTTGATGGCAACAATACAATACGTGCCTTGCTGCCCCTGCAGTCACTGGGAAAGGACACCGCAAGATTGAACCCAAAGCCAAGCACTTCTCCCATTACAAGAACTATAGATCTAGTAGGCCAAACCAAACCAATAATTTGAAGAGACTTGCAAGGATATTATGAGCACACATAAAGAGTTCAGAAAAGAACCAAATATTTCTCATAGATAATCTTGATCATAAACTCATAATTCATCGGATCTCGACAAACACACCGCAAAAAGAGATTACATCGAATAGATCTCCTCGAAGACCGAGGAGAACTTTGTATTGAGATCCAGAGAGAAAGAAGAAGCCATCTAGATACTAGCTATGGACCCGAAGGTCTGTGGTAATGTGACACCCCGAGACCGGTGCGCCAGGTGTCAGCCAGTTATTCGTCGTTGTTGCCATGTCATCTGCTTGCGTGTTGCATCTTGCCATGTCATCATGTGTGTTGCATCCTCATGTTTATAAAACTTGCATCCGTCCGAGTTCCGGCCAGCGTCTCCGTTGTCCGTTCTGAGCCCAGACACACTTGCACGCGCCCGCGGCGCCTCCGAATATTTATTTTATGAGTGGCCGGAGAATGTCCTCGGAATTTGGTGAAACTTGGCGTGTGGTCTTATTATAGCATAGGTAGACCACCTGTCAAGTTTCGTCGCATTCGAAGCTCGTTTGATAGCCCAACGGTTAACCGTGTTAACCGCCGGAAGCCTTTTCTCTTTTGGCCTAGCACCCCTCCACAACAGCCCACCAAGCCATTCTAACCCCCTCCATGCTCTTGGCCGTTCGATCACTATCGCGTGGCCGCGAACCGCCTCATATGCACTCTCCTAGCTCCCTCTACCTATAAATATGTGTCTTCCCCGTATTTTTCTCGCAGATGCAACCCTAGCCCCGTCCTCCTCCGCGCAGCCAGACATGTCCGCTCGCCTTGGACATGTCCGCCGCCGCCTCCCGCACCAATCAGCATGCACCACGTCACCCCGCTGCCCTTCTCTCTCCTGCCGCGCCGCCGCGGCCCGTGGAGCCCGGAGTGGGCCCGCGCGGGCCCGAGCCGCCGCCGCCCGATCTTCCCTCGGGCGGAGGAGGACGACCGACGCCCTCTCGCTCCCAGCTGGGCCGCGTGGGCCACAGCCCTAGCTAGCCCAGTCGCCCTGGCCCATCACCCTGCCTCCTCTGCCGGGCACCGCCTCCTTCATCGCTGCTGGCCCGACCGCCGTCGGCCCAGCTGCCTCCTCTTCTCCTCCGGCCCAGAGGCCTTTGGTGAGCAGCCCTATTCCCCGTCCCGGGCGTCCCTTAGCTATTTGCGCTCAATTGTTTTTTTTCTCCAGAATATGGCTAGGTCCCAGAAATTGAATAATATGTTGCTATGCTCATGTGGCTGTAATTTTTTGTGTGCTTATCCAAATGATGCAAATAATATGTCAAAATGATCGTGGTGTTATGCTCTACATTTTGTTCCATTGTGATATGCTTGTTTGAGTTCATCTTGATGCCCTAATCATCGTTGCAAGAGTGCTACTTGTTTAAAACTACTGTTAACTATAATTTTGTTGCATACTTGTGATGCTTGTAACTTTGTGCATGTTTATCCAAATGGAGCATATGATATGTCAAAATATTCATTGTGAAGTCCTCTACATGTTGGTTGCTGTAGCATTCATGTTAGGTGTTATCTTGCCATGTTAATCTGTGTTGCAAAAGTGCATTTGACTGTTAAGTGCTGAAACTTGTTGTGAGATGCTGTTTTCACTTGCCCTTTGCTATTGATGTGTTTATCTTCATGCCACATGCCTATATGTTTTAGAAGCACAATCATATGATCTTTGCTATGGTGCAATCCACTTTCCATGATATGCCTTGAGGTGACTTAAACAAGCTTGTAAACATGCCATGTTGTTGTTGCTGTTTTATACTTAGTGAAAAAACTGCTAAGTCTGGAATCTGTTATAACCTGATGCTATGTTTGCTTTATGCCTCACTCAAATCCATGCTTGTTTTGGAGTGGCGAATGATCATGTCTTGTTGTCCATGTTATTGTCTATCCATTCATGCCCTTACTTGCACATATGACCTGCTGTAGCTTATTTATTTCTTGCTCTCAAGTTGCCATAAATTCTACCTGTCAGACTTTTATCAGCATGTTCAATTTGGTGGAGCTTGTTGTTATTGATCCATGCCTCCTATGGAGATGCTCCAATGGAGTTGTTTGATGTATGATATGTCTACTACATGTCCATGATCTTTATATGCTTAGTAGAGTTGATATGATTGTTTTTTTGTGCCTCCGAAGGCAGCATCGTGATGATGTTTTTGCCTTCCCAGATTTTTGCTAAGTCTGGATAAATTTATTGCAACTTGCCATGCTTGGTTAATTGTGTTCGAGCAAGATTTTGGGTGTGTTCTAAGTTCATGCTTGTTAAGTATCATGTCTATTTCACATCCGTGCTTCTTGTTATCATGTTTGGGTGTTGTAGCATATATATAATTTGCTCCAAAGTTGCTATGTGGCTGTTAACTTCAACTTGTTGTTATATCTTGTTTCATGTGTATGTGTTGAACCGTTGCTCCATTTTGAGTGTGCCCTGTATGAAACTTGTGTGATTTTGCATGTAGAAGCATAATATCATGTTGTTTACATGTTTGGAGTGTGTTTGCTTGATGTTTGGGTGCATCTTGCACCGTTGCCATGTTTGTCTTGTTTTGCTCATATCTTCTAGGCCGTAGCTCCGAATTAAACAAACTTTATATGAAACTTGACTAGAATTTCGAGTAGATTATCTTTGTGCATGTTAACCTGCTGTTTAACAACTTTAACATAAGTTTGTTCAGATCTGGACTAATTTCAAATTATGCATATGAGGGCTTACCGGATTTGCTTTATGTTGATTCCAGTCTCATTTAAACTTGGTGGGTGATGTTGTTCTTGTGTGCTTCATCCCTTGCCATGTATTGCATCATATATAGACTTGTCTTGCATCATACTTGGTTGAGCATCTTGTCATGTCTTGTGTTGTGTGTTTACTTTGTTGTCTGCTTCTTCTCGCTAGTTCTTTTCCGTTGCGATCGTGAGGATTCGTTCGACTACATGTGGTTCATCTTCGAGGCTTCTTCTTCGTCTACTTCATGGATCCATTCTTCTTCCTTGCGGGATCTCAGGCAAGATGACCATCCCCTTGGATACCTTTACTATCATTGCCATGCTTAGTGTCTTGATGCTATCGTTATATGCCGCGCTACCCATCTTTATTGTTAGCCCCTCTCCTTGTTGCCATGAAACCTCTAACCTTTGACACCTTCCTAAGAAAACCGTTGTTTGGCTATGTTACCCGCTTGCTCAGCCCCTCTTATAGCATTTTAGTTGCAGGTGAAGATGAAGTTGTTCCATGTTGGAACTTGATGCTTTGGGAATATCACAATATGTCTTATATATATTAACAAACCTATATACTGGGCATGGGTGGAAGGCTTGGCCTTTTGCTCGGTGTTTTGTTCCACTCATGCCACCTTAGGAGCCGATAAGCCGGCATTATGTTCCTTGATTTTGCGTTCCTTACACGGTTGGGTATATGGGACCCCTTGACAGTTCGTCTTTGAATAAAACTCCTCCAGCAAGGCCCAACATTGGTTTTATTGCAACATAATAAAAAACTAAATTAATTAATTGCATAGGGAGTTAGCGCTACCCGAGGATTCTTCTACATACAGGGGGGCCCAGTGCTGATGGTGTTGGTCCCAAACTAGGGCCACTTGTGGTGCCACCCAGTTATCTGGGGTCTTCGGTTGCTGTACGTATTGCTCATCCGGACGTGGCCTGAGACGAGATACGCGCGGCTACTATCAGGGTGTCGGCACGCCGGAAGGTCTTGCTGGACTTGTTTTACCATTGTCGAAATGTCTTGTGCACCGGGATTCCGAGCCTGATCGGATTGTCCCTAAGATAAGGGGTGACAATATTATTATTACTTCTGCTGATCGTGAGAGCTTGTGATGGGCTAAGTTGGGACACCCCTGCAGGGTTATGATCTTTCGAAAGCCGTGCCTGCGGTTATGTGGCAGATTGGAATTTGTTAATGTCCGGTTGTAGAAAACTTGACAGAGGATCCGAGATAAAACACACAACTGCATGAGTAACCGTGACTGTCTCTTTTCACTTTGAGAAGAGAACACGGTGGGGTTATGTTTGACTCGTTGGTAGTTCAGGATCTTTAGTGATCATTACTAGTTTGCGACCGTTTGCGTAGATGCTCATCTTATTCTTGTACTCGTAAGTTAGCCACCATAGTTTTGCTTAGCCGCTGCTGCAACCTCACCACTTTACCTCTTCCTACCCATTCAGCGTTGCTAGTCTTGATACCCATGGTTATGGGATTGCTGAGTCCTCGTGGCTCACAGATACTACAACAACAGTTGCAGGTGCAGGTTTCCGAAGACTTGACGTGAGAGCGATACCCATTGTGTTGGAGTTCTTTCTTCTTCTTCTTCTTCTTCTTCAGTCTTGGGTTTGGTTCCGGGTCGGCATCCTGGGATAGCAGATGGATGTCGTTGTGCTTTTCATGTTTGCATCCGTAGTCGGATGTCTTGTATTGATGTTCTATTCATGTAACTTGTATGTATTGTTGTATCCCCCATGTATGTATGTAATGGTACGATGTAATGATATCCATCTTGCTAAGCGCCCGAAATGCGGTTGTGCCCCAATCACGTAAGTGTCACGTGATCGGGATAGAATCGCATCTTGGGCCTGACAGGTAAACTACTCACAACTCATGGTGAGGGAGATGATGATGATGTAGAAGCACTCCGTGACGGATCCCCCTCCGCCGGAGCTCCGGAAGAGGCTCCAAGATGGGATCTCACGAGAACAGAAGGTTACGGTGATGGAATTAGGGTTTTCTCTCTATTGTTGATGGTTATGGGGTACATAGGCTTATATAGGAGGAAGGAGGACACCGGGGGACTCACGAGGGACCCACGAGGCAGGGGGGGCGCGCACTGGGAAGGGGGCACGCCCTACTCTGTGGTTCTCAAGTCTCCTGTGCGTGATTTTCTCCAAAAATTAACTCTCCCAAGGGTTTCATTCCGTTTGGACTCCGTTTGATATTCCTTTTCTGCAAAACCCTGAAACAGGCAAAAAACAACAATCTGGACTGGACCTTTGGGTTAGTAGGTTAGTCCCAAAAAATGATATAAAAGTGTATGACAAAGCCCATTAAACATCCAAGACATCATAAATAATAGCATGGGACAATAAAAAATTATAGCTACGTTGGAGACGTATCAGTGGACTCCTCTCATCATTCACGAGAAAATGGCCGGTAACCAAGATGCCCAGTCCCATGCTCAAATCAAATCAAAGTAATTAAACAGAACTACCCCAGGGCTGTTGTTGGTATGGACAATACCCGTTTTTTCGGGTCAGCCATGGAGTGTGCTTGTTGGTGGTGGGGGAGTATAAACTTTACCATTCTGTTTGGGAACCGCCTATAATGTGTGTAGCATGGAAGATATCAAGATCTCTTGGTTGTTATGTTGACAATGAAAGTATGCCACCCAAAATATGATTCATCTCTATTTCAAAAACCGAGCTCTGGCACCTCTGCAAATCCCTGCTCCCTCTGCGAAGGGCCTATCTATTTACTTTTATGTGGATTCATCATCCTCTTATTAAAAAGCACTAGTTGGAGAGCACCACTATCATTTGCATATATTCCTATTAATTTACATTCAGTATGATTGTGATTGGATCTCTTTTACCATGAATTAAAATGTCTAGTCAGTCCTTGCTCTTCAGAGGTGCTCTGCATTTTTGTTTTGCGGTCTCAGAAAGGGCTAGCGAGATACCATCTTGTTATATCATATTATGATTGTTTTGAGAAAGTGTTGTCATCCGAGGTTTATTATTATTGCTCGCTAGTTGATTATGCCATTGATATGAGTAAACATGAGACCTAAAAGTTATTGTGAACGTGTTTAGTTCATAATCTTTGCTGAAAACATGAATGTTGGCTTTACATATTTGCAACAACAAGAGCAAACAGAGTTTGTCAAAGTTTTTCTTTATCACTTTCAGTTTGTCAACTGAATTGCTTGAGGACAAGCAAAGGTTTAATCTTGGGGGAGTTGATACGTATCCAACGTATCTACTTTTCCAAACACTTTTGCCCTTGTTTTGGACTCTAACTTGCATGATTTGAATGGAACTAACCCGGACTGGCGATGTTTTCAGCAGAACTACCATGGTGTTGTTTTTCTGCCGAAATAAAAGTTCTCGGAATGAACTAAAAATCAACAGAAAATATTTTTGGAATATATAAAAAATATTGGCGAAAGAATCAAGACCAGGGGGCCCACACCCTGTCCATGAGGGTGGGGGGCGCGCCCACCCGCCTGGGCGTGCCCCCTATCTTGTGGGCCCCCTGACGCTCCACCGACCTCAACCCCAACTCCATATATTCAATTTCGGGGAGAAAAAAATCAGAGAGAAGGATTCATCGCGTTTTACGATACGGAGCCGCCGCCAAGCCCTAATCTTTCTCAGGAGGGCTGATCTAGAGTCGGTTCGGGGCTCCGGAGAGTGGAGACTGTCGCCGTCGTCATCATCAACCTTCCTCTATCACCAATTCCATGATGTTCACTGCCATGCGTGAGTAATTCCATCGTAGGCTTGCTGGACGGTGATGGGTTGGATGAGATTTACCATGTAATCGAGTTAGTTTTGCTAGGGTTTGATCCCTAGTATCCATTATGTTCTAAGATTGATGTTGCTATGACTTTGCCATGCTTAATGCTTGTCACTAGGGCCCGAGTGCCATGATTTCAGAACTGAACCTATTATGTTTTCATGAATATATGTGAGTTTTTGATCCTATCTTGCAAGTCAATAGTCACCTACTATGTGTTATGATCCGGCAACCCCGAAGTGACAATAATCGGGACCACTCCCAGTGATGATCGTAGTTTGAGGAATTCATGTATTCACTAAGTGTTAATGCTTTGGTCCGGTACTCTATTAAAAGGAGGCCTTAATATCCTTTAGTTTCCAATATGACCCCGCTGCCATGGGAGGGTAGGACAAAATATGTCATGCAAGTTCTTTCCCATAAGCATGCATTAGTATATTTGGAATACATGCCTACATTACATTGATGAACTGGAGGTAGTTCTGTGTGACCCTATGTTATAACTATTACACGAGGAATCGCATCCGACATAAGTATCCATCACTGATCCAATGCCTACGAGCTTTTCACATATTGCTCCTTGCTTAGTTACTTAACCTCCGCTACTGTTACAATCACTACAAAACTGCTACTGTTACTTTTGCTACCGTTACTTCCATACTACTTTGCTACTAAATACTTTGCTGCAGATATTAAGTCTTCCAGGTGTGGTTGAATTGACAACTAAGCTGCTAATACTTGAGAGTATTCTTTGGCTCCCCTTGTGTCGAAAAAATAAATTTGGGTTTAATACTCTACCCTTGAAAACTGTTGCGATCCCCTACACTTGTGGGTTATCAATCGTTGGCAGGGAAGGAGGGCAACTCACCTCGCCTACGATGCATCCCTAGCGCCGCCGCCGTAGCTGGCATCGTGATTTGGCTTCTCCTACCGCCCATTTGAACAGTTGCACCGGTTGCTCATCCCGTCCTGCAGGCGTGCGCGTTCTTTCCTCCGCAGTCGACTCCGTTAATATGATCTCTACCATTGGCCCCAGCTCGAAATCAACGCGACGCTGCAAGATGCTGACTCCCCTTAGCATCTCACCCCTGAGATCGACTCACGCCTCCACCTTGTGCTTCGCCAGGTGTAGCTCCTTCGAACTTGTCTCCAATTGATGCGACGCTTCCCCGATTTGATTTGCCCTTGCTTCCCACCACCTGAAACACAACCCCGGCCTGTCCTCCAGCGCCACCGATCTATGATTCCATAGCAATGGATCACCTGAGAAACACATGTAGGTTTCTCTCAAAGGTGGCAGTGCCGCGGGCCACAGCAAGAGGGCATCCCGCGGGATCCTCGGATCTAAGGGATTATCCATGGCGGGATCAGGTGGGCGAGGCGGGGTAGCGAGCGTAGGCGTAGGGAGTGCCCTATGAGGCTAAGATAAAGAATAGTAATCCACTCCATCAATATTTAAATACAAATGCCACCAACAGTAACACAGGCAAAAATTAATCATGTTGCCCGCGTCCTGGTATATTGGCCCCCTTTTTATTTTATGCCAATTTTTGACCAAAAAAATAACTAAGAAAATGTTAATGCATGTCCCAAAAATTATTTCATTGGAATCACATTTGAACATAGTTTTCGATTACATTAATTTTTATGACATGCATAAATATTGTGTTCCTTAAAATTATGGTAAAAAATTGGCACAAAATATGAAGAAGACCAATGGACGTAGCAACGCATGATTTAACTACTCGTATGCACGCACTGGAGTAGTTATTCTCAACTACTTCCTCTCTCACGTCCACTCAATTTGGATGCACTGTATTAATTGACCATTAATAAAGTAAACGACTTTACACGCGTCAAATTATCACATGGGGTGGATCTTCGTACAAAAATGCATGCCACCATATTCCCGCGTGTGCGTGCGAGGGAATGAGTGCACATCTTCGCTTCGTGCACATACTGCCAGTGTGCGTGAGAGAGGACGATTACATTCTTCTGGATCCAGCAGTACATCACTGTGATCCATCCACACAAGGAGGTTCTGACAACGCCTACACATGTGCCACGTGGCTTCATGCATGCCCCCACATCATTTTAATCATAATATATTAACTCAAATAGGGAGAGACACTATGTAGTGTGCCATTGGAATTCCAATTTACGTGTTTTGCACATCCTGTAAGTACTAGTAAGGTACACGTGCATTGCACGCATGAGATTTCGCAACAAAATAGCACACTATAGCACGTAAGCTTTGAGTCATATATGCATGATGTAGACGTTCATTTAATTGTTGTAGTTCATCTCATTCAAAATGAATTAGTTTTTATATAAAATTTACTCTATTTTATGATTCATGGAATTGTGCGTTGTAAAGCATAAAGTAAAAACAAATAATGGCAATTCAACTAGAAAAAAAGTTTGGGCAATTATGATACGGAAGATTCTAGAACGAAGGAGAAATACTTGTATTTTGAGATTCGTGCATTATGCTTAAGTTCAACCATGGAGTCTTCTAGATTGTACATGTGGCGGAATCTGGTGGAATGTAGATGATATCCAACAGCCAGTAGTGCTCAGATTTGCCATCTCTGCACCGTCGGATTGGCTTCATCCAATGACCACCTTTCAAATTTATCCGCACACTATATAGGGGTATAGAGTATAGATATAGATGTATAGATATAGACTAGTGGCACATCATCTAAAGCCTTTCTATATGCTCATTTTTCTAGAAATGTGCTCTACCGTGCACCCACGCGTTTGTATGTGGGAATGAGTGCGTGTGTGTACCTTTTCTCTTTCGCACACGTAGTCCGTGTGTGTGAAAGATACTAAGATATGTCGAGGGAATTTGTGTCAATGCAATTTGTGTGAATGAGAGGCATATATACATAAATGTATGTGCGTGGGGCCGGGGTGATAACCGAGAAGGGAGGTGAGGGGTCGACTGCGCGCGATATCGATAGAGACATATAGAGGGAAGTGCTCTACGAGCGTGCAAGCACTTGGATACGGGAGGGGTATGGAAGATGGTGTGAGAGGCCAAGTGGAGGGAAAGTATGAAGGAGTGCACAAGTGCGAGATCGATATTTAATGAGAGGGGTGAGAACGTGCGCGGTTGTGCGCAGTGGCGGAGCCATGAAAAATAAATGAGCTAGGAGGCAAGCATTGCTAATCCTTTATGGGGAGGGCCAATTCATCAACTTAAACCATTTTATTAGCAGTTGATCTACTGATCACATTCATATTAGCCTCAATATATAGTGATGTTAGGGGGGGCAGGGCCCTTGTTGCCCCCGGCCTTCGCCACTATGCGCGTGTCTAAGAGATGAAGCGGAAGGCATGGATGATGAGAGGGAGACGATGGATAGATAACCTGGGTGTATTAGCTATGTCGTCCTATATAGAGAGGTATATATTGATCGATGTGTATGTGGGAAAGAGGGTGAGACCTGACTAGATATGTAGATCGATTGGTTTGTGTGGAAAACTGGAAAAGACCTAGCTATATATTTACACACATAGAGGAACATCGTGAAGGAAATATGCCCTAGAGGCAATAATAAAGTTGTTATTTATATTTCCTTATATCATGATAAATGTTTATTATTCATGTTAGAATTTTATTAACCGGAAACTTAGTACACATGTGAATACATAGACAAAACAGAGTGTCCCTAGTATGCCTCTACTAGACTATCTCATTGATCAAAGATGGTTATGTTTCCTAACCATAGACATGAGTTGTCATTTGATCAACGGGATCACATCATTAGGAGAATGATGTGATGGACAAGACCCATCCGTTAGCTTAGCACTATGATCGTTTAGTTTTACTGCTATTGCTTTCTTCATGACTTATACATGTTCCTATGACTATGAGATTATGCAACTCCCGAATACCGTAGGAACACCTTGTGTGCTATCAAACGTCACAACGTAACTGGGTGATCATAAAGATGCTCTACAGGTGTCTCCGAAAGTATTCGTGGTGTTGGCATAGATCAAGATTAGGATATGTAGGAGCCAATATGAGCATAGAGATACCGACGATCGAATCTCGGGCAAGTAACATACCAATGACAAAAGGAACAACGTATGTTGTTATGCGGTTTGACCGATAAAGATCTTCGTAGAATATGCAGGAGCCAATATGAGCATCCAGGTTCCCCTATTGGTTATTGACCGGAGATGAGCCTCGGTCATGTCTACATAGTTCTCAAACTCGTAGGGTCCGCACGCTTAACGTTTGATGACGTTCGGTATTATGAGTTTATGAGTTTTGATGTACCGAAGGAGTTCTGAGTGCCGAATGAGACCGGGGACATGACGAGGAGTCTCGAAATGGTCGAGACATAAAGATCGATATATATATTGGACGACTATATTCGGACATCGGAAAGGTTCCGAGTGATTCGGGTATTTTTCGGAGTATATGGGCCTATTGGGCCATATGGGAATAGAGGAGAAAGGCCAAAAGGAAGGAGGCGCGCGCCCCCCCTCTGGTCCGAATTGGACAAGGGGTGCAACCCCCTTTTCCTTCTCCCTCTCCACCTCTTTCCTTCTCTCCTACTTTGGAAAGGAAAGGGGAATCCTACTAGGACTTGGGAGTCCTAGTAGGACTCCCCACACTTGGCGCGCCCCCTCTAGGGCCGGCCTCTCCCTTACTCCTTTATATACGGGGGCAGGGGGCACCCTAGAACACAAGTTGAATTGTTTTAGCCGTGTGCGGTGCCCCCCTCCACAGAAACACACCTCGGTCATACCGTTGCAGTGCTTAGGCGAAGACCTGCGCCGGTAGATACATCATATTTGTCACCTCGCTGTCGTGCTGACGAAACACTCCCGTGAAGCTCAACTGGATCAAGAGCTCGTGGGACATCATCAAGCTGAACGTGTTCTCAACGCGGAGGTGCCGTACGTTCGGTGCTTGATCGGTTGGATCGCGAAGAGGTTCGACTACATCAACCGCGTCACTTGACGCTTCCGCTCCCAGTCTACGAGGGTACGTAGACACACTCTCCCCTCTCGTTGCTATACATCTGGTAGATAGATCTTGCGTGATCGTAGGAAAATTGTAAAATACTACGTTCCCCAACACATCGATCGTTGCGCATGCATGTGAGAGATAAGGAATGCCCAAAGTGATGAAGAGGGGGAGGTGTGTGTGCGTGCGTGCATGGGAGACTGATTTGAAGAAAAATATTGCATGTGTGTGGTGGATAATGTCGAGTGGTAGTGTGTGTGCATGCATGCACGAGAGAAAGTTAGTGGTACAATTATAAAGAGAAGACGGCTGTGTGGGTGTAAAAGACTAGATGAGATCATAACCAATGTAAAGTTGAATTCCAATATTTGAATAAGAGATCATTATGTTTGAAACCCATGCATGCATGAATATAACTGAGATATGTGTGGTGTGGTTTGGAAACGAGCATGCTCTACTGTATAAACATTGAACAAGGTCAGACTGATTTTAATTTGAGATACCGATGGCAGGCATCGTCTGACCACATTGCAACCATGCATGGACACACTACTCAGATTGGAGATGATGGGTGGATTTCGCATCACATATATATACCCCTATATAGTGTGCGAATAAACTTTGAAAGATGGTCGTTGGATGAAACCAATCCGACGGTGCAGAGATGGCAAATTCGAGCACTACTAGCCGTTGGATATCATCTACATCCCACCAGATTCTGCCACATGTACAATCTAGAAGACTCCATGGTTGAACTTAAGCAGAATGCACAAACCTCAAAACACAAGCATTTCTCCTCTGCTGTAGAATCTTCCGTATCATAATTGCCTTTTTTTCTAGATGAACCACCATTATTTAATTTTACTTTGTGATTTTTAATGCACAATTCCATGATTCTTAAAATAGGTTAGCATTTTAATAAAAACTAATTGATTTTGAATGATATGAACTATAAGAATTTAACGAACATCTACATCATGCATATATATGACTCAAAGCTTACATGCTATAATGTGGTATTTATTCATAATTTGATTGTCAAATCTCATGCGTGTGTTGGGGAACATAGTATTTCAAAAAAAATCCTACGATCACGCAAGATCTATCTACTAGATGCATAGCAACGAGAGGGGAGAGTGTGTCTACGTACCCTCGTAGACCGAAAGCGGAAGCGTTTATCAATGCGGTTGATGTAGTCGTACACCTTCACGATCCATCCCGATCTAGTACCGAACGTACGGCACCTCTGCGTTCACCACATGTTCAGTTCGATGACGCCCTCGCCTTATTGATCCAGCAAGACATGCAAAGTAGTAGATGAGTTCCGGCAGTACGACGACATGGTGACAGTTGTTGATGAAGAACAATCTCTACATTGCTTCGCCAAGCACTACAGAAACTTGATGGAGGATAAACTTGAGGGTCGGGGTTGACAACACACGGCTTGGTGTATCTTGATGTGTCTAGGGTGCTACCCCTACCCCTCTATTTATATGTTGAGCCTTGGGGTCGAATCTTGGAGTAAAAGCCTCCACAAAGTCGGTTTCACCCGAAAGGCAAGAGTCCTTCTCGGACTCCAGGACCAGACGCCAGGGTTCCCGGCGTCTGGACCCAGACGCCAGGGACCCTAGCGTCTGGCCCCTGGACTCCGCAAAACTTGCTTTTGCGCTTTCCAAAAACCTTGTGGGCTTTCTCCTTTGGCCCAAATAAAGTGTTCTCATACCCAAACATTTCGGGAAACATACGGAACCCCTTCCAGTGAATTCCAGAACCCTTCCGGAGGTTAAACACTATTATCTCATATATCAATTGTTATCTCCGGACCATTCCGATGTTCCTTGTCATGTCCGTGATCACATACGGGACTCCGAATAACATTCGGTCACCAACATACATAACTCATTAAATACTATATCGTCAACGAACGTTTAAGCGTGCGGACCCTATGAGTTCGAGAACTATGTAGATATGACCGAGACATCTCTTCGGTCAATAACCAATAGCGGAACCTGGATGCCCATATTGGCTCCTACATATTCTACGAAGATCTTTATCAGTCGAACCGCATACCAACATACGTTGTTCCCTTTGTCATCGGTATGTTACTTGCCCGAGATTCGATCATCGGTATCTCAATACCTAGTTCAATCTCGTTACCGGCAAGTCTCTTTACTTGTTCCGTAATACATCATCTCGTGACTAACTCATTAGTCATTTGCTTGCAAGGCTTATTTACATGTGCATTGCCGAGAGGGCCCAGAGATACCTCTCCGACACTCGGAGTGACTAATCCTATTCTTGATCTATGCCAACACCATGAACACTTTCGGAGACACATGTAGAGCATCGTTATAATCACCAAGTTACATTGTGATGTTTGATAGCACACAAGGTGTTCCTCCGACATTCGGGAGTTGCATAATTTCATAGTCATAGGAACATGTATAAGTCATGAAGAAAGCAATAGCAGTAAAACTAAACGATCATGTGCTAAGCTAACGGATGGGTCTTGCCCATCACATCATTCTCCTAATGATGTGATCTCGTTGATCAAATGACAACTCATGTCTATGGCTAGGAAACATAACCATCTTTGATCAATGAGCTAGTCTAGTAGAGGCATACTAGGGACATACTGTTTTGTCTATGTATTCACACATGTACTAAGTTTCCGGCTAATACAATTCTAGCATGAATAACAGACATTTATCATGATATAAGGAAATACAAATAACATCTTTATTATTGCCTCTAGGGCATATTTCCTTCAGTCTCCCACTTGAACTAGAGTCAATAATCTAGATTACATAGTAATGATTCTAACACCAATGGAGTCTTGGTGCTGGTCATGTTTTTCCCGTGGAAGAGGCTTAGTCAACGGGTCTGCGACATTCAAATTCGTATGTATCTTGCAAATTTCTATGTCTCCCTCCTTGACTTGATCATGGATTGAATTGAAGCGTCTTTTGATGTGCTTTGTTCTCTTGTGAGACCTGGATTCCTTCGCCAAGGCTATTGCTCCAGTGTTGTCACAAAAGATTTTCATTGGACCCGATGCACTAGGTATTACACCTAGATCAGATATGAATTCCTTCATCCAGACTCCTTCATTTGCTACTTCCGAAGCAGCTTTGTATTCCGCTTCACACGTAGATCCCGCCAGGATGCTCTGCTTGGAACTGCACCAACTGACAGCTCCATCGTTCAATGAAAATACATATCTGGTTTGTGACTTAGAGTCATCCGGATGAGTGTCAAAGTTTGAATTGACGTATCCGTTGATAACCCACAAGTGTAGGGGATCAGTTGTAGCCTCTTTCAATAAGTAAGAGTGTCGAACCCAACGAGGAGCTAAAGGCTAAACAAATATTCCCTCAAGTTCTATGGACCATCGATACAACTCTACGCACGCTTGACGTTTACTTAACCTAGAACAAGTATGAAACTAGAAGTATTTTGTAGGTGTTTTTGGATAGGTTTGCAAGAATATAAAGAGCACGAAAATATAAACTAGGGGCTGTTAAGATAAAGCAACAATAAAGTTAGTGATAGAGAGTGTGGAGAAGTGGTGGTAGGAGTTGCGAAATTGCCCCTAAGCAATTGACTACGTTACTAGACCGATAGCAAGTTTTATGTGGGAGAGGCCACTGCTAGCATGTCAGCCCTTACTTGGAATTCTATGCACTTATGATTGGAACTATTAGAAAGCATCCGCAACTACTAACATTCATTAAGGTAAAACCCAACCATAGCATTAAGATATATTGGTCCCCCTTCAATCCCGTCTGCATCAATTTCTACGCTAGGTTGAAGTTTCTGTCACCCTTGCCCTCCAATACGTAGTCCTATCAACATACAACTAACCCTCTGGTGTGATCCACACACGCGCTCATATGATGGGCACCGAAGGACAGCAACATAACCACAAGCAATTTAAATCAATCATAGCAATTCACCAATCACCGATAGGACAACGATAATCTACTCAGACATCAAAGGATGGCACACCATGTTCAAGTAGAGGGTACAGCGGGTTGCGGGAGAGTGGACCGCTGTAGATAGATGGGGGAAGGTGATGGAGATGTTGGTGAAGATGACGGAGGTGTTGGTGTAGATCGCCGTCACACGATGATGGCCCCGGTGGCACTCCAGTGCCACCGGAAGCGAGGGGGAGAGAGCCCCCCTCCTTCTTCTTCTTCCTTGACCTTCTCCCTAGGTGGGAGAAGGGTTTCCCCTCTGGTCCATGGCCTCCATGGCGGCAGAGGGGCGAGAGCCCCTCCGAGATTGGATCTATCTCTCTGTCTCTCTCTGTTTTTGCGTTCCCATATTCTGGCCCTTCACCGTTTCTTAAATTCCTGGAGATCCGTAACTCCGATAGGGCTGATTTTCTGACATGGTTTTTATCCGGATATTAGCTTTCCTGCGGCGAAAGAAGGGCATCAACCGCCTTATGGTGTGGCCACGAGGGCCCAGGGTGCGCCCCCTGCCTCGTGGCCCACCCGGGCATCGTCTGATGTTGGTTCCGCTTCCCAAAATTCACATATATTCCAAAAAAAATATCTGTCTGTTTTTATTCCGTTTGGACTCCGTTTGATATGGATATTCTGCGAAACAAAAAACATGCAAAAAACATGAACAGGCACTGCGCACTGGATCAATATGTTAGTCCCAAAAAATAGTATAAAAAGTAGCCAAAAGTATATGAAAGTTGTAGAATATTGGCATGGAAAAATCAGAAATTATAGATACGACGGCGACGTATCAGCATCCCCAAGATTAATTCCTGCTCGTCCTTGAGTAGGTAAATGATAAAAATGATAATTTTTGATGTGGAATGCTACCTAGCATAATCTTGATCATCTAATCTAATCATGGCATGAATATTAAGACACAAGTGATTCAAAGCAATAGTCTATCATTTGACATTAGGACAATAATACTTCAAGCATACTAATAAAGCAATCATGTCTCTTCAAAATAACATGGCCAAAGAAAGTTATCCCTACAAAATCATATGGTCTGGCTATGCTCCATCTTCACCACACAACGTATTTAAATCATGCACAACCCCGGTTTTAGCCAACCAATTGTTTCATACTTTAGTACTCTCAAACTTTTTCACCTTTCACGCAATACATGAGCGTGAGCCATGGGCATATCACTATTGGTGGAATAGAATGTGGTGATAGACAAAAGGAGGGAGAAAGTATCACATCGACTAGGCAAATCAATGGACTATGGAGATGTCCATCGATCCATATTAATGTGAGTGAGTAGGGATTGCCATGTAATGGATGCACTAGAGCTATAAGTGTATGAAAGCTCAAAAAGAAAACTAGTGGGTGTGCATCAACTTTCTTGCTCGTGAAGACCTAGGGCATTTGAGGAAGCCCGTCGTTGGAATATACTAGCCAAGTTCTATAATGAATATTCCCACTAGTATATGAAAGTGACGAAACAAGAGACTCTATATTATGAAGATCATGGTGCTACTTTGAAGCACAAGCGTGGAAAAGGATAGTAGCATTGTCCATTCTCTCTTTTCTCTCATTTTTTTGTTTTTTTGGAGGGGCTTTCTCCTTTTTTTATATTTTAGTTCCTCTCTATTATTTTTAGGCCATCTTTTTTTTATTTGACCTTTCCTCACATGGGACAATGCTCTAATAATGAAAATCATCACACTATTATTTACTTATAACTCTAAGATTACAACTCGAAGCTAGAACAAAATATGTCTCTATATGAATGCCTCCGGCGGTGTACCGGGATATGAAATGATCTAGCGTAGCAATGACATCAAAAAACGGACAAGCCATGGAAACATCATGCTAGCTATCTTACGATCATGCAAGGCAATATGACAATGATGGTGCGTGTCATAATAAACATAACGGTGAAGTTACGTGCCAATATATCTTGGAATGGTTATGGAAATGCCATAATAGGTAGGTATGGTGGCTGTTTTGAGGAAGGTATATGGTGGGTGTATGGTACCTGGGAAAGTTGCGCGGTACAAGAGAGGCTAGCAATGGTGGAAGGGTGAGAGTGCGTATAATCCATGGACTCAACATTAGTCATAAAGAACTCACATACTTATTGCAAAAATTTATTAGCCATCGAAACCAAGTACTACACGCATGCTCCTAGGGGGGAGGTTGGTAGGAGTTAACCATCGCGCACCCCCGACCTCCACACAAAGGGTGACACTCAATAAATAAATCATGCTCCAACTTCTTCACATAACGGTTCACCATACGTGCATACTACGGGAATCACAAACCTCAACACAAGTATTTATACAATCCACAACTACCCACTAGCATGACTCTAATATCACCATCTTTATATCGCAAAACTATTGCAAAGAATCAAACATATCATATTCAGCGATCTACAAGTTTATGTAGGATTTTATGACTAACCATGTGAATGACCAATTCCTGTCAACTCTCTAAATAGATATAAGTGAAGCAAGAGAGTTTTAATTCTTTCTAAAAAAGGTATGCCCACGCTCTAACAATTATAAGTGAAGCAAAAGAGCATTCTACAAATGGCGGTTATCTATGTGAAGAGAAACAGGCAATCCAAACTACAAATGATATAAGTGAAGCACATGAAGCATTCTATAAAGCCATACTCAAAAGATATAAGTGAAGTGCAAAGAGCATTCTATAAATCAACCAAGGACTATCTCATACCAGCATGGTGCATTTATTAAAAGAAAAAGAAAAAGCACATGTGTCGGTGTACTAAGGTAGGGGCACCTCAATACCCCAACTTGTGCACGGGCAATAGCAGCTTCCCGCGGTAGGGCTTACCACGTGCTCGTCGGAGACCTTTTCTGATCCATATAAAGCCATTCAAAAACAAAGTATACAAGACAGAAGATCAAGGCCCCGGCAAGTGGAGCTTGCCGGGAAGGCCGTCACAGGCTCAAGGTTACCTCACTAACACGAGACCCTGGCAAGAGGAGCTTGCCAGGAAGACTAGAAGGCTACATCTCAGAAGACACGCCTCGGCGCAACATGCGCCCCGGCAGGGCCCGGGGAGCGGCAAGCTCCAGGGCCCGGCAAGGTCAAGGCCCCGGCAAGGTGCTTGCCGGGGAGAGTTACGCTGTGTGCCCGCGCTCTAGCTCATCGAACCACGCGTTGCCCTGGGGCCATTCCAGGGACGCGTGGCGGATGGCTGTGCAGCCTGGGGGACACGGTGGCACTACACGGTGACGAAGCCATCGCCGTGGCAAACGGAGACGCAAGGGCGGGCGCTTTTGGGGTCGACGGCGACGGGCATTTAATGCTCTTGTCCCCCACTATCAAAGTAGGTGATGACCACTGTTCATCCACTGTTCATCCACTGTTCATCCACTATTCCCGCACTATTCCAACTACCACCAAAGTTACATTTTTACCCCTTTTCCTACGTTGACACCTGTCGGTGACCCCTTGGGCTATAAAAGGAGGCCCATGCACAACGTAGAAAGGGTTCGGAACCTAGATCGCTCATTCGCTCGGTGTAGCTAGCTCTTCGAGCTCCCGAGCTCCCCAACTCAATACAAACCAAGCAGGAGTAGGGTTTTACGCGTCCACCGCGGCCCGAACCTGGGTAAACTGCCCGCGTGAGCTCTACGATCTGCTCTTTGTGCTCCCTCCGCTCACTAACACGAGACCCTGGCAAGAGGAGCTTGCCAGGAAGACTAGAAGGCTACATCTCAGAAGACACGCCTCGGCGCAACATGCGCCCCGGCAGGGCCCGGGGAGCGGCAAGCTCCAGGGCCCGGCAAGGTCAAGGCCCCGGCAAGGTGCTTGCCGGGGAGAGTTACGCTGTGTGCCCGCGCTCCAGCTCATCGAACCACGCGTCGCCCTGGGGCCATTCCAGGGACGCGTGGCGGATGGCTGTGCAGCCTGGGGGACACGGTGGCACTACACGGTGACGAAGCCATCGCCGTGGCAAACAGAGACGCAAGGGCGGGCGCTTTTGGGGTCGACGGCGATGGGCATTTAATGCTCTTGTCCCCCACTGTCAAAGTAGGTGATAACCACTGTTCATCCACTGTTCATCCACTGTTCATCCACTGTTCATCCACTATTCCCGCACTATTCCAACTACCACCAAAGTTACATTTTTACCCCTTTTCCTACGTTGACACCTGTCGGTGACCCCTTGGGCTATAAAAGGAGGCCCATGCACAACGTAGAAAGGGTTCGGAACCTAGATCGCTCATTCGCTCGGTGTAGCTAGCTCTTCGAGCTCCCGAGCTCCCCAACTCAATACAAACCAAGCAGGAGTAGGGTTTTACGCATCCACCGCGGCCCGAACCTGGGTAAACTGCCCGCGTGAGCTCTACGATCTGCTCTTTGTGCTCCCTCTGCTCCCTTACCGCACGAACAAGGGGCTCCGGTCCCATAGGTGCTCGTGGTGGACAGTTTCCCCCGACATCTTTGGCGCGCCAGGTAGGGGTGCGTCGAGGTTGTGCGAACCTGATCCGGCGTTCACGCGGGCGCATTCTTCATCAACAACCTCATCAGCGATAGCATGGCCCCGAAGAAAAAGGCTTCGGAGGTCGCAGGCCCGTCTGCGTCTCATCCGCCACCACCAGAACCAACGGTGGGTGGGGGAGACGCCGGCGGAAGGGTGGTCACCGGCGAGGAAACTCGCGGCGCCACCAAATCCAAGGACAAGACAGACGACCGAGCCTCGGTCTCCGTGGACGCCCCACGTCCATCGCAGCAAACGACGACCCAGCAGCGCCGTGGTACAGGAGGTACCATCCGCTTGCTGGGGCAAGGGCAAGCCGGAGGTTCGCGGGATGCTCCGGACCACCGTCCGGGTACGAGCAAAGTGCGGTCACCGGGGCGGGAGACTGCTCCTTCTAACCTCGTTAGGAGTCCGAGCATATCCCGCTCCTCGCACCGCTCGCCCCCGCTCCCCTCCTCTCCAGCAGAAGCACTCGCAAGAACGCAACTGCTCCTCGACTTCCCTCCAGCGGCAGACAAAGCCGAAGACTGGAGGGCAACCATCCAGAGCCTGATCGCCTTCGCCAACAACGACACGCCGCAGCAGCCGGCGACGTCGCGACCGCGGCAAGTCGATAAGACGAAGGCCGACGGCGACAAGACCGCCAGGGGTGCAACCACCGTGCACTCCCCGCCGCGGAAGCAGAAAACGCCGCCCCGCCGGATCAACGTCGACGACGACTCCACGGCGTCGTCGGATCCGCGGGCTCGTCGGGACCAGCGCCAAGTCCTTGACGAACGGTGACAAGAAGACGCTCGAACTACGATCGAGCGCCGCCGAGAAGCTCGGCGAAAATCAGATCAGCGAGCTGGGACCGCTGTCGATACGCACGCGCCCGGTGAACCAGGCGACTTGCCGTACGCGGCAGGTTGCCCTGCGTTCACCCGTGAGCTGCGGCGTGTCCAGTGGCCTAGCATGAAGAACTTCAAGCCCGACGTACCGGAGAAGTACGACGGCAAGACGCACCCCTCGGAGTTTCTCAGCATCTACACCATCGCGGTGCAGGCTGCCGGGGGGCGCGACGAGAAGATACTGGCGAACTACTTCCCGCTGGTGCTTAAGCCGAATGTTCGTTCTTGGCTTATGCACCTGCCGGAAGGCTCCATTTCTTCTTGGGCAGATCTTTGCTACCAGTTTGTTGGCGCCTTCACGGGCGGCCACAAACCCCACGGCCAGGAGAGTGATCTCCACATTTTGGCCCAGAAGGAAGGAGAACCCCTGCGCAAGTACATCCAGCGCTTCAGCCGCGTGCAGCACAATATCCCTGACGTTCACCCTGCCGCGGTTATCAGCGCATTCCATCAGAACGTGCGTAACCGCCGCATGCGTGAGGAGATGGCCATGACCAAGATCCGGGATGTCAGCGAGCTCTATGCTCTAGCTGATAAGTGCGCGCACGCAGAGGAGGGGAGGAGACTCCTCGGAGAGGATGCTGGCGCAGGGGGAAGCGACAGCGAGGATGCCGCCCCGGCAAAGAAGAGCCGGCGGCGGAACAATAGAAGAAAGAACAAGAAGGAAGTGCTTGCCGTCGAGAAGTCCGGCAAGGAGGCTCCCGCCAAGCAAGCACAGGCTGGCGGCTCCGGCAAGGAGCCTGCCCCTGTAGCGGCAGCCGACAAGCAGGACGGCTCCGACAAGCAATACTGCAAGATCCACCGCACCAAGGGCCACGACCTCTCCAACTGCAAACGCGTCGAGTACCTCGTCGAGCAGCAGAAAGCTGAGTACGAGCGGCGCAACAAGGAGAAGGCCCAGGGTGGCGGAGGAGAGCCGAGCAAGAAGCGGCCATTCAATGGCCGGGGAGGACGCCGCGGCAAGGCCAAGCAGCGGCAAGGTGATCGACCTCCCCGGGGCCGCGACAAGGATGAAGAAGACGACGACGATGACATGGAGGAAGAAGATAACAGCGAGCAGGAGTTCCAGAAGGCCACGGAAGTCCTGTGCGTCGACGGCGGCGCCTCTCTGCATACTTCCCACCGCCAACTCAAGCAGTGGGTGCGGGAAGTAAATGCAGCTGAGCCGCCCGTGGAGTCGCGCAGGCTCCTCAAATGGTCCAGCACGCCCATAATTTTTGATCTTGAGGATCACCCTGACCGCACCACCGCGGTCGGGTGCTTGCCGATGTTGGTTTCACCAACCATCCGCAACCTCAAGGTCACCAAAATGTTGGTTGACGGCGGGGCCGGCCTGAACTTAATCTCCTCGGCTGTGATCAAGAAACTCCAAATCCCAGATGGCGAGCTCGAAGAGATCGATTCGTTCCAAGGAATAAACCCGGGAAGGAGCAAGCCAAAGGGCAAGATAACTCTGCCAGTGACCTTTGGCGGGGAGCTTAACTTCAGGACGGAGAGGATAACCTTCGATGTTGCCGATATCCCATTGCCATACAATGGGATACTTGGACGTCCTGCCCTCGCCAAGTTCATGGCAGCTTCCCACTACGCCTACAACGTACTCAAGATGCCGGGGCCGATAAGCGTCATCTCTATCCATGGCGACAAGAAGGACGCGCTTATCTGCGCCGACAAGATATACCGGGATGCAGCAGCCGCAGCGGAGAACGACACACTTGCCGCTGAAGCTCCCGGGGGGAAGAAGACCAAGACCAAGTCCGGCAAGTGCTCTGGGACCCACTCCGGCAACCGCACCTCTTCGGAGTGCTGCGCTGCCGCCGAGGACGTTCCATCGAGCTCCACCGGCAAGTGCAAGAAGGGGATGGCCGCTCCACCGGCAACCAAGAAGGTGTCCACCAAGGAGGACGGCACTGGTGGTACCTTCACCATCAGTGCCACACTTGACAGCAAATAGGAAAGCGCGCTCGTTGCCTTCCTGCGAGCGAATGTCGATGTGTTTGCCTGGCAACCATCTAACATCCCCGGTGTTCCCAGGAAGGTAATTGAGCACAAGCTTGCTGTTTGTCCTCATGCGCGGCCCGTCAAGCAGAAGGTCAGGAAGCAAGCCGTGGAGCGCCAAGAATTCATTGCCGAAGAGATCAAGAAGCTAGAAGCAGCGGGCCTAGTTAGAGGCGTGATCCATCCGACGTGGTTGGCAAACCCAGTTGTTGTGCGTAAGGCCAACGGGAAGTGGAGACTGTGTATAGACTTCACCGATGTGAATAAAGCATGTCCCAAGGATCCATTTCCCTTGCCGCGCATTGATCAGATCATTGACTCCACTGCTGGATGTGAGCTGCTCTCTTTCCTCGATGCATACTCAGGCTACCACCAGATTTTCATGGCCAAGGAAGATGAGGAGAAGACTGCATTTATCACTCCATGTGGCACATATTGCTTCATACGCATGCCCTTCGGATTGAAGAATGCAGGCTCCACATTTGCAAGAGTAGTATGCACTGCTTTTGAGCCACAGATCCACAGAAATGTGGAAGCCTACATGGATGATATCGTGGTCAAGAGCAAGAGCAAGGATACACTGATCCAAGATTTGGAAGAGACATTTGAGAATCAGCGCAAGATCCAGCTTAAGTTGAACCCCGAGAAGTGCGTCTTTGGAGTCCCCTCCGGCAAGCTTCTCGGGTTCTTTGTGTCACAAAGGGGGATTGAAGCCAACCCCGACAAGATAAAAGCCATCGAGCAGATCGAAGCCCCGAAGCGCGTCAAGGACGTAAGGAGACTTGCAGGTTGTGTAGCTGCCCTCAGTAGGTTCATTTCGAAGTCTGCAGAACGCGCCCTGCCTTTCTTCAAGATCTTGAAGAAGGCAGGTCCTATGAAATGGACTCCGGAAGCAGAGGCAGCGCTGCAAGACTTGAAACGGTACCTATCCTCCGCTCCAATACTTGTCGCACCTAGGCCGCAAGAGAAGTTGCTGCTGTACTTAGCGGCAACCAATCAAGTGGTTAGTGCTGCGTTAGTAGCGGAGAGGGAGGCCGACGAGGAGTCTACACCACCGGCAAGCGAATCCAGCGACAAGCAGGGGGCTACTCCGGCAAGCTCTGGCCCCGACAAGGACAACTCTGCGCAGGAACAAGGAGAAGTGCGAAAGAAGATGGTGCAGCGCCCAGTGTATTTCTTTAGTTCCCTCTTGCAGGGGGCTAGATCAAGATACTCTGGGGTGCAAAAGTTGCTTTTCGGCCTCCTCATGGCCTCGAGAAAGCTGCGCCATTACTTCCAAGCACATGAGATAACAGTGGTCACTCGCTTTCCGTTGAAGAGGATATTGCATAATCCAGAAGCAACAGGCAGGATCGTCGAGTGGGCACTTGAGCTGTCAAGTTTTGGTCTCAAGTTTGAGAGTACCTCAACTATACAGAGCCGAGCTTTGGCAGAATTCATAGCTGAATGGACCCCAACGCCCGATGAGGAAGTTCCAGAAACAAGTGTACCCGTACAAGAAGCGACAAGTGAATGGGTAATGTACTTTGATGGTGCCTTCTCGCTGCAAGGCGCCGGTGCCAGCGTGGTACTCATAGCGCCCACCGGAGAGCACCTCAAGTATGTCATCCAGATGCACTTTCCCAGGGAGCAAGCGACAAACAACACTGCTGAGTACGAAGGATTGCTTGCCGGCCTCAGGATTGCGGCCGAACTTGGGATCAGAAAGCTAATTGTGCGGGGAGATTCTCAGTTGGTGGTCCGGCAAGTCAACAAGAGTTACCAGAGCCCTTTGATGGAAGCTTATGTAGATGAAGTGAGAAAGCTTGAAGAGCACTTTGAAGGTCTGCAAATGGAGCACGTTCCAAGAGCTCAGAATGACATTGCAGATGGCCTTTCAAAGTGTGCTGCGATGAAGTTGCCTGTGGAACCAGGGACCTTCTTGCTCAAGTTGACTCAGCCATCCGTTACACCATCTAATGGGCTACACAAGAAGAGAAAGTTGGTCTCTGGCGACTACTTGCCGGCGGATCTCCCCGAGGCCGCCGCCAAGGTACCCAAGATCAACGATCAGAACGCTGAGGGACAGTTTGCTCTTGCAGATCCTAGGGTCTGTACAGTAGAAGCAAGCGTTCCCGACAAGCCTCGCCCCGGCGAGCTTGCCGGGGGACCAACAGCTCCGGCAGAACCAGAGGTTCTTGCCGTAGAAGCTGGGGTTCCCGCAGCGGCCCTCATGCCTTTAGTCCTTGCCGTTGAGCCTCGAGCTCCAGCATGGGCACAGCAGATCGTTTGTTTTCTGCAAACTGGAGAACTTCCCGACGACCCAGAAGAGATAGAGAAGATAACCAGGCAGTCAAGTATGTACCAGTTCGTGGATAACGAGCTGTACAGAAGAAGACTCAATGGTGTCAGGTTGAAGTGTATCTCCAGGGAAGATGGACAGAAGCTGTTGGCAGAGATACACGGAGGCATATGTGGACACCACATTGGCGCAAGGGCACTTGCCGGGAAGGCGTTCCGGCAAGGGTTTTTCTGGCCAGAAGCCCTCCAAGATGCAACTGCACAAGTAACCAAGTGCGAAGCGTGCCAGTTCCATGCCAAGCAAATTCATCAGCCAGCTCAAGCTCTCCAGACGATCCCTTTGTCCTGGCCCTTCTCGGTCTGGGGGCTCGATATCCTCGGCCCCTTCCCTCGTGCTGTCGGGGGCTTTGAGTACTTGTACGTCGCAATCGACAAGTTCACAAAGTGGCCAGAAGTGGAGCCGGTGAGAAAGGTGACAGCACAGTCAGCAGTCAGGTTCTTCAGGTCGATTGTTTCGGGATCCCTAACAGGATCATCACCGACAACGGTACACAATTTACTAGTCGCACCTTCATGCAATACGTCCAAGACCTTGGCGCCAAGGTCTGTTTCGCTTCTGTTGCTCACCCGTGGAGCAATGGTCAAGCGGAGAGGGCCAATGCTGAAGTGCTGCGCGGACTCAAGACAAGGACCTTTGACAGGCTGCGCAAGTGCGGAAGAAACTGGATAGAGGAGTTGCCGGCGACTCTTTGGTCAATCAGAACGACACCAAGTCGAGCCACCGGACAGACACCCTTTGCTCTAGTCTACGGAGCAGAGGCAGTTCTCCCCACGGAACTCGTATACGGATCTCCACGAGTGCTCGCTTATGATGAGCTCGAGCAAGAGCAACTGCGACAAGATGATGCATTGCTCCTCGAGGAGGAACGTCTCCAGGCTGCTGTACGAGCTGCTCGATACCAGCAAGCCTTGCGTCGCTATCATAGCCGCAAGGTTAAGGCCAGGAGTCTCGAGGAAGGCGACCTTGTTCTTCGGCGTGTTCAGTCCGCCAAGAATTCCTACAAGTTGATGCCGAAGTGAGAAGGCCCTTATCGGGTGAGACAAGTCACAAGGCCCGGCGCTGTTCGCCTTGAGACCGAAGAAGGCTTACCGGTGAGCAACTCCTGGAACATAGAGCATCTTCGCAAGTTTCATCCATAAGGCGCGGTTGCCGTAATCCGCTCCGGCAACCACCTTTTGTACAAGCCTTGCCGCTGTTGCATGTAACCCTTTGTACAAAGCCGGGCGCAGACCCCGTGCATCAGTAAATTTTTGTGATTTGCGCTATTTGCCTTTTCCATGCTTTTCTTCGACATTCGCATGCATTATTTGGCATCTTGTGCAACACACGTACCCGGTAAGCATTAGCACGCCGAAAGGCCATATACTTGTTTTCCCTCCTCTTTTTCTCTCCCTCTTAAACAGAAGGAATGTTCCTCGCGCACAAGTTTGCCGGGGGGGAAGGAGATGGAAGATGAACCAAAGTGTTGTTCAAGAAAGAGAAGCCTTACCGGGAAGCAAGCAATATATGAAAGCTAAGTTACCCGAATTTGAGCAGTTCAGATTTTTAAATTTTAAGTTATCTTCCTTGAACAACCACACTTTGTATGGAAAACCTGTGCGCGGAGGAACCTACCCGTGGCTAGCCGCACCCTTATCTTGTTTTCGAGTACGCTCAACGACTTAAGTGAGCTGCGACAAGTGTCGCGCCCTTGCTTCGTTTCCGAGTTCACTCAGCAAGCTAAGTGCGTTGCGACTAGCTGCGGCAGGGTTGCTTGCCGGTAAGACCTTGGCCAGCAGGCTGCTCAGGGTCCAGCACTCAGCGCTCGCGGCAAGGGCCCCTTGCCGGCAAGTTCCCTAGAAGCGTAGGGTTGAAAACATACAAAGTAAAGGACCAAAGCAAGGAAGATAGCACCGCATCAATTGATCAAAATAAGATAAAATCTTACAAGGGATAACTTGTCGCAATCACTAATAGATTCGTGTCCATGGCACACTTTGTAGTAACACAGGAAATAAAAAGGAAGAGGCCTAATCTACGCGGTCGCCTTCAACCCTGGAGATCTTGTTCACCTTGGCGATAATGTGGGCGACCTGCGCCTTCAGCGCCTCCATATCCGCGTCGGCCGGCAAGCTGCGGAGAACGTTGACGAGGTTTATGCCAGGATTGCGGTACACTATCTTTGTCAGAACGCGCTCCAAAGTTCCCGCGTAGAGCTGGCGTGACTCCTCGGCCAGTTGCGCGGGGAGCTTCTTCTGTAGATTTGCGAGAGCCGGCGCGATCCCTCTGAAGAAGAGACTGAGCTTGGCGCTGTGGGGGAGGTTTGGATCCGGAGAGTATATGAGGTGCTCCACCCTCATCGTCATCAGCTCCTTGTCGATGCTAGCTGCAGAAGCCACCAGATCTTCAGTCCATACCTCGACGGTCTGGCGGAAGTTGTTGGCCGCAGTAGTGGCGCTCTCCACCAGGCCTCGCTCTTTGCGGAGCTCGTCCTTCAGTTTGGTTTCACGATCCCGGACGGCGTCGAGTGAATCCTTCAGTGTAGAGACTTTCAGCTCCAGATCTGCAATCGAGTCCTTGGCGGCCTTCAGCTCGTCGCCCTGCTTGGAGAGGCGTACCTGGAGTTCCGAGTTAGTATGGGCATCCTTCTCGCGCTCTATGTTGAGCGCGGTGACCCTATCCGTGCTCGCCTTCAGGTACTTCTCCAGCTGCGCCACCTTAGCCTCGAGGTCCTTCTTGGCGGTCTCCGCGGTGGCTGCGGCGGCCTTTGCTTCTTTCAGCTCCCCGCCAAGGGCCTGCTCCCGGGTGGCAAGGTCTTCCTCGTGAGAGTCGAGGTCGACCTTCCGCTGGTTGAGCGCTCCTTCTCGCTGGGACAGCGCTTCTCCGGCGAGTCACTGTTGCTCCTCGGCCTCGGCCTTCTCCAGGAGCCACTCTTGGTACTCTCCAGCAAGCCTCTCGCGCTCCTCCGCCAAGTCGCGGAGGGCTGCCTGGTTGGCGGCGCGGAGCTCCGCGGCACGTTTCTCCATATCTGCTGCGGCCTTGGCGGTGAGGGCTTCCCGAGACTCAAGTTTCGCCTGCCTGGCCCGGTAAAGGGCCAGGAGCCGGTGGAGCAACTTCTCTTCCTCGGGCTCGTCGCTCCCCCCGGGTGCCTCGACTATCTTCAGCCCCGCGGAGGCGAGGACCTCTCCGTCAAAGGCCTCTCCCTCCACGGGGGCTCGCGACGAGGATCCCCACGACACTTGGATGAAGACGCCGTTGGGAGCCTCAAGGTAGAAGGCAGACTGCTCCTTCTCGGTGGAGGGGTCGGCAGCCGGCGCAGCGCTTGACGCTCCTGCCGCCTCCGGGCCGGCAGTATGGCCGCCGTTCCCCTCCCTGGCCGCTGCGTCTGCGGTCGGGGCAGTCTCCTCCGCGGCAGGCTCGGCGGCTCCCGCCATGTCTTCAACGACAGGGGCGTTGCCGCCGTCGCTCTGCGCGCCCTCCTCCTCGACGACGACCTCCGTCTCCATCTGCTCTGGGGGAGGAGGATCTAGAAGAAGAAGAAAAAGAAGAAGTTCAAGCAAATATCCAAAAAAAAGACAAGTCCAAGAAGATGAGGTTACAAGACTTACCTTGGCGGACTTCGTCGACGACAGGCTCCCTCGCCGGGGAGCTCTCCCTTGGCGGGGTGGCCACCCTCGCCGCGCTACTCGCCCTTGGCGGAGTACCCGCCCTTGGCGGAGCGCTCTCCCTCGCCGGGGAGTTCGTCCTTGGCGGGGACGACGGGGCCTGCGGCTCCTCGGGAGTGGTCTCCGGGCGCCCCTGTGGCTGCGGCTCCACCTCTGCACAAGACAATCAAGACAAGGCAGAGCAACAAAATGTTAGTACAAGACAAAATCCTCAAGCGCGCCCGACGAGCGGAAAAGTCAAAGGCCAGACTTACGCTGGGGGCTACGCTGGGGGCTGCTCCTCGGAGCAGCGGTTGGATCCGGCAAGTCCGTGGCCGGCGCGTCCCCTGTCGCCGCGACGGGCGAGTCGTCCTCGACCTCGACTACGGGGACCTTGGCCCTCTTCGCCATCCGCTGGGCCAGGGTCCTGCAAGCAAATCAGAAACAAGATCAGAATCATCAAGGTAGGAATCAAGACAGAATTGAAGAAACTACAGAATACAAGTCCTTACTCCTGTTCCTCGTCGTCGTCGTCGTCGCTCAGGGCGGAGAAGTCGAACTCCACCTGAGGCGCGTCCGCGCGGGGAGCCGGAGGAGAAGGCTCCCTCGGGCGCTTGGTGGTCCCAGGGGCTGGGGGCTGCGAAGACCCAGCCTCTGTTAACGCCGGGGCCCGGGGAGCAGGCGGAGCCGCCGCTCCGCTCTGAGAAGATCCCCCTCTGCTTGGCGCTGGCACGCGGGGCGCCCCCGCCACAGCTATTGCGCGGGGCGCCTCCGTCGCGGCTGATGTGCGGGGCGCCTCTGTCGCAGCCTGGCTCACCCCGGTGGCTCGCGTCGCCCGGCGAGCAGGTTGTTGTCGGGGCGCCTGCGTCCTCGTCGCTGTAGGCGCCTTGCGGAGGCGCTTCAACGGAGATCGCCTGGGACTTGCCCGTGGCGGGGAGGTCTCCGAGGTCGAGGAGGCGTCGTCGTCGAGCCCCAGAGACCCACCGGAGTCCTCGCCAGCCCCGGCGTCCTCCTCCTCCTCCTCGGCCGGCCCGCTGGGCCCCGCACCCTGCCCTGCGGCCGTGCTCCCTCCGGCGCCTCCGCTCCCTCCGGCACCTCTGCTTCCTCCGGCAACGTCGCCCCTCGCGGCGGCCTCGCTCACGATCCCGGGGATCCCAGCATACCTCAGAGAGGGGACCCCGGCGAGCTCGTCGGGCGGAAGCTTAAGCAGCCTGCGGATCTTCGCCTCCTCTGCTTGGCACGACGCTTCCGCAGCCTCTGCCTCTTCAACTGTAAACCCGAACTCTCCTGCCGCTGCGGCTGCGGCGGCCTCTTCTACCCGGGAAGCGATATAAGCAATCTCCCGATCAGTGGTGGCCCGGGTGGGACCCTTGATCTCCTCCTTGTTCTTCGGCACCTCCACCAAGTTGTCGAAGAAGCTCATGATGGCATCCGGCTTGGGCGCTATCCATGTGGGGTCGACGCCGTGCGAGTCGCATGCGGGCTTCATTGCGCGTAAGGGGTCCCGGGCCGTGCTGTTGCATAGGGGCACCACTCCCCGGGGAGCTCTAAACCACTCCGGGTGGGCCGGGTCGTGCTTAAAAAGTTCCCGGACCATCCCCTTCAGCTCCAGCGACGTGAAGTTGAAGTTCAGTCCTGGGCGCAGTCTCATAATGTACGCCGCGTTGCCGTACTCCCATGCTGGCCTCTTCCTCTCCTGTAGAGGGGCAATGCGGCGGCGGAGGAATTCTGCTCCTAGCTCTCCGATGGTCAACTTGGCTACCCGGAGACGAAGAATTCTGACAAGGGCGACGTTGAGCTTGATGTCGTCCGAGTCCAGGTCGCTCCAGTCCCTGCCGCGCACTATGGCTGTTGTGCGCGGCGCAGTGAAGGGCTGCGGCTCGTCCTCTACTATCCAGCACCAATCCGCGCGCCACTCCTCCCACTTGCCGCGGAGCTCCCCTTGCAGATAGGATTCCTTCTTGTTCAAGCGGAAGACCCAAGAGATACCCCCGGAGAGGGGAGCGCCGGCCTCTACTCTAGGCGTAAAGAAGTGCCTAAAAAGCGCTACATTTGGATAGATCCCTATATAGTTTTCGCACAGATGTGCGAAAACCGCCATCGTGAGGATGGCGTTGGGGGTGAAGTCTAAAAGGTGGAGGTTGTAGGTGTTCATGATATCACAGAAAAATTCAGAGAATGGAGGACAAAGGCCGCAGTGGAAGAAAACAGCGAAGAAGAAATACCCGCCGGGGTACATATCCTTGGCGGCGGCGGGGTAAACTCTGGTCCGAGGATGCGCCTAGGTCTTCTTGGCCCAGAACAGGTAGTACTTGTTCCAGAGCTCCCGCGCGCCGAGCCTTGGCGCGAAGACGACATTCCTCTTCCGCAGGAGAGCAAGCTTCGCCGCCTGCTCGGATTTCTCTTTCTTGGCCTTCTCCGCCTTCGCCTTCTCGGTCTTCGGGGCCATGGCGGAGGCGGCGAGGGAAGGGGAAGCAAGGAGTCCGGCGGCGCCGCAGATGCGAGAGACGGCGGAGGAGGTGTGGAGGCGGAGCGCAAAGGGGAATTTCTGGAGATGGAAGAAGCAATGAAGACGAAGTAAGGTAACGGCCCCTGCTTCCTTTGCTTTTAAGGGGGAAGTGGGGGATGCTCCGCATTTCCCATTAAAGAACGTGGCCACGTTCTCTCCCATGACGCCGCAATCGACGCGTGCCGTTAGGGAGGGATGCGGCGGATGCGGAAGGGGATTCGGCGTGCCATGGGCCGCGCGTGCCCGTGCACTGTTTTGGGCCTGGCCCAACAGCGCTCGGCACCGTGTGTGGCCCAGGCCCGGGGGCTCCTGTCGGTGTACTAAGGTAGGGGCACCTCAATACCCCAACTTGTGCACGGGCAATAGCAGCTTCCCGCGGTAGGGCTTACCACGTGCTCGTCGGAGACCTTTTCTGATCCATATAAAGCCATTCAAAAACAAAGTATACAAGACAGAAGATCAAGGCCCCGGCAAGTGTAGCTTGCCGGGAAGGCCGTCACAGGCTCAAGGTTACCTCACTAACACGAGACCCTGGCAAGAGGAGCTTGCCAGGAAGACTAGAAGGCTACATCTCAGAAGACACGCCTTGGCGCAACTTGCGCCCCGGCAGGGCCCGGGGAGCGGCAAGCTCCAGGGCCCGGCAAGGTCAAGGCCCCGGCAAGGTGCTTGCCGGGGAGAGTTACGCTGTGTGCCCGCGCTCCAGCTCATCGAACCACGCGTCGCCCTGGGGCCATTCCAGGGACGCGTGGCGGATGGCTGTGCAGCCTGGGGGACACGGTGGCACTACACGGTGACGAAGCCATCGCCGTGGCAAACGGAGACGCAAGGGCGGGCGCTTTTGGGGTCGACAGCGACGGGCATTTAATGCTCTTGTCTCCCACTGTCAAAGTAGGTGATGACCACTGTTCATCCACTGTTCATCCACTGTTCATCAACTATTCCCGCACTATTCCAACTACCACCAAAGTTACATTTTTACCCCTTTTCCTACGTTGACACCTGTCGGTGACCCCTTGGGCTATAAAAAGAGGCCCATGCACAACGTAGAAAGGGTTCGGAACCTAGATCGCTCATTCGCTCGGTGTAGCTAGCTCTTCGAGCTCCCGAGCTCCCCAACTCAATACAAACCAAGCAGGAGTAGGGTTTTACGCGTCCACCGCGGCCCGAACCTGGGTAAACTGCCCGCGTGAGCTCTACGATCTGCTCTTTGTGCTCCCTCCGCTCCCTTACCGCACGAACAAGGGGCTCCGGTCCCATAGGTGCTCGTGGTGGACAGTTTCCCCCGACAACATGATGCTCCAAGATCTGCACATATCACATGAATGAAACGAATCCGAAAACATACCGATACTTGTTGAAGAAAGAGGGGATGCCTTCCGGGGCATCCCCAAGCTTAGACGCTTGAGTCTCCTTGAATATTTACTTGGGGTGCCTTGGGCATCCCCAAGCTTGAGCTCTTGCCTCTCCTTCTTCTCCTCACATCGAGACCTCCTCGATCTTCGAACACCTCATCCACAGAAAACTTCAACAGAAAACTCGGTAAGATCCGTTAGTATAATAAAGCAAATCACTACTCTAAGTACTGTTGCAAACCAATTCATATTTTGTTTTTGCATTGTAGATACTGTAATATAACGTTTCCATGGCTTAATCCACTGATAGAAATTGATAGTTTCATGAAAACAAGCAAACTATGCATCAAAAACAGAACAGTCTGTAATAATCTGAACATTCACCATACTTCTGATACTTGAAAAATTCTGCCAAAATTAGAAAAAAATATATAGAAAGACAGTGCAGAAAGTTTCAGAACCATTTGACGTTCCAGCAAAAAATGTAAAATCGCGCACTACAACCAAAGTTTCTGTCCTGCACCGCACAAACCAACAAGCATTGTAAACATCCTAAAGGCAAACCTTGGCACATTATTTTTATAATACAATGGAATTGTACAAGGGGATAATTATTTTTGATGAAAAGTTTCTGTAATTCAAGATTTGCAAAGTTTCCATGGGCATGAACAAAGTTCAAGGACGTCCCCCACTTTCACAATGCTCGTCTATATCACTTTCACTTTTCTTTTTGAAAAAGTTTTGGGTTCCCCTCTTTATTTTTATGTTTTTTAACTTTATAAAAGCACCCAACGGAAAAAAATGACTCTCTAAAATTTCTGTGTTGTCTCCCTGGCAGCGCTTTCTTTAAAGCCATTAAGCTAGGCATATAGTGCTCAAGTAATGGATCCACTCGGATCCCAAGGTATATCAAAGCCAATTTTAATTAACAATGATTTGGCATTTAGTAGTGAGCACAAAGTGATATGTGTCATGCAACAACGAAGTCTAACTCTCTTCCTATGCATAGGCATGTCATACAAGAACAATTCATGCACATCAAGTAAAGGCCAATGCATAGTATAAGCAGTTTCTTGCAATTTTATCGTGTTAGAAACATAGAGAGGCGGAGATGTAGTTACTCTCTCATAATAATTGCAAGTAGGAGCAGCAAGCACATGTATATTATACTCATCAAAATCATCATATGTAATGGAAAAGGGCAACCCATCAATATAATCCTTAATAAGTGCAAACTTCTCCAATATAGTGTAGTTTGGAGAATTCAAAAAGATAATAGGACTATCATGTGTGGGTGCAATAGCAACTATCTCATGTTTAACATAAGGAACTATAGCAAGTTCATCTCCATAAGCATAATTCATATTGGAATCTTGGCCACAAGCATAGCAAGCATCATCAAAAAGGGATATTTCAAAAGAATCAACGGGATTATAACAATCATCATAGCATTCATCCTTCGGTAAGCACGAAGGGAAATTAAACAATGTATGAGTTGAAGAGTTACTCTCATTCGAAGGTGGGCACGGGTAGCTAATCCACTCGTCCTCCTTTTGTTCTTCGCTCTCCTCGTCATCTTTTTCATCTAATGAGCTCACAATGTCATCAGTTTCTTCTTCCATAGTTTCCTGCAAAATATTAGTCTCTTCTTGGACAGCGGAGACTTTCTCAATAAACGCATCAATATTGGAGTTATATTCATAATTCAAATAGCAATATTTCAATATAGCAAGATTTTCAGGCCTAGAAACATCATCATCAAAAGCATCATTGTTTTTAAACAGAGATTCAATTTCATAAGCACCCTTAAAAGCAACGAATTCTTCTATTTGCTCCACATCATAATAATCATATATACCATTAGCATAGGAAGCAAAGGTTTCATTATCATTAAATTTGCATGAAAAGGGAAGGTGTGGAGCCTCCATCCTAGAGCAACAAGTATAATCATATCTCAAGCATAGTTGCAGAGCATACCAATGCAACAAATGAATTTGATCCCATAACAGTTTCCCTTTTTGCGTCAAGCAATAATCCCTAAAGTATTCACGTTGATCCAATGTTACTCCCATTACATAGTTGAATGGGGTTTTCTCAGGATTATCAAAGTAGTACATAATATCTTTCACATAATGAGCATCGAGGGTTTTAGGAGGTTCCCCATCTCCATGAGTAGCAAGTACACCTAAGTTTTTTGGTATTTCGTGTTCCATATCCATAACTAAAGATAGAGAACAACTTAGAACAGCAAATAAAATCTACTTAGTGATAAAGCAAACGAGCACACACGAGAATATTCACCCCACATTATTGCTCCCCGGCAACGGCGCCAGAAAAAGGTCCGATAACCCACAAGTGTAGGGGATCAGTTCTCGCCTCTTTCGATAAGTAAGAGTGTCGAACCCAACGAGGAGCTAAAGGGAGAACAAATATTCCCTCAAGTTCTATCGACCACCGATACAACTCTACGCACGCTTGACGTTTACTTTACCTAGAACAAGTATGAAACTAGAAGTACTTTGTAGGTGTTTTTGGATAGGTTTGCAAGAATATAAAGAACACACAAATATAAACTAGGGGCTGTTAAGATAAAGCAACAATAAAGTTAGTGATAGCGAGTGTGTAAAAGTGGTGGTAGGAGTTGCGAAATTGCCCCTAAGCAATTGACTATGTTACTAGACCGATAGCAAGTTTTATGTGGGAGAGGCCACTTCTAGCATGTCATCCCTTACTTGGAATTCTATGCACTTATGATTGGAACTATTAGCAAGCATACGCAACTACTAACGTTCATTAAGGTAAAACCCAACCATAGCATTAAGATATATTGGTCTACCTTCAATCCCGTAGGCATCAATTTCTATGCTAGGTTGAAGTTTCTGTCACTCTGGCCCTCCAATATGTAGTCCTATCAACATACAACTAACCCTCTGGTGTGATCCGCGCACGCGCTCATATGATGGGCACCAAAGGACAGCAACATAACCACAAGCAATTTAAATTAATGATAGCAATTCACCAATCAGCGATAGGACAACGATAATCTACTCAGACATCATAGGATGGCAACACATCATTGGATAATAATATGAAGCATAAAGCACCATGTTCAAGTAGAGGGTACATCGGGTTGCGGGAGAGTGGACTGCTATAGATAGATGGGGGAAGGTGATGGAGATGTTGGTGAAGATGATGAATGTGTTGGTGTAGATCGCCGTCACACGATGATTGCCCCGGTGGCACTCCGGTGCCACCGGAAGCGAGGGGGAGAGAGCCCCCCTCCTTCTTCTTCTTCATTGACCTTCTCCCTAGGTGGGAGAAGGGTTTCCCCTCTGGTCCATGGCCTCCATGGCGGCAGAAGGGCAAGAGCCCCTCCAAGATTGGATCTATCTCTTTGTCTCTCTCTGCTTCTGCGTTCCCAGATTCTGGCCCTTCACCGTTTCTTAAATTCCCGGAGATCCGTAACTCCGATTGGGTTGATTTTTTGACACGATTTTTATCCGGATATTAGCTTTCTTGCGGCGAAAGAAGGGCATGAACCTCCTTATGGTGTGGCCACGAGGGCCCAGGGCGCGCCCCCTGCCTCGTGGCCCACCCGGACATCGTCTAATGTTGGTTCCGCTTCCCAAAATTCACATATATTCCAAAAAAAATATCCGTCCATTTTTATTCCGTTTGGACTCCGTTTGATATGGATATTCTGTGAAACAAAAAACATGCAATAAACAGGAACTGGCACTGGACACTGGATCAATATGTTAGTCCCAAAAAATAGTATAAAAAGTTGCCAAAAGTATATGAAAGTTGTAGAATATTGGCATGGAACAATAAAAAATTATAGATACGACGGAGTCAACCGTTTACGACGAGCTCTTTGTCACCTCCATAAACGAGAAACATATCATTTGTCCTTTTTAGGTACTTCAGGATGTTCTTGACCGCTGTCCAGTGATCCACCCCTGGATTAATTTGGTACCTCCCTGCTAAACTTATAGCAAGGCACACATCATGTCTAGTACACAGCATTGCATACATGATAGATCCTATGGCTGAGGCATAGGGAATGACTTTCATTTTCTCTCTATGTTCTGCAGTGGTCGGGCATTGAGTCTTACTCAACTTCACACCTTGTAACACAGGCAAGAACCCTTTCTTTGACTGATCCATTTTGAACTTCTTCAAAACTTTATCAAGGTATGTGCTTTGTGAAAGTCCAATTAAGCGTCTTGATCTATCTCAATAGATCTTGATGCCTAATATGTAAGCAGCTTCACCGAGGTCTTTATTTGAAAAAATCTTATTCAAGTATCCTTTTATGCTATCCAGAAATTCTATATCATTTCTAATCAACAATATGTCATCCACATATAATATCAGAAATGCTACAGAGCTCCCACTCACTTTCTTGTAAATACAGGCTTCTCCAAAAGTCTGTATAAAACCATATGCTTTGATCACCTCATCAAAGCATATATTCCAACTCTGAGATGCTTGCACCAGTCCATAGATGGATCGCTAGAGCTTGCACACTTTGTCAGCACCTTTAGGATCGACAAAACCTTCTGGTTGCATCATATACAACTCCTCTTTGGGATATCCATTCAGGAATGCAGTTTTGACATCCATTTGCCAGATTTCATAATCATAAAATGCGACAATTGCTAACATGATTCGGACAGACTTAAGCATCGCTACGGGTGAGAAAGTCTCATCGTAGTCAACTCCTTGAACTTGTCGAAAACCTTTCGCAACAAGTCGATCTTTGTAAACAGTAGCATTACCGTCAGCGTCGGTCTTCCTCTTGAAGATCCATTTATTTTTAATGGCTTTCCGATCATCGGGCAAGTCAACCAAAGTCCACACTTTGTTCTTATACATGGATCCCATCTCGGATTTCATGGCCTCAAGCCTTTTTGCGGAATCTGGGATCATTATCGCTTCCTCATAGTTTGTAGGTTCATCATGGTCCAGTAACATGACTTCCAGAACCGGGTTGCCGTACCACTCTGGTGCGGAAGGTACTCTGGTTGATCTACGAAGTTCAGCAGTAACTTGGTCCGAAGTTTCATGATGATCATCATTAGCTTCCTCACTAATTGGTGTAGGAATCACTGGAACTAGTTTCTATGATGTATTGCTTTCCAATTCGGGAGAAGGTACAATTACCTCATCAAGTTCCACTTTCCTCCCACTCACTTCTTTCGAGAGAAACTCCTTCTCTAGAAAGGATCAATTTTTAGCAACAAATGTCTTGCCTTTGGATCTGTGATAGAAGGTGTACCCAACAGTCTCCTTTGGGTATTCTATGAAGACACATTTCTCCGACTTGGGTTCGAGCTTATCAGGTTCAAGCTTTTTCACATAAGCATCGCAGCCCCAAACTTTAAGAAACGACAACTTTGGTTTCTTGCCAAACCACAATTCATAAGGCATCGTCTCAACGGATTTAGATGGTGCCCTATTTAACGTGAATGCAGTTGTCTCTAAAGCATAACCCCAAAAAGATAGTGGTAAATCGGTAAGAGACATCATAGATCGCACCATATCTAATAAAGTACGATTACCACGTTCGGACACACCATTATGTTGTGGTGTTCCGGATGGCGTCAGTTGTGAAACTATTACAAATTGTTTCAAATGAAGACCAAACTCATAACTCAAATATTCACCTCCAAGATCAGATAGTAGAAACTTTCTTTTTACGATGATTCTTTACTTCACTCTGAAATTCTTTGAACTTTTAAAATGTTTCAGACTTGTGTTTCATCAAGTAGATATACCCATATCTGCTCAAATCATCAGTGAAGGTCAGAAAATAACGATACCCGCCGCGAGCTTCAACACTCATCGGTCCACATACATCCGTATGTATGATTTCCAACAAATCTGTTGCTCGCTCCATTGTTCCGGAGAACGGAGTTTTAGTCATGTTTCCCATGAGGCATGGTTCGCAAGCACCAAGTAATTCATAATCAAGTGATGATAAAAGTCCATCACTATGGGGTTTCTTCATGCGCTTTACACCAATATGACCTAAATGGCAGTGCCACAAATAAATTGCACTATCATTATTAACCTTACATCTTTTGGCTTCAATATTATGAATATGTGTATCACTACGATCGAGATCCAACAAGAATAGAACACTCTTCAAGGGTGCATGACCATAAAAGATGTTACTCATATAAATAGAACAACCATTATTCTCAGATTTAAATGAATAACCGTCTCGCAATAAACAAGATCCAGATATAATGTTCATGCTTAACGCTGGCACCAAATAACAATTATTCAGGTCTAAAACTAATCCCGAAGGTAGATGTAGAGGTAGCGTGCCGACGGCGATCACATCGACTCTGGAACCATTTCCCACGCGCATCGTCACCTTGTCCTTAGCCAATCTTCGTTTAATCCGTAGTCCCTGTTTCGAGTTACAAATATTAGCAACCGAACCGATATCAAATACCCAGGTACTACTATGAGCATTAGTAAGGTACACATCAATAACATGTATATCACATATACCTTTGTTCACCTTGCCATCCTTCTTATCCGCCAAATACTTGGGGCAGTTCCGCTTCCAGTGTCCAGTCCCTTTGTAGTAGAAGCACTTAGTTTTAGGCTTGGCTCCAGACTTGGGTTTCTTCATGGGAGTAGCAACTGTCTTGCTATTCTTTTTGAAGTTCCCCTTCTTTCCCTTGCCATTTCTCTTGAAACTAGTGGACTTGTTAACTATCAACACTTGATGCTCCTATTTGATTTCTACCTCCACAGCTTTGAGCATAGTGAAGAGCTCGGGAATTGTCTTCTGCATCCCTTGCATGTTATAGTTCATCAGGAAGCCTTTATAGCTTGGTGGCAGTGATTGAAGAACTCTATCAATAACACTATCTTCGTCAACTTTGCATCCAAGTTGAGTCATATGATTGTAATACCCAGACATTCTGAGCAAGTGTTCACTGATAGAACTATTCTCCTCCATATTGCAGCTATAGAACTTATTGGAAATCTCTTATTTCTCAATCTGGGCATTTGCTTGAAATATTAACTTCAACTCCTGGAACATCTCATATGCTCCATGACGTTCAAAACGTCGTTAAAGTCCCGGTTCTAAGCCGTAAAGCATGGCACACTGAAATATTGTGTAGTCATCAGACCGCGTCTGCCAGGCGTTCAAAGCATCTACATTAGCGGGAGGGGGCTTGTCACCTAGCGGTACTTCAAGGCATAATTCTTCTGTGCAGCAATGAGGATAATCCTCAAGTTACGGACCTAGTCTGTGTAATTGCTACCATCATCTTTCAACTTAGCTTTCTCTAGGAATGCATTAAAATTCAAAGGAACGGTAGCACGGGTCATTGATCTACAACAACATAGATATGCAAAAAAAACTATTAGGACTAAGTTCATGATAAATTAAAGTTCAATTAATCATATTACTAAAGAACTCCCACTTAGATAGACATCCCTCTAATCATCTAAGTGATCACATAATCCATATGAACTAAACCATGTCCGATCATCACGTGAGATGGGGTAGTTTTCAATGGTGAACATCTTATGTTGATCATATCTACTATATGATTCACGCTCGACCTTTCTGTCTCCAGTGTTCCGAGGCCATATGTGCATATGCTAGGCTTGTCAAGTTTAACCTGAGTATTCTCCGTGTGCAAAACTGGCTTGCACCCGTTGGATGTGAACGTAGAGCTTATCACACCCGATCATCACGTGGTGTCTCGGCACGACGAACTTTCGCAACGGTGCATACTCAGGGAGAACACTTTTACCCTGAAATTTTGTAAGGGATCATCTTATAATACTACCGTCGTACTAATCAAGATAAGAAGCATAATAACATAAACATCACATGCAATAAAAATATGTGACATGATATGGCCATCATCATCTTGTGCTTTTGATCTCCATCTCCAAGGCACCGTCATGATCACCACGTCACCGGCGCGACACCTTGATCTCCATCGTAGCATCATTGTCGTTTCGCCAACTATTGCTTCCACGACTATCGCTACCGCTTAGTGATAAAGTAAAGCAATTATATGGCGATTGTATTTCGTACAATAAAGCGACAACCATATGGCTCCTGCCAGTTGCCGATAACTTTACAAAACATGATCATCTCATACAATAACATATAATTCATCATGTCTTGACCACATCACATCACAACATGCCTTGCAAAAACAAATTAGACGTCCTCTACTTTGTTGTTGCAAGTTTTACGTGGCTACTACGGGCTTAGCAAGAACCGTTCTTACCTACGCATACAAAAACCACAACGATTTTCATCAAGTATGTGTTGTATTAACCTTCACAAGGACCGGGCGTAGCCATACTCGATTCAAGTAAAGTGAGAGAGACAGACACCTGCCAGTCACCTTTAAGCAATGAGTGCTCGTCAGGGTGAAACCAGTCTCGCGTAAGCGTACGCGTAATGTCGGTCCGGGCCGCTTCATCTCACAATACTACCGAATCAAAGTATGACATGTTGGTAAGAAGTATGACTATTATCGCCCACAACTCATTGTGTTCTACTCGTGCATATCATCTACGCATAAACCTAGCACTGATGCCACTATTGGGGAATGTAGTATTTCAAAAAAAATCTTACGATCACGCAAGATCTATCTACTAGATGCATAGCAATGAGAGGGGAGAGTGTGTCTACGTACCCTCGTATGCCGAAAGCGGAAGCGTTTATCAATGCGGTTGATGTAGTCGTACACCTTCAGGATCCGTCCCGATCTAGCACCGAACGTACGACACCTCCGTGTTCAGCACACGTTCAGCTCGATGACGTCCTCGCCTTCTTGATCTAGCAAGACGGGCGAAGTAGTAGATGAGTTCCGGCAGCACGATGGCGTGGTGATGGTTGTTGATAAAGAACAATCTCTGCAGGGCTTCGCCAAGCACTACAGAAATGAGACGGAGGATGAACTAGATGGTCGGGGTTACCGGCACACGGCTTGGTGTATCTTGATGTGTCTAGGGTGCTAGACCTACCCCTCTATTTATATGTTGAGCCTTGGGGTCAAAACTTGGAGTAAAAGCCTCCACAAAGTCGGTTTCACCCGAAAGGCAAGAGTCCTTCTCGGACTCCAGGGCCAGACACCAGGGTTCCCGGCGTGTGGACCCAGACACCAGGGTCCCTGGCGTCTGTCCCCTGGACTCCGCAAAACTTCCTTTTGCGCTTTCCAAAAACCTTGTGGGCTTTCCCCTTTGGCCCAAATAAAGTGTTCTCGTACCCAAACATTTCGGGAAACATACGAAACCCCTTCCTGTGAATTCCGGAACCCTTCCGGAGGTTAAACACTATTATCTCATATATCAATCTGTGTCTCTGGACCATTTCGGAGTTCCTCGTCATGTCCGTGATCACATCCGGGACTCCAAATAACATTCGGTCACCAACATACATAACTCATTAAATACTATTTCGTCAACAAACGTTTGAGTGTGCGGACCCTGCGGGTTCGAGAACTATGTAGACATGTCTGAGACATCTCTCCGGTCAATAACCAATAGCGGAACCTGGATGCCCATATTGGCTCCTACATATTCTACGAAGATCTTTATGGGTCGAACCGCATAACAACATACTTTGTTCCCTTTATCATCGGTATGTTACTTGCCCGAGATTCGATCGTCGGTATCTCAATACCTAGTTCAATCTCGTTACCGGCAAGTCTCTTTACTAGTTCCATAATACATCATCTCGGGACTAACTCATTAGTCATTTGCTTGCAAGGCTTATTATGATGTGCATTACCGAGAGGGCCCAGAGATACCTCTCCGACACTCGGAGTGACAAATCCTATTCTTGACCTATGCCAACACCACGAACACTTTCGGAGACACCTGTAGAGCATCTTTATAATCACCCAGTTATGTTGTAATGTTTAATAGCACACAAGGTGTTCCGCTGGTATTTCGGAGTTGCATAATCTCATAGTCATAGGAACATGTATAAGTCATGAAGAAAGCAATAGCAGTAAAACTAAACGATCATGTGCTAAGCTAATAGATGGGTCTTGTCCAACACATCATTCTCCTAATGATGTGATATCGTTGATCAAATGACAACTCATGTCTATGGCTAGGAAACATAACCATCTTTCATCAATGAGCTAGTCTAGTAGAGGCATACTAGGGACATACTATTTTGTCTATGTATTCACACATGTACTAAGTTTCCGGTTAATACAATTCTAGCATGAATAAAAGACATTTATCATGATATAAGGAAATACAAATAACATCTTTATTATTGCCTCTAGGGCATATTTCCTTCAGTGTGCAATACACATGTACCTTACTAGTCTAAATGGTGTGTGTGTGTGTGTGTGTGTGTTGCGCGTGTTAAACACATTGTACATAGTATCATACATGGTTTAGATTCCGAACATCTAGCTAGAGCATCCATGTGCTATGATTTGAATTCAGCATAAAATGGATACATATATTTGAATTCGAGATCGTATGTACATGTATTTCATATTTATATGGGAATTTACTACTCCTATATACATGTCATGTGTTGTGAAGATAATATTTAGATGGTTGTTTCAAACAGGGAAAATGTACTCAAGTTTAGTCCATATGCTAGACAACACGAATTGTTTTTTATTGTTGAGGGAAGTGCAAATTGATGTGGTACTGTACACGTTAAGCTTGTTGTCCCGATTGTTTTTGTTTTTAGTTGTTGTATTTGAATGCAGTTGTAGTAATATAGTAAAACGGGACATGGTTCTCAAAAGTGAGGTGCAAATTGTTTTTTTCGTACACATTAAGATTGTTCTCCCAAAATTTCAAGCTGCACTTTGTTATGCCGAAATTTCAAGCTAGCATCTCTGTCTATCGTGGTGAGAAACTCCCGCCTCTTCAACCCACGGTTTGTTATGCCAAAATTTGAAGCCAACTCTTTGTCTCGTTGTGCTTGGAAAACTCCCCCCATCTCAACCCGTGCGTTTCCATCCCAAAATTACAACGCGCTCGAAAACTCCACCTCCTACGATATCCCGACAAGCGAAATTCCTCTGATACCCCCTGAACCAAAAGAACCACCTAGTTCAAATCGGTGGGGGTATTTTCATAACTTACCCC
Organism: Secale cereale; assembly: GCA_902687465.1. Classification (NCBI taxonomy): domain Eukaryota; kingdom Viridiplantae; phylum Streptophyta; class Magnoliopsida; order Poales; family Poaceae; genus Secale; species Secale cereale. The sequence continues at coordinate 149,696,948 of LR738714.1, read as the reverse complement.
ACATTTTGGACAAGCGCGTCTCTAAGCCATGGTTCCCCCTCCCATCCCCTCCGTCGCCCCCATCCGAACACCGAGGCCACGAAAACCCGCAAAGCCCCACACCCTCCTCTGTCCACCACCCAGCCGGAGCCTCTTCCCCGACGAAGTCATCCACCGCATCACCTCGACCTCCCTCATCCACCGCATCGGATGAGGATCCGTCGTCGATCTCATCGTCCCGCCGGTTCAGCCACCCCGTCCTCCACCTCCAAGGAGCTTCCCCGACGTTCCCCTCGTCTTTCATGCCACCTCCATTCCCACACCGTTGTCTTCACCTGCACCACCGGAAGAGCATCATCACCGATTCCTCAGATGAAGCTGAGGCCTAATCGGCACCACCAAAGAGGTTCTATAGTCATAGCTGCATTTTCTTCTTGCTTCGATCTCACGGTGCTGCCGGCACTCGGTCCCGAGCCACCATGGCGCAGCTCCATCTACGGCGGCGGCGCTGGCCACTTCCATTATGGCATCGCTCCCTCGGTGGCGGCATCCACATCAGTCGGAGCTGCTGCTGCTTTGGCTCTCGCTCGCGCTGCTACTTTGCTCTTGCTCTCCGGTCCCCTACATGGTCTGCTCTTGCTCTTGCTCGTGCTGCTGCTCTAGTCTTCCTCGCGCTACTGATGCACGAGCAGCAGATCCTGCTCTCGCTCGATGGCTCGAGCTCCTGCAGCTGCTACCCGAGATGCTGCTTCACGACCAGCTGCCCCGGCTTTCGCATGCACTACTGCTCCGGGCACTGCTACTGCTACTGCTTTTCTGCTACTAGTGCATTCAGTTTCAACAGTAAAATTTAGTTTTGACAGCAGAATTCAGTTCCGATAGTAAAATTCAATTCTGACGGTTTAGTCCAGAGATGAGCGGCTGATGAATCTTACATCTAGCACTTTGTGGTTATGTATTTTGCATCATCTATTTGAGATGCTATTAGAATTCCACTCAGGTTAACGTTGTCTGTCTTGTCCTGCTTCAGCCTCGTCATCGTACAACTAACCGGAGATGCTCCAACGACGAAACCCTCCATCATAGCCGAGCAGTACCCTTGGCTCCATCTCCAGGCGCCTAAGACCTTCTTCCCCTCCTTCAACTGCCACATCAGCCATAGTATCCTCAACGACCAACCCAATGATGCTGAGATCGACATGGCTTCGCCAAAGAGGTTGTACACTTGCTGCATTGCTTTTTTACTCTACATGTTATATATATTGTCCATTGAGCACATGTAGTAACCTGAGATATGATTAGTTTCTCCTATATAACAAGCAGTGAGGTACCAGGCAACCTAGCTATCTATGGTGGACTCTCTTGAAAGCCATCATTATTTATTTCTGCGCGTTTGAGCTGTGCATTTCTAGATGGGCCTAGGAGTTGAGCTAGTAGGGCAGTGGCCTGGGTCCAAAGTAGTAGAAGTAGCACAAAAGACATTGTTGGAGTGTAGGCTTTTTCCTGTTCAAGCTTGCCTACTAGAACAGCCAGTGCTTGAAAGGAAAAATGAAGGAAAAATATAGTAATTGGAAAGTTTCCTATGGTACTACTATTAATGCATTTGGTTCAAAGGAATGGAGCAAATGAAAACTGTAGGATTTGTTCCTTTAGTGTCTCCTTGGTAGAAAAATAGTAGGAATTTTAATATCCACTTGGCCTCCTTTTCAGATTCCTATTCATGAAGCACAAGACTATGAGATAGTAGCATAATAGCATTGTAACTGTACATTTTCTTGTGGTTTGACTTAATTTCACCATGCTTCTTTGCATTCATGTGATCTTCCAATTCTTGTGAACCAAACACCCAGATTGACAGAAATCTTGTGTTTTTAAATTCTTTGTTTTGCACATGCATTCCTATCCTATTCCTGTGTATTTCCTATCCATGCATTGTTAGAATCCTCCAATTCAAATAAGCCCTTACATAATTACTTCTGTTACACACATGTGTCAAAGAAAACCTTGTGTGGTTTGTCCCACTCCTGCTACGATGTGGTCCACCCGAGCTCAACTGCTCCAACGACGAAAGGGTTCACCACCGCAAGGATCCGCCCTCCAGACCGTCTTTCACTGCCTCAGATCTTCTTCCCCACCGTTGGCAGCCACGACAACCGCATTAGCATCATCAACTGAGCAGAGGACCTTGAGGACTACACGGGTCCAGAAGAGAGGTCGCACTCTTTCGTGTATGCTTACATTATGCATGGCTTAACAAAATGGCATGCTACTTTATCATCTTGTTCACTTATTAGACTCCGAGTCAGGTCCAAACTAATGCTCAAACTTGAGTTTTTAAATGGTTGTGGGGTACATATTGGGGCAACAATCAATACTATATGTCTACTATCTGATTAATCTCGGGTGTCTACTATAAGTGTCATGTTGGGTGGAAACAAACATTAAAGGAGCCATTGTCTGTATTTTTTAACTGAAGCTATTATGTGCTTGCTATCATTGGTTTTGGGTCTATCCACAGTATGCACTCCTTACATAATCTCACTATGTTTTATTCCTATGCATGTCAGTTATTGTGTACTGAACATGTAGAGAAAAAGAGACGAGCCTTGTGTGGCAATAAAATTTCATGCAAACGTTGCTACATGGTGGGCGCAAAAGCAACCCCCCATTCCAGACTGTAATCAAGAGGAAGATAACTGTTCAGAGGGGGATTCAGAGGGAGCAGACCACTCCTATTTAACCCCTCAGGTCTTTTGCTCTAACTTGACATGCTTATGTTGGTCATATCATGCATATGGTGCCTTGCATTGCTTACTTTACACATAAAATATGTCATCTGCTTAGCTTAGACATGTATTGTGTGAATGCCATATGTTTAGTTTCTATATCATATATGTGAATCATGCAATTCCATCTTGTTTAGCCAGGCATCATATATGTGAATTTTGCAATGCCATCCTGGTTAGCCAGTCATCTTATATGTGAATTATATCATGGAATCCTTTTTTATTACATAATAAATTCGTTAGCAATGTTAAAAAAATTCAATTACTCTTCCTGTGCATCAGGCATTCGACACGGTCATGGAAAAATCTGGAGTGAAAACAAGGTCTTTTGATCAAACAATGCTATTTGATGAAGCACATGTCTATAGCTCCTCGGAGGAGGATTCAAAGACAGATGACCAGTCCT
>LR738714.1:149563546-149693725 GCA_902687465.1 Secale cereale | reverse complement strand
CCCGAGGTGCATGCTCTAACTTGGCAGGTTATATTTCTCATATCGTGCATATGGTGTCTTGCATTGCCATGTTATTTACTTAGTTTAGACATGCTTTGTGTGAATGCCACATGTTTAGTGTCTACTCACCATATATGTGAATTATGCAATACCATCTTGTTGCAAGACATTATATATGTGAATTATGCAATGATATCTTGTCGCAAGGCATTATATATGTGAATTATGCAATTCCATGTTGTTTAGCCAAGCATCATATATGTGAATTATATCATGCCATCCTTTTTTGTATTACGTATTCCATTTGCCGACAATGTTTGTATATTCAACTACTCTTCCTGTGCATCAGCTATTTGAATTGGTGATGCAAAAATCTGGAGTGAAAACAAGGTCCTCAGAGTAGACAATGCTACCTGCTGAAGCAGACATCTTGTCGGTTACAGATAGCTCATCATAGGAGGATTCAGAGACAGATGACCAGTCCTATTCCCCCCTGAGGTGTATGCTCAAACTTGGCAGGGTTATATTACTCATATCATGCATATGTTGTCTTGCAATGCTTTGTTTTTCATCATATCACTACTACGTGTCGGTGCTATACAAACGGTTTTAAACCCCTTTCCACGACGACATTTGGAACCGTCGCCTAGTGACTGTGGGCGATAGGGGGGGTCCTTCCCACACGACCCAGGATATGCCCTCCTGGCACACACACTCGGCAAAATGAGGTCGTGTGCGACCGGCGAGCGCTCAAATAAGGAAATATGTAGAGTAGAGATAAAAAAATACAATTATATGAGCTAAATTGTTTCCGGTGGTCAGTACATCCCACACAGTCATTCCCCGCTAAACCTTTCCATTCATATGTACATCACACATAGTCGCTCCAAGGAAAACATTTCCGTTCACGGGTACATCACACACAATTTTCCCCGTTAAATCGTTTGTGATAACGTTGCCATTACACATGGTGCATAGAAGAAACTGTGTGGCAAAGGCTGTCCATCACACACAGTTTTTATGTGATAAACGTTTGCGCAAGGTGGCCTAATGCAAATAGTTTTCAAGAGAAAGTCGTGTGTGATTGTTCATTAATCCAACACGGTTTATTCCTAGAAACTGTGTGTGTTGCCTGATGTCATCGCCCACGGTATTTTTTGAATAACCGTTTGCAATAGGAAAACTCAATTAGCAGGCTAATTCGCCATTAGCAGGCTAATTTCCCTATTATTAATAATCCATTTATTTATCTAATTGGCATTCATATTAAGCACATGATATATTTCATTTCCATATTAAGGAAGCAGAATTTTAAAATTGAAATACATCAGAGTACAACATGATATAGCTTCAGCACTCAGCTATCCCATTACACAACTGCACTAGCACCAAGTTTCACATGCAACATGTAGAACCTTTTGAAATTAGCATCACATGACGGTACATAGATAGCTGCATCTCATCTTGAAAACTACTGAAGCAGAAGGCGAATATTGAGCCTTCATTCATATTGAAGGTCTTTGCAACTTTAGGCCAGTGCCTGTGGATGATTGACCGTCCGTCCTTCGTCCTCTTCAGGAACACTTCAATATTGAACCGTGTGTGTTTTATTAAAACTTCCTCGCCTCCTCACCATAGAGGTGGTTTGAGAGGTAATCATCAGTGAACTGCTTTGGAAAGGCCTGGAAAAAAGGATGTGCATAAATATCTTCTCTATATTGGAAATGGGGCAAAGGAATAAAAAAAGGCAAGGTATAATAGTTAGTACCATCTTGTAGTTAACTGATGTCTTCTTTATTGTGTAGACAAAGATCTTGTTGTTTTTGTCGCTAATTTCTTTATCCTAAGAATCTTTCTGAGTTTCTTGATTTGATTGATATTCATGGACAACTCATTTCCCCATATGCAAAAAGGGTGGAACAGTGTGTCAAAACCTTTGACAGCAGGACCTACATGTGCAAGACCAAATTGTTAAAAACCTAAATATTAGAATGGTTCCTGCAATTGCACAATAATGTGCTATTATACAACGGACCATGCACGTGCTAACCTCGATTTTAAACCTCGGTGCTTCCCATTGTTTCCCTGGAACACATATAAGGTAGTTAGTCATCAGGTTAATTAAGGGTTCACATCCTATTAGTAAAATATGTAGATGAAAAATAAGCACACTGTAGATTCATTAGATTATTTCAAGCGACATGGAAAACCCATTTATCCAAACCAAGCATGATGAAGAACTAGGACATGTAGCACTTGTATATGTTTCTCATGTATTAAGTGCAGCCAAATTCGATTTATTCCTCACATGCAAAACAATACAAAATTCTACCAACGACAATTGGACATCGCATTGCAGAATTGAACCAAGCAGTTAACTAAACACCACAACAAATGAACCAAATATTAACTGAGCACCACATTACACAATATAACATACTCCTAATAGAATATGAGATAGTTAACCAAAGCAAGCATGCTTAACAACTTGGAAATATAGCAATTGTATTTGTTTTTCATCTATTTACTACATCCAAATTCAATTTATTCCTCACATGGTATACAATAACAGAATGCACCCACAACTATGGAACATCGCATTGCAGAATTGAACCAATAGTTAACCAAACCAAGCATGCTTAATAACTTGGAAATTCACACAATTGTATTTGTTTCTCATGTATTTAGTACAGCAAAACTCAATTTACTTCTCACAAGGTATACAATAACATAATGCACCCACAACTATTGAACATCTCATTGCAGAATTGAACCAAATAGTTAACTAAACACCACAACACAAATGAACCAAACGTTAACTGAGCACCACATTGCACAATGTATAACCAAACCAAGCATGCTTGACAACTTGATTTATTTCTCACATGGAAGACAATACAAAATTGCAGCCTGAATAATTGAACATCACATTTGCAGAACTGAATCAAAAAGTTAACTGAAGACGACAACTAATTAACCAAACAGTTAATAAGTGAGAACCACACTGCACGACATATAGAATATATACACTGGAGCAATAGATTGCATGGGAAAATTAGATAGCACAATTCACTAGAATTTGTTAAGGAAAGGCAGGAACAACACACGCAACGTGTAAACCGGGCATGCTTAACCGGCGTAGCTAGCAAATGGCAAGCTGCTCCTCCAAGATATGGGGGTCGGCATGAATGGCAGCCATTGCGACCTCATCCGCGCGTGCGGCCTTGGTTTGCTTCTCCGCTGCCAAATGCTCCTTGAGATCTTGGCTATACTGCGTGCACCATGGCTTAGGGCGGCTCTTATTTTGTGGAGGGGTCGGTGATTTGGCTGGAAGGTGTCACACTCGCGCCGGTGGTCGGGGCATGTGGGATGTAGGAGGAGGAGGACAGGGGTCGGGTGTGGATTACCTACCTGGATAGACGAGGCCGAGCAGCGTGATGGAGGGTCACCGATGAGGAGGCGGCGCTGCAAGCAAGGAGTGAAGGTTTCAGCTTGGAAAGGAAGGCGGAAATAGGGGAAATGTGGCTTTTGTTAAGGGGGGGCGGGGAGGTAGATATTTCTGCGGAAGCCGAAAATTTGGAATCAAATCAACAAAAAAACTGGCGCGCAAAGTGTCATCGGACACGATCCCTTATTCAGAAATGTGTAAGATATGTGAACTTCACAAACGATTCAGATAGCTTAACCTGTGTGTGATGAGTTTGAACAGAAAAAAAATTGGTTCGAATTTTCATGGTTACAGTGGTCATCCACGTCATTGCATAATTCTGGTACACAAAGGAGGCTACATCACACCCACACTTCTTAATCGAGCAAGTTCAGCAATTAAACAGAGCTAGCTGACCTAAAAATTGCTCTAACAAATTAAAGACCGACGCCCTTAATTAAACAAAACAAAGAGTACTACTACGGGTGGTGCTCGTTGATCTCCGCCACCGCCTCCATGTCCAGCTCACGCCCGACGGTCTTCTAGTGAAGGGGCTCCATGGCATCCATCGCACCATACTCGGCAAGCATCTCCTCATCCGCGTCTGCCATCTCTTTGGAAAAGGCCACCACGAGCTGGGCGTGGGCGGCCGCAATCTGGGCTTGGACGGGCACCACCGTTGCAAGGTATGTGGCAGAGGAATGGACGGCTGCTCGAACGCTCTCGGCGATTGCCAACTCTTCGGTCGTGGGTTGCCGATCGTTGTCGGAGAAGCTTCATTCGATTTGTGCGGTGAGTGCCACGAGCTGGGCGTGGGCGGCCTCGACATGGTCGTGGGCAGCCTCCATCAGGGCGAAGGCCGCCGCTGTGGAACGGACAACTGATGTGCCGCTCTCGCCAGTTGCTATCCCGAGGCAAATGTTAGTACTGCCGCGTGAGAAGCAACAACGGCCGTTTGGGCTGCCTCGGCCGCCCGGTCGCAGATTGCGGCCGTGATCAGGCACCTTGTTAGCACACGTAAGGCGGCTGCGGCCGCGCTCTCGCCGGAGTGGGCCACAGAAGTTTCCCTCACGACGCGGGTCCACGTGCCCATCTTTCACCGGCGACGATTGAACAATGAAATGATATTTGGGGAGCGAGCTAGTGTGCTTGAGACACCGGCTGTGGACTATAGCCAACGCACCTTCTCGCGTAAGCCATAGGCGTACTATACACTGACGGTGCTCCAGGATATTTTGTGCTGCATCTCACACGGTTGGTGATAATAAACTGTGTGCGGTCTACTTGATTTTTCATCTTGATTTCAATTACGTAATGGGTCACAGCGGAAATGGACATTGTTTGAATTGCTAGACCTTTTATCTGCAGTGAACATGTAACTGTATGTGTGTCGTAAAATAATTGGAATTATTCAGGGTTCATTTGCACATTTTATACATTAAACTAGTTTTCTAGCTATTTCAAGTGCACAATTCAAAATTAAACTACATGCGCATTCTCCGGTGCACCAACATGTGTTGTAAAATCATATATGTGTCCATGGGTTAATGCTTATGTCCCATGCAAGAAATGGGGATGAAATACGAACACCACGGCACTGTGGCTCTCCAGCAAATGTCGATGTACTTGCTTTTGTAATTCTCGTAAATCCAAAATTCGTCCAAAATTCATAAAACTTGGCATGCTATCATGGAGCAGCATAAACATGTTGTGGGAAATTTTCTGTCCCATTTGGGGCAGGTTTGGGTATAAGCTTCTCATAAACCAGAATTTCTCACAACAAGTGTGATGGTTTTAGTAGGGAACGTTTCACCTTTCTGGACAAAACTATATCCGTTGCCTCTTCTCGATTTCAGTTTTTTTCCTAGTATCAACATAGAACAACAGGAGTGTTCTGTCGAGCATGCTCAGTAAGAGGCAGAGGATGAGCCTACCGACAAGCTGGACAACTGCAATATGGTGCCTACCGCTGCTGCAGCTTCAACGACACTCACCTCGAACGCCCTCTGCCGCTCCAGACGACCCCTCTCGAAGTGGTGGTTCTCCTCGTAGATCACCTGATTCCTCTCCTCTGAAGCGGTGTGTGATGCAGCCACTGCGGCGGTAAGGCTCTTTGCGTGCTCGACGAGGCGCTCCACCTCCTCCCGCGGGAACTCGGTGTAGCATGCAAGGTCACTGACGCACGTGCGGGCATCCACCTCCGCCTCCTGCCTTCAGCCAGCGGTGGTGGAGTGGGTGATGACCTCGGCGGTCGACGGTGGGCTGGCAGCCACGGCGGCCGATGTTGGGGTGGCGGCCACGACCACCACCTCCCGCCTTTGGGCCGCGGTGGCGGAGCGGGTGATGGCCACGGTGGCCGGTAGTGGGGTGGCAGCCACGACGGCCACCTCCCGCCTTCAGGACGTGATACGTCTCCAATGTATCTATAATTTTTGATTGTTCCATGCTATTATTTATGATGTTTTGGATGTTTAATGGGCTTTGTTATACACTTTTATATTATTTTTGGGACTAACATACTAATCCAAAGGCCCAGTCCAGATTGTTGTTTTTGCCTGTTTTAGGGTTTTACAGAAAAGGAATATAAAATGGAGTCCAAACGGAATGAAACCTTCGGAAGAGATATTTTTGGAGCAAAATACGCACGGGAGACTTGAGAACCACGGAGTAGGGATGACGTGGCATCCACGAGGGTGGGGGGCGCCCCCCCCCCAAGAGGGCGTGCCCCCTGCCTCGTGGGCACCCCGTTTGGCCCCCGGTGCCCTCCTTCCTCCTATATATACCTACGTACCCCGAAACTATCAGAACAATAGATAAAACCCTAGTTCCACCGCCGCAACCTTCTGTTCCCCTGAGATCCCATCTTGGGGCCTGTTTTGGAGCTCCGCCGAATGGGGGATCTTCCACGGAGTGCTTCTACATCAGCATCATCGCCTCACCATGAGTTGTGAGTAGTTTACCATAGACCTTCGGGTCCATAGCTAGTATCTAGATGGCTTCTTCTCTCTCTTTGGATCTTAATACCAAGTTCTCCTTGGTCTTCGAGGAGATCTATTCGATGTAATCTCTTTTTCCGGTGTGTTTGTCGAGATCCGATGAATTGTGGGTTTATGATCAATATTATCTATAAGAAATATTTGATTCTTCTCTGAACTATTTATGTATGATTATAATATCCTTGCAAGTCTCTTCGAATTATTGGTTTGGTTTGGCCTACTAGATCTATAGTTCTTGCAATGGGAGAAGTGCTTGGCTTTGGGTTAAATCTTGCGGTGTCCTTTCCCAGTGACAGTAGGGGCAGCAAGGCACGTATTGTATTGTTGCCATCGAGGATAAAAGGATTGGGTTTATATCACTATGTTTGAGTTTATCCCTCTACATCATGTCATCTTGCTTAAGGCGTTGCGCTGTTCTTATGAACTTAATACTCTAGGTGCATGCTGGATAGCGGTCAATGTGTGGAGTAATAGTAGTAGATAAAGAGTTCGGAGAAGAACCAAATATTTCTCATAGATAATCTTGATCATAAACTCACAATTCATCAGATCTCGACAAACACACCGCAAAAAGAGATTACATCGAATAAATCTCCTCGAAGACCAAGGAGAACTTTGTATTGAGATCCAGAGAGAGAGAAGATGCCACTAGATATTAGCTACGGACCCGAAGGTGTGTGGTAAACTACTCACAACTCATGGTGAGGGCGATGATGATGATGTAGAAGCACTCCGTGATGGATCCTCCTCCGGCGGAGCTCCGAAACAGGCTCCAAGATGGGATCTCACGGGAACAGAAGGTTACGGCGGTGGACTTAGGGTTTTCTCTCTGTTTCTGATGGTTTCGGGGTACGTAGACTTATATAGGAAGAAGGAGGACACCAAGGGAGTCACGGGGGCCTCACGAGGCAGGGGAACGCCCCCACCCTCGTGGGCAGCCCGTAGATCCCCTGACGTGGTTCTCAAGTCCCTCGTGCGTGATTTTCTCCAAAAATATCTCTCGTGAAGGTTTCATTCCGTTTGGACTCCGTTTGATATTCTTTTTCTGCAAAACCCTGGAACAGGCAAAAAACCAGCAATCAAAGCCCAATAAACATCCAAGACTTCATAAATAATAGCATGGAACAATCAAAAATTATAGATACGTTGGAGACGTATCAAGCATCCCCAAGCTTAATTCCTTCTCGTCCTCGAGTAGGTAAATGATAAAGAAAGAATTTTTGATGTGGAATGCTAACCAACATAGTTTTTCAATGTAATTCTCTTAATTGTGACATGAATGTTCAGATCTGAAAGATTCAAGATAAAATTCTATATTGACATAAGAAATAATAATACTTCAAGCATACTAACAATGCAATCATGTCTTCTCAAAATACTATGGCTAAAGAAAGTTATCCCTAAAATATCATATAGTCTAGCTATGCTCCCTCTTCATCACACAAAATATTCATATCATGCACAACCCCGATTTCAGCCAAGCACTTGTATTCATACTCTATTCTTTCAAACCTTTCAACTTTCACGCAATACATGAGCGTGAGCCATAGACATAGCACTATGGGTGGAATAGAGAGGTGGTTCTGGAGAAGACAAAAAGGAGGGAGATAGTCTCACATCAACTAGGCGTATCAACGGGCTGTTGAGATGCCCATCAATAGATATCAATGAGAGTGAGTAGGGATTGCCATGCAACGGATGCACTAGAGCTAAAAATGTATGAAAGCTCGACAAAGAAACTAGTGGGTGTGCATCCAACTTGCTTGCTCACGAAGACCTAGGGCATTTGAGGAATCCCATCGTTGGAATATACAAGCCAAGTTCTATAATGAAAATTCCCACTAGTATATGAAAGTGACTAAACATGAGACTCTCTAAATGAAGAACATGGTGCTACTTTGAAGCACAAGTGTGGAAAAAAGATAGTAGCAATTGTCCCTTTTTCTTTTCTTTTTCTTTTTTTGGGCCTTTCTTTTTTTCTTTGGCCTTTCTTTTTTTTCTTTTTTTTTTGCGGAGGGGCTTTATTGATTTAGCCTTTCCTCCCATGGGACAATGCTCTAATAATGATGATCATCACACTTTCACTACAACTCGATATTACGACTCGATACTACAACAAAGTATGACTCTATATGAATGCCTCCGGCGGTGTACTGGTATGTGCAATGAAACAAGAGTGACATGTATGAAAAGTTATGCATGGTGGCCTTGCCACATATACGATCTCAACTACATGATCATGCATGGCAATATGACAATATGATGCGGGTCATATGAATGGAACGGTGGAAAGTTGCATGGAAATATATCTTGGAATGGCTATGGAAATGCCATGATAGGTAGGTATGGTGGATGTTTTGAGGAATAATATGGTGGCCGTTTTGAGGAAGGATATATATTGGGTTTATGGTACCAGCGAAAGTTGCGCGGTACGAGAGAGGCTAGCAATGGTGGAAGGGTGAGAGTGCGTATAATCCATGGACTCAACATTAGTCATAAGAACTCATATACTTATTGCAAAAATCTATGAGTCATCAAAACAAAGCAATCAACGCATGCTCCTAGGGGGGAGGTTGGTAGGAGTTAACCATCGCGCGCCCCCGACCTCCACACAAAGGTTGGCACTTTACAAATACCTCGTGCTCTAACTTCGTCACATAGCGGTTCACCATATGTGCATGCTACGGGAATCACTAACCTTAACACAAGTATTTCTCAATTTCATAATAACTCCACTAGCATGACTCTAATATCATTATCCTCATATCTCAAAACAATTATCAAGCATCCAACATCTCATCATATTCAATGCACTAGTGTGGAAGTTTTTACTACATTGACATTGGATGTCTACCATGTGAAGACTAGTTTTTTAGCCTAAACACATTACCATGCTGTTTTAATAGACTCTCAAACATATATAAGTGAGGCATGAGAGTTCTATAAATTCTACAAAATATAACCACCACCGTGCTCTAAAAGATATAAGTGAAGCACTAGAGCAAAAACTATTCAAGTCAAAAGATATAAGTGAAGCACATAGATTGTTCTAACAATTCCTAGGCCATATTTAACTCTCTCAAATAGGTGTGTCCAGCAAGGATAATTGTGACAAACTAACAATCAAAGACTCAAATTATACTAGACGCTCCAAGCAAAACACATATCATGTGGTGAATAAAAATATAGCTCCAAGTATAGTTACCGATGGATGAAGACGAAAGAGGGGATGCCTTCCCGGGGCATCCCCAAGCTTAGGCTTTTGATTATTCTTGATTTTTTCTTGCGGTGCCATGGGCATCCCCAAGCTTAGGGCTTTGCTACTCTCTGTTCCATAGTCCAACAAAGCAATACTCAAAACTTGAAAACTTCACAACACAAAACATAGATAAAAATTCTTGTGAGCTCCGTTAGTATAAGAAAACAAATCACTACTGAAAGGTACTGCAATGAATTCATTCTTTGTTTATATTTGTGTTAAACCTAATGTATTCCAACTTCTCTATGGTTCATACTTGCCAATACTACTCATAGATGCATTGAAATAAGCAAACAACACACGAAAAACAGAATATGTCAAAACAGAACAGTCTGTAGTAATCTGAAGGTTTCGCATACTTTTGTAACTCCGAAAAATTCAAACTAAAGTGGTAAATGTGAGGAATTTGTCTATTAAGCATCTGCAAAAAGAATCAACTAAATAGCATGCTCCAGTAAAATCAGACGACCATTCTAGTGAGCGCTAACGATTCTGTTTTTCACAGCAAGATCACATAAACTTCACACACATCTTCCCAAAGGTTCTACTTGGCACAAACACTAAACAAAACATGAAACAACATCTAAACAGTATCTAGATGCAATATTTTTTCCCTAACAGCAACAAAAACAAAAAATATAAAATTGGGTTGCCTCCCAACAAGCGCTATCGTTTTACGCCCCTAGCTAGGCACGATACAAGATAAATCTAGGTATTGCCATCTTTTGAAGGCAATCCATAAGTGGCTCTCATGATAGATTCATATGGTAATTTGATTTTATTTCTCGGAAAGTGTTCCATGCCTTTCCTTAACGGAAATTGAAATCTAATATTTCCTTCCTTCATATCAATAATTGCACCAGTTGTTCTAAGGAAAGGTCTACCGAAAATAATAGGACATGAAGGATTGCAATCTATATCAAGAACAATGAAATCAACGGGCACATAATTCCTATTGGCAACAATAAGAACATCATTAATCCTTCCCATAGGTTTCTTAATAGTGGAATCCGCAAGATGCAAATTCAAAGAACAATCATCAAGCTCATGGAAACCTAGCAAATCACACAAAGTTTTTGGGATAGTGGAGACACTTGCACCCAAATCTGTAGCGACCAGACCTCAAACAGTCTGATGTCTGTGCATCAGTGTCATCCCTGGATCAGTAATGCTGACACGCACAGTACTTGAAGGATTTATAACAGAGTAGCAATCACACACTTATTACATCGATCATCCAACAATGAATTTATTACAATAAATATGGCTGAAGGCCATCTAACACGATAACAGCGGAAGGCTTGGAAGATAAGTGAGTCTATCAACTCCAGCGGCATCACTAAGTATAGAACCACGACCTAAAAGGCATCTTACTCGTCGTCTGAAAAGTCTGCAACATGAAACGTTGCAGCCCGAAAACGGGTCATCACATGGAATATGCTGGCAAGGTAACACAAGAGAATGCAATGGAAGTAAAGCTATACTATATGCAATATGGCTGGTGGAAAGCTCTATGGTTACAGTTTTTGCGTAAAGCCAATTTTTCCCTACTTCAAAGAAATAGATTTTAATTAGCTATCATGGTATTTGAAACATCGTTGAGAAGATAGACATCCTCTCAACACCAATTAAAATAATCATTAAACCCAACAATATTAAATTAGAGTAACATGATGAGATTCACATGAAAATCCAAGTACTAGATACTCAAGACGTCCATAACCGGGGACACGACTAATCATGATCAGTTTGTACACTCTGCAGAGGTTTGTGCACTTTTCCCACAAGACTCGATCGCCCCCGTTTGGTTTCTCGCACTTCATGGTGTTTGAGAAACGGATGACAAGGACATAGTCTTTCAGAACCGCTAGCACCTTACGATCGGGCGGACCGTACCAACCTACATCCCCTACATCTGCTAGTCCACCACTGTAAGAGTTCACACGACTTACACATACTATGCTAGAGCCCATAATAGCATTGTGGCTGCACACGGAAGTTTCTAGTATGAATAATCTCACGATCCCTTTGAGCCTGGGTGGCGGTCCAAAAGAAAAACAGGCAATCACTGGAATACCTAGATGCCTCAATCCACCCAGATGTGTATTAATGTTGCCACCTTAAGTTGAACCATTAATTAACAAACTCACATCTGTCATGGATTTCACTCACCCAATCCACGTCTACGAGCATAGCATGTCCTAATAGCAAACGTAGAAGTAACTCCCAAAGGTTTGAATGTAATGTAGGTAATAGGTACTACCTCAATCTACTTCCCAGTCCCACAAGTTAACTAATCCTACTCATGCAATGTGTGAGGGTTGAACTAATGCAATGAAAACTGGGTAATTGGAAAGTATGATCAAAGTGTTACTTGCCTTGCTGATGATCCGCAAAACCTAGAGACTCAAAGTAGCAAGCGGCGCACTCCGGGTACTCTATCACAGTCAAACAAGCACACAATAAGTACTTAACTAATACACGGGTAAAACTCAAATAAAAGATCTAACCAGAAAGTTCAACTGAATAACTCCGGTTTGCAAAAAGAATCAACTCGAAAGAAGCAACGAAACTCAAACTGCAAAAGAAACGAGCTCCGGTTTACTAGTTGGCCTAAAGTCAAATTTTACAGTAGCCAAAACTTTGTTCAAGTTGATTAAACATAAAGAGGGCATCGAGACGAAGATCTGGAATTTTGAATCACCTGATTCCGACTCTCGAGCGAAAAGAAAAACGAAAAACAAGATCAGGGCAGAAATCGCGATCGGAATAACCGCGGATAAATACTCCGAAAAAGAAGAACGGACGAACAGGCTAACGAACGAAAGTTTGCTGTCTGCGGCTAACTGACGAAAACCGTTCGTTAAAACGAACGTACGGACGAACGTCCGCTAAATAACTAAACCGACGAAAAACCGAACCGATCTAATCTAAATAGAAAAATAGATCTAGGGTTTTCTTAAAAAAATCGATCGGTTTTTCAAAAAAAAAACGAGAACTACCTCGAGCAACGAACTCCGGCGGGATCTCCTGCGGTCCGGCGGTGGCGAGGTGGCGGTGCTCCGGCGAGGTGGTCCGGCGGCGGCGGCGGCACGCGGCGGGGCGGCGGGCTGACGACAGGGAGGCGGCGGCGCGGGCGGCGGGCGGCGGGGCGGCGACGGCAGCGGCAGGCGGCTCTAGCGGCGGCGGCGCTAGGGTTTGCGGGGCGAGGCGGGGCTGTGGGCTGGCGGGGCTGGCGCTTATAAAGCCCAGTCTCCCGACCCTATACGAGTCTAAGTCGGTTCATTTTTTTTTAAATAGAGTCTTGGCGCAGGAAAACTAACGACAGAAATACTAAACGGACTTCAAAAATCCTTAAATAAATTTTCACCGTCCTCTAATAATATTTAGGACAAAGTGAACATTTTTCCCGGACCTAAATGATATTTTGAAAAACGCGCATTTTTCCTATGCAAATAAATCCGCAAATAAATCCAGAAAAATACCAAAAGTGATTTTAACATTTTTCCTCCAATATTTCTGTTATTTTGGAGAAGTCATATTATCTCCGCTCATATTTTGTATTTAGAAATATTTTTAGGAGAGAAAAATAATTAGAATCACACTGTCCTCGTACCCGTATTCGAGCGAACTCAAATACGAAAACGGTAAAATTCACAACTCTCTCCGTAGGTCCTTGAGTTGCTTAGAATTTCGAGGAACGCCACAAACAAAAATGCAAAAAGCATGCAATGCAAATATGATCTATGTATAACATTCCAAATTGAAAATTTGGGATGTTACAAAATCACACAAAGCATAGCATTCATGATCTTTTATATTTATTTTAATGGTAGGTTCCCACTCATCATAAAGCTTTCTAGGGATAGAAACTTCCAACTCAAGTTTTTCTTCATAAGATTGCATCAAAGCATCAACTATGTGTTTGGTGAAAGCTTTATTTTCACTATAAGCATGCGAAGAATTTAGTACGGATTGCAACAAGGAAATACAATCAGTCAAAGAGCAATTATCATAATTGAATCCCTTGAAATCCAAAGTAGTGGGTTCATCACTATGCAAAGTTTTAATCTCTTCACTCCCACTTTTAACAATTTTAGCATCAAGATCTAAAAACTTCGAATCATTGGGACACCTTAAAGAAGAATCATCTCCAATCCTATCTTCATCAAGATTTATACTAGAAAACAAGGATCTAATAGGACACACGTCAATAACTTTCAGATCTTCATCTTTATTTTCATGATAACTAGAAAAACACGCTTTAATATAATCTTCTCTTTTAGCACGCATCCTAGCGGTTCTTTCCTTGCATTCATCAATGGAAATTCTCATGGCATTGAGAGACTCATTGATATCATGCTTAGGTGGGATAGATCTAAGTTTCAAAGAATCAACATCAAGAGTAACTCTATCCACACTTCTAGCCAATTCATCAATCTTAAGCAATTTCTCTTCAAGCATAGCATTGAAATTCTTTTGCAAAATCATAAACTCCTTAACACTAGTTTCAAATTCAGAAGGCATCTTTCCATAAGAGTTGTTGTAGGAATTACCATAATTATTAGAGGAATTACTAGGAAAAGGCCTAGGATTAAAATTCCCTCTATAAGCATTGTTACCTAAATTATTCTTACCAACAAAATTCACATCCAAAGATTCATTGTTATTTTCAATCAAAGTGGACAAAGGCATATAATTAGGATCAGAAGAAGCACTCTTAGCAGCGAATAATTTCATAAGTTCATCCATCTTTCCACTCAAAACACTAATCTCTTCAATAGCATGCACTTTTTTACTAGTGGATCTTTCGGTGTGCCATTGAGAATAATTAACCATAATATTATCTAAGAGTTTGGTAGCTTCTCCTAAGGTAGTTTCCATGAAAGTGCCTCCCGCGGCCGAATCTAAAAGATTTCTAGAGGCAAAATTCAAGCCAGCATAAAAGTTCTGAATAATCATCCATAGATTCAAACCATGTGTAGGGCAATTACGTATCATCAATTTCATTCTCACCCAAGCTTGTGCAACATGCTCATGATCTAGTTGCTTAAAATTCATAATATCATTTCTAAGAGAGATGATCTTAGCGGGAGGGAAATACTTAGAGATAAAAGCATCTTTGCACTTATTCCACGAATCAATACTATTTCTAGGCAAAGAAGAAAACCAAAATTTAGCACGATCTCTAAGTGAAAACAGAAATAACTTCAATTTAGCAATATCGTTATCAGTATCCCTTTTCTTTTGCATATCACACAAATCAACAAAGTTGTTTAGATGGGTAGCAGCATCATCACTAGGAAGGCCGGAGAATTGATCTTTCATGACAAGATTCAGCAAAGCAGCGTTGATCTCACAAGATTCAGCGTCGATATCAGGAGCAATCGGAGTGCTAATAAAATCATTACTGTTGGTATTGGAGAAGTCACACAATTTGGTATTGTTCTGAGCCATAGTGACAAGCAAGCAATCTAACACACAAGCAAACAAGAAGCAAGCGAATGATAAACACACGGCAGAAAAAGGGCAAATAAAATGGCAAGGGTGAAGTGGGGGAGAGGAAAATTAGAGGCAAATAAATATAATGCGAAGGATAAGGTTTTGTGATACGTACTTGGTATATGACTTTTGCGTAAGCCTTCCCGGCAACGGCGCCAAAAATTCTTCTTGCTACTTCTCGAGTTTGCGTTGTTTTCCCTCGAAGAGGAAAGGGAGACACAGCATAGTAACGTAAGTATTTCCCTCAGTTTTTGAGAACCAAGGTATCAATCCAGTAGGAGACCACGCGCGAGTTCCTCGCACCTGCACTAACAAATAAGAACTTCACAGCCAACGTGATAAGGGGTTTTCAATCCCTTTACGGTCACTTACGAAATTGAGATCTGATAGAGATGATAGTTTATATTTTTGGTATTTTTGTTTATAAGAACAGAAAGTAAAAGCGGTAAAAGTAAAGTAGATGTAGATTGATATGTTGAGAATAGACCCGGGGGCCATAGTGTTGTCTAGTGGCTTCTCTCATGATAGGGATATTCTACGGCGGGTAGACAAATTACTGTCGAGCAATTGATAGAAAAGCGAATACTTATGAGACTATCTATGCATGATCATTGTATATAGGCATCACGTCAGAGACAAGTAGACCGACTCCTGCCTGCATCTACTACTATTACTCCAAACATCGACCGCTATCCAGCATGCATCTAGTGTATTGAGTTCATAAGAACGGAGTAACGCCTTAAGCAAGATGACATGATGTAGAGGAATAAACTCAAGAAATATGATATAAACACCATCTTTTTATCCTCGATGGCAACAATACAATACGTGCCTTGCTGCCCCTACTGTCACTGGGAATGGACACCGCAAGATGGAACCCAAAGCCAAGCACTTCTCCCATTGCAAGAACTATAGATCTAGTAGGCCAAACCAAACCAATAATTCGAAGAGACTTGCAAGGATATTATGAGCACACATAAAGAGTTCAGAGAAGAACCAAATATTTCTCATAGATAATCTTGATCATAAACTCACAATTCATCAGATCTCGACAAACATACCGCAAAAAGAGATTACATGGAATAGATCTCCTCGAAGACCGAGGAAAACTTTGTATTGAGATCCAGAGAGAGAAGAAGCCATCTAGATACTAGCTATGGACCCGAAGGTCTGTGGTAAACTACTCACAACTCATGGTGAGGGCGATGCTGATGATGTAGAAGCACTCCGTGATGGATCTCCCTCCGGCGGAGCTCCGGAACAGGCTCCAAGATGGGATCTCACGAGAATAGAAGGTTACGGCAGTGGAATTAGGGTTTTCTCTCTGTTTCTGATGGTTTCGGTGTACGTAGACTTATATAAGAGGAAGGAGGACACCAGGGGAGTCACGGGGGCCCCACGAGGCAGGGGGCGCGCCCTGGGAAGGGGGCGCGCCCCCTACCCTCGTGGGCCGCCCGTAGATCCCCTGACGTGGTTCTCAAGTCCCCCGTGCGTAATTTTCTCCAAAAATATCTCTCACAAAGGTTTCATTCCGTCTGGACTCCGTTTGATATTCTTTTTCTGCAAAACCCTGAAACAGGCAAAAAAACAGCAATCTGGACTAGGCCTTTGGGTTAGTAGGTTAGTCCCAAAATGATATAAAAGTGTATGACAAAGCCCAATAAACATCCAAGACTTCATAAATAATAGCATGGAACAATCAAAAATTATAGATACGTTGGAGGATGTTTAATGGGTTTGTTATACACTTTTATATTATTTTTGGGACTAACCTACTAACCCAAAGGCCCAGTCCAGATTGCTGTTTTTGCCTGTTTTAGGGTTTTACAGAAAAGGAATATCAAATGGAGTCCAAACAAAATGAACACTTCAGGAGAGATATTTTTGGAGCAAAATACGCACAGGAGACTTGAGAACCACGGAGTAGGGCTGATGTGGCGTCCACGAGGGTAGGGGGCAAGCCACCCCCCTATAGGGCGCGCCCCCTGCCTCGTGGGCACCTTGTCTGGCCCCCGGTGCCCTCCTTCCTCCTATATATACCTACGTACCCCGAAACTATCAGAACAATAGAGAAAACCCTAGTTCCACCGCCACAACCTTCTGTTCCCGTGAGATCCCATCTTGGGGCCTGTTTCGGAGCTCCACCGGAGGGGGGATCTTCCACAGAGTGCTTCTACATCATCATCATCGCCTCACCATGAGTTGTGAGTAGTTTACCATAGACCTTCGGGTCCATAGCTAGTATCTAGATGGCTTGTTCTCTCTCTTTGGATCTCAATACCAAGTTCTCCTCGGTCTTTGAGGAGATCTATTCGATGTAATATCTTTTTGCGGTGTGTTTGTCGAGATCCGATGAATTGTGGGTTTATGATCAAGATTATCTATGAGAAATATTTGGTTCTTCTCTGAACTCTTTATGTATGATTATTATATCCTTGCAAGTCTCTTCGAATTATTGGTTTGGTTTGGCCTACTAGATCTATAGTTCTTGCAATGGGAGAAGTGCTTGGCTTTGGGATCAATCTTGCGGTGTCCTTTCCCAGTGACAGTAGGGGCAGCAAGGCACGTATTGTATTGTTGCCATCGAGGATAAAAAGATGGGGTTTATATCACTATGTTTGAGTTTATCCCTCTACATCATGTCATCTTGCTTAAGGCGTTACTCTGTTCTTATGAACTTAATACTCTAGATGCATGCTGGATAGCGGTCGATGTGTGGAGTAATAGTAGTAGATGCAGAATCGTTTCGGTCTACTTGTCTCGGACATGATGCCTATATATAATGATCATGCCTAGATAGTCTCATAATTATTCGCTTTTCTATCAATTGCTCCACAATAATTTGTTTACCCACCGTAGAATATCGCTATCATGAGAGAAGCCACTAGAGAAAACTATGGCCCCCGTGTCTATTCTCAACATATCAATCTACAATCTACTTTAATTTTCCGCTTTTACTTTCTGTTCTTATAACCAAAAAAATACCAAAAATATCAAACAATCATCTCTATCAGATCTCACTTTTGTAAGTGACCGTAAAGGGATTGACAACCCCTTATCGCGTTGGTTGCGAAGTTCTTATTTGTTTGTGCAGGTGCGAGGGACTTGCGCGTGGTCTCCTACTGGATTGATACCTTGGTTCTAAAAAACTGAGGGAAATACTTACGCTACTATGCTGCATCACCCTTTCCTCTTTGAGGGAATACAACGCAAGCTCGAGAAGTAGCAGGCCGCGGCGGCGGAGCGGAAGATGGCCTGACTTTCAACGGTAGTGTGGCAGCAACGGCGGCCGACAATAGCTGCCGACGGGCAGCGACGGCGGAGCGTGTGGTGGGTGTTCCGCGCACACCCAACAGGGACGCCGGGACTGCGCCGCCGCCGCGGTGTAGCCTCCTAGATGGAGCTGTCCTCTGATGACGACAAGGTGGCTGAGCGACGACGATGAACCGGTGCCATTGGCGATTGTCGGAGAAGCAAACAAGATAAGCTACAGGGAGGGAGGGGAAAATGCAACGCATGACTCGCCGGCCGTGAATGTTTATATAGAAAGACGGTAAGCATTGGGATTTTGGGGGATTTCACCGAGTCAGATGGGAAGCTTGCGCGGGAACCTGCGAGGTTGCACGGGAACAGGCTCACCGATGATTCATTGGCGCCACCGTTTCGATAAAAGAACGTCCCCACGCGCTGCGCAAGCTTGCGCTGTAAGCCGTCTGCGGCAGCGGGGTGACAAGACGTGTGAGAGGAGGACGAAAGGGCATGTTCACATACGGTTAATAAAAAAACATTTGCGATTTAATTACCTACTATACCCCCCGTCCTGGTTTATAAGTATAATTTAACTAATAAAATACGAATGTATGTTCCCAAAGATTATATAGTTGGATTCGTATCTCCAATTATATAATTTTATAACATGCATTAACATTTTGTTGGTTAAATTTGAGGGCAAAGTATGGCACAGAATATAAAGGAGACTATAGACTAGACGGAGGTAGTAGCACACGGCCGCTCTCTACGGAGCAACGCAGCTGTCGTCCGGCTTGTAAGCGCCCATTTCCTGTGTGTTCAACTTCTCTATGTGTGTGGTTGCTTGCGGTTCAGGTGGCCGCGGCGCACTTTGCTCGCGTCCCGCCACGCGTGCTCTGCTCTCGCGTCCCTCCGGGTGCTCTGCCACTCGTCCCTCCACGCGCGCTGCTAGTGTTTGGGACCGGCGCACAATCACGCACGTTCGTTTGCATGCGGTTGCGCCGGGCATGGTGTGACAATGCAGTTACCTGCTGCAAAAGCTGCCATGCGGACGCGCATAGAATCCAGGCTGCCCGGCCCCCATTTATTTATGTGGCCATTTACCTTTACCTCTCGCATCACACGACACAATAAGCACACCCACGACGACGCATACAGAGAGAACATCTAGCTGTTCCAATGCCGATACCCGTGGCTCCAATCGCGCTCCCAGCGACCGACGACGACAACGGCGGGCAGTTCACCGCGCATCACCTAGTGGACACCCACATGAGGGGGAAGCCCTCTCGGTGGTGTACACGAATGATCCCACCTTGGTGGAGAGCTCCATCCAAACTATGGAGCATTTCCTTGCCGAGGACAAGTACCAAGTCGTCGGCTTCGACCTCGAGTACACCATCGGTCGTGCCGGGCACAATCAGAAGGTTGCCGTTGCCTAGTTGTCTGTGCGATATGACGTCCTCGTCTACCACTACCACCTTGCCACAAGGCCTTGCGAATGTTTCTCTAGGTTTATCAACAGCTCTGACTACATTTTTGCTATGGTGGACACCACCAACGATCTAAAAGCACTCAAGGTTTCAGAATTGAAATGCCCGAATCTTGTCAACATCCAGCACCACTACAAAGTCTGGGGCAGCGGCAAAAACAAACTCAACTC
The DNA here is from genome assembly GCA_902687465.1 of Secale cereale. Classification (NCBI taxonomy): domain Eukaryota; kingdom Viridiplantae; phylum Streptophyta; class Magnoliopsida; order Poales; family Poaceae; genus Secale; species Secale cereale. The sequence continues at coordinate 149,673,632 of LR738714.1, read as the reverse complement.
CCTGGTTGACCTCGCCTCGGCTATCATCGACCACTACTACATGAAGATGAAGAATGAGAGGAACAAGGACAAGAACGCCTGGCATAGTGTGTGGCATGAGAGACTGGACGAAGAACATGTCAAGTACACGGCCAAGGACGCGTACACAAGCTACGAGATGTACTGGCATCTTGTTGACATGAGGAAGTGTGTTATTCCTACCCCAGACGAGGGATCGAGCCACAAAGCAGTGGCGGGAGCGTCACAAGAAGTAGATGACTAGATGATTGTTTCTCCTACTTTAGAATGCATGCAATTGTTCTAATGCACATGCTCGAATGATCTGTATAGTCACTTATATATATATATATATATATATATATATATATATATATATATATATATATATATATATATATAGACACACACACACATGTTATTATTCTGTCGACAGAGCAAATCACACGGCTTATTAGCAGCAATCGTCTGTGTTATTATTTGTCTTCGCACACATTTCTGATTACGGACATGTTTGCCGCGTATCACACACATCTTGTTCAGTTGAACCGTTTCCATTATGTTGCCTAATCACACACAGTTCATCCTAGTGAACCGTATGTTGTATATCACACACACCTTCATCTGGCTGCCCGTTTCTTTTGTTCCTCCTCATCACAAACAATTAATTGAACTGAATTGTATGCCCTTCATTCCACACACAACTAAAATCTAAACCATGTTTGATGCATCCGTCATCGCAAATGTTTTGCACCTTTTTTACGGTTCTTTTACACCACCGTTTGCGATTATGGCATCGCACACAGTTTCGTCGAAGGGTCTCTGATCATATTGTTGCATTCAAACCATCCTGCAGTAGTGTATACACAATATTGAATGCCATCTGCTTAGTTGACACATCATATATGCGATTGCCCTCTGCTCACTTGCTTAGTATATAGATCATACATTTTAATTATATCATGCCATGATGTTTACATAGACAACATGTATCTGAATTATGGCATGCCAACCCATTTTCTAAAGAAATAATATAGTTATATCATCTCACCCTGTTTACATAGTCATCATATTTTGAATTAGGTCATTCTATTCGTGAATTACATCATGCTATCATGTTTCCATCCATGTATGTGAATTATGGCATGCCAACCCCTTTAATAGACACATCGTATAGTTATATCATGTCATCCTTTTACATAGTCATCATTTTTTGAAGTATGTCATTCTATCATGTTTAGTTAGCCATCATATATGTGAATTTGTGTCATGCTATCCTGTTTAATTAGCTATCATATACGTGAAATTGTGTCATGATATCCTGTTTGGTTAGACAGCATAAATGTGAATTAGTTCATACCCTGTTTTCTTCCCTACTATCCAATGCACATGTCTATCATACAATGTTTGTACATCCAATTACTTCTCTTTTTTATTAGCCATTTGAATTGGAGAGGGTTATGGTAGTATCTATTGGAGTAAAAACACGATCTTCGAAAAAAGATCATGCTACCCGTCGATGCAGATAGAACCACAGTTGTACTTGCCCAAGAACCAACCCCACCACACATAACCTAGACTCACGCAAATTGTACCCCTACCAAGTTGGACAGAGAACCAGCCACACCCCTTCTAACCCCGGCCCTAGCAGACAATAACCCAGTTCCAGTTGGCACAACACCGTCTCCACCACAAAGCACCCAAACGCGACAGTTAGTAAGGAAAGTGTAGTGCCCAAAGCATGAGGATCACCACTCTGAACCCCAAGTCAACACTTAAAGCAGAAGAAGAATTTTTCTCAGGCCAGGTTTCGTAGCTATGGTTCATACTCCTTTGCTCTAGCATCACTGTATTGACTCATACCAACTAATTTCAAATTTGAAGGGTGCAATTGAAACTCCAATGGCGCAACATGTATGTTTTCAACCTGTTTCTTTAACTAGTTTGTTGTTGTAACTTACTCTATGTTGATTTCAGTTTCAATTGAATAAATAGTTATGTTCTCATGGCATGCACATTACAAGTGTTGTTAGTGCTGTGTAGTTTCCCACACTTATATTATGTCGATGCTGCTTTGTCTTAAACGTATATGAAATGAACTGTCTCTATCTTGATTTGGCAACAAAAACTAGAATGATATAGACCATACGATGGCCATACTACATAGATATATGTTTGTTTCATGATGTTATCCTGTCCACCTTACTACTGAACTGGTTTACCAGAATGAGTTTCATATACAACATGGTAAACCTATGACGTGTCTGCTTGTTCCTCTTGTAGAATGTTGACAGAATATTGGAGAAGAGCACCCCATTATGCAATGGTAGAGAAAGTAATGCGGATAAGGTTCAAGATAGTGATACAACCCTGTTGGTTTCCAACAAAGCTGATAAAAACTATCTTGTAGATAGTGAGACAACCCCAAAGTCATGCATTTCTGTAGTGTTTGAGTTACTGGCCACTACTGCTGGCACAAGCTCTTCGAACTCGCTGCCTGAATCAGCTCGGCCTCTTGAGTCTCAACTTCAGTTTGAAAGACATCGATCAAATGTGTTGCGACAGGAAGCCGAAGGAATGAGGAAGTCCTTGCAGAATTCAGATGCATACTTTCTGGTGCAACAACAAGTGCTGGAGGATTTAAGCGCCAAACAAGAGAAAGCTAATAAGCTTGCTAAGCGTCTTGCCAGCATGGTGGATACCCAGGATATTGTTACTTGAGCTCTTGTGATGTGGTTTCAGTTCTGGACTTGTTTTGCTGCGGCATTTATTTGCACTAGTGGCCAACTTTGACAACTAGTGTATGTAATATGCTGCTTTCTTCCCCATATTTACACTTCTGGTGAACTTTGATGCCCAGTGGTTGTAATATGTGTAATAGCTGTAATAGCCTAGCGTATGTTGCTTGCTTATTTATTTCCTTGTAGTCTTGTTTATTGGTTTGCTTGTAGTTAGTGCAGTTCTTTTTCCATGGTTTGCTCGTGGCTGGAATAACCTATTTTTTAAACTAGGCCACAATAACCATGTGCAACATGCGGATCGTTGTCACCATGGCCTTCTATGGGACTTCTACGGACTGTAGAATCAATGGGCCATCTATGGGTCGTATGATCGATTTGCAAAACACGGGCCAATAACGGACCGCATTATGGGACGTAAACGGTCTAGAGTGGCAGCCGCCCGTTCATGATTCAACCATAACGGGCCTTTAAGTGGCCGACGTGTATAACATGCTTAATTCCATTGATAGGCATAACGGGTCGTTAATGGGCCGTAATTGATGGCGCTATGTAAATGGCCCAATGGATCAACGGGCCACAAACGGGCCGACTTTAACCACGGGTTGAATTTGGCCCACTAGCGGAATAGGCCAGTAACGGACCGTAAGCTAACGAATGCTGCAAATCAGCCCAAGAATAAATGAGCCCTTAAAAGGCCGAATGATAACTCGGGCTGGGAACGGCCCAATGTTGTAATGGGCCATTAATGGGTATGAAGCGATATACTATTCATTACGGGCCAGTTTCACTACGGGTCATTAATGGGCCAAGAGTTTCAAAGGGCCTCATATGGCCAAAAGACGTCATGGGCCGTACATGAGCCGGAAGTTACAACAGGCTGGAATCATATTGGATGGCCCAGATGAAGCTAGTGGGCCGAATTAGGAAAGGCCATGATGGGCCGTAAGTTATCGGGCCTCAATGGGCTATATGCGAGCAGGCCGTTCGCAGGCTTTCGATGGGCAAGTCAAACGGGCCAGTCTTTTGACCTGAATGGGCCCCTGTTGGGTCGTGCCACATGTGGATGTATCATTGACGCGTTATGTCCACTGGTTGGTTGACATATGTCTGCACGTGGAGCTAACATGTGGTTCCTTCGGCCAATGAGAATTTTACACGTGGAAAATTCCCATTGGTTCTCGGTGTTAGCGGGTTATCAGATCCAAAACCGGACCTGATTGTTGGGGAACGTAGTATTTCAAAATTTTCCTACAGTCACACAAGATCTATCTAGGAGAAGCATAGCACCAAGCAGGGAGAGTGTGTCCATGTACCATCATAGACCGAAAGCGAAAGCGTTTAATAACGCGGTTGATGTAGTCGAACGTCTTCACGATCCAACCAATCCAAGTACCGAACGTACGGCGCCTCCGTGTTCAACACACGCTCATCACGATGACGTCCCACGAGCTCTTGATCCAGCAGAGGCTCGAGGGAGAGTTCTGGCAACACGACGGCGTGTTGACAGTGTTGACGATATGATCTGCACAGGGCTTCACCTAAGCACTACGACAATATGACTTAGGTGTGTAACGGTGGAGGGGGGAACCACACACGGCGAGAAGACTGGTTGTGTCTTTGGGGTGCCCCCTGCCCACGTATATAAAGGAGGGAGGGAGAGAAACCGACCTCCTAGGGCACGCCAAGACTAGGGAGTCCTACTAGGACTTCAAAGTCCTAGTAGGAAACCCTTTCCTATTCGGAGTAAGGGAGAAGGAAAGAGGGAAAGAGAGAGGGAGTAGGAAAAGGCAAAGCTGGCGTCGCCCCCTTCCCCTAGTCCAATTCGGACCATGGGGGGCGGGCACCACCTCCCCTTGGCCTGCCTCCTCATCTTCCCGTATGGCCCAATAAGGCCCATTACTTCTCCCGGTGAATTCCGGTAACTCCCCGGTGCTCCGAAAAATACCCGAATCACTCGGAACCTTTCCGATATCCGAATATAACCTTACAATATATGAATCTTTACCTCTCGACCATTTCAAGATTCCTCGTCATGTATGTGATCTCACCAGGACTATGAACAAACTTCGTTCATCAAATTACATAACTCATAATACAAATCGTCATCAAACGTTAAGCGTGCGGACCCTATTGGTTCGAGAACTATGTAGACATGACAGAGGCAAATCTCCCACCAATACCCAATAGCGGAACCTGGATGCTCATATTGGCTCCTACATATCCTACGAAGATCTTTATCGGTCAAACCGCATAACAACATATGTTGTCCCCTTTGTCATTGGTATGTTACTTGCCCGAGATTTGATCGTCGGTATCTTATACCTAGTTCAATCTCGTTACCGACAAGTCTCTTTACTTGTTCCGTAATACATCACCTCAAGACTAACTCATTAGTCATTTGCTTGCAAGGCTTATTATGATGTGCATTACCGAGAGGGCCCAAAGATACCTCTCCGACACTCGGAGTGACAAATCCTATTCTCGATCTATGCCAACACCACAAACACGTTCGAAGACACCTGTAGAGCATCTTTATAATCACACAGTTACGTTGTGATGTTTGATAGCACACAAGGTGTTCTTCTAGTATTCGGGTGTTGCATAATCTCATAGTCAGAGGAACATGTATAAGTCATGAAGAAAGCAATATCAATACAACTAAACTATCATTGTGCTAAGCTAACAGATGGGTCTTGTCCATCACATCATTCTCCTAATGATGTGATCCCGTTCATCAAATGACAACACATGTCTATGGTATGGAAACTTAACCATCTTTGATTAACGAGCTAGTCTAGTAGGGGCTTACTAGGGACACGATGTTTTGTCTATGTATCCACACATGTAACAAGTTTCCAATTAATACAATTCTAGCATGAATAATAAACATTTATCATGATATAAGAAAATATAAAATAACAACTTTATTATTGCCTCTAGGGCATATTTCCTTCAGTTTCCCACTTGCACTAGAGTCAATAATATAGTTCACATTGCCATGTGATTTAACACCGATTGTTCACATCGTGATGTGATTAACACCCATAGTTCACATCGCCATGTGACCAACACGCAAAGTGTTTACTTGAGTCAATAATCCTGTTCACATCGCCATGTGATTAACACCCAAAGAGTAATAAGGTGTGTTCATGTTTTTCTTTGTGAGAGAAGTTTAGTCAACGGGTCTGTCACATTCAAATCCATATGTATTTTGCAAATTTCTATGTCTACAATGCTCTGCATGGAGCTACTCTAGCTAATTGCTCCCACAATCAATACGCATCCAGATTGATACTTAGAGATATCTGGATTAGTGTCAAAGCTTGCATCGGCATAATCCTTTACGACGAACTCTTTATCACCTCCATAATCGAGAAACATTTCCTTAGTCCTCCAGTAACTAAGGATAATTTTGACCATTGTCCAGTGATATTCTCTTGGATCACTATTGTACCTCCTTTCCAAACTCATGGCAAGGTACACAACAGGTTTGAGCATGGCATACTTTATAGAACCTATGGCTGATGCATAGGGAATGACTTTCGTTCTCTCTCTATTTTTCTGCTATGGTCGGGATTTGAGTCTTACTCGACTTCATACCTTACAACTCAGGCAAGAACTCCTTCTTTGACTAATCCATTTTGAACTACTTCAAAATCTTATCAAGGTATGTACTCATCAAAAGTCTTATCAAGCGTCTTGATCTATCTCTATAGATCATCATGCCCAATATGTAAGCAGCTTCACCGAGGTCTTTTATTTAAAAAAAACTCCTTTTAAACAATCATTTATGCTTTCCAGAAATTTTTACATAATTTCCGATCAACAATATGTCATTCACATATACTTATCAGAAATGTTGTAGTGGTCCCACTCACTTTCTTGTAAATACATGCTTCACCGTAAGTCTGTATAAAACCATATGATGTGATCATCTTATCAAAACATATATTGCTACTCCGAGATGCTTGCACCAGTCCATACATGGATCGCTGGAGCTTGCACACTTTATTAGCACCTTTAGGATCGACAAAAACTTCTGATTGCATCATATACAACTCTTCTTTTAGAAATCCATTAAGGAATGTAGTTTTGACATCCATTTGCCAGATTTCATAATCATAAAATGCGGCAATTGCTAACATGATTCAGTCAGACTTAAGCATCGCTACCGGTGAGAAAGTCTCATCGTAGTCAACTCCTTGAACTTGTTGAAAACCTTTCGCAACAAGTCAAGCTTTCTAGACATTAACATTACCATCGGCGTCAGTCTTCCTCTTAAATATCCATTTATTTTCAGTGGCTTGCCGACCATCGGGCAAGTCAACCAAAGTCCACACTTTGTTCTCATGCATGGATCCCATCACAGATTTCCTGGCCTCTAGCCATTTTGCGGAATCTGGGCTCATCATCGCTTCCTCATAGTTCGTAGGTTCGTCATGGTCTAGTAGCATGACTTCTAGAACAGGGTTACCATACACGGAACGTACTCTGGTTGGCCTACGAGGTTCAGTAGTAACTTGATCTGAAGTATCATGATCATCATCATTAGCTTACTTACTAATTGGTGTAGGAATCACTGGAACTAATTTCTGTGATGAACTCCTTTCCAATTCGGGAGTAGGTACAATTATGTCACTATTCAAGAAATCATTCGATTCAGTGATTTATCGTCCGATTTATCGCTACTCTTGGGGTGACAGATAATATTATGCCTTATCTTCATCATTTATCGTTTGGGCCAATTTATCGCTATGACAAGCGGTTTATCAGGAATCTACCGATAAATCAAGCCTATTCGTAGCACTATGTTTGCAAGAACTATGTGTATTTGTGTTTTGTGGACCTTCTTACGCAATATGTAATGCTTTTCTATTTTGCTAGTCATTATATCAGGATTCAAAGGCTAGGATTCAAGGTAACACTTCTGTCCAATATGTTTTTGGTGTTGAATATAGCATATCTTAGTGTTGGGAACCTGGAATTTGAAAAAAATGGCCGATTAATAGTCGACCGATAAAATTGATTAATCAGTCGATTTCCGATTAATCTCTAATCCCAGCTGACCGTGACGATAACGATAAGTGATATCCTCAACATTGCAATTACCTCATCAAGTTCTACTTTCCTCTCACTCATTTCTTTCGAGAGAAACTCCTTCTCTAGAAAGGATCCATTCTTAGCAACGAAAATCTTGCCTTCGGATCTATGATAGAAGGTGTACCCAACAGTTTCGTTTGTGTATTCTATGAAGACACATTTCTCCGACTTGGGTTCGAGCTTATCAGGTTGAAGCTTTTTCACATAAGCATCACAGCTCCAAACTTTAAGAAACGACAACTTGGGCTTCTTTCCAAACCACAGTTCATAAGGTGTCGTCTCAACGGATTTAGATGGTGCCCTATTTAATGTGAATGCAGTTGTCTCTAAAGCATAACCCCAAAATGGTAGTGGTAAATCGGTAAGAGACATCATAGATCACACCATATCTAATAAAGTACGACTACAACGTTCGGATACACCATTATGTCCTGGTGTTCCAGTGGCGTGAGTTGTGAAACTATTCCACATTGTTTCAAATGAAGACCAAACTGATAACTCAAATATTCGTCTCCGCGATCAGATCATAGAAACTTCATTTTCTTGTTACGATGATTCTCTACTTCACTCTAAAATTCTTTGAACTTTTCAAATGTTTTAGACTTGTGTTTCATCAAGTATATATACCCATATCTGCTCAAATCATCTGTGAAGGTCAGAAATTAACGATACCCGCCGCGAGCCTCAACACTCATTAGACCGCATACATCGGTATGTAAGATTTCCAACAAGTCAGTTGCTCGCTCCATTGTTCCGAAGAACGGAGTTTTAGTCATCTTGCCCATGAGGCATGGCTTGCAAGCTTCAAATGATTCAAAATCAAGTGACTCCAAAAGTCCATCGGTATGGAGTTTCTTCATGCGTTGTACACCAATATGACTTAAACGGCAGTGCCACAAGTATGTGGCACTATCATTATCAACTATGCATCATTTGGCTTCAATATTATGAATATGTGTATTACTACGATCGACATTCCATAAACCATTCACCTTGGGTGTATGACCATAGAAGGTTTTATTCATGCAAACAGAATAACAATTATTCTCTGACTTAAATGAATAATCGTATTGCAATAAACATGATCCAATCTTGTTCATGCTCAACGCAAACACCAAATAACATTTATTTAGGTTTACCACTAATTCCAAAAGTACAGGGAGTGTGCGATGATGATCATATCAATATTGGAACTACTTCCAACACACATCATCACCTCACCCTCAACTATCTCTGTTTATTCCGCAACTCTTGTTTTGAGTTACTAATCTTAACAACCGAACAGGTATCAAATACCCAGGGGCTACTACGAGCACTAGTGAGGTACACATCAATAACATGTATATCAAATATACCTTTGTTCACTTTGCCATCCTTCTATTCCACCAAATATTTGGGGTAGCTCCGCTTCCAGTGACCATTTCCTTTGTAGTGGAAGTACTTAGTTTCAGGCTTGGGTCTAGCTTTGGGCTTCTTCTCGGGAGTGTCAACTTGCTTGCTATTCTTCTTGAAGTTCCCTTTCTTTCCCTTAACCCTTTTGTTGAAACTAGTGGTCTTGTTTAACCATCAACACTTGATGCTCATTCTTGATTTCTACCTTCACTGATTTCAGCATCGCGAAGAGCTCAGGAATCATTTTTGTCATCCCTTGCATATCATAGTTCATCACAAAGTTCTAGTAGCTTGGTGATAATTACTAGAGAACTTTGTTAATCACTATCTTATCTGGAAGATTAACTCCCACTTGATTCAAGTGATTGTAGTACCAAGACATTCTGAGCACATGCTCACTAGCTGAGCTATTCTCCTCCATATTGTAGGCAAAGTATTTGTCAGAGGTCTCATATCTCTCGACATGGGCATGAGTCTAAAATACCAATTTCAACTCTAGGAACATCTCATATGCTCTATGGCGTTCAAAATGTTTTTGAAGTCCCGGTTCTAAGACGTAAAGCATGGTGCACTAAACTATTAAGTAGACATCATATTGAGCTTTGCCAAACGTTCATAACATCTGCACCTGCTCCTGCAATAGGTTTGTCACCTAGTGGTACATCAAGGACTTAATTCTTCTGTGCAATAATGAGGATAATCCTCAGATCACGGACCTAGTCCGCATCATTGCTACTATCATCTTTCAATTTTCTCTAGGAACATATCAAAAAAAAATCGGAGCTATATCGCGAGGTATTGATATACAACATAGATATGCAAATACTATCAGGACTAAGTTCATGATAAATTAAAGTTCAATTAATCATATTACTAAAGAATTCCCACTTATATTGGCATCCCTCAAGTCATCTAAATGATTACGTGATCCAAATCAACTAAACCATGTCCGATCATCACGTGGGATGGAGTAGTTTTCAATGGTGAACATCTTATGTTGATCATATCTACTATATGATTCACGCTTGACCTTTCGGTCTCAAGTGTTCCGAGGCCATGTCTGTACATGCTAGGCTCGTCAAGTTTAACCTGAGTATTCTGCATGTGCAAAACTGTCTTACACCCGTTGTATTTGAACGTAGAGCTTATCACAGCCGATCATCACGTGGTGTCTCAGCACGACGAACTGTCACAACGGTGCATACTCAGGGAGAACACTTGTACCTTGAAATTTTGTAAGGGATCATCTTATAATGCTACCACAGTTCTAAGCAAAATAAGATGCATAAAAAGATAAAAATCACATGCAATCAAAATATGTGACATGATATGGCCATCACCACACTGGTACGCGTCGGTGCTATACAAACGGTTTTTAACCCCTTTCCGCAATGGCATTTGGAACCGTCGCCAAGTGAGTGTGGGCGATAGGGTGGTCCTTCCCACATGACCCAGAAACCGTCGGGGATAGGGAGCCTCGATGCATACAGTTGTCCCTATATAATTGTTTCTGATATCTCGAATATCCCAAACGCTTTATCCTTGCTACTCGTTTGTGCTCTCATTGTCATCGCAGTCGGAGTTTTGTGGTTTGACCTAAATCTAGGCATATTCCAGGGAGGGCAGTTTTCTAGGCAGATTCCAGGCACGGGAGTTTTACGATGCGTGGCACATCACAGACAGTTCATGATTATAAACCGTGTACGATCGGTAGACAATCACACACATTTAGTTTCCCCGCACTGTATGTGATAGTGTCTGACATCACACACGCTTTGCAAACGGCAACTGTGTGCATGCTTGCACACGTTTCCTCTGTGAGCCGTCTCGGATTATGTTGTATATCGCAAACGTTTGGGTTTTACCAATCGTGTGTGCCGTGATGACCTGCACAACGTAATTTCACCCTAATTTAATTGCTGCTATTTAAAATTGTACCTAATTTAAACTTGAAAGTAGGCTATAGCTTTATTCATATCCATCATCCATCAGGTTCAAACAACCAATGCATTATTTGATTCACATGTACATATGTTTAAGAATTACATAAGCACCAAATAAATAATGATGAACCAGGGTTCTATACTTGTAGTATTACAGATGGTAAAGAAAGAGGTGTCAGACATTCCAGTTGCTGAACAAGGTAAAGCGGAATGGCCCTATTGTGCTCTCCTGGATGCAGAAGGCATGCAGGACTCTAGTCCAACCCCTTGTGATGGCCGGCCGCCAATCATGTAGTTTGAGAGGTAATCTTGAGTAAACTGCTTCAGGATGCACTGCAAAAGAAAAAAGATTCAGACATTGTCATCTAACACAACTCATTACGGGCAGTAAAAAGAAGGTTACACGGTTCTTACTTAAAGATTCAGATATTGTCATCTAACACAACTCATTACGGGCAGTAAAAAGAAGGCTACATGGTTCTTACTTACCATCCTGCAGTTCACTGTTATCTTGCATAAAGTGTAAACAAATAGTTCGATTGACATCTTTTGACCCATTTTAATAACAATCTTTATCAGTTTCCTCAGTTGATGATGGTTAATGAATATCTCATTGCCACATACGCAGAAAGGGTCGAAGTGTGGATCTTTGGCAATGATATATGTACTAAAAGCACGAAGTTAATATTAGAAGCTAAACAACAATTGAAAAAATGATGTAGTACAACACTCCATCCATCCCATTATATAAGATTTTATTACATGTATATCTAGACTCCCTAGACATCATCAGAACATTAAGGTAACACTCTTCCTTGTTGCTATGTAGCTTGGGATTGCATATTTACTCATTCAGTACAATGCATGTTGCTAAACAACAATTGAAAAATGAAAAGGCATGTTAACTGCAATATCCTTAACCGCAACCAAATATCGTAATTCATAGTGGTATAGTTGAAACTGTTATTGATGAAATTGAACTGCAGGGCAAATAGTTGCACATATAGAGCATCACATTGTGAAGAACTGAAACAAACAAGTCATAAGGACATCTCTAGGTGATCCTTAAAAAGTTAAAGGACTAAAACCCTTAGTGGATATATATATATATATATATATATATATATATATATATATATATATATATATATATATATACTCCAGCAATTTTTGGCCTTTTCTAGTCAATCCCCTAAACTTAAGGTTGTAAACTTCAATTTGATCAAGTTCAAAGCGGGTTCAACCGAAAGTAGCATGCATTCAAACATAAACATAGAGGTTTTGCATAATCGAACATAAAACATAAATTTAAACTAAGCTAAACTACTTTCGGTCGAAGTAGAGGTCGAGCCAATCCTTCCTCGTCATGTACTGTGTGCCGCGAGCCGAGTCCGAGCCAGTACCGTCATCGGGGTCATTGGGGAAGGCACTCCTCCACTCGTCGACGTCGATCTCCTCGTCCTCGAGGCCCATCTCGACGCCCTTCGCGCCGCCGTTGCCGCCTCCTTGGACCTCATCATCATAGGAGAGCGTGATAACCTCGCCGCCCTCTGTGCCGTCGTCCTCGCCGCCTTCGACCTCGTCATCGCAGGAGAGCGTGATAACCTCGCCGCCCTCCGCGCAGGCAAAGATCGCTCGCTCTGCCTCCACGAGTGCCGGGTCCTAGCAACGGAGCTCTTGCATGTAGGCCTCGTCGGCGGCCTCGGCCTCTAGGCGCTCCCACGCCTCGCGGTCCTCCTGCGCCATAGCCGAGCTCACTACCCCTAGCTCCAGCGGAACGTGGTGGACCGGAGGTGTACCGAAGAGGAAATTGAGCCTAGTCGTCGCGTCGTGGTTGCAGACCTGCCAGCGGTCGTACTCCGTGGCGGCGAGCTCGGCCATGTGGAAGCTACCGAGCCACCAGCGGGTGTGGGTCTCTCGATCTGTAATCTCGGAGACCCACGTCCCCCACCGGCCCTGCTGGACCCCGAGGTAGGACTTCGTCGGCTGCTGGGTCAGAGGGAGGATGGGGAAGTCCTCTAACCGGCATAGGGGCGCGGCGCGGGCGGATCAGGGGACCAGCGACGGCGGATCGGGCCAGCAGAGGACGATGGGGACACCTCGACGGCGTGGGGCAAAAAGGCCGTGATAATCCTCTTTTTGGCCATTGGCTCCTCCAGCTCCCCGGCACACAGGCAGAGGTTCAGGATGGAGGCGCCGACGATGGCGAGGAACTACCAATGGTTTCGAGGGTTGTGTGTGTCTGTGTGAAAGGAGGTTTTGGGGTGTGTGTGGAGGGGGGCAAGGTTGTGTTTGAGGAAATACTGTGGCAACTGAAAATTTTACTAGGCGGGAGTAACAAGGCAGGGCTACTGAAAATTTGGATCAAGGGCGAGCAGATATTTTTGAGATTGCGAGGGATGCAGAGGCAGGAGTAAAATGCCGAGGCTACTGAAAATTTGAATTAAGGGACTGAAGGAAAGCATGAGTAACAGACATCGCACACGGTCCGCACATACTAATCTTGTGCTATCAAACATTAAAACCTTCCATGCGGTAGATATTTTTGAGATTCTGAGGGATGCAGAGGCGGGAGTTCTTGGGGAGTGAGCTAGTGTGCTTGACACGTCGGCTGTGGACTGTAGCCGATGCACCTTCTCGCGTACTATACACCGACGGTGCTCCAAGATATTTTGTAGTACATCTCACAGGGTTGGTGATAATAAACTGTGTGGGATCTACTTGATTTGAATTACAAATTGGGGTCACAATGGCAATGGTCGCTGTTTGAATTGCTAGACCATTTATCTGCAGTGAACATGCAACTATATGTGTGTCGTAAAAGAATTGGAATTATTCAGGGTTCATTTGGACATTTTATACATTAAACTGGTTTTCTAGCCATTTCACGTGCACAATTCAAAATTAAACTACATGCACATGCTCTGGTGCATACAAATTGGTTGAAAAATCAAATTTCTGTCCTTCGGTGTATGCTTAGGTCCCATGCAATAAATGGGAATGAATTTTTCGGGGTTCGTTTGGCCTTTTTTATACATTAACTCAATTTTCTAGGCATTTTATGTGCATAATTCAAATTTGAACTACAAGCAGATGCTCCAATGCACCAAAGTTGGTTGAAAAATCACACGTGTGTCCTTGGGTGAATTTATAGGTCCCATGCAAGAGATGGGAATGAATTTCAAACACCAGGGCATTGTTGATTGCCGGCAACACATTGAGATACCTGATTTTTAAATTCTAGTAAATCCGAAACTTGTCTGAAATTTATGAAACTTGGCATGCTATCATGGAGCGGCACCAACATGTTGTGGTGAAAATTTTGTCCCATTTGGGGCAGGTTTGGGTATAAGCTTCTCACAAACCAGAGCTTCTCACAACAAGCATGATGGTTTCGATAGGGAACGTACCACCTTTAAGGACGGGATGATATCCGTTGCCTCTTATTTCTTTCAAAAAAATTCTAGTGTCAACATAGAACAACAGGAGTGTTGTGTTTAATCTTGGAATTTTTCGGGGTTCGTTTGGCCTTTTTTTTATACATTAACTGGGTTTTCTAGGCATTTTATGTGCATATTTCAAATTTGAACTACAATCACATGCTCCAATGCAACAAAGTTGGTTGAAAAATCATATGTGTGTCCTTGGGTGAATTTCTAGGTCCCATGCAAGAGATGGGAATGAAATTCAAACACCAGGGCAATGTTGATTCACTAGTAGAAAACATGGCTTTGGTTCTGGCCGGGGAGGCCCATTAGTCCCGGTTCACTCACGAACCAGGACCCATTGTAATGCCCATGATGGGACTATATCTCCTACGTGTAGAGGCACGACTTAGAGACATAACCCCATGCTGGAATGATCGCAAGTCTGGTATCTTTGCACAACTCATGTAAAAGAGGGGGATGGAAAACATAAAATAGTTGGCTTACACTCGCCACGTCACACAAATACAATACATATCCAAATCATCATTCAATAAAACATCACAGCCCTCTAAGTGTAAAATCCAAATGACAAGATACCAAACATAAATTAAATCCATAGGTCGGATCGAATCCTGGTAGAAGTCTCCACTACTGATCATCAGGATAACGAACATAGTATCGACTACGCTCCTCGTCATACTCCCAGTCTAGCTCGGTGCCATCAACTGGATAGCTCACCATCGAACCTGCATCTGGTGTGGTGAAGTAACTGTGAGCCACAGAGGACTCAGCAATCCCGTTCCCGGGTAACAAGACTATTTAAGCCTTGGGTGAGGATAAGGCTGAAGAAAAGAATAAGAGTCTGCAGCAGCAACTAGCACTAGCTTACGTGAAAGAGTGAGAGAAGAGAAGTGCCTTGGTCGAGAGGTGATCACGAAGTGATCCTGAACTAATCAAGTCAAACATAACCCCACCGTGTTCATCTACCGAAACCCCTTTTCGGAAAATGACAGCCACGGTACACACGCTGGTAGTGTATTGGAACAATGTGTCAAGTTTTCTACAACCGGATATTAACAAGCTCCCATCTGCCACATAACCGCGGGCACGGCTTTCGAAAGTTCATAACCCTGCAGGGGTGTTCCAACTTGGCCCATGACAAGCCCACGATCCGCGGAGTCGCAACTCCAAGGTGGGAAGACCCGAGTATTCTCGGAATCCCGTGCTCAAGATACTCCGAACTAAGGTAAGGCTAATCCAGCAAATCCTCCCGGCGTGTCGACACCCTGATAATAGCCGCGCGTATCTAAGTCTCAGGACACGACCGGATGAGTCATCCTACAGGTGTATGCCAGATACCTCGGGTTTCCCCAAGGCTGCCCCGCAGTCTGCTCGTTTCGGACCAACACTCATGTGGAGCACTGGCCCGGGTTGTTGATTAAGAAAGAGGGTTAATTACTCCCTATGCAAGTTTATTTAGTTATTAGGCAAATAGTACCAATGTTGGGACTTGCTGGAAAAGACTTAGCACTTAGCGGTTTATCGAGGGGGCCCCATAAACCCCAACCGTGTGAGGAACGCATAATCAAGGAACATAACACCGGTTTATACGGTTCCTAGCGGCATGAGTGGAACAAATCACCAAGCAAAAAGGCTTAGCCTTCCACCCTTGCCAATATATAGATGATTTCATTTAGTAATTATTATAGTGTGATATAACCCAACAAAACTTCAACATGAAGCAAGCATCTTCAACTTCACCTGCAACTAGCAACGCTATAAGAGGGGCTGAGCGAAGCGTACTTATAGCCAATCAATGGTTTGCATAGGTAGGATGGTTAGACATGATCATGGTTACAAGTAGGAGGCTGACATGAAAGACATGGGCATCGAGGCAAAACTATAGATCGAGACTACTAGCAATAGGCAAAGATAGTAATGTTATCGGGGTTCGGTCATCTTGCCTGAAGAGTTGTCGTTCGGATCGTAAGAGGGGTCCTCGTGCTCAACCTCGTTAGTAACCTCGTGCTCGTACTCGTACTCGGTCTCAGCTTCCGGCTCTAAACAATCCAATCACACAAGGCACGAATCAACAAGTCGCAATGCGCACACCAAAATGATGGATGCATGGTTGATGCACTATGGGAGCAAAATGAGCACGACAATATGCGATCAAGCAAAATGCTTCAAAACAAGATAAAAATAGGATATTATGAATCTACACGGTAAAGCAATCAAGTTTCATATAAGACTCTCTGAAATCGGAGCTACGGGCTAAAAGTTATGCCCGAAACAAGAAATATGCACAAGCTGAAAATTACAGCCACATAGCAACTTCGGAGCACTAGATAAATAAGCTACAGCACTCAAACATCATGGCAAAGAGCATGAACATAAACTAGACATATCCTACAGCAAATAAGTCCAAAGTTGCACCCCCAAAGGAGCCACGGATCAATAGCAACAAGCTTGGACATATTGAACTTGACAACAAAATCCTGACAGCAGAATTTTATTGAAACTTTGGAGAAAAAGTTAAATATGCTACAGCCACTCAAATAAGCCTGTGAGAACATTAATGGATAGCCAACAATATATACTACAAGGAACCATCAAGATCCACCCCAAAACTATCATGGATTGTCCTAGAACAGCAAGCAAACATGGCATCGGAGAATCACAGATTCCAGACTTAGTGAAATTTCACTAAGTGTTAAAACAGCAGTTTCATCATGGCATCTATCATAGCAAGTTTAAGTCACGTAAAAACTAAACATGGCAAGTGGTAAGGACCACATCAAAGTACACATGATGGTGATTCCGAAACATACAAGCATGCATCATGGAGATAAACACAACGATAGCAATGAGCTCAACAAGAAGGCATCTCATAACAAGTTAAACAACATCACAACCACATGGCACTTTGCAACGAAGATAAACATGGCAAGATTAAATCTATCATGCAACCTAACACAAACAACATGTAGAGCATGTCAAGACGAACACATGGACATGTCATTTGCATCATTCGGATAACCGAGCTAAAAGATATCACTATGCAAAGATGGCATAAAAACATCACTAACAGCAGTTTATAACGGGATGCACTCTTGCAACAGATATTTAAGCACCTAGATGATCTCAAACATGCGTGGCACAAAGGAATGAAACGTAGTGCTAATCACCACGAACGTCTGGACATGTCATTTGCGCAAAACGGACCAACACACAAAAATATATCATCATTTGAAAAAATGCATCAGACAAGTCAAATCCAGGGACTTAGTGGTTTTAGGGGCAACCTCAGATCTGGTCAAAGGGGCTGGAGAAGTCAAACGGGCCTCGGGCGCGGGCGCTAACGGGCCGAGGCGGAGCGGTCTTCGGGCGAATCGGGCCCGTCCGGCCTGGATCTGGCGGCAGGGTCGGGCGGCGGCCTCGACGCGGCTCGCGTTGGACGGCGAGATCGGGCCGGGAGCATTGGAGGGGCCGGCCTGGGGAGCTGCTGGGCCCTGGCGGCTGGCGAAGGCCCACGATCCGCGAAGGTGGGCCGGTCGAGCGGCGGGCGGCTGGCGGCCGGTCGAAGGGCCCAGGGGGGGAGGCCCTTGGCGGCACGGGGCTCTGGGCCTGGAAGTGGCGGCTGGGCCGCTTAGGGTTGGAGTAGTCGCACCGATCGAGGAGAGCGGCGGCGGCTTGTGCGATCTGGCGGCGGGGCTTCGATGCGGGCAGGGTTGGCGACCTGCCCCGGCGAGGAGGAGGCGGTCCAGCGGCCTGAGAGCCGGCCGGCGGCGGGGAACGGGACCGGAGGCGGTGGGGCGGCGCGGTGAGGTGAGGTTGGTGGATTCCGGCGAGGTGGAGGTATTCCGGCGAGGTGGAGGTATTCCGGCGAGGTGGAGGTATTCCGGCGACACTCCGGCGATATCCCGGCAAACTCTCGGGCGAGGTGGTGGTGGCTGGAGGAAGGAGAAGGTGGGGGCTAGGGTTTCCTTGATTTGGGGCAAAAATTGGGGGAAGTGGACAAATATATAGGCACAAGGAGCTAGGGTTGCCCAAATGGAGTGTGGTTTTCGGCCACACGATCAGATTTGGATGGCCTAGATGAAGGAAGTGGCTAGGAGAGGTTTGGTGGGCTGTTGGAGGGGTGTCTTGGACATCAAAGTGGAGGCACTTTGAGCCCACGAGAATAACTGTTGGTGTAGCAAACGGACTCGAAACGCGACGATATTTGATAGGCGGGTTACACACACCAAAACAACAACACACGACAAGTCTCGCGCCAAAACGGTAACGTTACACGGCCAAACACCAAAGTAGGCCTACGGGACGCCACGGACACGTGAGGGAGCTCCGGAACGCGAAACGGACAACGGGAAGGAACGCGTGGAACCGGATGCAACCGACAACACAAATGCAATGCGATGCACATGACTACATGATATGAATGAATGCCACACACGCACACAACAAAACGACGAAAACCCGAAAGACAAAGAACCCGGAATGGAATAGATGAAGCCAGAGATATATTATATGCCCAAAAGGGAAAGTATTACATCCGGGGCATTACAAACTCTCCTCTACTACAAAAAGATCTCGTCCCGAGATCTAGGACTGGAAAAAGGAAGGGTACTCGGAACGAAGATGATCTTCTCGTTCCCACGTAGCTTCTCAGTCGGTATGATGTGACCACTTGACTTTCAAGAATTTGATGGACTTGTTGCGGGTCTTGCGCTCGGTTTCTTCGAGAATAGCAACGTGATGCTCTCGGTAGGACAAATCTTGTTGAAGATCAATCTCTTCAAACGGAATCATGCGTTCAGGTGCCTTGAAGCATTTGCGGAGTTGAGACACATGGAACACATCATGAACATTGGCGAAGTTGGAAGGGAGCTCAAGTTGATAGGCTAGATCGCCTCTTTTGGCAAGGATCTTGAAAGGCCCGACGTATCTAGGAGCAAGCTTTCCTTTGATACCGAATCTTTGGTGCCTTTCATCGGAGACACACGGAGATAAACGTGATCATCAATGTTGAAGGCCAAATCACGATGCTTGCCGTCATAGTAGCTCTTCTGACGCGACTGTGCGGCCTTGAGATTCTCACGTATGACTTTGCACATCTCTTCGGCTTCTGAGATCAAGTCATTGCCAAGAAGTTGACGTTCTCCTGTTTTAGACCAGTTGAGAGGGGTACGACACTTTCTGCCATACAGGATTTCAAACGGAGCTTTACCGGCACTTGCTTGAAAGTTGTTGTTGTAAGAGAACTCGGCAAATGGAAGGCAATCTTCCCATTTCATGCCAAAAGATATGACACAGGCTCTGAGCATGTTTTCTAGAATCTGATTCACTCGCTCTACATGACCACTAGTCTGAGGGTGAAAAGCAGTGCTGAACCTGATCTTAGTGCCCATGGCGGAATGAAAGGAGTCCCAGAACTTTGAAGTGAACAAACTTCCACGGTCTGAAGAGATAACTTGAGGAATGCCATGTAAGGACACAATTCTGGAAGTGTACAACTCTGCCAATTGAGCTACATTGATGGATTCTTTGACTGGAAGGAATTGAGCGACTTTGGTAAGCTTGTCAATCACCACGAAGATAGAATCATTCCCTCTTTTGGACTTAGGAAAGCCAATGACGAAATCCATTTCAATGTGGTCGAACTTCCACTCGGGAATAGGAAGAGGTTGGAGAAGACCGGCTGGACGTTGATGTTCTTCTTTCACTCTTCTGCAAACATCACATTCATTCACGAATTAGGCTATTTCCCTTTTCATGCGTGTCCACCAGTAAGATTGCGTGAGATCTTGGTACATCTTGGAACTGCCGGGATGAATGGAAAGGAGAGAATCATGTGCTTCTTCCATTATGAGCTTCCTGAGATCACCTTTGGGAACAACGAGTCTGTCCTCGAAGAACAAGGTATCTCTCTCATCAACACGATAGCACTTGTATTTTGGAGTGCCCTTTGCAATACCATGTTTCACCTTCTACACCATGGCATCACTGAGTTGGGCCTCACGGACCTGATCTTCGAAGGTAGGAGCAACTTGAAGATTTGCAAGAAAACCCTTCGGAACAACTTGGAGGTTTAGTTTCCTGAATGCTTCACAAAGCTCAGGCTGGAACGGCTTGATAAGAAGGCTATTGCAATATGCCTTTCTGCTCAAAGCATCTGCAGTCACATTCGCCTTGCCAGGAGTGTATTCAATGCTGGGATCATACTCTTGGATCATTTCAACCCAACGAGTCTGTCGATGTACTAAGGTAGGGATACCTCAGTACCCCTACTTGTGCACGGGCAGTAGCAGCTTCCCGCGGCAGGGCCTACCACGTGCTTGCCGGAGACCTTTCTGCCCCATATAAAGCCATTCAAAAACAAAGTATACAAGACAGAAGATCAAGACCCCGGCAAGTGGGGCTTGCCGGGAAGGCCGTCCCAGGCTCAAGACTTCCTTATCAACTCAAGGCCCTGGCAAGTGGAACTTGCCAGGAAGACTAGAAGATTGCATTACAGAAGACATGCCTCGGCGCAGCATGCGCCCCGGTAGGGCCCGGGGAGCGACAAGCTTCAGAGCCCGACAAGCTCCCGGGCCCGGCAAGGTCAAGACCCCGGCAAGGTGCTTGCCGGGGGGAGTTGCGCTGTGTGCCCGCGCTCCAGCTCATCGGTCCACGCGTCGCCCTGGGGCCATTCCAGGGACGCGTGGCGGATGGCTGTGCAGCCTAGGGGACACGGTGGCACTCCATGGTGATAAAGCTATCGCCGTGGCAAACGGAGACGCAAGGGCGGGCGCTTTTGGGGTCGACGGCGACGGGCATTAAATGCTCTTGTCCCCCACTGTCAAAGTAGGTGATGACCACTGTTCATCCATTGTTGCTCCACTATTCCCGCACTGTTACAACTACCACCACTATTACATTTTTACCCTTTCTCCTACGTTGACACCTGTCGGTGACCCCTTGAGCTATAAAAGGAGGCCCATGCACAACGTAGAGGGGGTTCGGAACCTAGATCGCTCATTCGCTCGGTGTAGCTAGTTCTTCAAGCTCCCGAGCTCTCCAACTCCATACAAACTAAGCAGGAGTAGGGTTTTACGCGTCCATCGCGGCCCGAACCTGGGTAAACTGCCCGTGTGCTCACTACGATCTGCTCTTTGTGCTCCCTCCGCTCCCTTACCGCACGAACAAGGGGCTCCGGTCCCATAGGTGCTCGTTGTGGACAGTTTCCCCCGACATCTTTGGCGCGCCAGGTAGGGGGAGCGTTCGAGGTTGTGCGAACCTGATCCGGCGTTCACGCGGGCGCATTCTTCATCAACCTCTCCAGCTTCATCAGCAACCTCATCAGCAACAGCATGGCCCCGAAGAAGAAGGCTTCGGAGGTCGCAGGCCCGTCTGCGTCTGTTCCACCACCACCAGAACCAACGGTGGGTGGAGGAGACGCCGGCGGAAGAGTGGTCGCCGGCGAGGAAACTCACGGCACCGCTAAATCCAAGGACAAGGCGGACGGCCGGACCAACTCCAAGGCCTCGGTCTCCGTAGATGTGCCACGTCCATCTCAGCAAACAACAACCCAGCAGCGCCATGGCACAGGAGGTGGCATCCGCTTGCTGGGCCAAGGGCAAACCGGAGGCTCGCGGGATGCTCCGGGCCATCGTCCTGGCACGAGCAAGGTGCGGTCGACGGGGCGGGACCCTGCTCCTTCCAACCCTGTTAGGAGTCCGAGCATCTCCCGCTCCTCGCGCCGCTCGCCCCCGCTCCCCTCCTCTCCAGCAGAAGCGCTCGCAAGGGCGCAACTGCTCCTCGACTTCCCTCCAGCGGCAGACAAGGCCGAAGACTGGAGGGCAACCATCCAGAGCCTGATCTCCTTCGCCAACAACGACTCTCCGCAGCAGCCAGCGACTTCGCGGCCACGGCAAGTCGAGAAGACGAAGGCCGACGGCGACAAGACCGCCGGGGGTGCAACCACCGTGCACTCCCCGCCGCGGAAGCAGAAGACGCCGCCCCGCAGGATCAACGTCGACGACGACTCCACGGCGTCGTCGGATCCGCAGGCCCGTCGGGACCAGCGCCAAGTCCTTGACGACCGGCGACAAGAAGACGCTCGAACTACGATCGAGCGCCGCCGAGAAGCTCGGCGACAATCGGATCAGCGAGCTGGGAACGCTGTCGACACGTACGCGCCCGGTGAACCAGGCGACTTGCCGTATGCGGCAGGTTGCCCTGCGTTTACCCGTGAGCTGCGGCGCGTCCAGTGGCCCAGCATGAAGAACTTCAAGCCCGACGTACCGGAGAAGTACGACGGCAAGACGCACCCCTCGGAATTCCTCAGCATCTACACCATTGCGGTGCAGGCTGCCGGGGGCGCGACGAGAAGATACTGGCGAATTACTTCCTGCTAGTGCTTAAGCCAAACGTCCGTTCTTGGCTTATGCACTTGCTGGAAGGCTCCATTTCTTCTTGAGCAGATCTTTGCCACCAGTTTGTTGGCGCCTTCACGGGCGGCCACAAACCCCACGGCTAGGAGAGTGATCTCCACATCTTGGCCCAGAAGGAAGGAGAACCTCTGCGCAAGTACATCCAGCGCTTCAGCCGCGTGCAGCACAACATCCCCGACGTCCACCCTGCTGCGGTTATCAGTGCGTTTCACCAAAACGTACGTAACCGCCGCATGCGTGAGGAGATGGCCATGACCAAGATACGGGATGTCAGCGAGCTCTATGCTCTAGCTGATAAGTGCGCGCGCGCCGAAGAGGGGAGGAGACTCCCCGGAGAGGATGCTGGCGCAGGAGGAAGCGACAGCGAGGATGCCGCCCCGGCAAAGAAGAGCCGGCGGCGGAACAACAGAAGAAAGAAAAGAAGGAAGTGCTTGCCGTCGAGAAGTCCGGCAAGGAGGCTCCCGCCAAGCAAGCACAGGCTGGCGGCTCCGGCAAGGAGCCTGCCCCTGTAGCGGCAGCCGACAAGCAGGACGGCTCCGACAAGCAATACTGCATGATCCACCGCACCAAGGGCCACGACCTCTCCAAGTGCAAACGCGTCGAGTACCTCGTCGAGCAGCAGAAAGCTGAGTATGAGAGGCGCGACAAGGAGAAGGCCCAAGGTGGTGGAGGAGAGCCGAGCAAGAAGCGGCCATTCAATGGCCGGGGAGGACGCCGCGGCAAGGCCAAGCAGCGGCAAGGTGACCGACCTCCCCGGGGCCGCGACAAGGATGAAGAAGAAGACGACGATGACATGGAGGATGAAGATAACAGCGAGCAGGAGTTCCAGAAGGCCACGGAAGTCCTGTGCGTCGACGGTGGCGCCTCTCTTCATACTTCCCACCGTCAACTCAAGCAGTGGGTGCGGGAGGTAAATGCAGCAGAGCCGCCCGTGGAGTCGCGCAGGCTCCTCAAGTGGTCCAGCATGCCCATCATTTTTGATCTTGAGGACCACCCTGACCGCACAACAGCGGTCGGGTGCTTGCCGATGTTGGTCTCACCAACCATCCGCAACCTCAAGGTCACCAAAATGTTGGTAGACGGCGGGGCCGGCCTGAACTTGATCTCCTCGGCTGTGATCAAGAAACTCCAAATCCCAGATGGCGAGCTCGAAGAGACCGGTTCGTTCCAAGGAATAAACCCGGGGAGGAGCAAGCCCAAGGGGAAGATAACTATGCCGGTGACCTTTGGCGGGGAGCTCAACTTCAGAACTGAGCGCATCACGTTCGACGTTGCCGATATACCATTGCCATATAATGGGATACTCGGCCGTCCCGCCCTCGCCAAGTTCATGGCAGCTTCCCACTACGCCTACAATGTACTCAAGATGCCGGGGCCGATAAGCGTCATCTCTGTCCATGGCGACAAGAAGGACGCGCTTATCTGCGCCGACAAGATCTACCGGGACGCAGCAGCCGCGGCGGAGAGCAGTACACTTGCCGCTGAAGCTCCCGGGGGGAAGAAGACCAAGACCAAGTCCGGCAAGTGCTCTGGGGCCCACTCCGGCAACCGCACCTCTTCGGAGTGCTGCGCTGCCGTCGAGGACGTTCCATCGAGCTCCACCGACAAGTGCAAGAAAGGGATGGCCGCTCCTCCGGCAACCAAGAAGGTGTCCGCCAACGAGGACGGCACCGGTGGTACCTTCACCATCAGTGCCACGCTTGACAGCAAATAGGAAAGCGCGCTCGTTGCCTTCCTGCGGGCGAATGTCGATGTGTTTGCCCGGCAACCATCTGACATCCCCGGTGTTCCCAGGAAGGTAATTGAGCACAAGCTTGCTGTTTGTCCTCATGCGCGGCCCGTCAAGCAGAAGGTCAGGAAGCAAGCCGTGGAGCGCCAAGAATTCATTGCCGAAGAAATCAAGAAGCTAGAAGCAGCGGGCCTGGTTAGAGGCGTGATCCATCCGACGTGGTTGGCAAACCCAGTCGTCATGCGTAAGGCCAACGGGAAGTGGAGACTGTGTATAGACTTCACCGATGTGAATAAAGCATGTCCCAAGGATCCATTTCCCTTGTCGCGCATTGACCAGATTGTTGACTCCACTGCCGGGTGTGAGCTGCTCTCTTTCCTTGATGCATATTCAGGCTACCACCAGATTTTCATGGCCGAGGAAGATGAAGAGAAGACTGCATTTATCACTCCATGTGGCACATATTGCTTCATACGCATGCCCTTCGGATTGAAGAATGCAGGCTCAACATTTGCAAGGGTAGTGCACACTGCTTTTGAGCCACAGATCCACAGAAATGTAGAGGCTTACATGGATGACATAGTGGTGAAAAGTAAGAACAAGGATACCCTGATCCAAGATTTGGAAGAAACATTTCAGAACCTGCGCAAGATACAGCTTAAGTTGAACCCCGAGAAGTGCGTCTTTGGAGTCCCCTCCGGCAAGCTTCTCGGGTTATTTGTGTCACAGAGGGGGATCGAAGCCAATCCCGACAAGATTAAAGCCATCGAGCAGATCGAAGCCCCGAAGCGCGTCAAGGATGTCAGAAGGCTTGCAGGTTGTGTGGCTGCCCTCGGTAGGTTCATTTCGAAGTCTGCAGAACGCGCCCTACCTTTCTTCAAAATCTTGAAGAAGACAGGTCCCATGAAGTGGACTCCGGAAGCGGAGGCAGCGCTGCAAGACTTGAAACGGTACCTATCCTCCACTCCAATACTTGTCGCACCTAGGCCACAGGAGAAGTTGCTGCTATACCTAGCAGCAACCAACCAGGTGGTTAGTGCTGCGTTAGTTGCGGAGAGGGAGGCCGACGAGGAGTCAGCACCACCGGCAAGCGAATCCAACGACAAGCAGGGGGCTCCTCCGACGAGCTCTGGCCCCGACAAGGACGACTCTGCGCAGGAGCAAGAAGAAGTGCGGAAGAAGATGGTGCAGCGCCCAGTGTATTTTGTAAGCTCTCTTTTGCAAGGGGCTAGATCAAGATACTCTGGGGTGCAGAAGTTGCTTTTCGGCCTCCTCATGGCCTCGAGAAAGTTGCGCCATTACTTCCAGGCACATGAGATAACAGTGGTCACTCGCTTTCAGTTGAAGAGGATATTGCACAATCCAGAAGCAACAGGCAGGATCGTTGAGTGGGCACTGGAGCTGTCAAGCTTTGGACTCAAGTTTGAAAGTACTTCAACCATACAGAGCCGAGCTTTGGCAGAATTCATAGCTGAATGGACCCCGACACCCGATGAGGAAGTTCCAGAGACAAGTGTACCCGTACAAGAAGCGACAAGCGAATGGGTAATGTACTTTGATGGTGCCTTCTCGCTGCAAGGCGCCGGTGCCGGCGTGGTACTCATCGCGCCCACCGGAGAACACCTCAAGTATGTTATCCAGATGCACTTTCCCAGGGAGCAAGCGACAAACAACACTGCTGAGTATGAAGGCTTGCTTGCCGGCCTCAGGATTGCGGCCGAACTTGGGATCAGGAAGCTGATTGTGCGGGGAGATTCTCAGTTGGTGGTCCGACAAGTCAACAAGAGTTACCAGAGCTCGTTGATGGAAGCTTATGTAGATGAAGTGAGGAAGCTTGAAGAGCACTTTGAAGGTCTGCAAATGGAGCACGTCCCAAGAGCTCAGAACGACATTGCAGATGGCCTTTCAAAGTGTGCTGCGATGAAGTTACCTGTGGAACCAGGGACCTTCTTGCTCAAGCTGACTCAGCCATCCGTTACACCATCAATTGGGCAGTCCAAGAAGAGAAAGTTGGTCTCCGGCGACTACTTGCCAGCGGATCTTCCCGAGGCCGCCGCCAAGGTCCCCAAGATCAACGATCAGAACGCTGAGGAACAGTTTGCTCCTGCGGATCCTCGGATCTGTACAGTTGAAGCAAGCGTTCCCGACAAGCCTCGCCCCGGCGAGCTTGACGGGGGACCATCCGCTCCGGCAGAACCAGAGGTTCTTGCCGTAGAAGCTGAGGTTCCCGCAGCGGCCATCATGCCTTTAGTCCTTGCCGTTGAGCCCCAAGCTCCGGCATGGGCGCAGCAAATCGTCCGTTTTCTGCAAACTGGAGAACTTCCCGACGACCCAGATGAGATAGAGAAGATAACCAGGCAGTCAAGTATGTACCAGTTCGTGGATAACGAGCTGTACAGAAGAAGACTCAACGGTGTCAGGTTGAAGTGCATCTCCAGGGAAGATGGACAGAAGCTGTTGGCAGAAATACATGGAGGCATATGTGGCCACCACATTGGCGCAAGGGCGCTTGCCGGGAAGGCATTCCGGCAAGGGTTCTTTTGGCAAGAAGCCCTCCAAGATGCAACTGCACTAGTAACCAAGTGTGAAGCGTGCCAGTTCCATGCAAAACAAATTCATCAACCAGCTCAAGCTCTCCAGAAAATCCCTTTGTCCTGGCCCTTCTCGGTCTGGGGGCTCGATATCCTCGGCCCTTTCCCTCGTGCTGTCGGGGGCTTTGAGTACTTGTACGTTGCAATCGACAAGTTCACAAAGTGGCCAGAAGTGGAACCAGTGAGAAAGGTAACAGCACAGTCAGCGGTCAGGTTCTTCAGGTCGATTGTTTGCCGTTTCGGGATCCCTAACAGGATCAGCACCGACAACGGTACACAATTTACTAGTCGCACCTTCATGCAGTACGTCCAAGACCTTGGCGCCAAGGTCTGTTTCGCTTCTGTTGCTCACCCGAGGAGCAACGGTCAAGCGGAGAGGGCGAATGCTGAAGTGCTACGCGGACTCAAGAAAAGGACCTTTGACAGGCTGCGCAAGTGCGGAAGAAACTGGATAGAGGAGCTACCGGCGGCTCTTTGGTCAATCAGAACGACACCAAGTTGAGCCACCGGACAGACACCCTTTGCTCTAGTCTATGGAGCAGAGGCAGTTCTCCCCACGGAACTCGTATACGGATCTCCTCGAGTGCTCGCTTATGATGAGCTCGAGCAAGAGCAATTGCGACAAGATGATGCATTGCTCCTCGAGGAGGAACGTCTCCAGGCTGCTGTACGAGCTGCTCGATACCAGCAAGCCTTGCGTCGCTATCATAGCCGCAAGGTTAAGGCCAGGAGTGTCGAGGAAGGCGACCTTGTTCTTCGGCGTGTTCAGTCCGCCAAGAATTCCAACAAGTTGACGCCGAAGTGGGGAGGCCCTTATCGGGTGAGACAAGTCACAAGGCCCGGCGCTGTCCGCCTTGAGACCGAAGAAGGCTTACCGGTGAGCAACTCCTGGAACATAGAGCATCTTCGCAAGTTTCACCCATAAGGCGCGGTTGCCGTGATCCGCTCCGGCAACCACCTTTTGTACAAGCCTTGCCGCTGTTGCATGTAACCCTTTGTACAAAGCCGGGCGCAGACCCCGTGCATCAGTAAAGCTTTTGTGTTTTGCGCTATTTGCCTTTTCCATGCTTTTCGTCGCTATTTGCATGCGTTATTTGGCATCTTGTGCAACCCACGTATCCGGTAAGCATTAGCACGCCGAAAGGCCATATATTTGTTTCCCTCTTCCTTTTCTTTCCCTCTTAAGCAGAAGGAATGTTCCTCGCGCACAAGTTTGCCCGGGGGGAAGGAGATGGAAGATGAACCAAGTGCTGTTCAAGAAAGAGAAGCCTTGTCGGAGAAACAAGCAATATGCAAACAATATGTGAAAGCTAAGTTACCAGAATTTGAGCAGTTCAAATTTTTTAAATTTAAGTTATCTTCCTTGAACAACCACACTTTGTATGGAAAACCTGTGCGCGGAGGAACCTACCCGTGGCTAGCCGCACCCTTATTTTGTTTTCGAGTACGCTCAACGACCTAAGTGAGCTGCGACAAGTGTCGCGCCCTTGCTTCGTTTTCGCGTTCACTCAGCAAGCTAAGTGTGTTGCAACTAGTTGCGGCAAGGTTGCTTGCCGGTAAGACCTTGGCCAGCAGGCTGCTCAGAGTCCAGCACTCAGCGCTCGCGGCAAAGGGCCCTTGCCGGCAAGCTCCCTGGAAGCGTAGGGTGAAAACCATACAAAGTAAAGGACCAAAACAAGGGAGATAACACTGCATCGATTGATCAAAATAGGATAATATCTTACAAGGGATAACTTGTCGCAATGACTAATAAGTTCATGTTCGTGACACACTATGCAGCAACAAAAGAGATAAAGAAAAGGAGGCCTAATCCACGCGGTCGCCTTCAATCCTGGAGATCTTGTTCACCTTGGCGATAATGTGGGCGACCTGCGCCTTCAGTGCCTCCATATCCGCGTCGGCCGGCAAGCTACGGAGAACGTTGGCGAGGTTTATACCAGGATTGCGGTACACTATCTTCGTCAAGACGCGCTCCAGAGTTCCCGCGCAGAGCTGGCGTGACTCCTCGGCCAGTTGCGCGGGGAGCTTCTTCTGAAGATTTGCAAGTGTCGGCGCGATCCCTCTGAAGAAGAGACTGAGCTTGGCGCTGTGGGGGAGGTTTGGATCCGGAGAGTATACGAGGTACTCCGCCCTCATCACCATCAGCTCCTTGTCGATGGCAGCGGCGGAGGCCACCAGGTCTTCGGTCCATACCTCGACGGTCTGGCGGAAGTTCTCAGCTGAAGTGGCGGCGCTCTCCACCAAGCCTCGCTCCTTGCGGAGCTCGTCCTTCAGCTTAGTTTCCCGGTCCCGGACGGCGTCGAGCGAGTCCTTCAGCGTGGAAACCTTCAGTTCCAGATCTGTGATCGAGTCCTTGGCGGCCTTCAGCTCGTCGCCTTGCTTGGAAAGGCGCACCTGGAGTTCCGAATTGGTGTGGGCGTCCTTCTCGCGCTCTAAGTTGAGCACGGTAACCCTCTCCGTGCTCGCCTTAAGGAACTCCTCCAGCTGTGCCACTTTAGCCTCAAGGTCTTTCTTGGCGGTCTCTGCTGTGGCGGCGGCGGCCTTTGCCTCCTTCAGCTCTCCGCCAAGGGCCTGCTCCCGGGCGGTAAGGTCTTCCTCGTGAGCGTCGAGGTTGACCTTCCGTTGGGTGAGCTCTCCTTCTCGCCGGGACAACTCTTCTCCGGCGAGTCGCTGCTGCTCCTCGGCCTCGGCTTTTTCCAAGAGCCACTCCTGGTACTCCCCGGTGAGCCTCTCGCGCTCCTCCGCCAGGTCGCGGAGGGCCGCCTGGTTGGCGGCGCGGAGCTCCGCGGCGCGCTTCTCCATGTCAGCGGCGGCCTTGGCGGTGAGGGCCTCCCGAGACTCGAGCTTCGCCTGCCTGGCCCGGTAAAGGGCCAGAAGCCGGTGAAGCAGCTTCTCCTCCTCGGGCTCGTCACCTCCGCCAGGCGCCTCGACGATCTTCAGCCCCGCGGAGGCGAGAACCTCCCCATCGAAGGCCTCTCCCTCCTCGGGGGCTCGCGACGAGGACCCCCACGGCACTTGGATGAAGACGCCGTTGGGGGCCTCAAGGTAGTAGGCAGACTGCTCCTTCTCGGTGGAGGGGTCGGCGGCCGGCGCAGCGCTCGACGCTCCTGCCGCCTCCGGGCCGGCAGTATGGCCGCCGTCCCCCTCCCCGGCTGCTGCGTCTGCGGTCGGAGCAGTCTCCTCCGCAGCAGGCTCGGCGGCTCCCGCCGTGTCTTCAACAACAGGGGCATTGCCGCCATCGCCCTGCGCGCCCTCCTCCTCGATGACAACCTCCGTCTCCATCTGCTCTGGGGGAGGAGGATCTAGAAGAAAAAGAAGAAAAAGAAGAATAAGTTCAAGCAAATATCCAAAAAAAGACGAACCCAAGAAGACGGAGTTACAAAACTTACCTTGGCGGACTTCGTCGACGGCAGGCTCCCTCGCCGGGGAGCTCTCCCTTGGCGGGGTGGCCGCCCTCGCCGGGCTGCTCGCCCTTGGCGGGGTACTCGCCCTTGGCGGGGTACCCGCCCTTGGCGGAGCACTCTCCCTCGCCGGAGAGTTCGTCCTTGGCGGGGACGGCGGGGCCTGCGGCCCCTCGGGAGCGATCCCCGGATGCTCCTGTGGCTGCGGCTCCACCTCTGCACAAGACCATCAAGACAAAACAAGAACAACAAGATGTTAGTATAAACAAGATCCTCAAGCGCGCCCGACGAGTGGAAATATCAAACCCAGACTTACGCTGGGGGCTGTGCTGGGGGCTGCTCCTCGGAGCAGCGCTCGGGTCCGGCAAGCTCGTCGTCGGCGCGTCCCCTGTCGCCGCGACGGGCGAGTCGTCCTCGACTTCGACCACGGGAACCTTGGCCTTTTTCGCCACTCGCTAGGCCAGGGTCCTGAAATCAAAGCAAGAAACAAGATCAGAATCAACGAAGGAAGAATCAAGACAAAGCTAAAGAAGATACAAAACTTCAAGTCCTTACTCATGTTCCTCGTCGTCGTCGTCGTCGCTTAGGGCAGAGAAGTCGAACGCCACCTGAGGCGCGTCCGCGCGAGGAGCGGGAGGAGAAGGCTCCCTCGGGCGCTTGGCGGTCGCCGGGGCTGGGGGCTGCGAAGACCCAGCCCCTGTGGACGCCGAGGCCCGGGGAGCGGGCGGAGCAGCCGCTCCGCTCTGTGAAGACCCTCCTCCACTTGGCGCTGACGTGCGGGGCGCCTCCGTCGTGGCCTGTGTGCGGGTCGCCCCCGCAGTGGTTGGTGCGCCGGGCGCTCCCGTCGTAGCATGGCTCCCCCGGGTAGCTCGCGCCGCCCGGCGAGCTGGTTGTTGTTGGGGCGCCTGCGCCCTCGTCGCCGTCGTCGCCTTGCGGAGGCGCTTCAGCGGAGATCGCCTGGGACTTGCCCGAGGCGGGGAGGTCTCCGATGACGAGGAGGCGTCGTCGTTATAGAGCCCCAAAGACCCATCGGAGTCCTCGCCGGCCCCGGCGTCCTCCTCCTCCTCCTCCTCGGCCGGCTTGCTGGGCCCAGCGCCCTGCCCTGCTGCCGTGCTCCCTCCGGTGCCTCCGCTCCCTCCGGCGCCTCTGTTTCCTCCGGCAACGTCGCCCCTCGCGGCGGCCTCGGTCACGATCCCGGGGATCCCAGCATGTCTCAGGGAGGGGACCCCGGCGAGCTCGTCGGGCGGAAGCTTCAGCAGCCTGCGGATCTCTGCCTCCTCTGCTTGCCAGGACGCTTCCGCAGCCTCTGCCTCTTCAACCGTGAACCCAAACTCCCCTGCCGCTGCGGCTGCGGCGGCCTCGTCTACCCGGGAAGCTATATAAGCAATCTCCCGGTCAGTGGTGTCCCGAGTGAGCCCCTTGATCTCATCCTTGTTCTTCGCCACCTCCACCAGGTTGTCGAAGAAGCTCATGATGGCATCTGGCTTGGGCGGTATCCATGTGCGGTCGACACCATGCGAGTCACATGCGGGCATCATTGCGCGTAGGGGATCCCGGGCCGTGCTGTTGCAGAGGGGCACCACTCCCCGGGGAGCTCTGAACCACTCTGGGTGGGCCGGGTCGTGCTTAAAAAGTTCCCGGACCATCCCCTTCAGCTCCAGCGACGTGAAGTTGAAGTTTAGCCCTGGGCGCAGTCTCATAACGTCCGCCGCGTTGCCGTACTCCCATGCTGGCCTCTTCCTATCCTGTAGAGGGGCAATGCGGCGGCGGAGGAAGTCTGCTCCCACCTCTCCGATGGTCAACTTTGCTACCCGGAGACGAAGAATCCGGACAAGGGCGACATTGAGCTTGATGTCGTCCGAATCCAGCTCGCTCCAATCCCTGCCGCGCACTATGGCTGTTGTGCGCGGTGCGGTGAAGGGCTGCGGCTCGTCGTCAACTATCCAGCACCAGTCCGCGCACCACTCCTCCCACTTGCCGCGGAGCTCGCCTTGCAGGTAGGACTCCTTCTTGTTCAAGCGGAAGACCCAAGAGATTCCTCCGGAGAGGGGAGCGCCGGCCTCTACTCTATGCGTAAAGAAATGCCTAAACAGCGCTACATTCGGATAGATCCCAATATAGATTTCGCACAGATGTGCGAAAACCGCCATCGTAAGGATGGCGTTGGGGGTGAAGTCTAGAAGGTGGAGGTTGTAGGTGTTCATGATATCGCAGAAGAATTCAGAAAAGGGAGGACAAAGGCCGCAGTGGAAGAAAACAGCGAAGAAGAAGTACCCGCCGGGGTAGATGTCCTTGGCGGCGGCGGGATAAGCTCTGGTTCGAGGGTGCGCCTTGGTCTCCTTGGCCCAGAACAAGTAGTACTTGTTCCAGAGCTCCCGCGCGCTGAGCCTTGGCGCGAAGACGACGTTCCTCTTCCGCATAAGAGCAAGCCTCGCCGCCTGCTCGGATTTCTCCTTTTTGGTCTTCTCCGCCTTCGCCTTCTCGGTCTTCGGGGCCATGGCGGAGGCGGCAAGGGAAGGAGGGCGAAGAGTCCGGCGGCGCCGCGGATGCGGAAGACGGCGGAGGAGGTGTGGAGGCGAAGCGCAAAGGGGAATTTCTGGAGATGGAAGAAGAAGCAATGAAGGCGAAGTAAGGTAACGGCCCCTGCTTCCTCTGCTTTTAAGGGGGAAGTGGGGGACGCTCCGCATTTCCCATTAAAGAACGTGGCCACGTTCCCTCCCACGACGCCGCAATCGACGCGTGCCGTTACGGAGGGACACGGCGGATGCGGAAGTGGATTCGGCGTGCCGTGGGCCGCGCGTGCCCGTGCACTGTTTTGGGCCTGGCCCAACAGCGCTCGGCACCGTGTGTGGCCCAGGCCCGGGGGCTCCTGTCGGTGTACTAAGGTAGGGGTACCTCAGTACCCCTACTTGTGCATGGGCAGTAGCAGCTTCCCGCGGCAGGGCCTACCACGTGCTTGCCGGAGACCTTTCCGCCCCATATAAAGCCATTCAAAAACAAAGTATACAAGACAGAAGATCAAGACCCCGGCAAGTGGGGCTTGCCGGGAAGGCCGTCCCAGGCTCAAGACTTCCTTATCAACTCAAGGCCCTGGCAAGTGGAACTTGCCAGGAAGACTAGAAGATTGCATTACAGAAGACATGCCTCGGCGCAGCATGCACCCCGGCAGGGCCCGGGGAGCGACAAGCTTCAGAGCCCGACAAGCTCCCGGGCCCGGCAAGGTCAAGACCCCGGCAAGGTGCTTGCCGGGGGGATTTGCGCTGTGTGCCCGCGCTCCAGCTCATCGGTCCACGCGTCGCCCTGGGGCCATTCCAGGGACGCGTGGCGGATGGCTGTGCAGCCTGGGGGACACGGTGGCACTCCACGGTGATAAAGCTATCGCCGTGGCAAACGGAGACGCAAGGGCGGGCGCTTTTGGGGTCGACGGCGACTGGCATTCAATGCTCTTGTCCCCCACTGTCAAAGTAGGTGATGACCACTGTTCATCCAATGTTGCTCCACTATTCCCGCACTGTTACAACTACCACCACTATTACATTTTTACCCTTTCTCCTACGTTGACACCTGCCGGTGACCCCTTGAGCTATAAAAGGAGGCCCATGCACAACGTAGAGGGGGTTCGGAACCTAGATCGCTCATTCGCTCGGTGTAGCTAGTTCTTCAAGCTCCCGAGCTCTCCAACTCCATACAAACTAAGCAGGAGTAGGGTTTTACGCGTCCATCGCGGCCCGAACCTGGGTAAACTGCCCGCGTGCTCACTACAATCTGCTCTTTGTGCTCCCTCCGCTCCCTTACCGCACGAACAAGGGGCTCCAGTCCCATAGGTGCTCGTGGTGGACAGTTTCCCCCGACAGAGTCTGACGGAGGTTCAGATTAGGCTGTGTGAAGATGTACTTCAAGCTCTTGTGATCAGTGAAGATGTCGAATTTTCTGCCCAACAACATATGTCTCCACGTAATCAAAGCATGTACCACAGCTGCTAGTTCGAGATCATGTGTGGGATAGTTCTTCTCACTTGGCTTGAGCTGATGAGAAGTATATGCCACAATTCTTTTATCTTGCATAAGCACACCACCAAGGCCTTGAAGAGAAGCATCACAGAATACTTCATTGGGCTTGGACTCATCTGGAGGAGTAAGAACTGGAGCAGAGACGGGCTTTTCTTTGAGAGTTCTGAATGCCACTTCACAATCTGGAGACCAAAAGTATTTGACATTCTTCTGAAGCAAGTTGGAAAGAGGCTTGGCAATCTTGGAGAAGTTCTCAACGAACCTTCTGCAATAGCTGGCAAGACCCAGAAAACTTCGGAGTTGCTTGACGTTCTGAGGAGCTTCCCAGTTGACAATTGCTTCAACTTTCTTGGGGATCACCGCAATACCGTCAGCTGAGATGATATGACCCAGGTACAAAACCTTATCGAGCCAAAACTCGCACTTGGAGAACTTGGCATAAAACTTATGCTCACGGAGTCGATCAAGAACAAGACGTAAGTGCTTTTCGTGATCTTCTTCATTCTTGGAAAACACCAGAATATCATCTAGATACACAAGCACAAACTCGCCGGTGTAGGGGTTGAAGATGTAGTGCATCATTCTCGAGAAGGTAGGAGGAGCATTGGCAAGACCAAAGGACATGACGGTATACTCGTATGAGCCGTAGCTCGTTCTGAAGGCAGTCTTGGGAATGTCTTGCTCGCGAATGCGAAATTGGTGATAGCCCATTCGGAGGTCGAGCTTAGAGAACGCTTTAGCTCCTTTGAGCTGCTCGAACAGTTCGTTGATGTTGCAGAGCGGATATTTGTTCTTTATTGTCTTCTTGTTCAATGGCCGGTAATCGACGCAGAGACGCTCTGTGCCATCTTTCTTCTTGACAAATAAGACACCACAGCCCCAAGGAGACGTACTAGGCCTGATGAGACCCATACGCTCCTGTTCATCAAGCTGTTTCTTCAATTCCTTCAATTCTTTAGGAGAGAGCTTGTACGGACGCCGGCATGCTGGCTCAGTACCCGGCTCGAGTTCAATGACGAATTCCACCTGACGGTGTGGAGGCATGCCTGGAAGTTCTTCAGGAAAGACGTCTTGATATTCGTTAACCACCGGAATTTGAGATATGGCATTAATTTCACCCTTATCATTGAGAGAGAAAAGCCTGATAGTGTTATCCCTAGAGGCAAAGATAATCACATCTTCATCAGGATGAGTCATATTGACTTCCTTCTATGCACAATCAATGTGAGCATCATGCTGAGAAAGCCAGTCCATCCCGAGGATGAGGTCAATGTCGGAATTACCAAGAACCACCGGATTAGCCAGAAAGCGATAATCACCCATGCGAATAGATACGTTTGGAGCCATCAAATTTGAAGTCATGCACTTGCCCGGAGAAATGACTTGCAACTTCTGAGGCAGACTTTGGATGTCAACATTATGCTTGGATGCGAATGGTTGAGACATGAAAGAACATGAAGCACCCGAATCAAACAAAACTTTAGCTGGAAAAGAGTTAACTGGAAGGTTACCCAATATGACATCAGAAGAATTCTCCGCTTGCGCTGCATTTGGATCATGCTTGACAACAGCCGAACTGATAGGTGGAGGAGGT
Organism: Secale cereale; assembly: GCA_902687465.1. NCBI lineage: Eukaryota > Viridiplantae > Streptophyta > Magnoliopsida > Poales > Poaceae > Secale > Secale cereale. Next base: position 149,637,271 of record LR738714.1, on the reverse strand, counting down.
GGAAGACGCTTCGGGTTGGGGCACTTGTTGGCATAGTGACCCTTCTTGCCACACTTGTTGCACACCACTTCTGAGAGAGGACGGAAATGAGAACCACTTGACTTGGAACCTTGGGACTGAAACTGGTTCTTCGACTGGTTGCTCGGGTTGGGTGGGTGGGAGAAACCACGTCCACCGGAGTTCTTGTTGCTGTTGGAGTTGTTGGAGTTGTTGTAAGGAGCTCGAATCACTGGAGGAGGAGGAAGCCAAAATTTCTGTTGTTTCGAGACCACTTGAGAAGATGAGGAGGAGTGAACGGCATCTCGAATCCTCTTTTTAGAAGCCTCCATCTTAAGCTGAGCTGCCTCTTGTTTCAAAGCCATGTTATAGAATTTGTCGAATTCATCGGGCTCGAACAAGGTGAGAGCAAGTTGAAGTTCATCTTTGAGACCACCACGAAACTGGTAGATTTTGCTCTTGGCGTCAGGAATGTCTTGCTTAGCATAGCGGGCGAGGTTTTGGAACCTGACATTATACTGATAGACTGTCATAGAGCCCTGCTTCAGGTTGCGGAATTGCTCACGCATACCCTCGATGACACTTTTTGGAATGTGGTGAGAGCGAAAGTCCTTGCAGAAATCTTCCCAAGAGATCACACGACCTGGCCTGGAGTCTTTGTACTGCTGCCACCAGTCAGCTGCTTGGTCTTTGAGTTGGAAGGCTGCAAACTTCACATAGTCCTCTTCCTTCACGTTACTACGCTCAAAATGCTTCTTTATGTCGGTTAACCAATCTTCAGCATCAAGAGGGTCGACACAGTAACTGAAAGCTTTTGGATTATTGGCCAAGAACTGGTTGAGAGTAGCATGGTGCTGCTGATTGAAGAAATTGCCTTGATTCCCTGGAACACCCTGATTAGCTTGATTAGCTTGCATCTGCTGCATCATCTGCATCAACATCTGGGTGTTCTGAGTTGTAGTCTGCATAATCGCTCTCCAAGCCTCAGACGGAGGAGGAGGGGAAGGAGGACGATCTGGGACCTCTTCACCCTCTGGGGTAGCGTTGGGAACCCTTTTTGGAGCCATCCTGAAAGAGATGACCACGAATCAGCAATTGATTGACAGAAGGTATAAGCTGAATCAGTGGAATGAATTGCAACAAGTCTTCTCAATAATCATTCGAACAAGAGGAACGAATGAAATTCTCAGTTTAATGATAACAACAATCTTCACGAGAAGCCACATAGGGGACAAAAGGTAAAATAAGAAAAACAACAAGGTACAGATGGAAACAAACACAATAGGAGCTTCGTTCTAACAACTTTGTGCTGTAAGCCTATGAACGCGTTACGAAAAGGTTTTGCAATCCCCGAATCAGCATAGCCAAGGACCCTTTAAGATGCAACTCCCGATCGGAACATCGGTCATAAAACACTTCACTCAATGTAGAACCCCGAACTCGCTAACCTGCATTCGTTGGAAGAATGCCTACGATCTACTGGATAAACCCACCTATGAATTTCCGAAAGTTTCCAGTTATGCAATCAGGTGTTGGGGATACAGGGGAAGCACCGCGCAATCAACTCTAAACCTACATCCAGCTGTATCCATCCTTCAACACATAACCAGTCTTTCTCGGAAACTGTCTACCTCGGACCTTCGAAAAGCATCCACTATAACAAGCTATGGCAATACTCCTGAACTACCTCCCCAGTACTGGGTGATGTCGGGCTTATCTTGCCACTAACCGTATAGGAGAGATTTTCGATGTCGGCCATCTTAAGTATTTAGTACTGCCGCGATATGCTTGTGACGACAATACCCCGAAGCTCAACTCCCCGGGACACTGCCACAACCCCTAATATCAGGAGGCATCGAGAACAATATTCTCGTCACAAGAACATCGAAACAATCCCAGAATAATCGCGAGATTCCTAAAAAAAATTGGTGCAATTTTTGAAGATAGAAGACACAAGAGTAGTCGTCAGAAGTCCTCACCAGAGAGAAGGGGATGAGAAGCAAAGAATTCCTACTCTCCGATATAATATAGGACTCAAAAATATTTTCAGTGTGTGCCTAGACTCGACCGTCAACGATTTGATCAATCAGTGGGAGCTCCTAGGTCGGAGAAGGCTCTGATACCAACTTGTAATGACCAGGATGGGACTATATCTCCTACGTGTCGAGGCACGACTTAGAGACATAACCCCATGCTGGAATGATCGCAAGTCTGGTATCTTTGCACAACTCATGTAAAAGAGGGGGATGGAAAACATAAAATAGTTGGCTTACACTCGCCATGTCACACAAATACAATACATATCCAAATCATCATTCAATAAAACATCACAGCCCTCTAAGGGTAAAATCCAAATGACAAGATACCAAACATAAATTAAATTCACAGGTCGGATCGAATCCTAGTAGAAGTCTCCACTACTGATCATCAGGATAACAAACATAGTATCGACTACGCTCCTCGTCATACTCCCAGTCTAGCTCGGTGCTATCACCTGGATAGCTCACCATCGGACCTGCATCTGGTGTGGTGAAGTAACTGTGAGCCACAGAGGACTCAGCAATCCCGTTCCCGGGTAACAAGACTATTTAAGCCTTGGGTGAGGATAAGGCTGAAGAAAAGAATAAGAGTCTGTAGCAGCAACTAGCACTAGCTTGCGTGAAAGAGTGCGAGAAGAGAAGTGCCTCGATCGAGAGGTGATCACGAAGTGATCCTGAACTAATCAAGTCAAACATAACCCCACCGTGTTCATCTCCCGAAACCCCTTTTCGGAAAATGACAGTCACGGTACACACGCTGGTAGTGTATTGGAACAATGTGTCAAGTTTTCCACAACCGGATATTAACAAGCTCCCATCTGCCACATAACCGCGGGCACGGCTTTCGAAAGTTCATAACCCTGCAGGGGTGTTCCAACTTGGCCCATGACAAGCCCACGATCCGCGGAGTCGCAACTCCAAGGTGGGAAGACCCGAGTATTCTCGGAATCCCGTGCTCAAGATACTCCGAACTAAGGTAAGGCTAATCCAGCAAATCCTCTCGGCGTGTCGACACCCTGATAATAGCCGCGTGTATCTAAGTCTCAGGACACGACCGGATGAGTCATCCTACAGGTGTATGCCAGATACCTCGGGTTTCCCCAAGGCGGCCCCGCAGTCTGCTCGTTTCGGACCAACAGTCATGTGGAGCACTGGCCCGGGTTGTTGATTAAGAAAGAGGGTTAATTACTCCCTATGCAAGTTTATTTAGTTATTAGGCAAATAGTACCAATGTTGGGACTTGCTGGAAAAGACTTAGCACTTAGCGGTTTATCGAGGGGGCCCCATAAACCCCAACCGTGTGAGGAACGCATAATCAAGGAACATAACACCGGTTTATACGGTTCCTAGCGGCATGAGTGGAACAAATCACCAAGCAAAAAGGCTTAGCCTTCCACCCTTGCCAATATATAGATGATTTCATTTAGTAATTATTATAGTGTGATATAACCCAACAAAACTTCAACATGAAGCAAGCATCTTCAACTTCACCTGCAACTAGCAACGCTATAAGAGGGGCTGAGCGAAGCATACTTATAGCCAATCAATGGTTTGCATAGGTAGGGAGGTTAGACATGATCATGGTTACAAGTAGGAGGCTGACATGAAATACATGGGCATCGAGGCAAAACTATAGATTGAGACTACTAGCAATAGGCAAAGATAGTAATGTTATCGGGGTTCGGTCATCTTGCCTGAAGAGTTGTCGTTCGGATCGTAAGAGGGGTCCTCGTGCTCAACCTCGTTAGTAACCTCGTGTTCGTACTCGTACTCGGTCTCAGCTTTCGGCTCTAAACAATCCAATCACACAAGGCACGAATCAACAAGATGCAATGCGCACACCAAAATGATGGATGCATGGTTGGTGCACTATGGGAGCAAAATGAACATGACAATATGCGATCAAGCAAAATGCTTCAAAACAAGATAACAATAGGATACTATGAATCTACACGGAAAAACAATTAAGTTTCATATAAGACTCGCTGAAATCGGAGCTACGGGCTAAAAGTTATGCCCGAAACAAGAAATATGCACAAGCTGAAAATTACAGCCACATAGGAACTTCGGAGCACTAGATAAATAAGCTACAGCACTCAAACATCATGGCAAAGAGTATTAACATAAACTAGACATATCCTACAGCAAATAAGTCCAAAGGTGCACCCCCAAAGGAGCCACGGATCAATAGCAACAAGCTTGGACATATTGAACTTGACAACAAAGTCCTGACAGCAGAATTTTATTGAAACTTTGGAGCAAAAGTTAAATATGCTACAGGCACTCAAATAAGCATGTGAGAACATGAATGGATAGCCAACAATATATACTACAAGGAACCATCAAGATCCACCCCAAAACTATCATGGATTGTCCTAGAACAGCAAGCAAACATGGCATCGGAGAATCACAGATTCCAGACTTAGTGAAATTTCACTAAGTGTTAAAACAGCAGTTTCATCATGGCATCTATAATAGCAAGTTTAATTCACCTCAAAACTAAACATGGCAAGTGGTAAGCACCACATCAAAGTACACATGATGGTGATTCCGAAACATACAAGCATGCATCATGGAGATAAACACAACGATAGCAATGAGCTCAACAAGAAGGCATCTCATAACAAGTTAAACAACATCACAGCCACATGGCACTTTGCAACGAAGATAAACATGGCAAGATTAAATCTATCATGCAACCTAACACAAACAACATGTAGAGCATGTCAAGACGAACACGTGGACATGTCATTTGCATCATTCGGATAACCGAGCTAAAAGATATCACTATGCAAAGATGGCATAAAAACATCACTAACAGCAGTTTATAACGGGATGCAGTCTTGCAACAGATATTTAAGCACCTATATGATCTCAAACATGCGTGGCACAAAGGAATGAAACGTAGTGCTAATCACCACGAACGTCTGGACATGTCATTTGCGCAAAACGGACCAACACACAAAAAGATATCATCATTTGAAAAAATGCATCAGACAAGTCAAATCCAGGGACTTAGTGGTTTTAGGGGCAACCTCAGATCTGGTGAAAGGGGCGGGAGAAGTCAAACGGGCCTCGGGCGCGGGCGCTAACGGGCCGAGGCGGAGCGGTCTTCGGGCGAATCGGGCCCGTCCGGCATGGATCTGGCGGCAGGGTCGGGCGGCGGCCTCGACGCAGCTCGCGTTGGACGGCGAGATCGGGACGGGAGCGGTGGAGGGGCCGGCCTGGGGAGCTGCTGGGCCCTGGCGGCTGGCGAAGGCCCACGATCCGCGAGGGAGGCTAGCGCCTCGGCTAGGCCGAGCGGCAGGTGGGCCGGTTGAGCGGCGGGTGGCTGGCGGCCGGTCGAAGAGCCCAGGAGGGGAGGCCCTTGGCGGAGTGGGGCTCTGGGCCTGGAAGTGGCGGCTGGGCCGCTTAGGGTTGGAGTGGTCGCACCGATCGGATCGGGCGAGGGCTCCTCCCTCGCCCGATCGAGGAGAGCGGCGGCGGCTTGTGTGATCTAGCGGCGGGGCTTCGATGCGGGCAGGGTTGGCGACCTGCCCCGGCGAGGAGGAGGCGGTCCGGCGGCCTGAGAGCCGGCCGGCGGCGGGGAACGGGACCGGAGGCGGTGGGGCGGCGCGGTGAGATGAGGTTGGTGGATTCCGGCGAGGTGGAGGTATTCCGGCGACACTCCGGCGATATCCCGGCGAACTCTCCGGCGAGGTGGTGGTGGCTAGAGGAAGGAGAAGGTGGGGTCTAGGGTTTCCTTGATTTGGGGCAAAAATTGGGGGAAGTGGACAAATATATAGGCACAAGGAGCTAGGGTTGCCCAAATGGAGTGTGGTTTTCGGCCACACGGTCAGATTTGGATGGCCTAGATGAAGGAAGTGGCTAGGAGAGGTTTGGTGGGCTGTTGGAGGGGTGTCTTGGACCTCAAAGTTGAGGCACTTTGAGCCCACGAGAATAACTGTTGGTGTAGCAAACGGACCCGAAACGCGACGAGATTTGACAGGCGGGTTACACTCACCAAAACAACAACACACGACAAGTCTCGCGCCAAAACGGTAACGTTACACGGCCAAACACCAAAGTAGGCCTACGGGACGCCACGGACACATGAGGGAGCTCCGGAACGCGAAACGGACAACGGGAAGGAACGCGTGGAACCGGATGCAACCGACAACACAAATGCAATGCGATGCACATGACTACATGATATGAATGAATGCCACACACGCACACAACAAAACGACGAAAACCCGAAAGACAAAGAACCCGGAATGGAATAGATGAAGCCAGAGATATATTATATGCCCAAAAGGGAAAGTATTACATCCGGGGCATTACACCCATGGGGGCATTTGTCCCGGTTTGTGAGGCCAAGGGGTCGGGCGGGCCTCGGTGGACATTGGTCCCGGTTGGTCTGGCCCCTTTGGTCCCGGTTCCAGACACGAACCGGGACCAATGGGCCTCGCTCTTGGCCCACAACCATTGGTCCCGGTTTGTGGCTGGAACCGGGACAGAAGGGGGCCTTTAGTCCCGGTTCCAGCCATGAACCGGGACCAATGGGGTGCCTATATATACCCCATCTCCGGCGAGCACAACACTCCACACTACTCCGTTTTTTTTCTGGCCGGCGAGGGAGGACAGCGTTGTGGTGCTCTAGCTCACCTCCTATGCACATGAGGTGTTCAATGAAATGCCCGAGCCACAGTAGTTAAGCTTTCTCCTCTCAAAGATCGACCTCCAAGCACCATTATCTCCGAGATTTGTCTAGGTTTAGCGGTCCGTCACGTCCCGTCCCCGTCTTCACCCCCGTCGATCGCCCGCGCTGATCTCATCCCCGGCACCACCATGGTGAGCCTCTTGTTCTATCTATGATTTTCTTACTTTTATTATTGCTTATTATTATTGTTTTAGATAAATATTTGTGTAATTTTCTTACTTTTATTATTGCTTGTTATTATATAGTGCGATGGTTTTGGTATCCGCCCACGTCGGCCCTCGTCCTGTCTATGATTCGGATGTGGTATATTATCTTTAATTTATAACTATTTGTTTTAGTGTTTATGACAATTATGCCAACCAATGTGACATAGACGTTTTTATCTAGGAGGTAGTTGAGCCGGAAATTCCAACCGACCCTCTTGTCGAGAGGTTAAATTTAGTTGAAAAGGAAAACATTTACTTGAAGAAAAAATTCGAAAAAACGGAGGAGGAGAAGATGGAATTGGAGTCGCATGTTGCGGAAGTCGTCGATGATCACAAGATCAAGATGGACCCTATTGTCAAGAGGTTAAATTTAGTTGAAGAAGAAAACAATTACTTGAAGGAAAAAATAAAAAAATTGAGGAGGAGAAGATGATATTGGAGTTGCATGTTGCGGGTGTCGTCGATGATCACAAGATCAAGATGGATGCCATGCGCTTGAATATTAGAAAATTAGAAAATGCCATTCATACCGAGGCTTGGTATCATTATGCCGTTGGATCAATTGTTACCTTGGTTGGGATTATGATCGCATTTGTTGTTGTGTTGAAATGTTTTACATAGTTTCAATGTATGGTTTAATTAGATGCTCAGGAGAGCTATGCATGCACTTTGAATTTAATGTGATGATGAACTTCTATTAGTTTGATCACTTATCTATCCATGATGTTCTGTAATGGTTTTTGACACACTTAATTATATATAAATGCAAGCAGATGAACCGGCAATGGATGTACGGTGACAGACACACCTCTGAGTACATTAATGGCATGCATAATTTCCTCGAAGTGGCTGAGGCAAACAAGCAGAATGGTTTTATGTGCTATCCATGCCCTAGCTATGGGAATACGAGGTCTTACTCTGACTCGAAAACCCTTAACACCCACCTACTTTATAAGGGTTTCATGCAACACTATAATGTTTGGACCAAGCACAGACAAATAGGGGTTATGATGGAAGACAACGAAGAAGAAGAGGACGATGACAACTATGTGCCCCCGGAATACGGTGATGCTGCAACAGGGGAAGCTGCTGAAGGTCAAGAGGAACCAGATGATGTTGTGCCCGGTGATGATCTCCGTTGGGTCATTGTTGATGCAAGGAGACAGTGCGAAAGTGAAAAGGAGAAGCTGAAGTTCGATCGCATGTTAGAGGGTTACAAAAAAGGGTTGTACCCCAATTGCGAAGATGGCAACACAAAGCACGGTACGGTACTGGAATTGCTGCAGTGGAAGGCAGAGAATGGTGTGCATGACAAAGGATTTGAGAAGCTACTGAAAATATTGAAGAAGAAGCTTCCAAAGGATAACGAATTGCCCGAGAGTACGTACGCAGCAAAGAAGGTCGTATGCCCTCTAGGATTGGAGGTGCATAAGATACATGCATGCCCTAATGAATGCATCCTCTACCATGGTGCGTACGAGGATTTGAACGGATGCCTGGTATGCGATGCATTGTGGTATAAGGTCAGACGAGATGACCCTCATGATGTTGACGGCGAGCGCCCAAGGAAAAGGGTTCCTACCAAGGTGATGTGGTATGCTCCTATAATACCACGGTTAAAATGTCTGTTCAGAAACAAAGAGCATGCCAAGTTGAAGCGATGGCATGCAGAGGACCGTAAGAAAGACGGGAAGTTCAGAGCACCCGCTGACGGGTCGCAGTGGAGAAAAATCGAGAGAACGTACTGGGAGGAGTTTGCAGGTGACGCAAGGAACGTATGGTTTGGTTTAAGCGCGGATGGCATTAATCCTTTTGGGGGTCAGAGCAGTAATCATAGCACCTGGACCATGACTCTATGTATCTATAACCTTCCTCCTTGGTTGTTCATGAAGCGGAAGTTCATTATGATGCCAATACTCATCCAAGGCCCTAAGCAACCCAGCAACGACATTGATGTGTACCTAAGGCCATTAGTTGAAGAAATTTTACAGCTGTGGAATGGACAAGGTGTACGTGTGTGGGATGAGGCCAACCAGGAGGAATTTGACCTACATGTGTTGATGTTTGTAACCATCAATGATTGGCCTGCTCTCAGTAACCTTTCAGGACAAACAAACAAGGGATACCACGCATGCACACACTGTTTAGATGACACCAAAAGTATATACCTGGACAAATGCAGGAAGAATGTGTACTTGGGGCATCGTCGATTTCTTCTGACCAACCATCAATGTTGAAAGAAAGGCAAGCATTTCAAAGACGAGGCAGATCACCGAAAGAGGCCCGCCATGCGTACCGGTGATCACGTACTTGCTATGGTCAATGATTTACAGGTAATCTTTGGAAAGGGTCCCGGCGGACTATCTGTTCGGAATGACGCTGAGGGACGCGCACCCATGTGCAAGAAGAAATCTATATTTTGGTACCTACCCTACTTGAAAGACCTAGAGGTCCGCCCTTCAATCGACGTGATGCACATGACGAAGAACCTTTGCGTGAACCTGCTAGGCTTCTTGGGCGTGTATGGCAAGAAAAAAGATACACCAGAGACACGGGAGGACCTGCAACGTTTGCACGAAAAGGACGACATGCCTCTAAAGCAGTATGAAGGTCCTGCCAGCTACGCTCTTACCAAAGAAGAGAAGGAAATCTTCTTTGCGTGCCTGCTCAGTATGAAGGTCCCATCTGGCTTCTCGTCGAATACAAAGGGAATAATAAATATGGCAGAGAAAAAGTTCTAGAACCTAAAGTCTCATGACTGCCACGTGATTATGACGCAACTGCTTTCGGTTGCATTGAGAGGGATTCTACCGAAAAACGTTCGACTAGCCATTGTGAAGCTATGTGCATTTTCTCAGAAGGTGATCGATCCAGAAATCATACCAAGGCTATGGAGTGATGTGGCGCAATGTCTTGTCAGTTTCGAGATGGTGTTCCCACCATCCTTCTTTAATATCATGACACATGTCCTAGTTCATTTAGTTAACGAGATTGTCATTCTGGGCCCCGTATTTCTACACAATATGTTCCCCTTTGTCGAAAGAGATTGTCCGTTTTGTACACGAAGTGCATCTAGTTTTTGCCGTAACCCTCTAAACTTTTTTGCACATGCTATGTGGGTGAAATGATGATGCCATGCCAACTTTCAACCTTTTCAGAGTTCATTATTTGAAATGCTTTTCAATTTCAGGGTCATATAGCTCAAAAAATATCAGTACATGCATGAAAAATACCAAATGAAGTTAGAGAGGGTTGAAAATTGATGATGTGGCTTTGAATGGTGCATTTTGAACATACTCAAAGTCTGGAGTTCAAATAAGTTTAAAAAAAATGGAATCCCTTTGTAACAGATGAGTTTCGGTCTGAAACCCTGATACTTCGAAAGAGATTGTCCATTTTGCACACGAAAGTGCATCCAGTTTTTGCCGTAACCATCTCAACTTTTTAGCAAATGCTATGTGGGTGAAATGATGATACCATGCCAACTTTCAAACTCTTCAGACTTCATTTGAAATGCTTTTCAATTTCAGGGTCATATAGCTCAAACAAATCAGTAAATGCACGAAGAATAACAAATGAAGTAAAAAAGGGTTGAAAATTGACGATTTGGCTTTGAATGGTGCATTTTGAACACACAAAAAGTCCGGAGTTCAAATAAGTTTTAGAAAATGGAATCCCTTTGTAACAGACGAGTTTCCGTATGAAACCATGATACCTCGAAAGAGATTGTCCGTTTTGTACACGAAATGCATCCAGTTTTTGCCGTAACCCTCTCTACTTGTTTGTACATGCTATCTAGGTGAAATGATGATGCCATGCCAACTTTCAACCTTTTCAGAGTTCATTTGAAATGCTTTTCAATTTCAGGGTCATTTAGCTCAAAGAATGAACTAATATAAAAAGAATGAACTGGAAAACTTTTATGAAACTGCAATAGCAAAAATAATAAACTAAAAGAATGAACTAGAAAAATTTAATGAAACTCTAATAGAAAAAAGAATGAACTAGAAAACTTTAATGAAACTCTAATAGCTAAAGGAATCAACCAAAAAGCTTTTATAAACCTCTAGTATTATTGAAACTAGAATTATATAAAATTTATGCAACTAAAATTATCAAAGTATTTTCTGTTCAAAATATTAAAAGCAAAAAGAATTTTCATAAAATAACTAAAAAAGAAAAAAAGAAAATAGAATAAATAAGTAGAATAACAATAAAATAAATAAGTAGAAAAATAAACTTTAATAAAGTAAAATAAATAAACTTTAATAAAATAAATAAAAATAGCAACAGTAAGTATTTTGTTGAAAGTAAAAACAAAATTAAAAAAATAAAGCAGGAAAGAATAAATAAATAAATAAATGCCACCTACTGGGCCACCATGGCCTGAATACGACTAGAAACCCAACCGTGGGCCATGATTCAGGCCCGCAGAAGGCCCAGTAGGACCATAGGCAGATACAGTGAGTTTAGGCCCGTAAGCCTGCATATGAGAGGAGCTTGAGGGGGCAGCAATAGTGGAGCTTATAAACCACTCCGAGACCCTCTCAACTAGTGAGGTGGGATTAAAAATTTTGGCCGCGGGGCAGTACAAGGCCTTTTGTCGAAAGGGTTGCATTGGTACCGGTTCGTGGCACCAACCGGGACCAATGCCCCCCTTTTAGTCCTGGTTGGTGCCACCAACCGGGAGCAAAGGTCATAGTTTCCCGCCCTTTGGGCTACTGAAAAGAGACCTTTGGTCCCAGTTGGCGGCGCCAACCGGGACTAAAGGGGGCATTGGTCTCGGTTGGTGCCACGAACCGGGACTAATGGATTTCCTATATAAGCCCACACTTAGCAGTTTTCCATTCACAGTTCTTCTTCCCCCCGATGCCGTGCCGAACAGCACAACGCCGCCAGGCTACCGGACCGCGCACTCGGCCTCGCTCCCGCCGACGCCTTTGCCGGTGCCCTGCCCCGTTGCCGCCCGCTCCTCGTCGCCATCGATGACGCCTCCGCAACCTCGCCGCCGACTCCCCGCGCCGGACCCTACCCTGCCCCACGCACGCCGCCTCTTCCTCAGCTTGGCCCCGACCTCACCATCGCCGACGCACGCCGCCTTGCTAAACTTTGTACCAAAAAGCGAATTATCCTATCTCGGACTCCGTTCCAGAACAACTTTGAAGAGCTTCGTACCTTCGTCAAGCGCCTGATACTTTCGCCTAATGAGGAAGACATGGTTTTGTTGAATCCTTTGACACTAGACAAACGTGACATGAGGGGGTCGACGGTCGGGAACTAGGGTAGAGCGTCGTGGATCGCCGAGCGGTCGAGGGTCGTCTAGGGGTCGAGGGTCCTGATTTACCAAGAATGCCCCCATTATGGATGTGCACAAGTTGATCCAATTTTTTTCTGATCTCATCTATATATATATATATATATATATATATATATATATATATATATATATATATATATAGGAAAATGGTTGTGTACTCCTGGGAGTACGTACTCCCGCTCCTCATATACCATATAGATGAATCTTTTATACATCTTTATTATTTTTAATATACTTCATTAGTAATTATTAGATACCCCAAAATGATTTTAATGAAAAAATTCATGCGAGTCTACATATTTTAAATGTTTACGTATATACTGATGTGTTTGTACGTGAAAAAGGTATATTACAAAAAGTACGTCGCTAATGATATTTTTTCAACAAAACTCGTATTGGGGTATCTTAGAATATTTAATGAAGTATATTGAGAATGATAAAGAGGTATAATTAATGCGTATAAGAGGTATATTGAGGATGGGAGTACATACTCCCAGGAGTACAAAAGAGGAGTCCTATATATATATATATATATATATATATATATATATATATATATATATATATATATATATATATATATATATATATATATTCTTCTATATGTCACGTTGTCTGTCAAAGTATTGAAGAAATTCATGGCTTCATCATTAACTGGAAGTAACAGGCGCATAATGGTGCGAAGCTCTTCAAAGTTGTTTTGGAACGGAGTTCCTGATAGAATAATCCACTTTTTCGTACGAATTTCAGCAAAGGCCTTCCAAATAGTGATATTCGGAAGGCTCCTGCTGAACTTTGTACTAAAAAGAGAATTATTCTATCGGGAACTCCGTTCCAAAACAACTTTGAAGAGCTTCTCGTACCATTATGCGCCTGTGATTTCCAGCTAATGATGAAGTCATGGTTTTCTTGAAATCTTTGACACTAGACAACATGACATATATAAGGTTAGACGAGATCAGAAAAAATATGGACCATTTTTTGCACATCTAGAATGGCGCCATTTTGTTAAATCCATTGTTGGCCCGGACGGCGTACAATCAAGAGAGAGGCATAGTCGAGGCCACCCCAAACCCTAGAGAAGCGTTGAGGCCACTAATATGATTCCTTGTTGTGATTAGCTAGCTAGGTCTACGTTTGCCACTAATATATCCAACTGTCATGTTTTTATAATAATTGCCATGTCGTAATATTTGCAGAAACTATGGAGCACGGACGAGACGATGAAGCAGAACAGGTGTTGGGGGACATAATCACAGCCGAAGCTGATGTCGAGTTGTATTTCAACGACTACAATGGTCTGGAAGGACAAGGTGAAGAAGCAGACTACTGTGATACAATGGAGGAGGAAACACATGATTATGATGGCTCCAGTGACCGAATACCGGTGGAAAAAGGCCACCGTGATGACGGCTCTGGTGACCGAACACCGTTGGAAGAAGGACACCGTGATGACGGCTCCAGAGACCGAACGGAGTTTGGCTAGGTATATATATATTAATTAAGCATGTGCTGACTATAGCTAATTGATGCATTAATTGTTTTGGTATGTATACATATTAACTCTCTTCTATCTTATTTTCTAGCCCTCTGGATCAAGCCAAACTTCGGTAAGGAGACGAGGCCCGAAGAAAAAGTTGCGCCAGGATGAAAAGTTCACCATCGAAGAAATCACGCGCGATGGCCTACCAACTAAACCCATCCAGATCAAGGACGCATTTTCTGCTCATTGCAGGGTTCTCGTTAGGGACATGATCCCAATCAGCATCCACCTACGGTATAAGCCTCAGAAAGAAGACCCTCAGGTGTCTTATGTCAACGATATGCAGAAAAATGATCTTTGGACCACGCTGAAGGAAAATTTCACCCGACCGCCAGAGGAGGATCCGGAGAAGCCACCCGTTATAGAGCCATTGGCCAAGGAGGCTGCTCTTAAGAACATGGGGGAACTATACAGGAGGTGCAAGAATTAGCTGAATGCAAAGTTTGTCAACAAAGACATGACTCCAGAATTCACGGGTCGATTTGAGAAGATCAAAGATCACCGGGACTCATTTGTGGCCCACAAGAAATCGGAAAAGACTAAGAAGATGTCAGTGAAAAACAAGATAAATGATGCAAAGAAGAAGGGTCACCATCGCACGGGGTCAGGTGGCTACCTCAAAGCCCGATCGTTGTGGGACAAGGCCGAGAATGACCTACTTGCTAAAGGGGTCGTTCCACAGACATTACAGTGGCCAGACCATTCAAGGACTTGGTTCTTCGGGGTTGAGGGAACCTTGGACGCTGAAACAGGAAAGTGCGTTTGGACGGACGAGCAACTGCGAATACCCATCACGAAGCTTCAGTAGTACATTGAAGTAGCGCAGGAAGGGGCGTTCATTCCCGACAGAGAGAACGACAAGCTCACAAAGGCCCTCGGGAATCCCGAGCACCCTGGACGGACACGAGGCACGCCAGGCTCTGTTTCATGGAAGGCTGGGTTTCCCGACGCTAGCGGTTACAAATGCCGGGAGATGAAGAAGAAAGTGGATCAGACCCAACAGCAGGCACTGCACGCAAGCGTACAAGCGCTACAGGACGAACGAGAAGTAGTTCGCAGCAAGCGACCTGCCGAAGCTACCCCGCCATCTTAGCAGAGATGCAGCGTGGCTTCCACCGAGCTGCTTCTGGAGCCTGTCTTCACGGCTCCTGCTAGCTACCACGTGGATACTATCACACAGTCTAAACATTGCCACCTTATGACGCAATGGCAGCAATTCAAAGTCAAGGCAGCTGTCGGTTCTATTTTACCTCCTGAACCCAGCGCAACTTTTCACTGCCGTCCGATTCCAGAAGGATATGCTAGGGTGATGGTGGATCAAATAACGGAGGGATTTGAGGAGCTCGAGCTTGACCACCCAACCGGTGAAGGGGAGAGTTGGCTGGGTTCTTCTTTGAAGACTCCATGCCTATGGTGGAAGGACCTCATCAACCTTCCAAACTGGATGCCTCCGCCTCCTCCAGTGAGTCAATGCACTCCGCCTCCTCCTCCGACGAGGGATCAGGGCACTCCACGTCCTTCTCCGGTTGCTCAGGCGCGTGGCGGCACTCCACCTGCACCGGCACGTCCGAGCAGCCCGCCTCCTCCTATGTCTCGTCAGCAAGGCGGGAAGAGAGCGGCCGCCGCTCCGGCTGCTCTGACGCGTCATAGCACTCCGCCTCGTTCTCTGCCTCGTAGGCAACAAAAGAAGGCAGCCGTAGCTGCTCCGGCGTCTAGCAGTATAACCATAGGCAGGAGGCAATACAAATACGGTCCATCTCTGAAGCCTTTAGAGAAGTTAGCATACGAGAGGATCGACAAGGAAAACGCGGAGATATCTAAAGCCGAAGTGAAGGACTTTTTTGCAAAGAAACCTCCACCTCCCGAGGAGAAGATAGATTCAGTGAGAGCGAAGTGCACTATTGATGCCCCGAAGAAACCACCACCGTCTCCGCCGAAAACCAACTATGAGCGCATTGAAAAGTCATATGTCGAAGCGGAGCGGTCGGGAAGTACTTGCAATGATCGAAGGTTAGCACAACGAAGAAGTGGGAAAAAATTTCCCCAGCTCGGCGAACAAGAGAACCAATCGTGCCCCCCGCTCAAGGTGCCTAGCGACATCATCAATAATCATCCGGTGATGGCGCCCGGTACCAATCTTCGATATTACCTGGGCGATGATGTAGTGTTTGATATGTTAGAGGTGGAGGAACACAAATACCGGTACGGGAAGCCTCTCGTCAAAGATGTCACTACTCTATCAACGATGATGCAAAGATTCCATGAGTGGTACATGGATACATGCAGAGAGTCTGGTGGGCAGGATACTTTGATGGTATAGTTAAAGAGGAGCACGACCTCATTGGAATTGAGGTGTTGTTTGTTCCATCTAAGGAGTTCTTCCAGTTTTTTAATCAAATGGCCCTCGATAAAATAACGGTCACTTGCTACTGTCTGTAATTACTATTTCTGTCATTAAGTCTCTATATATAGCTCAGCTCTTTCATTGCATGTATATATATTTATCCTCACTATATTATGCAGATTGAAGATCGTCGAATGCAGAAAAGCTGATATCTATGATATTGGGTTCATTAACCCAAATCTCATAGATGAATATCAGGTCACATTTCATGCCAAAGAAGCCGAGGCCAACTTGCTACGATCGTTGGTAGTAAATCAATACAAAGATAAAATACTCTTTCCTTACAACTTCAAGTGAATGTTACTGTCTTGTGCATATTCGGTTTCCCTTAATTATTACTCGAGGTTATAGTAATTAATGTAATTGATGAGTTATATGCATGCGTGCGCAGGTTCCACTATATTCTCCTAGAGATTAAGCTTGAGCAGGGACTAGTAACCGTCTTAGACTCGAGACGAAAAGATCCCGAGGACTATGCGGACATGTCTGAAATGCTTGACAAGTAAGTTCAATCAATCATTGTTGCACCATATCGGCAACTTTGTTCATTTCCTAATATAAAGTAACTGTTTTCTTTGTCTTGCAGGGTTTGGAAAGCATTCACCC
Source organism: Secale cereale (assembly GCA_902687465.1). Classification (NCBI taxonomy): domain Eukaryota; kingdom Viridiplantae; phylum Streptophyta; class Magnoliopsida; order Poales; family Poaceae; genus Secale; species Secale cereale. Next base: position 149,620,457 of record LR738714.1, on the reverse strand, counting down.
AAAAAGTTCTGGCACTGCCGCGGGATCTGCGATGGAATTACCCGAAAGTAAGTACTACTAGCTAGCTAGTTCCGCGCATCTCCCGTTGACTCTAGCTACTTTCATCAATGCCATTTATAATGCTTCATTATCAGTTTGATTGACCTCTATTTCTCGTAAAGTGCTTGTGGCAGGTGCTACCTCTTGAGCTTGTGTTGTATTCCCTCGAAGAGGAAAGGGAGATGCAGCACAGTAGCGTAAGTATTTCCCTCGGTTTTTGAGAACCAAGGTATCAATCCAGTAGGACACCATGTGCGAGTCGCTCGCACCTGCACAAACAAATAAGAACTTCGCAGCCAATACGATAAGGGGTTGTCAATCCCTTTACGGTCACTTACGAGAGCGAGATCTGATAGAGATGATAGTTTATAATTTTGGTATTTTTGGTTTAATAAAACAGCAAATAAAAGTGGTAAAAGTAAAGTAGATATAGATTGATATGTTGAGAATAGACCCGGGGGCCATAGTTTTCTCTAGTGGCTTCTCTCATTATAGCGATATTCTATGGCGGGTAAACAAATTACTATCGAACAATTGATAGAAAAGCAAATAATTATGAGACTATCTAGGCATGGTCATTGTATATAGGCATCACGTCTGAGACAAGTAGACCGATTCCTGCCTGTATTTACTACTATTACTCCACACATCGACCGCTATCGAGCATGCATCTAGTGTATTGAGTTCATACGAACAGAGTAACGCCTTAAGCAAGATGACATGATGTAGAGGGATAAAATCAAGCAATATAATGTAAACCCCATCTTTTTATCCTCGATGGAAACAATAAAATACGTGCCTTGCTGCCCCTACTGTCACTGGGAAAGGACACCGCAAGATTGAACCCAAAGCCAAGCACTTCTCCCATTGCAAGAACTATAGATCTAGTAGGCCAGACCAAACCAATAATTCGAAGAGACTTGCAAGGATATTATGAGCACACATAAAAAGTTTAGAGAAGAACCAAATATCTTTCATAGATAACCTTGATCATAAACTCACAATTCATCGGATCTCGACAAACACACCGCAAAAAGAGATTACATCGAATAGATCTCCTCGAAGACCAAGGAGAACTTTGTATTGAGATCCAGAGAGAGAGAGAAGAAGCCATCTAGATACTAGATATGGACCCGGAGGTCTGTGGTAAACTACTCACAACTCATGATGAGGGCGATGATGATGATGGTGAAGGCCTCTGTGATGGACCCCCCTCCGATAGAGCTCCGGAACAGGCTCCAAGATGGGATCTCCATGGGAATAGAAGCTACGGCGGTGGAATTAGGGTTTTCTCTTTGTTCACGGAGTTTCTGGGGTACGTGGACTTATATAGGAAGAAGGAGGGCACCGGGGAACGCTCGAGTGGGCCTCGAGGCAGGGGGCCGCGCCCCCCACCCTCGAGGGCCACTCGAGGCTCCCCTGACGTGGTTCTCAAGTTCCTCTGGCGTGATTTTCTCCAAAAATAACTCTCGCGAAGGTTTCATTCCGTGTGGACTCCGTTTGATATTCCTTTTCTGCAAAACCCTGAAATAGGCAAAAAAAACAGCAATCTGGACTAGAATTTGGGTTAGTAGGTTAGTCCCAAAAATGATATAAAAGTGAATGATAAAGCCCATTAAACATCCAAGACTTCATAAATAATAGCATGGAACGATAAAAAATTTATAGGTACGTTGGAGACGTATCAGCAGGACCCATGGAATAATTACTGTGGATACTACGTCTGCGAGTTCATCTACAACGAGACGGCCAAGAATAGGCGGGGCTACTCTAAAAGACAATATGAAGTGCGCAAGCAAAAATATTCACAATTTTATTTTATTACCATCATTTATGTTGAGTTTCATTCATATATATGTATTGACCCCCTTCTTCAAATTAGATGTAGTGGATGCGGAATGAACTCCTACGACAAGATCGCATGCGAGCAATTCAAGAGGAATTGGCGGGATTCTTTCTTGACCACGTCATCAATAAAGCCGGAGAATACCATGTGGAAGTTGAGTTAAGATGTTAGGGTATTGTAAGAGATCTTACACATTGTATATATGTAGCCAGTAGCGTCGTATAGATATACGAAAACTTGTTGTTCGACCAATCTCTCTGAGAAGGAGAGAGGTCGACCATCACTTCTCTCTATATATGTTCATTACGATCTTCTGTACTTAATGGTTTCCTTCATTTGCTTACTAGCTAACGTGTCGAGTCCTCTCGATCTATACGTATAGTACGTAGCGTTGGCCAAGCACGGAGATAAGAGAGGACACTTCTCTCTATTAGCTAGCTAACACAATATATGAAACCCCTAAATTAACCATACAAAACCCCCCAAACCCACTCCCCCCTTTCAGAAAAAAACCCCTAGCCCCTGAACTGCTGACGTGTGGACGCTTATTTGTCCCGGTTGGTGTTGGGGAACGTAGTATTTTAAAATTTTCCTACGATCACGCAAGATCTATCTACCAGATGCATAGCAACGAGAGGGAAGAGTGTGTCTACGTACCCTCGTAGACCGGGAGCGGAAGCGTCAAGTGACGCGGTTGATGTTGTCGAACTTCTTCGCGATCCAACCGATCAAGCACCGAACGTACGGCACCTCCGCGTTCAGCACACGTTCAGCTTGATGACGTCCCACGAGCTCTTGATCCAGTTGAGCTTCACGGGAGAGTTTCGTCAGCACGACGGCGTGGTGACGGATATGATGTGTTCACCGGCGCAGGGCTTCGCCTAAGCTCCGCGACGGTATGACCGAGGTGTGATTCTGTTGAGGGGGGCACCGCACACGGCTAAAACAATTCAACTTGTGTGTCCTTGGGTGCCCCCCTGCCCCCGTATATAAAGGAGCAAGGGAGGGAGGCCGGCCGGCCCTTCCTGGTGCGGCTAGGGAAGGAGTCCTACTAGGAATAGGATTGCAATCCTATTCCTAGTAGGATTCACCAAAAGGAAGAAGGGGGAAAGGAATAGGAGAGGTGGCGCCCCCCCCCCCCCCAATCCTAGTCCAACTAGGAACCCTAGGTGGGGGCGCCGGCCAGCCCTATGGGCTGCCTCTCTCTTTCCCTTTAGGCCCACTATGGACCATCCCCTCTCGTAGGGGGTTCCGGTAACCCCCTCCGGCATTCCCGATAAATCCGAAACTTTTCCGGTATACTTCCGGTGTCCGAATATAGCCGTCCAATATATCAATCTTTATGTCTCGGACATTCCGAGACTCCTCGTCATGTCCGTGATCTTATCCGGGACTCCGAACTACCTTCGGTACACCAATACTCATAAACTCATAATACCGATCGTCATCAAACGTTAAGCGTGCGGACCCTACGGGTTTGAGAACTATATAGACATGACCGAGACTCATCTCCGGTCAATAACCAATAGCGGAACCTGGATGTTCAAATTGGCTCCTACATATTCTACGAAGATCTTTTATCGGTCAGAACCGCATAACAACATACCTTGTTCCTTTTGTCAAACGGTATGTTACTTGCCCGAGATTCGATCGTCGGTATCTCTATACCTAGTTCAATCTCATTACCGGCAAGTCTCTTTACTCGTTCCGTAACACATCATCTCGTGACTAACTCATTAGTCTTTTGCTTGCAAGGCTTATTGTGATGTGTGTTACCGAGAGGGCCCAGAGATACCTCTCCGACACTCGGAGTGACAAATCCTAATCTTGATCTATGCTAACACCACGAATACATTCGGAGACACCTGTAGAGCATCTTTATGATCACCCAGTTACGTTGTGACGTTTGATAGCACACAAGGTGTTCCTACGGTATTCGGGAGTTGCATAATCTCATAGTCATAGGAACATGAATAAGTCATGAAGAAAGCAAGAGTAGTAAAACTAAACGATCATAGTGCTATGCTAACGGATGGGTCTTGTCCATCACATCATTCTCCTAATAATGTGATCCCGTTGATCAAATGACAGCTCATGTCTATGGTTAGGAAACATAACCATCTTTGATCAATGAGCTAGTCTAGTAGAGGCATACTAGGGACATACTGTTTTGTCTATGTATCCACACATGTACTAAGTTTCCGGTTAATACAATTCTAGCATGAATAAAAGACATTTATCATGATATAAGGAAATACAAATAACATCTTTATTATTGCCTCTAGGGCATATTTCCTTCAGTCTCCCACTTGAACTAGAGTCAATAATCTAGATTACGAAGTGATGATCCTCACACCCATGGAGTCCTGGTGCTGATCATGTTTTGCCCGTGGAAGAGGCTTAGTCAACGGGTCTGCAATATTCAGATCCGTATGTATTTTGCAAATCTCTATGTCTCCCTCCTTGACTAGATCGCGGATGGAATTGAAGCGTCTTTTGATGTGCTTTGTTCTCTTGTGAAACCTGGATTCCTTCGCCAAGGCTATGGCTCCAGTGTTGTCACAAAAGATTTTCATTGGACCCGATGCACTAGGTATTACACCTAGATCGGATATGAACTCCTTCATCCTGACTCCTTCATTTGCTGCTTCCGAAGCAGCTATGTATTCCGCTTCACACGTAGATCCCGCCACGACGCTCTGCTTGGAACTGCACCAACTGACAGCTCCACCGTTCAATAAAAACACATATCCGGTTTGTGACTTTGAGTCATCCGGATAAGTGTCAAAGCAAGAATCGACGTAACCGTTTACGACGAGCTCTTTGTCACCTCCATATACGAGAAACATATCCTTTGTTCTTTTCAGATACTTTAGGATGTTTTTGACCGCTGTCCAGTGATCCACTCTTGGATTACTTTGGTACCTCCCTGCTAGACTTATAGCAAGGCACACATCAGGTCTGGTACACAGCATTGCATACATGATAGATCCTATGGCTGAGGCATAGGGAATGACTTTCATTTTATCTCTATCTTCTGCAGTGGTTGGGCATTGAGTCTTACTCAACTTCATACCTTGTAAAACAGGCAAGAACCCTTTCTTTGACTGATCCATTTTGAACTTCGTCAAAATCTTATCAAGGTATGTGCTTTGTGAAAGTCCAATTAAGCGTCTTGATCTATCTCTATAGATCTTGATACCTAATATATAAGCAGCTTCACCGAGGTCTTTCATTGAAAAACTTTTATTCAAGTATCCTTTTATGCTATCCAGAAATTCTATATCATTTCCAATCAACAATATGTCATTTACATATAATATTAGAAATGCTACAGAGCTCCCACTCACTTTCTTGTAAATACAGGCTTCTCCAAAAGTTTGTATAAAACCATATGCTTTGATCACCTCATCAAAGCGTATATTCCAACTCCGAGATGCTTGCACCAGTCCATAGATGGATCGCTGGAGCTTGCATACTTTGTTAGCACCTTTTGGATCGACAAAACCTTCTGGTTGCATCATATACAACTCTTCTTTGAGATATCCATTTAGGAATGCAGTTTTGACATCCATTTGCCAGATTTCATAATCATAAAATGCGGCAATTGCTAACATGATTCGGACAGACTTAAGCATCGCTACAGGTGAGAAAGTCTCATCGTAGTCAACTCCTTGAACTTGTCGAAAACCTTTCGCAACAAGTCGAGCTTTGTAAACAGTAATATTACCGTATGCATCGGTCTTCCTCTTGAAGATCCATTTATTTTCGATGGCTTGCCGATCATCGGGCAAGTCAACCAAAGTCCATACTTTGTTCTCATACATGGATCCCATCTCAGATTTCATGGCTTCAAGCCATTTTGCGGAATCTGGGCTCATCATCGCTTCCTCATAGTTCGTAGGTTCATCATGGTCTAGTAACATGATTTCCAGAACTGGGTTGCCGTACCACTCTGGTGCGGAACGTACTCTGGTTGATCTACGACGTTCAGCAGAAACTTGATCCGAAGTTTCATGATCATTATCATTAACTTCCTCACTAATTGGTGTAGGAATCACTGGAACAATTTCCTATGATGTACTACTTTCCAATCCGGGAGAAGGTACAATTACCTCATCAAGTTCTACTTTCCTCCCACTCACTTCTTTCGAGAGAAACTCTTTTTCTAGAAAGGATCCGTTCTTAGCAACGAATATTTTGCCTTCGGATCTGTGATAGAAGGTGTACCCAACAGTCTCTTTTGGGTATCCTATGAAGACACATTTTTCTGACTTGGGTTCGAGCTTATCAGGTTGAAGTGTTTTCACATAAGCATCGCAGCCCCAAATTTTAAGAAACGACAACTTTGGTTTCTTGCCAAACCATAGTTCATAAGGTGTCGTATCAACGGATTTAGATGGTGCCCTATTTAACGTGAATGCAGCTGTCTCTAAAGCATAACCCCAAAACGATAGTGGTAAATCGGTAAGAGACATCATTGATCGCACCATATCTAATAAAGTACGATTACGACGTTCGGACACACCATTACGCTGTGGTGTTCCAGGTGGCGTGAGTTGTGAAACTATTCCACATTGTTTTAAATGAAGACCAAACTCGTAACTCAAATATTCTCCTCCACGATCTGATCGTAGAAACTTTATTTTCTTGTTACGATGATTCTCTACTTCACTCTGAAATTCTTTGAACTTTTCAAATGTTTCAGACTTGTGCTTCATTAAGTAGATATACCCATATCTGCTCAAATCATCAGTGAAGGTCAGAAAATAACGATACCCGCCGCGAGCATCAACACTCATTGGTCCACATACATCAGTATGTATGATTTCCAACAAATCTGTTGCTCGCTCCATAGTTCCGGAGAACGGAGTTTTAGTCATCTTGCCCATGAGGCATGGTTCGCAAGCACCAAGTGATTCACAATCAAGTGATTCCAAAAGTCCATCTTTATGGAGTTTCTTCATGCGTTTTACACCAATATGACCTAAACGGCAGTGCCACAAATAAGTTGCACTATCATTATTAACCTTGCATCTTTTGGTTTCAATATTATGAATATGTGTATCACTACAATCGAGATCCAATAAGAATAGACCACTCTTTAAGGGTGCATGACCATAAAAGATATTATTCATTAAAATAGAACAACCATTATTCTCTGATTTAAATGAATAACCGTCTCGCAATAAACAAGATCCAGATATAATGTTCATGCTCAACGCTGGCACCAAATAACAATTATTTAGGTCTAAAACTAATCCCGAAGGTAGATGTAGAGGTAGCGTGCCGACGGCGATCACATCGACTTTGGAACCATTTCCCACGCGCATTGTCACCTCATCCTTAGCTAATCTTCGTTTAATCCGTAGTCCCTGTTTCGAGTTACAAATATTAGCAACCGAACCGGTATCAAATACCCAGGTACTACTACGAGCATTAGTAAGGTACACATCAATAACATGTATATCACATATACCTTTGTTCATCTTGCCATCCTTCTTATCCGCCAAATACTTGGGGCAGTTCCGCTTCCAGTGTCCAGTCCCCTTGCAGTAGAAGCACTCAGTTTCAGGCTTGGCTCCAGATTTAGGTTTCTTCGTGGAAGTAGCAACTGACTTGCTATTCCTTTTGAAGTTCCCTTTCTTTCCCTTGCCCTTTTTCTTGAAACTAGTGGTCTTGCTAACCATCAACACTTGATGCTCCTTTTTGATTTCTACCTCCGCAGCTTTGAGCATAGCGAAGAGCTTGGGAATTGTCTTTTGCATCCCTTGCATGTTATAGTTCATCACGAAGCCTTTATAGCTTGGTGGCAGTGATTGAAGAACTCTATCAATAACACTATCCTCGTCAACTTTGCAACCAAGTTGAGTCATATGATTGTAGTACCCAGACATTCTGAGCAAGTGTTCACTGATAGAACTATTCTCCTCCATTTTGCAGCTGTAGAACTTATTGGAAATCTCATATTTCTCAATTCGGGCATTTGCTTGAAATATTAACTTCAACTCCTGGAACATCTCATATGGTCCATGATGTTCAAAACGTCGTTGAAGTCCCGGTTCCAAGCCGTAAAGCATGGCACACTGAACTATCGTGTAGTCATCAGACCGCGACTGCCAGACGTTCAAAGCGTCTGCATTAGCGGAAGGGGGCTTGTCACCTAGCGGTGCTTCAAGGACATTATTCTTCTGTGCAGCAATGAGGATAATCCTCAGGTTACGGACCCAGTCCGTGTAATTGCTACCATCATCTTTCAACTTAGCTTTCTCTAGGAATGCATTAAAATTCAAAGGAACGGTAGCACGGGCCATTGATCTACAACGACATAGATATGCAAAACTATCAGGACTAAGTTCATGATAAATTAAAGTTCAATTTAATCATATTAATTTAAAGAACTCCCACTTAGATAGGCATCCCTCTGGTCATCTAAATGATCACGTGATCCAAATCAACTAAACCATGTCCGATCATCACGTGAGATGGAGTAGTCTCAATGGTGAACATCTTATGTTGATCATATCTACTATATGATTCACGCTCGACCTTTCGGTCTCTAGTGTTCCGAGGCCATATCTGTATATGCTAGGCTCGTCAAGTTTAACCCGAGTATTCTGCGTGTGCAAAACTGGCTTACACCCGTTGTATTTGAACGTAGAGCTTATCACACCCGATCATCACGTGGTGTCTCGGCACGACAAACTTTCGCAACGGTGCATACTCAGGGAGAACACTTATACCTTGAAATTTAGTAAGGGATCATCTTATAATGCTACCGTCGTTCTAAGCAAAATAAGAAGCATAATAAGATAAACATCACATGCAATCAAAATATGTGACATGATATGGCCATCATCATCTTGTGCTTTTGATCTCCATCTCCAAAGCACCGTCATGATCACCTTCGTCACCGGCGCGACACCTTGATCTCCATCGTAGCATCGTTGTCGTCTCGCCAACTATTGCTTCTACGACTATCGCTACCGTTTAGTGATAAAGTAAAGCAATTACATGGCGATTGCATTTCATACAATAAAGCTACAACCATATGGCTCCTGCCAGTTGCCGATAACTTTACAAAACATGATCATCTCATACAAAACTGTATAACTCATCATGTCTTGACCATATCACATCACAACATGCCCTGCAAAAACAAGTTAGACGTCCTCTACTTTGTTTGTTGCAAGTTTTACATGGCTGCTACGGGCTTTAGCAAGAACCGTTCTTACCTACGCATACAAAACCACAACGATGTTTCGTCAAGTATGTGCTGTTTTAACCTTCACAAGGACCGGGCGTAGCCACACTTGATTCAGCTAAAGTGAGAGAGACAGACACCCGCCAGTCACCTTTAAGCAACGAGTGCTCGTAACGGTGAAACCAGTCTCGCGTAAGCGTACGCGTAATGTCGGTCCGGGCCGCTTCATCTCACAATACCGCCGAAGCAAAGTATGACATGCTGGTAAGCAGTATGACTAGTATCGCCCACAACTCATTGTGTTCTACTCGTGCATATCATCTACGCATAGACCTGGCTCATGATGCCACTGTTGGGGAACGTAGTATTTTAAAATTTTCCTACGATCACGCAAGATCTATCTACCAGATGCATAGCAATGAGAGGGAAGAGTGCGTCTACGTACCCTCGTAGACCGGGAGCGGAAGCGTCAAGTGACGCGGTTGATGTTGCCGAACTTCTTTGCGATCCAACCGATCAAGCACCGAACGTACGGCACCTCCGCGTTCAGCACACATTCAGCTTGATGAGCTCTTGATCCAGTTGAGCTTCACGGGAGAGTTTCGTCAGCACGACGGCGTGGTGACGGATATGATGTGTTCACCGGTGCAGGGCTTCGCCTAAGCTCCGCGACGGTATGACCGAGGTGTGATTCTGTGGAGGGGGGCACCGCACACGGCTAAAACAATTCAACTTGTGTGTCCTTGGGTGCCCCCCTGCCCCCGTATATAAAGGAGCAAGGGAGGGAGGCCGGCCGGTCCTTCCTGGTGCGGCTAGGGAAGGAGTCCTACTAGGAATAGGATTGCAATCCTATTCCTAGTAGGATTCACCAAAAGGAAGAAGGGGGAAAGGAATAGGAGAGGTGCCCCCCCCCCCAATCCTAGTCCAACTAGGAACCCTAGGTGGGGGCGCCGGCCAGCCCTATGGGCTGCCTCTCTCTTTCCCTTTAGGCCCACTATGGACCATCCCCTCTCGTAGGGGGTTCCGGTAACCCCCTCCGGCATTCCCGATAAATCCGAAACTTTTCCGGTATACTTCCGGTGTCCGAATATAGCCGTCCAATATATCAATCTTTATGTCTCGGACATTCCGAGACTCCTCGTCATGTCCGTGATCTCATCCGGGACTCCGAACTACCTTCGGTACATCAATACTCATAAACTCATAATACCGATCGTCATCAAACGTTAAGCGTGCGGACCCTATGGGTTCGAGAACTATGTAGACATGACCGAGACTCATCTCCGGTCAATAACCAATAGCGGAACCTGGATGTTCATATTGGCTCCTACATATTCTACGAAGATCTTTTATCGGTCAGAACCGCATAACAACATATGTTGTTCCTTTTGTCAAACGGTATGTTACTTGCCCGAGATTCGATCGTCGGTATCTCTATACCTAGTTCAATCTCGTTACCGGCAAGTCTCTTTACTCGTTCCGTAACACATCATCTCGTGACTAACTCATTAGTCTTTTGCTTGCAAGGCTTATTGTGATGTGTGTTACCGAGAGGGCCCAGAGATACCTCTCCGACACTCGGAGTGACAAATCCTAATCTTGATCTATGCCAACACCACGAATACTTTCGGAGACACCTGTAGAGCATCTTTATGATCACCCAGTTACGTTGTGACATTTGATAGCACACAAGGTGTTCCTACGGTATTCGGGAGTTGCATAATCTCATAGTCATAGGAACATGTATAAGTCATGAAGAAAGCAATAGCAGTAAAACTAAACGATCATAGTGCTATGCTAACGGATGGGTCTTGTCCATCACATCATTCTCCTAATGATGTGATCCCATTGATCAAATGACAACTCATGTCTATGGTTAGGAAACATAACCATCTTTGATCAATGAGCTAGTCTAGTAGAGGCATACTAGGGACATACTGTTTTGTCTATGTATCCACACATGTACTAAGTTTCCGGTTAATACAAATCTAGCATGAATAAAAGACATTTATCATGATATAAGGAAATACAAATAACATCTTTATTATTGCCTCTAGGGCATATTTCCTTCAGTTGGTGCTACCAACCGGGACAAAAGGCCCACCTGCCTGGGCAAGCCACAGTGGCCATGTCGAGCCCCATCTGTCCCGGTTGGTATAAGAACCGGGACTAAAGGTCTTGGGCATTTGTATCGACAGTTTTGTCCCAGTTACCGAACCGGGACAAATGGCCCTTATAAACCGGGACAAATGGCCCTTATTCTACCAGTGATTGCCGGCAAAACGTTGATATGCCTGGGTTTTAAATTCTAGTAAATCCAAAACTTGTCAAAAATCATGAAACTTGGCATGCTATCATGGAGCGGCATCAACATGCCGTGGTATTTTTTTTGCCCCATTTGGGGCAGGTTCGGGTATAAGCTTCTCACAAACCAGAGCTTCTCACAACAAGCATGATGGTTTCGATAGGGAATGTCCCACCTTTGGGGACGAAATGATATCCATTTCCTCTTATTGGTTTCAAAAAATCTCTCGTGTCAACATTGAACAACATGCGTGTTGTGTCGATTTTTGGGATTTTTCGGGGTTCGTTTGGACATATTTATGCATTAACTGTGTTTTCTAGGCATTTTATGTGCATAATTCAAATTTGAACTACATGCACATGCTTCAGTGCATATAAATTGGTTGAAAATCACATATGTGTCTTTGGGTGCATGCTTAGGTCCCATGCAAGAGACAGTAATGAATTCTAGACACTGGGGCACTATTGATTGCCGGCAAAACGTTGAGATACCTGGTTTTTAAATTCTACTAAATCAAAAACTCGTCTGAAATTCATGAAACTTGGCATGCTATCGTGGAGCGGCATCTTAACATGCCATGGTAAAAAAATTGTCCCATTTGGGGCAGGTTCGAGTATAAGCTTCTCACAAACCAGAGCTTCTCACAACAAGCATGATGATTTCGATAGGGAATGTACCACCCTTGGGGACGGGACGATATCTGCTACCTCTAATTGCTTTGAAAAAAAATCACGTGTCAACATAGAACAACGGAAGTGTTGTGTTTAATCTTGGAATTTTTCGGGGTTCGTTTGGCTTTTTTTATACATTCACTTGGTTTTCTAGGCATTTTATGTGCATAATTCAAATTTGAACTACAAGCACATGCTCCAATGCACCAAAGTTGGATGAAAAATCACATGTGTGTCCTTGGGTGAATTTCTAGGTCCCATGCAAGAGATGGGAATGAAATTCAAACACCAGGGCACTGTTGATTGCCGGTGAAACATTGAGATGCCTGGTTTTTAAATTCTAGTAAATCCAAAACTTGTCTGAAATTCCAGAAACTTGGCATGCTATCATGGAGCGGCATCAACATGTCATGGTAAAAAAATTGTCCATTTGGGGCAGGTTCGGGTATAAGCTTCTCACAAACCAGAGCTTGTCACAACAAGCATGATGGTTTCGGTAGGGAACGTACCACCCTTGGGGACGAGACAATATCTGTTGCCTCTTATTGCTTTCAAAAAAATTCTAGTTTCAACATAGAACAACAGGAGTGTTGTGTTTAATCTTGGAATTTTTCGTGGTCGTTTGGCTTTTTTTATGCATTAACTGGGTTTTCTAGGAATTTTATGTGCACAATTCAAATTTGAACTACAAGCACATGCTCCAATGCAATAAAGTTGGTTGAATAATCACACGTGTGTCCTTGGGTGAAATTCTAGGTCCCATGCAAGAGATGGGAATGAAATTCAAACACCAGGGCAGTGTTGATTGCCGGCAAAACGTTGAGATGCCTGGTTTTAAAATTCCAGTAAATCCAAAACTAATATGAAATTCATGAAACTTGGCATGCTATCATGGAGCGGCATCAACATGATGTGGTAAAAAATTTGTCCCATTTGGGGCAGGTTCGGGTATAAGCTTCTCACAAACCAGAGCTTCTCACAACAAGCATGATGGTTTCGATAAGGAACGTCCCACCATTGGGGACGAAATGATATCCATTGCCTTTTATTGCTTTCAAAAAAATTCTAGTGTCAACATATGAGTGTTGTGTCAATTTTTGTGATTTTTCGGGGTTCGTTTGGACAATTTTATGCATTAACTGGGTTTTCTAGGCATTTTATGTGCATAATTCAAATTTGAACTACAAGCACATGCTCCAATACAACAAAGTTGGTTGAATAATCACATGTGTGTCCTTGGGTGAAATTCTAGGTCCCATGCAAGAGATGGGAATGAAATTCAAACACCAGGGCACTATTGATTGCCGGCAAAATGTTGAGATGCTTTGTTTTAAAATTCTAGTAAATCCAAAACTAATCTAAAATTCATGAAACTTGGCATGCTATCATGGAGCGGCAACAACATGCTGTGGTAAAAAATTTGTCCCATTTGGGGCAGGTTCGGGTATAAGCTTCTCACAAACCAGAGCTTCTCACAACAAGCATGATGGTTTCGATAGGGAACGTCCCACCATTGGGGACGAAACGATATCAATTGCCTCTTATTGCTTTCAAAAACTTTCTAGTGTCTACATAGGAGTGTTGTGTCAATTTTAGTGATTTTCCGGGGTTCGTTTGGACAATTTTATGCATTAACTGGGTTTTCTAGGCATTTTATGTGCATAATTCAAATTTGAACTACAAGCACATGCTCCAGTGCACAAAAGTTGGTTGAAAAATCTAATCTGTATCCTTGGGTGCATGCTTAGGTCCCATGCAAGAGACGGGAATGAAATTCATACACCAGGGCACTGTTGATTGCCGGCAATACGTTGAGATGCCTGGTTTTTAAATTATGGTAAATCCAAAACTTGTCTGAAATTCATGAAACTTGGCATGCTATCACGGAGCGGCATCAACATGCTGTGGTAAAAATTGTCCCATTCGGGGCAGGTTTGGGTATATGCTTCTCACAAACCAGAGCTTCTCACAACAAGCATGATGGTTTTCGGTAGGGAACGTCCCACCTTTGGGGACAAAACAATATCCATTTCCTCTTATTGCTTTCAAAAAATTTCTCGTGTCAAGATAGAACAACATGAGTGTTGTGTCAATTTTTGAGATTTTTCGGGGTTCGTTTAGACATTTTTATGCATTAACTGAGTTTTCGATGCATTTATGTGCATAATTCAAATATGAACTACATGCACATGCTCCAGTGCATATAAATTGGTTGAAAAAACAAATTTGTGTCCATGCTTAGGCCCCATGCAAGAAATGGGAATGAATTTCAAACACCAGGGCACAGTTGATTGCCGGCAAAACATTAAGATGTCTAGTTTTTAAATTCTAGTAAATCCAAAACTCGTCTGAAATTCATGAAACTTGGCATGCTATCATGGAATGGCACCCGACATGCTGTGGCATTTTTCATGTCCATTTTGAGAGAAGGCGCACTCGAATAATGACAGCCAACAAAGGTATTTTGAAAAAATAGTTGCCACTTTAATATCTCAAACATTTGTAGAATTCAAACCGTGTGCATTCTGTTAACCATTCACGTGATGCCACGTGTCTTGGTTTTAATGGCTCTAGGAGGTGCTGTGCGGACAGCTGCTTGACCTTGACTAAACGGGAGGCGTGTGAGCGCAGTCCGGTGCATAGGCTGACCGAGAGGCATGCAAGCTGTCCTCCAATGCGCAGGCTCATCGGGAAGCATGCGAGCTGTACGCTACATAGGCTCACTGGGAAGCAAGCCCTTTTACTTCCGTGGACGCCCGCCTTCCTCTCCATTAATGGCGCCTGAGCCGATGTTTAATACGGGCGGCCTTACTGTTCGCCTCCCATTCCCCTCCCTCCCGCAGCCTCCACCAACGCCATGGCATAGAACGATCATCTGCCACTAGTCTTCAAGTTTGGTGAAGTCGACTCCGAGCAGGAGGAGAAAGGAAATAAGGAGCAATGGGGCCTCATGGACATGGCCCAGAACAAGCTGGCCGTGGCGGTTGCTACACCCGCTCCCGTCCCAGCTCCCATCCCCACGCTCGCGCCAGCGACCATCCCCGTAGCATTGACGGGCTGGTCGCCGAGCACTATCGCAGAGCTGGAAGCCGCGGGAGTCAGCGAGATCTCCGTGGACCCGCGCGAGCTCGTGTACATGCCAGCGCCAGCGCCCGTGCCCGTGCCCGTGCATGCCCCTCCACCCACCGTGGCACCGGCCCCCATGCGTTTGGCTGCACCCGCCGCGCCCGTGCCCGTGCGCGCGCCCTCCTCAGCGGCATGGGACACTGCCGTCGACCGCTACCTCTCAGCGGCGCCAGTTGCCGTCCTCCCGCACCCCGCCTGTCGATCGCGTGATGACATGATGTTTGATTTACATGTGAAGAACATTTTGTGCTGCCTTGAAGACTTCAACAACGACGTCCCGGAGGACGACAACGACAATGACGGCGCGGCACGCCGCCTCCGTCGCCGCAGGAAATAGTTTTTTTGGGGTTTAATACTGTATCTCAAATTCTCGATCATATGTATATAAATTTGCAGTGTGACTGAATGAAAGATATGGTTTGAACGAACTTGCGTTTTTTCTCTCTTAATGTACAAACTTATCAAATGATTTTCTTTTGAGAAAAATGTCAATGGTTTTCAAATATAAAACACTCATCGCAAATGTTTTAGTTAGAACACACCTGGATGCAAACCGATAGCTTCCCCCGGAAGCCAAGGGAAAATGTATCGAGCAGGATTTCTGCACCCCTTTAACGCAAACGGTTATTTTGCATGACCCGTGTGCAACCACGTATGAACAATTGGGTAAGATTTGCATATCTGCCGTTTTGGGTATGTTTCCATTTGTCAAACTGGAAAGATTGAGATTTGTTTATCTAGTAACATTGCCATTTATCAACCTTGTAACACTGAGATTTGTCAAAATATGCAGCTAAAAATCACTAGCACTAAATAATTTTTGCAACTAAAATCACTAGCAGTGTTCATATGGACTCCAATACAAAGTGGCATTGTACTTTTTTTGTCATCCAACTAGAAAAATAATATACGTGCCGCCAGGCGACCCGTGTGTCGTGCGAGCATGCGTGAGTAGATGGGACGCATATGCAAATGTACAATTCATTACATACAACGAGTCATCAACACACAACAACAACGAGGATACATGTTGGATTATAGATTATTTCCAACAAAACATTCTAGTAAAGTAAAGTTTTTCTCACACAACAAATAACAAAGCGATGAAATGAACTTCAGCTCAACCAATCCTCGGCGTTGGAAACACTTGCTTTGAACCATAACTGATTCTCTGGGAAGGGCCGGCTATTGTCAATCTCGAGACTAACGCATGACTGATCATCCAGGCTGAAGTGGCCTATATCAGGACTGCCGGGACCCCGACTTAGAAGTCGAGATCACTGAGTGCACGTGTACAGTGATCCCAGAGATCAATGCTCACTGAACACACAGAAGCTGAATAACAAGAGTCTTACATCCATACATATCGTCTTACACAAATTAAGGCCATTATGGCCAAGTCTTACATAGATAAAGCCTCACGGGATGAATAGCAAATAACTCAAATAGCGGAAGTCTCTTATGATAGGTAGAACCCATGCCATCTGCCTTAACCCTATAGGCATTCTGACTGGGATAGCGTCCTAGTTCGCATGTTCGTCTCCAAAGAACTCTTCCTCAAATTCATGTTCCTCCATGCCTGGTCAATTAAATAACCAGTGGCAAGCCAATGAGTACTTTGAATGTACTCGCAAGCAACCCATGATGTGGTTCAAAATAACAATGCAAACTGAACAATAATGAGAAATCTAGCAATGGGCTAGAATAAATATTCTACCATCAAGTGTATGCATCAACGAGTTCACGTAACCTTGAAAACAGGTTACTGATATCAACATGAATATGATTCAACTCATTGAGTCAAGTCACCACCTTGACTCATCACACACACACTTTCACCGATGAAGTAAAATTCTGGACATAGTTTAAGTAGCACCACCCAACTGTCCATGACCGTGGACACGGCTATTCGAATAGTTTTACACTCTGCAGAGGTTGCGCACTTTACCCACAAGATCCGGGAAGCTTTCGTGTCACCCACGATCCCGCAGTACCTCAAGTACTCGGGGGAAGCACCCGGTCATTATCTTTCCTTAGACGACACTAGCATAGAGTCCACTCGTTGGTACACGGCCCTCGAGTACAAACAATAGATCACGGGACTTGCCCTAATTTCAATGTCGCGCGTACCCGAAGGGACCAACGGTGTGTCTGGTGCCCTGTAAAAACAGTCATGGTCGTCTATCCAAGCACGACCCCGTCCCGGGAAAGACCTCAAGTCTTCCCGTCACTAGTATTGCGGGCACCATGCTAGTATCGACCTAAGTAATCAATAAAGCCCTATCCCATAAGGGGTACTGTGTTTGCACATGTTTGGTTGGGACGGTAGTCACACATAAATCTAATCCATTATTTCACCCATGCACAAGATTTTACCGGCACATCACTTCTTTCTCAAGTGATGACCTAACTCAATATCAACCTCGGGCATTAGGGGCACCCGATGGTTCATGCAAAGATTTCTACCACGAAGGTTCATATCACACATGCATCACTAAGCATCATTACTAACTATTTGCATGTCATCTAGCACATAGCAAGATCAAGAGCAAGGCATGCATCATGTGGTGGTTCAACTAGGTCACCACCGTCATTCTTATCACTATGCATTCGGAAACAAACGGGTTCCGAAGAACACAAGTGTATCATGGTCAAGGGGCTGCTTGCCTGGATTGGCTTGGTCTTCAAAGTCTTCAAATCCTTCTCCTTCTCCTTCTTCAGCAACTTCGTCAAATACGGGATCTAATCGTCGCAAAATAACAACGGGAAAATAAGACCACAATGAAAACAGAAAAATCAAAGTGCTCAAAAAAATGTCAACTCATTTTTGTAAAATACTAGAGGGAAAACTAAGATGGAGAAAATTCTTAGTTGGTGTTTTGGAGTAACAGAATGGAATCTAGGGATTTTTTAACAGGAGTTTTGATGCTCAAATTTGAATTTAAATTTGAACATAACAGAAAAGTTTCATGGATATGTGTGAAAGTGACACCATTAAATAGGTTGGAATATTGCAAGATTTTAGGAGTTGGAATTATTCCATTTGGACTAATATTCATTTCTGTAAAATTAATTGAATTAATTACAGAAAGAATAAAAAGAAATGGCCCTGTGCCACTGGGCCAGAGCAGCCACAGTGCACGGCCCAGGGCATCTGGCCCAGCCGCTCGGGCGCCAGCGCGCGCACGTCAGGGTTTTAAACCTGACGGGCGGGGCCCAGCGGTCAGCGGTAGCGAGGGGAGAGAGAGAGCGGTGAGGATGACAGGCGGGGCCCGCCTGTCATCTTCAACCTCTCGGCCACGGCGACGGCGAGCTCACCGGTGTTGATTCCGGCCACGGCGAAGCCAACGGAGGGCAGGGATGGGTTCAGCGACGAGTCGCGGAGGTAGTGGTGGTGGTGCGGCTCGCCGGGGAGGTCGGGTTCGTCGGCGGTGAGGTGGGACGGCGGAGGGTCGTCGGGAAGCTGCTGGCTAGCTCGTTTCCGGCAGCTGCAGAAGGGGAAAATGGAGGGGAAAGTATCAGCGAGGTATGGCGGTTCTAAATCGAGCAAAAGGAGGGGCGGAGGAGGCCCGTACTGCGAGATCGCCGGCTGCCCGACGCGGCGGAGCTCCGGTCGATGCCGAGCACTGAAGCTCTTCGGGGAGGAACAAGTGGTGCTGGAGTGTTGCTGGGGATGAGGAGGGGCTGCTGGTGCAGAGAAGAGGGCTCGGGGGGTCCTATTTATAGGAGAACGGCGAGGTCCCGTGGACCTATGCGCCAGCGAGCTTCTGCTCGACGCCACAGTGCACGGGAGGCGACGGGAGTGTGTCTGTGGCGTTGCTGGACGAGTCCTACGCCTAGTAGAGGAGAGAGGAGGAGCGGGGGCAGCGCCGGAGGGTTCGCGCATGTGAGGCCGACGAGTGGATGTTGCGGTCGGCCGGTGCGCGTGCGAAGGCGGCCACTGGAGGGAGAGAGAGGAGGGGGACAGCACCGGTGGAGGTTGCGGACGTCGAGGGGCGTTGGGAGGCGCGAGGGGAGAGCCCGAGGCTTTCGGCTGCGCTGGATTGGGCGAAGCTACAGT
Organism: Secale cereale; assembly: GCA_902687465.1. NCBI lineage: Eukaryota > Viridiplantae > Streptophyta > Magnoliopsida > Poales > Poaceae > Secale > Secale cereale. The sequence goes on along the minus strand of LR738714.1, from coordinate 149,601,206 downwards.
GCGGTGGCGCACTGTAGCGCGCTCTGGAGCGCCCTTATCGCATGCCATGGCATGCCATTGGCCCTCTAGACGCGTCCACCGTGTATGGGGGGTCCAGGGTGATGCAAGCACTACGGATGAGGCTTTGGATGCTCTGGAGATGCTGTGAGAGAGAAGAGGAGCTGGTGACTTGGTAGAAAAATGGCTGTCCAGCAGGGTGAACTAGGGTTTTTACCCCTCAATCATGGAGCTGGAGACATGAGAGAGTTACTGGAGGTAGATAGTAACTTGATGAACCTGTGGTAGAAAGTTGAGGCCAAGGTAAATAGTAAAAGTGATCAAGAAGAGGGCTTTAGTAATTTGGCAGAAGGTGTTTGATCATGTTTTGATCAAGCAAATGATCTCCACTTGACATGATACTTAACAGGACTGAATGACATGTGAAAATAGGGTGCTTCACCAAATTTGGGCTTATTTGAAGAAACTAGCCAATGTAACTTTGGTGAACCCTAGAAATCAACAGAAATGGCTTCATCTTGTTTGAGTCAAGCTAATCATCTCCCCTTGATGCACCACTTGGTGTAGTTTCCTCATTTGGGGTATTGATCATGCCCACAAAGTTTGAAGCTCCAGGTAAAAAGTTGGTAATGTAAAGTTGTTCAAATTTGCATTTGAACAGAAAGGGTTTTGGGGTATGCTGATCAAGTTGCTCTACTCCAAATCTTGTGTCATTTGGTCTAGATGCCTTATTAGGCCATTCTAGCAGGTGCACCAAGTTAGAGAGCATTTGGACAAGTTTGGCAATGTAAAGTTGCTCAAACTTCAAATCTGGACAGAATGGTTATGAAGGGTTTTGATGATGTTTTCTTGCTTCCCAAGGCATGGAACTTGGCAAGATCATCAAATATGCCATATATGACATGATAGAATTTCCCTCGAATTTTTGGAGAATATTTCCTTTGTAAATATTTCAAAAGCTTGAAATATCCAGAAAGGGTTTTAGAGGGTTTAGCCCATTATTTTGAACATGACCAAGTGTTGAAACTCTTATATATGGACAATATATGTCCTATGAGTCTCCCTGAATTTTGGCAAATATTTTTGAAATACTTAAATAATTTTCCCCTATTAAAGACCATTTCTGGCCTTAAGAAAAAGCCTTTAAATAAAATAGGAAAATAACTTTCAAAATTATACTTTCGTGGTTTCTGGGAGTCCTATGACTACTAGGTCTCAAATGTACCTTTGAAATAATTTTCTCACCCTAAATCTAGCACTTGAAGTGCAAAACTCAATTCAGGGGTTTTAGGAATACTAAATTTATAAAATACATTTTGGCCAAATTAATTTTGTAAGAAAATACTATACTGTTATATAACACTTGGCATGATCATTGGGCAGAAGTTTTGGGTATGGAGATGAATTTTACAAGAGGTAATAGTTGACTTTAATGAGCACATAAAAAGCACTTGAAGTAAAACTCAATTCCAAACAAAAGCCAAATGATGCCAAAAAAAATTGTTGGTCCAAATTTTCATGCTTCATTGATGCAAATAACATGATACAAAATGCAGGGTGTGACAGACCTACCCCCCTTACAAGAATCTCATCCCCGAGATTCCTAAACAAGGTCTAAAAAGAGATCGGGAAACTCGGATCTAAGATAGTCTTCACGTTCCCAGGTTGCTTCTGCTTTCGTGTGGTTGCTCCACTGGACCTTGAAGTACTTGATGCTGCGGCTTCGCGTCCGTCGTTCTGCTTCGTCCAGAATGCGAATGGGCTTCTCGCGGTAGGTCAAATCAGGCTGCAAATCAATGGCTTGGTGATCAACATCCTTGTAGAGATCAGGCTTGCTCAGAACTTGGAGACATTTCCGGAGTTGTGATACATGGAACACATTGTGCACACCGGATAGCTCGGGTGGTAGTTCCAACTGGTAAGCCACTTCTCCTCGTCGTGAAGTGATCTCGAAGGGTCTAATGAACCTTGGTGCGAGCTTCCCCTTGACGTGGAAATGCTTGGTCCCATCAGAGGAGTCACCCGCAGGTACACATGGTCCCCGACATGGAAACTCATGTCCCGACGGTGAGTGTCAGCATAACTCTTCTGCCTTGACTTGGCTGCCTTCAAACGTTCTCTGACTAGTTGGACTTGCTCTTCTGCTGCGCGGAGAATATCCGGTCCAAAGACTAGCCCTTCTCCAGTCTCTGACCAGTTGAGGGGTGTGCGACATCTGCGTCCGTACAACACCTCAAATGGTGCCATCTGAAGGCTCGGCTGGTAACTGTTGTTATAGGAGAACTCGGCAAAAGGGAGACAATCTTCCCACTTGGCTCCATATGCCAAGACACAGGCTCGGAGCATGTCTTCGAGAATCTGATTGACTCGTTCTATCTGACCTCCGGTCTGTGGGTGGAAAGTCGTGCTGAAAGATAACTTGGTTCCCAAGGCTTCTTGGAACTTCTTCCAGAACCTTGAGGTGAACCGGGTTCCTCGATATGACACAATCTCCTTGGGAACGCCGTGAAGACTTACGATTCTATCGATGTAGAGAGCTGCCAGCCGGTTGCCATCATAAGTGGTCTTGACAGGAATGAAATGGGCCACCTTGGTCAAATGATCGACTATGACCCAGATAGAGTCATGTCCTCTATCCGACCTTGGTAATCCAGTGATGAAGTCCATTCTGACTTTATCCCACTTCCACTCAGGAACCTTGAGTGGCTGAAGCAATCCAGCAGGTCGCTGATATTCAGCCTTGACCCTTTGGCACACATCACATTTTGCAACATAGGTTGCAATCTCTCTTTTCATCCTGTGCCACCAGAATCTTGCCTTCAAGTCTTGATACATCTTAGTTCCTCCGGGGTGGATGGAGTACAGAGTGTCGTGAGCTTCTTGCAGGATCAGGTTCTTCAGCTCTGTGTTGTTTGGTACGCAGATGCGGCCTTTGTACCAAACAATCCCGTGCTCGTCTTCAGAGAATCCTGGGGCCTTGCCTAGCATCATCTTCTTCTTGATGCCTTCAATTCTTGCGTGTCCATCTTGTGCCTTCTTGACTTCATCCATCAGGGTCGGTCTGACTTCCAAGTGATCCAGAAATCCGGGGGTGACCAATTCCAAACTGAATTGTTCGAGTTCCTTAAACAAGGCTGGCTGCCTTTCTTGAATAATGGCATTCAAAGAGCAAGCCTTCCTGCTTAAGGCATCGGCCACCACGTTAGCCTTCCCGGGGTGATATTGAACACTGAGGTCATAGTCCTTGATGAGCTCCAACCATCTTCGCTGCCTCATGTTCAATTCTTTTTGGGTGAAAATGTACTTCAGACTTTTGTGTTCTGTGTATATCTCACACCGTTTCCCTAGGAGGTAATGTCGCCATGTCTTCAAGGCATGAACCACTGCTGCTAACTCAAGATCGTGAGTAGCGTAGTTCTCCTCATGAGGTCGTAGCTGCCTGGAGAGGTAGGCTATGACTCGGCCTTCTTGCATCAGAACGCTTCCCAATCCGGTTCGAGAGGCATCACAATATATCACGAACTCCTTGTGGATATCAGGTGTTGCCAGAACTAGGGCGGTGGTCAATCTCTTCTTGAGCTATTGGAAGCTCTCTTCGCATTTTGGCGTCCACTCGAACTTCTTGTCCTTCTTGAGGAGCTGAGTCATTGGCCGTGCAATGCTAGAGAATCCTTCCATGAATTTGCGGTAATAGCCCGCAAGTCCGAGGAAGCTTCTGACTTCCTTGACGGTCGTTGGAGATTGCCATTGGGTCACAGCTTTGATCTTTGCGGGATCTACTGATAATCCTTTCTTGGTCAAGACATGACCTAAGAATCCAACTTTATGCAGCCAGAACTCACACTTGCTGAATTTGGCATATAGTTGGTGCTCCCGAAGCTTGTCGAGTACCATCCTCAAATGTTGCCCGTGCTCTTCCTCCGACTTCGAGAAGACAAGAATGTCATCGATGAAGACAACAACGAACTTGTCCAAATATTCCACGAAGACTTTATTCATGAGATACATGAAGTAAGCTGGGGCATTGGTTAACCCAAAGGACATGACCGTGCACTCGTACAGGCCATATCTGGTTACAAATGCCGTCTTCGAAATATCTTGGGGTCTGATCTTCAGCTGGTAGTACCCAGACCTGAGGTCGATCTTGGAGAACACCTTGGCTCCGCTGAGCTAATCAAACAGATCTTCGATCTTGGGTAGTGGATATTTGTTCTTGATTGTAACTTCATTGATGGAACGATAGTCAATGCATAAGCGGATGGTACCGTCCCTCTTTGCCACAAACAGAACGGGTGATCCCCAAGGGGAGGCACTTGGGCGGATAAATCCCTTCCTCAGCTGCTCTTCCAGTTGCTTCTTCAACTCGGCTAATTCTTCCGTCCCCATTCTATAAGGCTTCTTATAGATGGGTCCTGCCCCGGGCACGAGCTCGATGATGAACTCAATGTCACGGTCAGGGGGAATTCCCGGTAGTTCATCCGGAAAGACATCAGGATACTCACATACCACTGGTACTTGCTCTAGCCCAACTTCAGACAGACAGTTGACTTGAATGGCTTGAGCGGAAGAAGAGTTGGGAGCAAACTTGACTTCGACTCCTTGGTCATTGGTCACAGTGACTGTCCGATTGGCACAGTTTAACAAGCCTTGGTGCTTGCTGAGCCAATTCATGCCTAGGATCACATCCAAGCCTTGTGATCTCAGGACGATGAGGTCTGCTAGGAAATCTACACCGTTAATGGTAATACTGACTCCTTTACAGCCTATCTTGGCTCTCATCTCTGCTCCAGGGGTTTGTACCACCATAGGGTTATTCAGGGGTGTAGGGGTCATGCCACTTTTTAATGCAAATCTTTGAGTGACAAATGAATGCGTTGCTCCATAATCAAACAAGACAGTTGCAGGTGCTGAGTTGACAAGGAACGTGCCCAGTACGACGTCCGGGTCTTCCTGGGCTTCTTCAGTAGTGACGTGATTCACACGCCCCTTCCCATGGTTAGGAGGGTTGCGAGGAGCTGGGTTCCTTGGTGGCATCCCGTGGCCTTGTCCTTGGTTCTGCACATAGGGGTGCGGGGCATCTGGCTTCTTGTTGGGGCACACCCTTGAGATGTGTCCAGACTGACCACATCCAAAGCAAGTGACTTGGTTTGGATTGGTGATCTTGTTGCCACCACCGGTATTGGGGTTGAAAGCTGGCCTTGGGTTGGCATACTGCTGAGGCTGAAAGTTGGTGCGAGGTGCAGGAGCTCTTGGTTGCTGATAGGTTGGCTTGGCCGGGGCTGACTGCCACGGACGAGGCTTCTGGTTGCTGGAACTTCCCTTGCTGACCATCTTGCGCTTGCGAGTGTCTTCCAAGGCACGCCGCTTGTCTTCAAGCATAAGTGCCTTGTTCACCAGGTCAGGGGAAGGTTGGGCAGTCGCACACGACAAGCGAGTATTGTAGAGTCTGATTGAGGCCTTCCATGAAGCGCTCCCTTTTTGCAGCATCAGTGCTGACATCTTCAGGGGCATACCTTGACAGAACACTGAACTTCTGCATGTACTCCTTGACAGTGCCACTTCCTTGCTTTAGGGCTCGGAACTCACGCTTTTTGATAGCCATGATTCCGGAAGGAATGTGGGCCTTGCGGAATTCTGCCTTAAAGTTGACCCAAGTGATGTCTTGTTCAGCATGCATGACCTTGAATCCATCCCACCAAGCTCTAGCAGTCCCCCCGAGGCAGTGGGCTGCATTAGCCACCTTCTCGCGGTCTTCGGTGCATCCGACTAGTTCCAGTATGTCCTCAATGGAGCGGACCCAGTCGTCTACATCCAGGGGTTCAGCAGTCTCGATAAAGGTTGGCGGTGCATGCTTCTTGAACTCTGCCAACGTGGAACGTCCATTGCCATTCCCCGCCGGCTGGCGGTTGTTGGAGACAGCTTGAGCAATCAGCTGAAGGGCTGCGGTGTTGGCTTGGCGTTCCTCTCGGAAAGCTTGGAGAAGCTGAGCCATGTCCATGTTCGGAGGAGGTGGTGGCGGTGGAGCTTGGTCATTGGTTTGGTCGTGGCCTGCCTCTGACTGAGCGGATGCTCCGGCTTCAGGCTGCTGGGTAGAGGTACCAGTACGAGTTACAACAGGCATCCTGTTGGAGCGGTAAAAGGTCTCATGACTTGGAAGGAAGAAAGCAAGATAGATGGGTGCCTAGTAAGGGGGTGGGTGTGACACTAATCAAATCATGCAAGGGCCGAAAGGCCAAACACATTCATTAAAATCCAAAAGGGTGATGCAGTCGTTTACACATTCCTGAAGGAAGAATACGACATACATCCAAACACGACAAAAGCAAACACTAGATGGTTTCATATGAACCATACAAGGACTCGACTGCGCATAGGGGTTACACGACCTATCCTACCGTAGAGGTCACAACTGGCATGTCCGAGTGGCGAATAATGCCTAAGCAGCGGAATGCTCGGTCGCGTATTCCGGCTCTTCTGGGTCTTCCTCCTTGTCTTCATCCGTCTGGGCCCCCTTGTCACTTGAGGGTGTGGGGGAGTGGAGGAGTTGGATATGACGGTGCTTCGACGGTGGTGCAGGGAAAAGCTTGCGATATTCCCTTGCCGTCATCCGACGTCGCCGAGGTGGTTCTTCATTCTTGGAAGATACATCCTCGGAGGGCCTTATGCCTCAGTATGCGATAGCGGACTGTCCAGAAGGTGCTCCTTCCTTCTTGATCCTATTAGTCTTCTCTTGAGCTCGGCGAAGAAGTGCCTTGGTCTTGTGAAGTTCTTCTCGAAGCTTCATTGATTCCGAGGCCAAGTCTTGTGCCAAGCTGTCAGCACATAGACTGAAGTAGGTCTGGAACCGAAGCGAGAGTCCTTCCTTCAGTGGAGGGGCTAGTGCGCTGCTTTCATCTTCACCTTCCTTTCGGTAAGGTAAGAAGCGGGTTGTCATCTTGGCTGCCATCTCCGGAAGAAGCTCGCGGAGACGGGTTAGTGCCTTGAGTGCAGCAGCCTCGACAGCAAGAGGTAGTGTTGCCATCTGGGGTCCCTCGAAGAACCAACTTGTGGGAGGATCGTTTGCCTTCATGATCACTTCCACATGATACTCCACCTCAGTGTCGCTAACCCAATGCTCAAGGTAGGTGAGGATGGGCGCTCGGTAGAACTGACACTCCTGGAGGCTATCCTCTAGAAGCAAGGGAAACCCAGTGGTCAGGTGCTGTTCGGGTACAGCGGCCATCTACAAAGGTGGAATAGGAGGTGTTAATAAGCTGATGAAATTTCAGGTTTAGAAAAGAAGAGAGGTTCAGAAGGTTTTTGAAAAATGGTCTTATCTAACTATCGCCCATGCTAACTAAGGCTTCCTACAGTCAGGATGGCTCTGATGCCAGCTTTGCCGGGACCCCGACTTAGAAGTCGAGATCACCGAGTGCAGGTGTACAGTGATCCCAGAGATCAATGCTCACTGAACACACATAAGCTGAATAACAAGAGTCTTACATCCATACATATCGTCTTACACAAATTAAGGCCATTATGGCCAAGTCTTACATAGATAAAGCCTCACGGGCTGAATAGCAAATAAGTCAAATAGCGGAAGTCTTCGATGATAGGTAGAACCCATGCCATCTGCCTTAACCCTACAGGCATTCTGACTGGGATAGCGTCCTAGTTCGCATGTTCGTCTCCAAAAAACTCTTCCTCAAATTCCTGTTCCTCCATGCCTGGCCAATTAAATAACCAGTGGCAAGCCAATGAGTACTTTGAATGTACTCGCAAGCAACCCATGATGTGGTTCGAAATAACAATGCAAACTAAACAATAATGAGCAATCTAGCAATGGGCTAGAATAAATAATCTACCATCAAGTGTATGCATCAACGAGTTCACGTAACCTTGAAAACAGGTTACTGATATCAACATGAATATGATCCAACTCATCGAGTCAAATCACCACCTTGACTCATCACACACACACTTTCACCGATGAAGTAAAATTCTGGACATAGTTTAAGTAGCACCACCCAACTGTCCATGACCGTGGACACGGCTATTCGAATAGTTTTACACTCTGCAGAGGTTGCGCACTTTACCCACAAGATCCGGGAAGCTTTCGTGTCACCCACGATCCCGCAGTACCTCAAGTACTCGGGGGAAGCACCCGGTCATTATCTTTCCTTAGACGACACTAGCATAGAGTCCACTCGGTGGTACACGTCCCTCAAGTACAAACAATAGATCACGAGACTTGCCCTAATTTCAATGTCGCGCGTACCCAAAGGGACCAACGGTGTGTCCGGTGCCCTGTAAAAACAGTCATGGTCGTCTATCCAAGCACGACCCCGTCCCGGGAAAGACCTCAAGTCTTCCCGTCACTAGTAACGCGGGCACCATGCTAGTATCGACCTAAGTAACCAATAAAGCCCCGTCCCATAAGGGGTAGTGTGGTTGCACATGTTTGGTTGGGACGGTAGTCACACATAAATCTAATCCATTATTTCACCCATGCACAAGATTTTACCGGCACATCACTTCTTTCTCAAGTGATGACCTAACTCAATATCAACCTCGGGCATTAGGGGCACCCGATGGTTCATGCAAAGATTTCTACCACGAAGGTTCATATCACACACGCATCACTAAGCATCATTACTAACTATTTGCATGTCATCTAGCACATAGCAAGATCAAGAGCAAGGCATGCATCATGTGGTGGTTCAACTAGGTCACCACTGTCATTCTTATCACTATGCATTCGGAAACAAACGGGTTCCGAAGAACACAAGTGTATCATGGTCAAGGGGCTGCTTGCCTGGATTGGCTTGGTCTTCAAAGTCTTCGAATCCTTCTCCTTCTCCTTCTTCAGCAACTTCGTCAAATACGGGATCTAATCGTCGCAAAATAACAACGGGAAAATAAGACCACAATGAAAACAGAAAAATCAAAGTGCTCAAAAAAATGTCAACTCATTTTTGTAAAATACTAGAGGGAAAACTAAGATGGAGAAAATTCTTAGTTGGTGTTTTGGAGTAACAGAATGGAATCTAGGGATTTTTTGAACAGGAGTTTTAATGATCAAATTTGAATTTAAATTTGAACAGAACAGAAAAGTTTCATGGATATGTGTGAAAGTGACACCATTAAATAGGTTGGAATATTACAAGATTTTAGGAGTTGGAATTATTCCATTTGGACTAATATTCATTTCTGTAAAATTAATTGAATTAATTACAGAAAGAATAAAAAGAAATGGCCCTGTTCCACTGGGCCAGAGCGGCCACAGTGCACGGCCCAAGGCATCTGGCCCAGCCGCTCGGGCGCCAGCGCGCGCACGTCAGGGTTTTAAACCTGACAGGCGGGGCCCAGCGGTCAGCGGCAGCGAGGGGAGAGAGAGAGCGGTGGGGATGACAGGCGGGGCCCGCCTGTCATCTTCAACCTCTTGGCCACGGCGACAGCGAGCTCACCGGCGTCGATTCCGGCCACGGGGAAGCCAACGGAGGGCAGGGATGGGTTCAGCGACGAGTCGCGGAGGTAGTGGTGGTGGTGCAGCTCGCCGGGGAGGTCGGGTTCGTCGGCGGTGAGGTGGGACGGCGGAGGGTCGTCGGGAAGCTGCTGGCTAGCTCGTTTCCGACAGCTGCAGAAGGGGAAAATGGAGGGGAAAGTATCAGCGAGGTGTGGCGGTTCTAAATCGAGCAAAAGGAGGGGCGGTGGAGGCCTGTACTGCGAGATCGCCGGCTGCCCGACGCGGCGGAGCTCCGGTCGATCCCGAGCACTGAAGCTCTTCGGGGTGGAACAAGTGGTGCTGGAGTGTTGCTGGGGATGAGGAGGGGCTGCTGGTGCAGAGTAGAGGGCTCGGGGGGGTCCTATTTATAGGGGAACGGCGAGGTCCCGTGGACCTATGCGCCGGCGAGCTTCTGCTCGACGCCACAGTGCACGGGAGGCGACGGGAGTGTGTCTGTGGCGTTGCTGGACGAGTCCTACGCCTAGTAGAGGAGAGAGGAGGAGCGGGGGCAGCGCCGGAGGGTTCGCGCGTGTGAGGCCGACGAGTGGACGTTGCGGGCGGCCGGTGCGCGTGCGAAGGCGGCCACTGGAGGGAGAGAGAGGAGGGGGACAGCACCGGTGGAGGTTGCAGACGTCGAGGTGCATTGGGAGGCGCGAGGGGAGAGCCCGAGGCTGTCGGCTGCGCTGGATTGGGCGAAGCTACAGTGCGGTGGAGCACTGTAGCATGCTCTGGAGCGCCCTTATCGCATACCATGGCATGCCATTGGCCCTCTGGACGCGTCCACCGTGTATGGGGGGTCCAGGGTGATGCAAGCACTACGGATGAGGCTTTGGATGCTCTGGAGATGCTGTGAGAGAGAAGAGGAGCTGGTGACTTGGTAGAAAAATGGCTGTCCAGCAGGGTGAACTAGGGTTTTTACCCCTCAATCATGGAGCTGGAGACATGGGAGAGTTACTAGAGGTAGATAGTAACTTGATGAACCTGTGGTAGAAAGTTGAGGCCAAGGTAAATAGTAAAAGTGATCAAGAAGAGGGCTTTAGTAATTTGGCAGAAGGTGTTTGATCATGTTTTGATCAAGCAAATGATCTCCACTTGCCATGATACTTAACAGGACTGAATGACATGTGAAAATAGGGTGCTTCACCAAATTTGGGCTCATTTGAAGAAACTAGCCAATGTAACTTTGGTGAACCCTAGAAATCAACAGAAATGGCTTCATCTTGTTTGAGTCAAGCTAATCATCTCCCCTTGATGCACCACTTGGTGTAGTTTCCTCATTTGGGGTATTGATCATGCCCACAAAGTTTGAAGCTCCAGGTAAAAAGTTGGTAATGTAAAGTTGTTCAAATTTGCATTTGAACATAAAGGGTTTTGGGGTATGCTGATCAAGTTGCTCTACTCCAAATCTTGTGCCATTTGGTCTAGATGCCTTATTAGGCCATTCTAGCAGGTGCACCAAGTTTGAGAGCATTTGGACAAGTTTGGCAATGTAAAGTTGCTCAAACTTCAAATCTGGGCAGAATGGTTATGAAGGGTATTGATGATGTTTTCTTGCTTCCCAAGGCATGGGACTTGGCAAGATCATCAAATATGCCATATATGACATGACAGAATTTCCCTGGAATTTTTGGAGAATATTTTCTTTGTAAATATTTCAAAAGCTTGAAATATCCAGAAAGGGTTTTAGAGGGTTTAGCCCATTATTTTGAACATGACCAAGTGTTGAAACTCTTATATATGGACAATATATGTCCTATGAGTCTCCCTGAATTTTGGCAAATATTTTTGAAATACTTAAATAATTTTCCCCTATGAAAGACCATTTCTGGCCTTAAGAAAAAGCCTTTAAATAAAATAGGAAAATAACTTTTAAAATTATACTTTTGTGGTTTCTGGGAGTCCTATGACTACTAGGTCTCAAATGTACCTTTGAAATAATTTTCTCACCCTAAATCAAGCACTTGCAGTGCAAACCTCAATTCAGGGGTTTTAGGAATACTAAATTTATAAAATACATTTTGGCCAAATTAATTTTGTAAGAAAATACTATATTGTTATATAACACTTGGCATGATCATTGGGCAGAAGTTTTGGGTATGGAGATGAATTTTACAAGAGGTAATAGTTGACTTTAATGAGCACATAAAAAGCACTTGAAGAAAAACTCAATTCCAAACAAAAGCCAAATGATGCCAAAAAAAATTGTTGGTCCAAATTTTCATGCTTCATTGATGCAAATAACATGATACAAAATGCAGGGTGTGACAAGGACGCATATTGTGATAGCTAGGGTAGGGAGCCATAGAAATGTCCAAGGTATAGATACATTTGCTTCTCATAAATGGTAGTAACGTTGTGTCAACAACTGCTGGATTGGCTTTCACCATCATTGGATAGTTTTGTCCAAGGAAGAGCGTGTTTCCTCCAAGACTTTCAATACGGAACGATTCAGAAGGTGCTGGCTCTAGTACACTAGTATCCATCATGAATACCCTGCAAAGGATGTTGGAATAGGTCCGGATAGTGTGACCAAGGGAGACAACACCTACTTCATTAGTAATATAAGCAGTGCCCTGTATACATACAAGAAGAGGCGATCCATCGGAATAAGTTGCTAGGCGCCATTGAGTATATAGGTCCCGCTCGTCCTCATGCTCGTGATCATCACAATCGTCATCTCCCCCTTGGTTATAAATTTTTTCAAGTATAGGTGGTGGATGATACGTCTCCAACGTATCTACTTTTCGAAACACTTTTGCCCTTGTTTTGGACTGTAACTTGCATGATTTGAATGGAACTAACCCGGACTGAGGCTGTTTTCAGCGGAATTGCCATGGTGTTGTTTTTGTGCAGAAATAAAAAGTTCTCAGAATGACCTGAAAATCCACGGAGAATTGTTTTGGAAAATATAAAAAATATCTGCGGAAAGATCTACATAAGGGGGCCCACACCCTGTCCACGAGGGTGGGGGCACGCCCCCTCCCCCTAGGCGCACCCCCATGCCTCGTGGGCCCCCTGATGCTCCACCGACGTACCCCCGGACTCCATATATTCACTTTCGGGGAGAAAAAAATTTAGAGAGGAAGAATTATCACGTTTTACGATACGGAGCCGCCGCCAAGCCCTAATCTCTCTCGGGAGGGCTGATCTGGAGTCCGGTCGAGGCTCCGGATAGTGGAGATCGTCGCCATCGTCATCATCAACCTTCCTCCATCACCAATTCCATGATGCTCACCGCCGTGCGTGAGTAATTCCATAGTAGGCTTGCTGGACAGTGACGGATTGGATGAGATTTACTGTGTAATCGAGTTAGTTTTGTTAGGGTTTGATCCCTAGTATCCACTATGTTCTAAGATTGATGTTGCTATGACTTTTCTATGCTTAATGCTTATCACTAGAGCCCGAGTCCCATGATTTCAGATCTGAACCTATTATGTTTTCATGAATATATGTGTGTTCTTGATCCTATCTTGCAAGTCTATAGTCACCTACTATGTGTTATGATCCGGCAACCCCGAAGTGACAATAATCGGGACCACTCCCGGTGATGACCGTAGTTTGAGGAGTTCATGTATTCACTATGTGTTAATGCTTTGGTCCAGTACTCTATTAAAAGGAGGCCTTAATATCCCTTAGTTTCCACTAGGACCCCGCTGCCACAGGAGGGTAGGACAAAAGATGTCATGCAAGTTCTTTTCCATAAGCATGTATGACTATTCGGAATACATGGCTACATTACATGGATGAACTGGAGCTAGTTCTGTGTCACCCTAGGTTATAAATTTTACATGATGAATCGCATCCGACATAATTCCCCATCACCGATCCAATGCCTACGAGCTTTTCACATATTGCTTGTTGCTTATTTACTTTTCCGTTGCTATTATTACAACAACTACAAAAACACTATCGTTACTTTTATTGTTGTTACCACTATATCCATATTACTTTGCTACTTAACTACCTTGCTGCAGATACTAAATTTCCAGGTGTGGTAGAATTGACAACTCAGCTGCTAATACTTAAGAGTATTCTCTGGCTCCCCTTGTGTCGAATCAATAAATTTGGGTTGAATACTTTACCCTCGAAAACTGTTGCGATCCCCTACACTTGTGGGTTATCAAGACTATTTTTTGGCGCCGTTGCCGGGGAGCATAGCTCTATTCTCTAAGACACTTGGGATTTATATATGTTGATCACTGTGAAGAACTTGAAGGACTCAAAAACCAAGATTTATCCCTCAACTACGAGGGGAGGTAAGGAACTACCATCTAGCTCTGCACTTGATACACTCTCTGTTATGAGTACATTTGCGACACCTACTCCTGCTATTGAATCTGATATGTCGCATGTTCTTGATGATGCTACTTCTGCTATGTATGATGAAACTACTTCTATGCTTGATAATACTGTGCCACTAGGTGAATTTCTAGATGAACAAATTGCTAAAGTTAGGGAGAATGCAAATATCGAAACTGATAATATTTATGAGAGTGATGATGAAGCTTCTCCCCCTAGATATGAATTGCCTGTTGTTCCTGAGGGTTATGTTATGGATGAAGAAACTGCTAGAGACTTTCTTGCTTGCAACGATAGATATGATATTAAGAAATAATTAGCTAAGCTGAAAGAAAAGTCCTTCAATGCTAGAATGAAACATGACGCTGCTTTTCCTACTTCACCTATCTTTATTACTGATAAGGATTATGATTTCTCTGTTGATCCTGAGTTAATTACTTTGGTTGAATCTGATCATTTCCATGCTTACGAATCTGAGACTGTTGTGGCACATCTTACTAAGTTGAATGATATAGCCACCCTGTTTACCAATGATGAAAAGATTCGTTACTACTATCTCCTTAAGTTGTTTCCTTTCTCATTAAAGGGTGATGCTAAGATTTGGTTTAATTCTCTTGATCCTGGTTGTGTGCGTAGTCCCCAGGATATGATGCATTACTTTTCTGCTAAATATTTTCCTGCTCATAAGAAACAAGCTGCCTTACGGGAAATATATAACTTTGTGCAAATTAAAGAAGAGAGTCTCCCACGATCTTGGGGGAGGCTTCTCCAATTACTTAATGCTTTGCCTGATCATCCTCTTCGGAGGAACGATATACTTGATGTCTTTTATAATGGACTAACCGATGCTTCGAGAGACCACCTGGATAGTTGTGATGGTTGTGTTTTCACGGAAAGAACAGTTGATCACGCTGAATTACTATTGAATAATATGTTGGCCAATGAAAATAATTGGACACTTCCTAAACCAGCCCCTAAGCCAAATCCGAAGAAAAGGGGAGTTCTATTTCTCAGTCCTGAAGATATGCAAGAGGCGAAGAAATCTATGAAAGAAAAAGGTATTAAAGCTGAAGATGTTAAGAATTTACCACCTATTGAAGAAATACATGGTCTTGATAACCCGACACAGGTAGTAAAGGTAAATTCTCTTTATAGATTTGATGAAGGTGATATTCCTCGTAATAAGTCTGCTAGCCAATGCTTAGATGAGTTTGGCAATTTTATTGTGAAGCAAGAAAACTTCAATGCTTATGTTGGTAGACAATTGCAACGTAATGCTTATATGATTGAACGCTTGAGTGATTATATGTCTAGAGTTAAAGGTGAATTGAAACTCATTAGTAAACATGCTTCCATGGTTACCACTCAAGTAGAACAAGTACTTAAGGCTCAGAATGATTTTCTCAATGAATTAAATAGTAAGAATAATGACTATGCTGTTAGAGTTGCAACTAGAGGTGGTAAAATGACTCAGGAACCTCTGTATCCTGAAGGCCACCCTAAGAGAATTGAGCAAGATTCTCAGAGAGCTAATTTAGATGCACCTAGTTCTTCTAAGAAGAAGAAAAAGAAAAATGATAGGACTTTGCATGCTTCTAGTGAACCTGTAGCTGACACACCTGAGAATCCCAATGATATCTCTGTTTCTGATGCTGAGACACAATCTGGTAATGAACATGAACCTAGTGATGATGTTAATGATGATGTTCATGACGATGCTCAACCTAGCAATGATAATGATTTAGAGATTGAACCTGTTGTTGATCTTGATAACCCACAATCAAAGAATCAACATTATGATAAGAGAGACTTTGTTGCTAGGAAACACGGTAAGGAAAGAGAACCATAGGTTCAGAAACCCATGCCTTTTCCTCCTAAACCATCCAAGAAAAAGGATGATGAGGATTTTGAGCGCTTTGCTGAAATGATTAGACCTATCTTTTTTAGTATGCGTTTGACTGATATGCTTAAAACAAATCCTTATGCTAAGTATATGAAAGATATTATTACCAATAAAAGAAAGATACCTGAAGTTGAAATTTCCACCATGCTTGCCAATTACACTTTTAAGGGTGGAATACCTAAGAAACTAGGGGATCTAGGAGTACCTACTATACATTGCTCCATTAAAGGAAACTATGTTAAAACTGCTTTATGTGATCTTGGAGCTGGTGTTAGTGTTATGCCTCTCCCTTCATATTGTAGACTTGACTTGAGTAAGTTAACACCTACTGAAATATCTTTGCATGGCTGATAAATCCACTGCTATACCAGTTGGTATTTGTGAGGATGTGCATGTTGTAGTCGCAAAATGTTACTATTCTAAGAGACTTTGTTATCCTTCATATTCCCGAGGACAATAGTATGTCCATTATCCTTGGTAGACCCTTTTTGAATATTGCAGGGGCTGTTATTGATTGCAACAAAGGCAATGTCACTTTTCATGTCAATGGTAATGAGCAAACGGTAAACTTTTCGAGGAAACAACCTCAGGTCCACAGTATCAATTCTATTGGAAAAATTTCAACTATTACTATTGGAGGTTTAGAATTTCCTCTTCCTACTGTCAAGAAGACATATGATATTATCATTGTTGGGGACATACATATCCCCATTCAGGTAACCTAGTGTTATTCGAAAATTCTCCGGTTTCATGTTATTCGAAAAGAGTTTATTAACAAGACCTGATCAACCTTGTTAATGGATTCCTTTTTGATGAGCATGAGATAGGTGAATCTAGATAGCACAACCTTCTGTACCCTCCTTTTACTTTCTGTTAATTAGATGAAATAAAGCAAAAATAGTATTTTTTTTGTTTGTTTCGAGACTTAACCGTGCAATAAAAAAATACCCCAAAACTAAAAGTTCTCCAAATGCCCTGAAAATGAAATATGATTTTTTTCTAGAATATTTCAGAATATATGGCACAGAAAACACAGCGCGGGGAGCTAGCACCTGGCCACGAGGGTCCAGGGCGCGCCCACCCTCACAGGCCGCGCCCCCTGCCTCGTGGGCCCCACGTGCCCCCCTCCACTTATTCCTGCACCCATACACTTCTTCTTCCTCCAAAAAAAATCACTATCTAGCTCAAGCATGAGTTCTAGCTCATCTTGTTGCCATTTTCGATCTCCTTGCTCAAATCTACATTCACAAAACTGTTTGCGGAGATTGTTCCTTGGTATGTGACTCCTCCATTGGTCCAATTAGTTTTTGTTCTAGTGTTGTATTTATTGCAAATTTTTGCTGCTGTGGTGACCTTGTTCTTGAGCTTGCATGTCAAATTTCTTTGGTCCCACGTAGTTCTAATGCATGATATAGTATCTAGACACTTGTAGGAGTTGTTGCTATCAATCTTGTTGAGTTAGGTTCACTTTTATTTTGAGTTACTAAAAATTTCAGAAAATTTCAGAAAAATGCATAGGAAAATTTTCCAAGGTGGTTCTTCAAGGAAGCAAGAACCAAGGCTCGCGATTCGTGAGCAGGACGATGAACTACTGAGGGAAGCTGAAGTGTGGCCTTGTGAATGGCCGTCGGAGGAATTTATGGTTCGGGTTGGCATTAAGGAGGAATTTGACGCATATGTGCGTGATGCTGACCTCCAGGGCTTCATACAAGATAAGTGCCCTCAATACCGTTACTTAACTGATACCTTTGTGAGAAGGTTTAAATTTTCATACTCACATAATTCTCACACTGTCCTGTTTGACCATTATGATAAATCTTACACCATGGACTTAGAGGATTTTAATGATGCTTGTAAGCTCCCGCAGTGGGGCGGTATGGGTGATCCTCGCAAATCTAAATATAGAGACTTTCTTGCTAGTATCACTGTGGGGGAATCTAGAGAAATCACACAAGCTACCATAGGGAGCATTCATTTTCCTGCCATTCATTACTTCGCTCTCTTTATTGGTAGATGCATAAACGGTAAAGATGAGGCATGCCATATGTGTGTCCCTGATCTTAGTATTCTCAAGAGTGTTGTATTAGGAGATAGACAATTTAACTTGGGAGCCATTGTTGCACGTAGGCTACATCACAATGGTTTGTACGGATATTTATTTGGTGGGATTTATGCCACTCGCATAGCCCGCCGTCTTGGTGTGCCTATACATGAAAATGATGAACCTTTACCGCCTGCTTATTTAGATTACAATGCTATGGTTAGTCACCGGTTTATAGAGAGGGATGAACAATCCCACAAGTATCGACTAATCTTTAACAAGCGTCACGCCGTCCATATTGCTCTTCCTGCTCCTACCTTGTTTGACTTTCAGGCAAAAGGGAGATATACTATAACCAGGGAGGAGGCAAATGAGTATTAGGAGACGATGGAAGCAGCCCGTCTCCAAGCTGCAGCTCAGCAGGCAGTAGCTGCTGCATCTCAGTACAACCCCAGCTATGACTTTGGATATCCGTCAGGCCAATACTGGCCATAGACCAACTTAGGCAAAAAGCCTAAGCTTGGGGGAGTACGTGTTTCTCACCGACATTACATTCATATTCACACCCTTATTCTAGTTGTCAGTGCTCACACTCTTTCGTTGTACTATTCATGCTAGTTTCAATTCTTCTCTTAGTCTTTTTCTTGTGTGCTAGAAAAACCTTAAGAACAACAAAAACAAAACTAGTTGTAGTTTTTAGCTAGTTTACTTTCCATGTCTGTAGTAGTAGTAATTAAAAGAAAACCCAAAAATATTTCTCGTTCTTCTTTTGCTTGTTGGGAGCTTTCCCGTGTGAATAGTTTCTTTTCTTTTCTTTGGGGGTCAAGAGTAGAAGACCATGATTGAGAATGCTTAGTGGCTCTCGTATGCTTTATTGTTAATTTAACCTTGAGCCATATTACCTTGTCTTCTCTCTTGTATTGAATGCTCGCAGATTCCAGCTTAGTCCAATGCACGTGCACTATTATTATTATCCACACTGTTCGGTCGAGCGAGTGAAAGGCAATAAGGATGATATATGATGAATTGGTTGAGATGAGAAAAGCTGGTATGAACTCGACCTCTCTTGTTTTTGTAAATATGATAGTTCATCGTTCCTGATTCAGTTTGTTATGAATGAAACATGCTTGCAATGAAAATTAGAGATCATAGCTGCTTATGCCATGCTTAATTAGCTGAGAGTTTATAATGGTCTATCTTGCGTGCCAACATGATATTAAATGGTTGTGATGTGGTATGATGGGGTGGTATCCTCCTTTGAACGATTCAAGTGGTCTGACTTGGCACATGTTCACGCATGTAGTTGAAACAAAATCAACATAGCCTCCACGATATTTATGTTCATGGTGATTTATATCCTACTCATGCTTGCATTCATTGTTAATTAATTTTAATGCATGTCCATGACCATTGTCGCTCTCTAGCTGGTCGCTTCACAATCTCTTTGTAGCCTTCACCTGTACTAAGAGGGAATACTGCTTATGCATCCACTTCCATAAAACCCAAGGTTATTCCATATGAGTCCACCATACCTTCCTATATGCGGTATTTACCTGCCGTTCCAAGTAAATTTGTATGTGCCAAACTCTAAACCTTCAAATAAAATTGTGTTTTGTATGCTCGAACAACTCATCAACTAGGGCTGTCTATATCTTCCATGCTAGGTGGGTTATTCTCACGATGAGTGGACTCCGCTCATCATTCATGAGAAAATGACTAGTGACCGGGATTCCCAGTCCCATGCTCAAAATAAAACTAATTAAACAGAACTCCCCCAGGGTTGTTGCTAGTTTGGACGGTACCAGTTGTTTCAGGCTAGCCATGGAGTGTGCTTGTTGGTGGTTGGGGGAGTATAAACTTTACCATTCTATTTGGGAACCGCCTATAATGTGTGTAGCATGGAAGATATCGAGATTCTTGGTTGTTATGTTGACAATGAGAGTATACCACTCAAAATTTTATTCATCTCTATTTAAAAAATCAAGCTCTGGCACCTCTACAAATCACGGCTTCCCTCTGCGAAGGGCCTATCCATTTACTTTTATGCTGAGTCATCATCCTCTTATTGAAGAGCACCAGTTGGAGAGCACGTTTGTCATTTGCATGTATTACTATTAATTTGCATTTAGTATGATCATGACTGGATCTCTTTTACCATGAATTACAATGTCTAGTCAGTCCTTGATCTTTAAAGGTGCTCTGCATTTATGTTTTGCGGTCTCAGAAAGGGCTAGCGAGATACCATTTTGTTATATCATATCCTGATTGTTTTGAGAAAGTGTTGTCATCCGAGGTTTATTATTATTGCTCGCTACTTGATTATGCCATTGATATGAGTAGACATGAGACCTGAAAGTTATTGTGAATGTGGTTAGTTCATGATCTTTGCTGAAAACTTGAATGCTGGCTTTACATAATTACAACAACAAGAGCAAACAGAGTTTGTCAAAGTTTTTCTTTTTCACTTTCAGTTTATCAACTGAATTGGTTGAGGACAAGCAAAGGTTTAAGCTTGGGGGAGTTGATATGTCTCCAACGTATCTACTTTTCCAAACACTTTTGCCCTTGTTTTGGACTCTAACTTGCATGATTTGAATGGAACTAACCCGGACTGACGCTGTTTTCAGCAGAATTGCCATGGTGTTGTTTTTGTGCAGAAATAAAAAGTTCTCGGAATGACCTGAAAATCCACGGAGAATTGTTTTGGAAAATATAAAAAATATCTGCGGAAAGATCTATGTCAGGGGGCCACACCCTGTCCAGGAGGGTGGGGGCACGCCCCCTCCCGCTGGGCACGGCCCCCTATGTCGTGGGCCCCTTGATGCTCCACCAACGTACCCTCGGACTCCATATATTCATTTTCGGGGAGAAAAAATTCAGAGAGGAAGAATTATCGCGTTTTACGATACAGAGCCGCCGCCAAGCCCTAATCTCTCTCGGGAGGGCTGATCTGGAGTCCGTTCGGGGCTCCGGAGAGTGGAGATCGTCGCCATTGTCATCATCAACCTTCCTCCATCACCCATTCCATGATGCTCACCGCCGTGCCTGAGTAGTTCCATCGTAGGCTTGCTAGACGGTGATGGGTTGGATGAGATTTACCATGCAATCGAGTTTGTTTTGTTAGGGTTTGATCCCTACTATCCACTATGTTCTAAGATTGATGTTGCTATGACTTTGCTATGCTTAATGCTTGTCACTAGGGCCCGAGTGCCATGATTTTAGATCTGAACCTATTATGTTTTCATGAGTATATGTGTGTTCTTGATCCTATCTTGCAAGTCTATAGTCACCTACTATGTGTTATGATACGGCAACCCCGGAGTGACAATAATCGGGACCACTCCCGGTGATGACCGTAGTTTGAGGAGTTCATGTATTCACTATGTGTTAATGCTTTGGTCTGGTACTCTATTAAAAGGAGGCCTTAATATCCCTTAGTTTCCACTAGGACCCTGCTGCAACGGGAGGGTAGGACAAAAGATGTCATGCAAGTTCTTTTCCATAAGCACGTATGACTATATTCGGAATACATGCCTACATTACATTGATGAACTGAAGCTAGTTCTGTGTCACCCTAGGTTATAACTTTTACATGATGAATCGCATCCAACATAATTCCCCATCACCGATCCAATCCTACGAACTTTTCGCATATTGCTTGTTGCTTATTTACTTTTCCGTTGCTATTATTACAAAAACTACAAAAACACTACTGTTACTTTTATTGTTGTTACCACTTTCTCCATATTACTTTGCTACTAAACTACCTTGCTGCAGATACTAAGTTCGAGGTGTGGTTGAATTGAAAACTCAGCTGCTAATACTTAATAGTATTCTTTGGCTCCCCTTGTGTCGAATCAATAAATTTGGGTTGAATACTTTACCCTTGAAAATTGTTGCGATCCCCTACACTTGTGGGTTATTAGTGGAATGTTCATAGGACCTTGGAAACGCAAGAAGGTTAATTAGTACGGTGATACTAACTAGCATGCTTGTGGATGAAACAATTCTAATTACAGCAGAAGACAAACGTACCGAAACAATAAGGATCCCATGAAAAAACAGTGCCACGAGTGGTGGAAGCCAACACAAGACGCTCGTATTGAATTGCATCAAAGTACTCATTCGTGTACAGAAATTGATATTTGAGCAATATCCATCCATCCATAGAAGAAGAGACGGCAACAAGCTTGTCGAAGATAGCAACAACATTATAGTTCTCGTATTCCCAAGAGTGGTTGGGAACTCGAGATATTACTATCTTCCATAGACGACAGTCATGATGATCGTATCTGAACGTATGTAGACTATCTATGTGCTGAACCTCATGGCAGTCTGAGATTGTTGGAAGTGGAACCCAGTGACAAGTGTACACATTCACAAGTTCCCACTCGCAGTTGTTCCCAATATAAACAACCCAATCTCCATTTGCGCCTGCCCAGGCCTTACCCTTAAGCGATGGCATCTTAACATCACATGTATCATTATCAAGCGGCATCAACTTGCACAAGGCAACGCTTCCGTCGTCCTCGCGACGACGAGCAGGGTGGCGAAGAAGATAGGGGAGATCAAACCGCTCCTGAACCCTTGGTTTCTTTGTAATGATCCTATTTGTTGAGTCGAGAATGGTCTTGTATGAACCTGCCATACTAGATAAGGTGATGACGTCGCACCGATCAATGAATTCCTCCACCACGTCATCTTTTAGATCGGGGAAGTAATAACGGGGTCATTTCCGGCCTGTTCCCTACATGGAGAAGACGATCGAACAATGGCAGAAGGAAGGGTGAAGGCAAATGGAGCAAGGAAGAGCGTGCGACAGCAGTTCCAAATCGAGAGGGAAAGGCGAAGAGGCAGTGGACGGTTGCCACGGTACAAGAAGAGGCTAGTGGGGAGCGAACGGTTGCCACAGAGGTTACACACTAACGACAAGGCCGAGTGAACCGCATGCCGTATATCGCACACACCTTGATCTGGCTGGCCATTTTTTTTGTGATGCCTAATCACAAACAGTTCATCCGAGTGAACTGTATGCAGTATATCACACACACCTTCATCTGGCTGCCCATTTCTTTTGTGTTGCCTAATCACAAATAATTCATCCGAGTGAACCGTATGCCATGTATCGCACACGCCTTCATCTGGCTGCCCATTTCTTTTGATCCTCCTCATCACAAACAGATAATTGAACTGAACCGTATGCCCTTCATCACACACACAACTAAAATATGAACCGTGTTTGATGCATCCGTCTTTGCAAACGTTTTACACATATTTGACGGTTTCCATACACCACCGTTTGCGATGATTGCATCGCACACAGTTTCTCGAAGGGTCTCTGATCGTAGTGTCGCGTTAGCAGCATCCGGCGGTAGTGTCATATTGTGCTTTTGATCTCCATCTCCAAAGCATCGTCATGATCTCCATCGTCATCGGCTTGACCTCATGATCATCATCGTAGCATCGTGGTCGTCTCGCCAACAATTGCTTCTACTACTATCGCTAACTCATAGTGATAAAGTAAAGCAATTACGTGGCGTTTGCAATTCATACAATAAAGAGACAACCATAAGGCTCCTACCGGTTGCCGATAATTAACAAAACATGACCATCTCATACAATAACGTATAACTCATCACGTCTTGACCATATCACATAACAATATGCACTGCAATAACAAGTTAGACGTCCTCTACTTTGTTGTTGCAAGTTTTACATGGCTGCTACGGGCTTCTAGTAAGAACCGTTCTTACCTACGCATCAAAACCACAACGATTTTTCGGCAAGTGTGTTGTTGTAACCTTTAACAAGGACCGGCCGTAGTCACACTCAATTTAACTAAAGTTGGAGAAACTGACACCCGCCAGCCACCTGTGTGCAAAGCACGTCGGTAGAACCAGTCTCATGAACGCGGTCATGTAATATCGGTC
Source organism: Secale cereale (assembly GCA_902687465.1). Classification (NCBI taxonomy): domain Eukaryota; kingdom Viridiplantae; phylum Streptophyta; class Magnoliopsida; order Poales; family Poaceae; genus Secale; species Secale cereale. The sequence goes on along the minus strand of LR738714.1, from coordinate 149,577,552 downwards.
TAGGCCGCTTCATCCAACAATACCGCTGAATCAAAGTATGATGTTGGTGGTAAGCAGTATGACTATTATCGCCCACAACTCTTTGTGTTCTACTCGTGCATATCATCTACGCATAGACCTGGCTCATGATGCCACTGTTGGGGAATGTAGTATTTCAAAATGTTCCTACGATCACGCAAGATCTATCTAGGAGAAGCATAGCAACGAGCGGGGAGAGTGTGTCCGTGTACCCTTGTAGACCGAAAGCGAAAGCGTTTAGTAACGCAATTGATGTAGTCGAACGTCTTCACGATCCAACCGATCCAAGTATCGAACGTACGGCACCTTTGTGTTCAGCACACGTACAACACGATGACGTCCCACGAGCTCTTGATCCAGCAGAGGGTCGAGCGAGAGTTTCGGTAGCACGACGGCGTGCTGACGATGTTGATTATATGATCCGCGCAGGGCTTCGCCTAAGCACTACGACAATATGACCGAGGTGTGTAACTGTGGAGGGGGGCACCGCACACGGCTAAGAGAAGACTTGTTGTGTCTTTGGTGTGCCCCCTACCCATGTATATAAAGGAGGGAGGGAGAGAGGCCGGCCTCCTAGGGCGTGCCAAGAGTAGGGAGTCCTACTAGGACTTCCAAGTCCTAGTAGGAAACCCTTTCCTATTCGGAGTAAGAGAGAAGGAAATAGGGAAAGAGAGAGGGAGTAGGAAAAGGCAAGGGCGGTGCCGCCCCCTTCCCCTAGTCCAATTTGGACCCATGGGGGCGCACGCTACCTCCCCTTGGCCTGCCTCCTTCTCTTCTCGTATGGCCCAATAAGGCCCATTACTTCTCCCGGTGAATTCCCGTAACTCCCCAGTACTCCGAAAAATACCGGAATCACTCGGAACCTTTCCGATGTCTATATATAGCCTTCCAATATATGAATCTTTACCTCTCGACCATTTTGAGACTCCTCGTCATGTCCGCGATCTCATCCGGGACTTCGGTCATCAAATCACATAACTCATAATACAAATTGTCATTGAACGTTAAGCGTGCGGACCCTACGAGTTCGAGAACTATGTAGACATGACCGAGACACGTCTCCGGTCAATAACCAATAGCGGAACCTGGATGTTCATATTGGCTCCTAAATATTCTACGAAGATCTTTATTGGTCAAACCGCATAACAACATACGTCGTTCCCTTTGTCATCGGTATGTTACTTGCCCGAGATTTGATCGTCCGTATCTTTATACCTAGTTCAATCTCGTTACCGGCAAGTCTCTTTACTCGTTCTGTAATACATCGTCTCGTGACTAACTCATTAGTCATTTGCTTGCAATGCTTATTAAGATGTGCATTAACGAGAGGGCCCAGAGATAACTCTCCGACACTCAGAGTGACAAATCCTATTCTCGGTCTATGCCAACACCACAAACACCTTTGGAGACACCTGTAGAGCATCTTTATAATCACCCAGTTACGTTGTGACATTTGATAGCACACAAGGTGTTCCTCCGATATTTAGGAGTGGCATAATCTCATAGCCAGAGGAACATGTATAAGTCATGAAGAAAGCAATAGCAATAAAACTAAACGATCATTGTGCTAAGCTAACAGATGGGTCTTGACCATCATATCATTCTCCTAATGATGTGACCCCGTGCATCAAATGACAACAAATGTATATGGTTAGGAAACTTAACCATCTTTGATTAACGAGCTAGTGTAGTAGAGGCTTACTAGGGACACGATGTTTTGTCTATGTATCCACACATGTATCAAGTTTACGATTAATACAATTCTAGCATGAATAATAAACATTTATCATGATATAAGGAAATATAAAATAACAACTTTATTATTGCCTCTAGGGCATATTTCCTTCACCGATAGCTTAACAACGACCCGTTACGGTGGATGCCACGCGTTGGTTACCTTTGACGAAAGCACTTCCATGACGTGCCATTTATCGTCATGAAAGTGAACACTTTCGTGATGATAATTTTGGTATTATCATGGCACACTTCTATGACAGCACAGGTATGACTATCTTGATTCTGTCATAAAATCGTCATGGATGTACATGCATGACAGAAAAGGTGACCTACTGTGACAAACACGTATTATCACGGAAGTGCTTTTTTTGTAGTGGAACTTAGCTATAGGACGGGGCAAGGTCCCGCGCTACTGCTATTTTTTGACTTAACCATCGCCCGTGCAGGCCTCCCTCCTTTCTCCCCCAATTCCCCATTTCACCCTGCTTCCTCCTTGCTGCCACCGCCCGCCTCCTCGCCAACGCCCCTGCCTCCTCTCCGTCGTCGGGGCTCGTCCTCAACGCCCCTACCTCCTCCTCGTCGCTGCACCTGCTTCCTAGGAAATGACCCTTCTCCCCGACATCACGGCGCGCCTGCCTCCTTGCCTCCACCGTCTGCATCCTCACCGCCACCCCTTCCTTCGGTGCACATGCGTCCCCTCATCGCATCCAACCACCATATGTAAGTCCCCCACCCCTCCTCTCTCTAAATTTCCGCTCTCTCTCTCTCTCTAGCTAAGGGTTCTAGGGTTTAGAAATCCTAGCTATGGTTCTATAGAGATATGATACGTCTCCAACATATCTATAATTTTTTATTGTTCCATGCTATTATTTATGAAGTCTTGGATGTTTAATGGGCTTTATTATACACTTTTATATCATTTTTGGGACTAACCTATTAACCCAGAGCCCAGTGCCAGTTTCTGTTTTTCTCCTGTTTTAGGGTTTTACAGAAAAGGAAAATCATACGGAGTCCAATTGACGAGCCAATTTTTGACGATTTTTTCAGGACCAAAAGAAGACCCCCGAAGCAAAAGAGTTGGGCCTGGAGAGCCACGGGCTGCCCTCGAGGGTGGGGGCCATGCCCTGGGTAGGGGGGCACGCCCCCCTATCTCAAGGATGGCCCGTAGCTCCCCTTTACTTAGCCCCGACTCCAAAAATTCCTATAAATACTGGAACCTCCAGAAATTAACCTAGATCGGGAGTTCCGCCGCCGAAAGCCTCTGTAGCCACCGAAAACCAATCTAGACCCCGTTCCGGCACCCTGACGGAAGGGGGAAACCTCACAGGTGGCCATCTTCATCATCCCGGCGCTCTCCATGACGAGGAGGGAGTAGTCCACCCTCGGGCCTGAGGGTATGTATCAGTAGCTATGTGTTTGATCTCTCTCTCGTGTTCTTGAGATGGCACGATCTTGATGTATCGCGAGCTTTGCTATTCTAGTTGGATCTTATGATGCTTCTCCCCCTCTACTCTCTGGTAATGGATTGATTTTTCCCTTTGAAGTTATCTTATCGGATTGAGTCTTTAAGGATTTGAGAACACTTGATGTATGTCTTGCACGTGCTTATCTGTGGTGACAATGGGATATCATGTGATCTACTTGATGTATGTTCTGGTGATCAACTTGCGGGTTCCATGACCTTGGGAACCTATGCATAGGGGTTGGCACACGTTTTCGTCTTGACTCTCCGGTAGAAACTTTGGGGCACACTTTGAAGTTCTATGTGTTGGTTGAATAGATGTTTCTGAGATTGTGTGATGCATATCGTATAATCATGCCCACGGATACTTGAGGTGACAATGGAGTATCTAGGTGACATTAGGGTTTTGATTGATTTGTGTCTTAAGGTGTTATTCTTGTACGAACTATATGATAGACTGATCGTTCCTACGGACTCTTGAATAGATCGATCAGAAAGAATAACTTTGAGGTGGTTTCGTACCCTACCATAATCTCTTCGTTTGTTCTCCGCTATTAGTTACTTTGGAGTGACTATTTGTTGCATGTTGAGGGCTAGTAATATGATCCAGTTACATTATCCTTGTTGAGAGAACTTACACTAGTGAAAGTATGAACCCTAGGCCTTGCCTACTATCATTGCAATACCGTTTATGCTCACGTTTACCACTTGCTACCTTGCTGTTTTTTATATTTTTAGTTAACAAAAACCTATATCTACCATCCATATTGCACTTGTATCACCATATCTTCGCCGAACTAGTGCACCTATACAATTTACCATTGTATTGGGTGTGTTGGGGACACAAGAGACTCTTTGTTATTTGGTTGCAGGGTTGCTTGAGAGAGACCATCTTCATCCTATGCCTCCCACGGATTGATAAACCTTAGGTCATCCACTTGAGGGAAAATTGCTACTGTCCTACAAACCTCTGCACTTGGAGGCCCAACAACGTCTACAAGAAGAAGGGTGCGTAGTAGACATCAAGATACTAGTTCTATGGTCCATATAGTTAAATAAATTTAGTTAAATGATTAATGTGTTGATGAAATCGCTAGGTTTAATCTACAATTGCAAAACAATAGCTTTGGTGAATTCAAAATTTAGAAAATAGTGTTGTGAATTAAAAATGTGGATCTAGATTTCAGAAAATATGTTGATGAAATAGCTAGATTCTAATGTTCCTATTTTTTCTAGGAATTTAGGATTTAATTTGCTCCAATGAAACATGAATTTATCTAGGACAGAAAATTTAACTAGGAATTTTTTCGGTATTTGGGGATTTAGGGTTTCGGTAGTATCACTATTATAGGGTTCATAATTTACATAGGAATCAAATTAGGACATTAGTTATTTTGAAACCTTGGATTAAAATTTCCTAGTACTAAAATGTCCTAGAAATCAAATTTGGAGTGTATGAACCCTAAGATTTCTATTGTTCATAGTGATTTAGGGAAAAGTAGTAGGATTTTTTGATGTGCCAAATTCTAGAAAATGATGTTGGTTTTTGTATTTTCCATATATATATATATATATATATATATATATATATATATATATATATATATATATATATATATATATATATATATATATGATTTCCCAAATATTGGCTTTATTTCTGCAATATGGTGTTGAGCTGTTGTATTTGCCATACATATACGATGTGCCAAATGTTGGCTTTATTTCTGCAATATGATCTTTGCAGGTATTCTCACTCTGACTCGTCGTTGTTTTACCAAAATTTTGATTCATTTATTTTCTGGCAAATTTCAGGCGCTCGATATGTCCACTTTTTAGCAAAGGTCATGCCGAAATTTTAGGTGAATTTCGGCATGACTTATGCTAGAAAGTAGGACACATCGAGTGTCTGAGAATTGTCGGGACGATAAGGAAATGGCATTTCGGAAAACCATAGGCCTTTTTATGTCTTCATTAATTTTATTATAGTTTGAGAATTAAACGAGCAAACTTACCTGTACATAGAAAACATTTCGAACAATGATGAAGCCGGGGCTTCTGATCATCATGAGGTTGATCCCTTACAGGGTAAACACGACTATCTTGACTTTTTGTGTGCTTAGGGAGAACAAGGTCTGGGGGTGCTATTGGCACCGACCACAAGACCGTCACCACCATCGGCACCGATGGCACCAACATCGGTCCGGAGACTGGGGCCAAAGCACCGGGGCCGAAGCAGAAGAGTTCGAGGACACCACATCTTAACAAGCTTGGCACCGGCAAAATCATGATCACGGAGATGCACCCCAGGACATTTGAGTCTCTATTGTCGGAGGAATCTCGCAAGAACTACGACAACCAAATCGGATGCATCCTACGGGATGTTGCGAGCATCATCGCCACGGATTTAAGGGCCAAACCAAAAAATATGGAGCACCTCCTCCTAACGAGGTTGCACCAGAGATACCATTTCCCCTGCCGGGCTGACGGAAAAGACCCGTGGGCTGATGATGCCATGAAGAAGATAAACAACCACGCCATGGGGAAGTTCAGCGATGAATTGTTCGCCTGGAAAACCAGGGTGAAACGATCGATTGACAATAAGGAACCCTACGATAAGATTAAAGAGGAAAATTCCACACTTTCGCAAGAGAACTATGAAATATTTAAGGAAACATGCGCTACCGAAGATGCCAAGCGTATGCCCGAGAAATTCAAGGGGCTTCAGCTAAGGAAAACTTGGAACCACCGCCTCAGAAGCCGTGGTTACCTTGGTAAGAAACCCATATGGGATAAGGACGACGCCGAACGTGAAGCTGCGGGGATCCCAGACCCCTTAGCGGAGTTCATCGACTAGTTGGAGCATGACTTCATCAGGGCTCGGTAAAATTGGAACAGAGTAAAAAAGATTTTCTGCATGGACAAGCCCACGAGGAAGTTGATGACAATACTGATAATTACCACCTTAATTATATTAGTTTTGATCAATTCGACTACACATTATAGTAACATTTCTAAACGGTTAACGTTCCTTTTGCAGAAAGATCAACACAACAAGCTTGTAGCCGAAAGCGACTCGTCCACTCAATCGTCGGCAAGGCCCAAGTGGGACACCCCTCTCAATCGGGCCATGAACATACTGAAGGGACTTCCTGAGGGCCAACGGCCGCAGTATGGACATGTGCACGGCATCGGAGGCGGCGGCACATGGAAATACTACTACCATAAGGACCTGGAGGACAGAAGGCAAAGAAGGAAGTGTAGTCAGGTGAACATCGATGAGAAGGTGGCAGTTGCGGTCGACAAATGAGCAACTAAGACCCAAGAAGTCATGAAATCTGAGTTGGTCAAAGTGGCAGCTGAGGCCCAACAAGCCCTTAGATCTGAGATGGTCAAACGGGCATTCAATGCATCAGTAGCTGCCTGCAAAGACAAATTGGCATCTTCGGTTACTGCCTTGGTTCCGGTTGTTTACCACTGGACGAAGAATAAGCCAGACAAAGGGTCACAAGACTTTCTGACGCCCGGCTTCATTAAGAGCAACTCGATAGCACCTACTACCGCTACCGCACAAGGACCCACACCCGTTCATAGCGGCCCATCATCCATCTCTCGCGTGCGAGGTAGGGATTCGACTTTGCCCAAGTCGCCCCCCTCACGGTAATTACACGCCGCATCAACATATCTATAATCTTCTGCTTGTGTTGCCATTTGTATGTCTGATGCCGCATACATGTCTTTACAGGCCGACAAAACCCCGTGCACCATATTATACATGATCAATGGCTAGAAGGTGGATGTGGTAACCGTGACGATACAGAAGCCCAACGAATGCTTGTTCCACGGCTAGCCAATCCGCGTTGGCACCTTCAGGGTTTCCTTGGCAAGTGTCAAAGCGGGCCACGAGGATTTGGCACCTCCAGTACGGCTCGTGGGAGAGGATGACGATACCCCGACGTGGATTGGACGATGTAAGGGTTGGATGCTACTGTGGGCGAAGAATCTTCTTCGTGTGGAGGCGGCCCAGAGCACACCAACGACAACATCACATCAACAAGGTATGAACACAACCCCTCCCATGCAATTACCAGCGCCTGATCACGTGTCAGTTGAGACCGGCGGATGACGCAAGGAAGGGGTCAAATAGTAGATGATGGAATCATCGTCGTGAACCAAGAAATGAATGATGAGATAGAGCAGGAGGACCATCTTCGTTTCCTCAATACCGGCGCCTATGACGCCGGAGAAATGATGAGTCAGCCAAATGACTCGGGCTATGAGCTTGCGGACAAGGAGATGGGTGATGTGCCCGGGCAGGAACCTCCTAGCAAGGTTGAATGCAAGAAGTATCTCTTCATGCATTCCTCACATGACACGCCTGCAGATGCCCCCTCAACGAAGGGTCAGCTAGCTGAGGGTTGTATAGTGCTTAGCCCGACAACATTGGTGGTGGGGTTAAAGAAGGGTCTAGAAGGTCTGCCCAAGAAAAAGGAGAGGAGGAGACCACCAAAGAAAGGCTCTGTTGCCTACAAACATGCCAAAGCTTCTAGCAGCCAGTCGGCAAAACCGACCAACTTTGCAGACCATGTACCAGTCATAGGTGCAGTGATGTTCCATGTTGCGGGCCAATCGATCCTGCGCAGAAACCACTGGAGGCCATATCAGGGGATCTCAGGAGACTGCACAACAGTGTGCTATCGGTTGACAAAAGCCTTCTTGCCTCGAAGGATCCAGGATATCTGCTTTGCGCGGTTTGTGTGCCTTGATGACCCACAGGTATAGGGGATCTATCGTAGTCCATTCGATAAGTAAAGTGTTGAACCCAATGAGGAGCATAAGGAAATGACAAGCGGTTTTCTGCAAGGTATTTTCTGCATGCACTGAAATTGTCGGTAACAAATAGTTTTGTGATAAGATAATTTGTAACGGGTAACAAGTAAGAAGTGTAACAAAGGTGCAGCAAGGTATCCCAATCCAATCTGTAGCAAAGGATAATCCAGGATGAACTCTTATATAAAGCAAAGCGCTCCCGAGGACACATGGGAATTATTGTCTAGTTAGCTTTCATCATGCTCATATCATTCATGTTCGATACTTTGATAATTTGATATGTGGGTGGACCGGTGCTTGGTTGTTGTCCTTACTTGGACAAGCCTCCCACTTATGATTAACCCCTCTCGCCAGCATCTGAAACTACCAAAGAAGAATTAAGATAAATCTAACCATAGCATAAAACAAGTGGATCCAAATCAGCCCCTTACGAAGCAATGCATAAACTAGGGTTTAAGCTTCTGTCACTCTAGCAACCCATCATCTAGTTATTACTTCCCAATTACTCCCCCTAGACCTAAATAATGGTGAAGTGTCATGTAGTTGACGTTCACATAACACCACTAGAGGAGAGGCAACCTAAATACCATCAAAATATCGAACGAGTACCAAATTCACTTGATTACTTACAACAAGAATTCTCCCATGTCCTCAGGAACAAACATAACTACTCACAAAGCATATTCATGTTCATAATCAAAGGGGTATTGAGTAGCATCAATGATCTGAACGTATGATATTACACCAAATAAACCAACTAGCATCAACTACAATGAGTAATCAACACTACTAGCAACCCAAAGATATCAATCTGAGGTTTTGACACAAAGATTGAACACAAGAGATGAACTAGGGTTATAGAGGAGATGGTGTTGGTGAAGATTGACCCTCCCTCAATGAGAGGATAATTTGTGATGACAATGGCTTTGATTTCCCCCTCCCGGAGGGAAGTTTCCCTGGCAGAATAGCTCCGTCGGAGCCCTAGATTGCTTCTGCCCAGATACCGCCTCGAAACGGCGGCGCTTCGCCCCGAAAGCTTCCTTATGATTTTTTCTAGGTCAAAACCCCTCATATACCAGAAGATGGGCGTCAGATGATGGCCAGGGGGCCCACGACTCATTGAGGCGCGCCCACAAGGGATAGGGCGCGCCCAGGGGGTCCCCTTCTATTGTTTCTTCGCCTATTTTTTTAATATATTCCAAGTAATTCTCCGTAAATTTTTAGGACCCTTGGAGTTGTGAAGAATAGGTATGTAAGATTTGCTCCTTTCGGGTCTAGAATTCCAGCTGCCGGCATTCTCCCTCTTCATGTAAATCTTGTAAAATAAGAGAGAGAAGGCATAAGTATTGTACCATAATGTAGAATAACTGTCCATAATGCAATAAATATCGACATAAAAACATGATGCAAAATGGACGTATCATGCCTCAGGGGAAGTGCTACGTCGACACACTACCCGCGGAGGTGTTCTTCCTACAGTTTGATCATATCTTTCAGATGTTTCTCACGAGGTGGCTCAATTTTATAATCGTCTGCCTTTTTGCGCTACATATGAGCTTCAGCATCAGGAGAGAACAAGTCAAGCTAATCTGTGTGGCAGATCCTTACTACATGCACGAGTCCTTCTTGAGTCTCGACGACTTTGAGCGTAAAGACACTAGGGACTACATTGAAAATTTCATGATAATTAATAAAATTGGGAAACGATTCTCCTACCTTATCATCCAATGTAAGTTTTTGCTGGAAAACCCTTCCGTACATTTCAATCGTTCCGCCTCACTCATATGGAGAATAATTTGACGTGTTTTCCCCCATCAACGAGCGTGTCGTCCTTATCATTATTTACCCGTGAGTCTCCCACATAGTGTATTTTGACTCGTCCAAAAACTACAAGAAGAAGGACTACAACCACATAATGGATATTCTAGATGAGGCTCTCCACTACTTCAGAATGAGGGGTGGCCACCTCTTGATCAGGAAACAAAGGAATAAGAGGCCAGGTTTCGTTCATAAAACTAACTTCTACAACATCCATCAACTGACATCTAGCAAGAACGATGGATTCTACCTCCTCCATCTCATGATGGAGTTCAGAAGGGATCACCAAAGCTTTGCATGAAAACCAGCAATGATGATCATATCTGCAAATGGGTACAATCCCTAGGAGAAGAACTGGATTATAAAAGCAGAGATCACTTCAATCGCATCCAGAGGGACATTGCAACGGTCATCATAAAGAAGTCATCAAAGAGAAGCGAGTTTTCCACCATGGCTCTATATCGTGAGCTGACGTCCGAACTCGCATATTGCCTGCAACGTCAGGACCTAACGCCGTTCAAGAAGCTAGGGTGCATCCTTCCAGATCTTTTTGAATGGAACTTCAAATGATTGACGATGCCGATGATGATGCGTCGGTTGATCTTAATTATACTTCCTGTAGCGATGAAACTTTGTGATGTCAACGGTCATGCTAAACTTGCGTAATGCTTGTTTATTTGTTTGGGTACGATGACATGCGTACATCTAGTTAATTAGTTTGGGTACAATGAACGTGTGTTTATTATTTATGTTTACTATATGTTGAATCTGTTTGCTAACCCTTTCTTTTTGTGTTGCTAAAGTATATTATGTTGCATATTATTGTTGATTCCCTTGATGAAGATGCATCTCTAACAGGTACATATATCCTTGATGATGAAGAAGTGCTATGTTGCATACATAGGGAAAGTATCGGGGGTGTACGATGAGTGGCCTGAGTGTCAGGCCCAAGTGGAGCAGTTCTCGGGCGCCAGCCATAAAGGGTTTGATAGCAGACAAGAAGAAGAACCGAGTTACTTGAGGTTCATGCTAGCATGAGAGAGGAATCATAAAAGCTGCCTCATGTACTGCATTGTTCCGCTCTCAATCATAGTGATATATCTTCTCTTCTATATCATTGTTTAGATGGATGATGGTGTAGTTGCAAGTATTCGAGACATGTCAAAACATGTATCGCTATTTCGAGAGGATGACGAGAGACATCGTTCGTGTTCGATGATGATTATGATGATGACACGATTTGATGAGACTATTTGTATATGTATGATATGATTAGATTTGTATGAGTATGATATGATTATATTTGTATAAAACCTGTAAAAATGCAAACCAAACTTGTTGCAGAAAAAGTCTGAAAATAATAACAGTAGCGAGGGGTTTGTGTGTAGCAGCAGTGAGCTTTTAGCAGTAGCGTGCTTTATGATGACGCGCTGCAACTATTAGCAGCAGAGGGCTTATATTGAATGTGCTACTAATACCTATGATAGCAGTAGCGCGGGGAAAAGCGTCCTACTGCTAAAAGTTAGTTGTGCCGCCGTAGCAGTAGCGTGCACACCCGGGCTACTGATAGCCCTTTTACCCGCGCTACTGATAGGCTTTTTCCTAGTAGTGTAAGCTAGTGACATTGTCATTAATGGCAAGCATCCTATGAGTTCCTTGTCCGTAGGGGATCTTGGTGGGCATCCACACTGTTTTATCCACCCTAACCATGACACATGTATTTGTCTCGTGTGATGGTGTTTCATAGATCGCATGGGCTCGCACTCGTGAGGCGGTTTCTGCTCCCAAAGGCCCTTGGGTGCCTTGAGCTTCCTACAACCACCCGTCCAATGGATCAATGATTTGTGCAAGGAGCACCAAATGGCTTGGTCCTTGTGAGTGCCCATTCTCCTAGGCTTCTCGTAGGGTAAGACTCCCGTTAGGAATTTGCGGAGAGCCATGACATGCCTCTTGTTTGGATTTGTCTTCCCGGGGTTTTGACACCCCATGGGGCGTTTACCTTCATGGGTGTTGAGATTTTAGCAGTGCGAGCGAGGCCTGATGCCCTCTATGACATCACCTTTACGTGATAGGATCTTGGGTAGCTCGCATCTTGTACTTCAGTGGTTCCCTTCTTGCCGATGAGCTTGACTCACAGTCCCCTTCAAGTTCGCGGAGGTGCGGCGGTGTTGCGTCTCTTTTTCATATGTCCATCACAAGTTGAGCAAAACCTAGTTACGCCACCCTTCACATGATCATGAAAACCCTCCTGGGGTTGGGCACTTCATTGGTGCGCATTACCTGCAGGTGGTTCCCTTGTTGGGTTGTTGCAAAGAAGTGGTGCTCCCACATATGGTGGAAAGGGGCAAGGTGCAAACCCAGTATGGGTGGAGCCACGGGCCTCCTAATGGCGGGAAGGAAAGCTAGGGGTGAAGTTGGCATGGTACGATGGCCCTCCTACCGGGGCCAACTCTGGAGACATCTCGTGGTCCAGCTGAAGTGGTTGCGATGGCAGAGTCTGATTTGGACGTTCCCCTAGGTTTGGTGGTGGAAAATGTCCTGGCCATAGACCAAGATCGGCGATGGCGGTTTGGAGCAGATTAACAAAAGATCGTGGAGCTAATGTTGACATCTTGCATGTTAACGAGTACTCACAAAGAGGAGGCAAGGGAGTGAGGGTCATGTTCCACTATTGTAGCGAGAGAGGCGGAGCTCCCCACGGTGAGGCGGCCTTAGGCTCACATGCCCGTGGGAATTTTGGTTGGTGGCAAAGCCGACGAGGCCGAGAGTAAGCTACAAAACATATGGAGCGATGAGCCCTTCGTGAGGGTAGCAATGTTATGGGTCTGTTGAAGGACAACCTCGTCGAACACTGTGTTGATGGGTTGAGTGGTGTGGACAGCGGTCACCCCTTCTTGGGCATGGCGCTCACTTTGGGCTCTTCCTCTTTCACGACGTCCTTCTTGTTCGACCATGTCATTAAAGTTTTTTCCATAGATGCCTTGGCTTCTCTCGAGTCTCGCTTTGGGGCCATCTAGTTGCGGTGATCATGGTGGCTTCTCACGCACAACGAGGATTTCTCATGGTCGGCACTAATCTTGGTGTTCAAGAATCAACTTTCAACTAAGGGTATCTGATGACCCACAAGTGTAGGGGATCTATCGTAGTCCTTTCGATAAGTAAGAGTGTCGAACCCAACGAGGAGCAGAAGGAAATGATATGCAATTTTCAGTAAGGTATTTTCTGCAAGCACTGAAATTATAGGTAACATATAGTTTTGTGATAAGGTAATTGGTAGCAAGTAACAAAAGGTAAAAGTAAATAAGGTGCAGCAAGATGGCCCAATCCTTTTTGTAACAAAGGACAAGCCTGGACAAACTCTTATATGAAGGAAAGTGCTCCCGAGGACACATGGGAATTATCGTCAAGCTAGTTTTCATCACAATCATCTGATTCGCGTTCGGTACTTTGATAATTTGGTATGTGGGTGGACCGGTGCTTGGGTGCTGTCCTTACATGGACAAGCCTCCCACTTATGATTAACCTCTAATTCAAGCATCCGCAACTACAAAAGAAATATTAAGGTAAACCTAACCATAGCATGAAACAAGTGGATCCAAATCAGCCCCTTACGAAGCAACACATAAACTAGGGTTTAAACTTCTGTCACTCTAGTAACCCATCATCTACTTATTTCTTCCCAATGCCCTTCCTCTAGGCCCAAACAATGGTGAAGTGTCATGTAGTCGACATTTACATGACACCACTAGAGGAGAGACAACATACATCTCATCAAAATATCGAACGAATACCAAATTCACATGACTACTTATAGCAAGACTTCTCCCATGTCCTCAGGAACAAAAGAAACTACTCTCAAGACATAATATTGTTCATGATCAGAGGGGTATTAATATGCATAATGGATTTGAACTTATGATCTTCCACATAATAAACCAACTAGCATCAACTACAAGGAGTAATCAACACTACTAGCAACCCACAGGCACCAATCTAAGGTTTGGGTACAAAGATTGGATACAAGAGATGAACTAGGGTTTGAGAGGAGATGGTGCTGGTGAAGATGTTGATGAAGATAACCCTCCCCAAGATGGGAGAGTTGTTGGTGATGACTGCGGTGACGATTCCCCCCCCCCCCCCC
>LR738714.1:149452406-149563408 GCA_902687465.1 Secale cereale | reverse complement strand
CCCCCCGGAGGGAAGTATCCTCGGCAGAACAGCTCTGCCGGAGCCCTAGATTGGTTTCCGCCAAGGTTCCACCTCGAGATGGTGGCATCTGGTCCCGCAAGCCTCCTTCTAATTTTTTCCAGGTCAAAACACCTCATATAGGAGAGGATGGGCATCAGGGGGCCCACGAGGAAGGGGGCGCGCCCCCCACCCTCGTGGACAGGTGGTGGCCCCCCTCGTGATCTTTCTTCGCCAGATATTTTTTATATTTTCTGAAATGATATCCTGTGAAGTTTCGGAGCTTTTTGAGTTGTCCAGAATAGGTTTCCAGAGTTTGCTTCTTTTCCAGCCCAGAATTCCAGCTGCCGGCATTCTCCCTCTTCATGTGAACCTTGTAAAATAAGAGAGAAAAGGCATAAGTATTGTGGCATAACGTGTAATAACAGCCCATAATGCAATAAATATCAACATAAAAGCTTGATGAAAAATGGACGTATCAACTCCCCCAAGCTTAGACCTCGCTTGTCCTCAAGCGAAAGCCGATATCGAAATATATGTCCACATGTTTAGAGATAGAGGTGTCGCTAAAAACAAAATATGGACATGAGGGCATCATGATCATTCTCATAACAGCAACATATATATATATATATATATATATATATATATATATATATATATATATATATATATTGTCATATGATTCTTATGCTAAAGTAACAATTCATTCACAATATCGAGCATGAATCATAAACTTCATTGAAAACCAACAAACTATGATCTCGGTCATTGAAGCAATTGCAATTTATCGTAACATCGGAAAGAGTCAATATAAGAGCTTTTCAGCAAGCATACATACTCAACTATAATATAGTCTTTCACAATTGCTCACACTCACGCAATACTTATGGTTATGGAGTTTTAATCGGACACAGAGAAAGATAGGGGCTTATGGTGTTGCCTCCCAACCTTTTACCTCAAGGGTAATGTCAACAGTAATAGACCATGAAAACTTAAATCCAAGTGGGTATATATGTTAGGATCTTTCCAACACAATGTGCTTGCCAAAGGATAAAATGTAGAAAGGAAAGGTGAATCTTACATTGACTCTTATAAGGCAAGAATAAAAGATAGGCCCTTCGCTGAGGGAAGTAGAGGTTATCATGTGCTTTTATGGTTGGATGCACAAAGTCTTAGCG
Source organism: Secale cereale (assembly GCA_902687465.1). Lineage (NCBI taxonomy): Eukaryota > Viridiplantae > Streptophyta > Magnoliopsida > Poales > Poaceae > Secale > Secale cereale. The sequence goes on along the minus strand of LR738714.1, from coordinate 149,562,230 downwards.
CAAAAGAACGTCACTTTATATTGCCACCTATGATAAGGACCTTTATTATGCAAGCCGTCGCTTTTATTACTTCCATATCACAAGATCATATAAAGCTTATTTCCTCCACACTAATAAATCATACATATATTAGCGAGTTTGCAACATGACAACTTACTTGGAAGGATATTACTCAATCCATAGGTAGGTATGGTGGACTCTCATGGAAAAACTGGGTTTAAGGATGTATGGAAGCACAAGTAGTATCTCTACTTGGTGCGAGGAGTTTTGGCTAGCATGAGGGGGAAAGGCAAGCTCAACATGTTGGATGATCCATGACAATATACTTTATTTCGGATATAAGAAGACATAACCATTATGTTGTCTTCCTTGTCCAACATCAACTCTTTAGCATGTCATATTTTAATGAGTGCTCACAATCATAAAAGATGTCCAAGATAGTATATTTGTATGTGAAGCCTCTCTTTCTTTATGTCTTCCTATTAATTGCAACGATGACCAAAACTATGTTTGCCAACTCCCAACAACTTTTATTCATCATACTCTTTATATGTGAAGTCATTACTTCCCATAAGATCAATATGATCTCTTGATATATTATTTTTTATTCATTTTCTTTTATTCTATCATGACCAAAGTGAGGAAATCACGCCCTTAACTCAACACTAATCTTTATTATATAGCTCACGGACTCGATTACAAAGGGTAAAGATCATAAAGAAAAAGCTCACAACTAGATCATGCTAACTTTATTCGACTAGATCAAGATACTACCAAAAGGATCGAATCTAAGAAAAACGGTAAAGATAGGAGTGATGGTGATACGATACCGGGGTCACTCCCCCAAGCTTGGCAGTTTCCAAGGGGAGTGCCCATACCCATATGATTATGTCTCCGTAGGGGTGGTGATGATGGAGTTGAAAGTAGTGACGCCAGATCATCATATATCGAGCATAGGAGATCCTCCAACTTGCAGATAATACCTTTGAGTGCAGCCATATACTGCTTCAACAAAATATTTTCACTTGTGAGATACTTGTTTTGAATTTGAGCTAACTCAATCATCTTGAAACTTCAACCTCAGTTGAAGTAAAGAGGTTGGGAAGAGGTGGATGGATGTCTTCTTCTCCCTTTGCCGGAGCCTGATCTTTCACCGCCTTCTTGATTCTCTTCTCCTTGTTGATCTCCTCGGGTCCTTCCCTCTTCAGATCTATCTTCATTAGCCAAGCATCGTTGCCTTCATTGTTGGAGGAAGGAGACGACATGGTGACTGGCTTCGTCAACCCTAGCAGAAAATAGCTCGAAACAAGAACAGAGGATTTTTGCGTGATCCAGAGGTCAAAACCTTCGGAGGTATATATAATGAATTTTTACTGACCAAAAGGAGTAACATACAAGAAATCGGAGTCCGGGAGGCACACGAGGTGCCCACGAGGCAGGGGCGCACCCTCCACCCTCGTGGATGCCTCGTGTCTCTTCCAGACTGCCACTTATTTTTCTATTTTTCTAAACATTCCAAAACGGTGAAAAATTGCCTTTAGAACTGTTTTGGAGTCGGTTTACTTACCGTACCACATACCTCTTCCTTTTCGGAGTCTAAATCATTATGGAAAGTGTCCCTTATGTATTCCTCCGGTGTTACGGTCTCGATAACATTGGTTTCAACGTGTATAGGGTTACCTGAGATATAATGTTTGATTCTTTGACCGTTCACCACCTTCGGATTTGTGCCTTCGAAGTTCTTGATTTTTATGGCACCAAAACGATAGACCTCCTCGATAACGTAAGGTTCTTCCCATTTAGAGAGAAGTTTTCCTGCAAAAGAATCTTAAACGAGAGTTGTATAGCAATACATAATCACCTACATTAAACTCATGCTTTTGTATCCTTTTGTCATGCCATCTTTTAACTTTTTCTTTAAACAGCTTGGCATTCTCATAGGCCTGGGTTCTCCATTCATCAAGATAGCTAATGTCAAATAACCTATTCTCACCGGCCAGTTTGAAATCATAATTGAGCTCTTTAATAGCCCAATATGCCTTATGTTCTAGCTCAAGAGGTAAGTGACATGCTTTTCCATATACCATTTTATATGGAGACATGCCCATAGGATTTTTGTATGCAGTTCTATAGGCCCATAATGCATCATCAAGTTTCTTGGACCAATTCTTTCTAGACCTATTAACTGTCTTTTGCAAAATTAATCTCAACTCTCTATTACTTAGTTCTACTTGACCACTAGTCTGTGGGTGATAAGGGGATGCAATTCTATGATTTACATCATACTTTGCAAGCATTTTATGGAAAGCACCATGAATAAAGTGTGAACCACCATCAGTCATTAAGTATCTAGGGACTCCAAACCTCGGAAAAATAACTTCTTTAAGCATCTTAATAGAGGTGTTATGATCAGCACTACTAGTTGGAATATCTTCTACCCACTTAGTAACGTAATCAACAGCAACTAGAATATGCGTGTACCCATTGGAGGAAGGGAACGGACCCATATAATCAAAGCCCCAAACATCAAATGGTTCAATAACAAGTGAATAATTCATAGGCATTTCTTGATGTCTGCTAATATTACCTATTCTTTGACATTCATCACAAGATAAGACAAACTTACAAGCATCCTTGAAGAGAGTAGGCCAATAAAAACCAGATTGCAATACCTTATGTGCAGTTCTATCTCCAGCATGGTGTCCTCCATAAGCTTCGGAGTGGCACTTGTGTAGGATCTGTTCATGTTCATGGTCAGGTACACAACATCTAATAATACCATCTACTCCTTCTTTATAAAGATGTGGGTCATCCCAAAAGTAATGTCTCAAATCATAGAAGAACTTTTTCTTTTGCTCATATCTGAAGCTAGGAGGTATAAACTTAGCAACAATATAATTAGCATAATCAGCATACCATGGAGCAATACAAGAAGTATTTACGACAGCTAATGGTTCATTAGGAAAGCTATCATCAATAGGTTGTGGGTCATCAAGTATATTCTCTAGCCTAGACAAGGTATCTGCCACGGGGTTCTCAGCTCCCTTTCTATCAATAATATGCAAATCAAACTCTTGCAGCAAGAGAACCCATCTAATAAGTCTAGGTTTAGCATCTTTCTTTTCCATAAGGTATTTGATAGCAGCATGATCAGTGTGAATAGTTACTTTAGAATAAACAATATAAGGTCTAAACTTATCACAAGCAAATACAACTGCTAAAAATTCTTTCTTAGTAGTAGCATAATTTCTCTGGGCACTGTCTAGAGTTTTACTAGCATATTGGATAACATTCAATTTATTATCAACTCTTTGTCCTAGAATAGCACATACAGCATAAGCACTAGCATCGCACATAATCTCAAAGGGTAAATTCCAGTCAGGAGGCTGGACAATAGGTGCAAAGATCAATGCTTTCTTAAGTATTTCAAATGCTTCTAGACAATAATCATCAAAGATAAAATGAATATCTTCTTGTAAGAGATTAGTCAGAGGCCTAGATATTTTGGAGAAGTCCTTTATGAACCTCCTATAAAACCCGGCATGACCAAGGAAACTTCGTATACCTTTGATGTCCTTGGGGCACGACATATTTTCAATAGCATCAACTTTAGCCTTGTCAACTTCAATACCTCTTTCGGAAATTTTATCTCCCAAGACAATGCCTTCATTAACCATAAAGCGGCACTTCTCCCAATTCAAGACAAGATTAGTGTCTTCACATCTCTGCAAAACTCAATCAAGGTTGCTTAAGCAATCATCAAAACAAGTTCCGTAAACGGAGAAGTCATCCATGAAAACCTCAACAATCTTTTCACAAAAATCAGAGAATATAGCCATCATGCATCTTTGAAAGGTACCAGGTGCATTACATAAACCAAAAGGCATACATCTAAAAGCATAGGTACCGAAAGGACAAGTAAAAGTGGTCTTTTCTTGATCCCCTTTTCACACAGGTATTTGAGAGAAACCAGAATAACCATCTAGAAAGCAAAAATGAGTATGTTTGGATAACCTTTCTAGCATTTGATCAATAAAAGGCAAGGGGTAATGATCTTTCTTAGTAGCTTTATTTAATTTGCGGAAATCAATTACCATCCTATAACCTGTAACAATTCTTTGCGGGATCAATTCATCTTTATCATTAGGAACAACAGTCATACCTCCCTTCTTAGGGACACAATGGACATGACTTACCCACTGGCTATCCGCAACTGGATAGAGTATACCTGCCTCTAGAAGCTTTAGTATTTCCTTCCTTACCACTTCTTTCATCTTAGGATTTAACCGTCGTTGATGATCAATAACTAGTTTAGCATTTTGTTCCAGTTTTATCTTGTGTTGGCATAAAGTGGGACTAATGCCCTTAAGATCATCCAGAGTATATCCAATAACAGCACGATGCTTCTTTAGAGTTTTCAATAATTTTTCCTCTTCCTGCTCTAAAAGGTTAGCACTAATAATAACAGGATATATCTTCTTTTCATCAAGACAAACATACTTAAGATTATCAGGTAAAGGTTTAAGTTCAAATACGGGATCACCCTTGGGTGGAGGAGGATCACCTAGGATTTCAAAAGGCAAGTTATTTTTCAATACGGGTCCCTGATTAAAGAATATTTCATCTATTTCCCTTCTGTCGTTCGTATGCATATCATTTTCATGATCTAGCAAATATTGTTCTAAAGGATCATTAGGAGGCACAGCAATTGAAGCAAGACCAATAATTTCATCCTTACTAGGTAATTCTTTATCAAGGGGTTGTCTACGAAATTTAGCAAAGTTAAAATCATGAGATATATCCCCTAAACCAACAGTAACAATATCTTTCACGCAGTCTATCTTAGCATTAACAGTATTCAAGAAGGGTCTACCAAATATAATGGGACAAAAATCATCTTGTGGGGAACCAAGAACAAGAAAATCAGCAGGGTATTTAACTTTCCCACACAAGACTTCAACATCTCTTACAATCCCAATTGGTGAAATAGTTAGCAAGTTTAATAGTAACATATATACCTTCTAGCTCAACGGGTGCAATATCGTGCATAATTTCATCATATAAGGATATAGGTATTACACTCACACTAGCATCTACGTCACATAAACCATGATAGCAATGATCTCCAATTAGAGATAACAGGCAAGCCTACAACAGGTCTATGTTTATTCCTAGCATCGGGTTTGGCTATTCTAGCAGCTTCCTCTTGGAGGTAAATAACATGTCCATCTAAATCTTCAACCAAGAGATCTTTAACCATAGCAACACTAGGTTCAACTTTAATTTTCTCAGAGGGTGTAGGTGTTCTATTAGTACTCTTACGAACCATAGTTGAAGCTTTAGCATGATCCTTAATTCTAACAGGGAAAGGTGGTTTAACAGGAACAACATGATCAACATTATAAGTGATAATCTTTTGTTCAACTTTAACAGGTTCAACTACTTTTACTTCAATGGGAGGATGGTATTTAAACCACTTCTCCTTAGGAAGATCAACATGATTAGCAAATGATTCACAGAAAGAGGCCACTATCTCAGAGTCAAGTCCATATTTAGTGCTAAACTCACGGAAAACATCGGTATCCATAAAAGCTTTAACACAATCAAACTTAGGGTCATACCTGACTCCTTACCTTCGTTGAGATCCCAATCTTCAGAGTTGTGTTTAATTCTTTCCAATAAATCCCATTTGAATTCAATAGTACTCATCATAAAAGAGCCAGAACAAGAAGTATCGAGCATGGAGCGATTATTGAGAGAAAGCCGAGCATAAAAAATTTGAATGATCATTTCTCTTGAGAGGTCATGATTGGGGCATGAATATAACATTGACTTAAGCCTCCCCCAAGCTTGAGCGATGCTTTCTCCTTCGCGAGGCCAAAAATTATAGATATAATTACGACCACGATGAACCTGGTGCATAGGGTAAAACTTCTGATGAAATTCCAACTTCAGACGATTATAGTTCCATGATCCAATATCATCACATAGCCTAAACCATGTCAATGCATCTCCCTTCAAAGATAAAGGGAAGACCTTTGTTCTTGATAACATCCTTGGGCATACCTACAAGCTTAAATAATCCACAAACTTCATCCACATAGATTAGGTGTAAATCGGGATGCAGTGTTCCGTCTCCTGTAAAAGGATTATCTAGTAGTTTCTCTATCATACCCGAAGGAATTTCAAAGCAAACATTTTTAGTAGGTGCAGTAGGTCGAGGAGCAACTCTTTGCTCTTCTGGTCAGGGTGAAGATACCCCGAACAAGCCCCTCAAACGATTATGAGCCATAGTAACAAGTGACAATAAATTTCAGCACACTATATAAATTTTTCCTTACCAAATTCCACTTACCAAAGGCGCTTCATTCCCCGGAAATGGTACCAGAAAAGAGTGTTGATGACCCACAAGTGTAGGGGATCTATCATAGTCCTTTCAATAAGTAAGAGTGTCGAACCCAACGAGGAGCAGAAGGAAATGATAGGCAGTTTTTAGTAAGATATTTTCCGCAAGCACTGGAATTATAGGTAACAAATAGTTTTGTGATAAGATAATTGGTAGCAAGTAACAAAAGGTAAAAGTAAATAAGGTGCAGCAAGATGGCCCAATCCTTTTAGTAACAAAGGACAAGCCTGGACAAACTCTTATATGAAGGAAAGCGCTCCCGAGAACACATGGGAATTATCGTCAAGCTAGTTTTCATCACGATCATCTGATTCGCGTTCGGTACTTTGATAATTTGGTATGTGGGTGTGAAAGCACATTTGCTCTCCGGGTGGTTTTGGTAATTAATGACAACATACTTTGTGGTTGGACTAATGCTTTTATCAAGTATGTTTCAGGAAACCCAATCACATTGGTATGGCAAGATGATTGAAGAAGTGGACCCCTCAAATGCTAAGGCAAGCATTGGCAAAAGCTCAAGACTCCATTTCTGGTTTAGTGATCAAAGATCACATTGAGTCCATAGGAAAAGCCAATACTATTAAAAGGGGATGAGGTTGTGTTGATGATCTGGTTGCTCAAGTGCTTAGTGATTTAGCTCCTTCAACTATCAGCACCTTTCACTTCTATACACACTCATAAGTAATCTCGGACAAACCGATTCTTCCAACTCAGTCCCACCGAGATGAACCACTTCAGCCATATTCCAAACCCTAGAAAAATCGGTCACATCGAGTTTGAGATCGGTCTCACCGAAACTGAACTGCCAACCTTCTGTAACCATTTCACATCATATCGGAATAACCGAGTTTGCATTATCGGTCTTACCGAGATTGACAAGATTCTGTCTTGGCTCAAATCGGTCTCACCGATAATTCATTTTCGGTCTAACCGATTCTGGCATGTTCCTATTCTTTCTCAAATCGGTCCAACCGAGTTTTCTTTCTCGGTCTCACCGAAATCTCCAACGTTCATATCAGATACACTTTCGGTCCCACCGAGATGGTATTTTCGGTCCCACCGAAAATCCCAACGTTCACTATATTTGAACTTTCGGTCTGACCGAGTTTTCACTTCGGTCTCACCGAGATTGGTCAAATGTGTGTGTAACGGTTGGATTTTGTGTGGAGGCTATATATACCCCTCCACCCCCTCCTCATTCGTGAGGAGAGCCATCAGAAAGTACCACCACTTCTACCATACACTTTCTGAGAAGTGAACCACCTACCCTTGTGTTGAGATCAAGCCATTCCATTCCTACCATATGAAACTTGATTTCTAGCCTTCCCAAGTTGCTTTCCACTCAAACCTTTCTTCCACCACAGCCATATCAGTGAGGAGAGTTGAGTGTTGGGGAGATTATCATTTGAAGCACAAGAGCAAGGAGTTCATCACCATCAACACCGTCTATTACCTTTTGGGGGGTGGTGCCTCCTAGATTGGTTAGGTGTCGCTTGGGAGCCTCCGTCTTGAGATGTGGAGTTGAACCAAGAAGTTTGTAAGGGCAAGGAGATCGCCTACTTCGTGAAGATCTACCCCGAGTAAGGCTAGTCCTCCGTGGGCGTAGTCCGTGATGGAATAGACAAGGTTGCTTCTACGTGGACCCTTCGTGGGTGGAGCCCTCCGTGGACTCGCGCAGCCGTTACCCTCCGTGGGTTGAAGTCTCCATCAACGTGGATGTACGATAGCACCACCTATCGGAACCACGACAAAAATCTCCGTGTCACCAAACTGCGTTTGATCTTCTCCATCTCTCTTTACTATATATGCAATTTACTTTCCGCTGCCCATACTCTAGAATTGCATGTGTAGTATGTTACTTGACTTGATCTTAATTGCAAAACTGCCTAAAACTTTGCACAACCAAAAGGCAGATTTTTATCTTGTCAAGTAGTCTAATCACCCCCCCCTCTAGACCTACTTCTTCGATCCTACAATTGGTATCAGAGCATTGGTCTCCATTGCTTTGGTTTACACACCATTGGAGGAAGATGGACGTGTCTACGGATGGGAGTGTTAGCCATAGAGTGCCTGTTCTCGATGGAAGGTTTTATAACTCTTGGAGGTCTGAAATGCTTAGTATCTTTAAGATGTACAATTTGTGCAAATATGTTGAGACCCCCTATGTGCCTCCATTTGATCCCTTGCACCCTACCATGGATGAAGAGCTTGATTTGCTTCGTAACCTTAGAACTGTAAATCTCATCATAAAAGGATTACCTGATGACTTGCTTAATCTTGTTACAAATTTTGAGTGTGCCTATGCTATGTGGAAATTCTTGGAAGAACTTTATCCGGACTACTCTATGAGAGGTCTTGATGAAATTCTACACAAGACTATTGAATTTGATAAGTTGCACCCCAATGATCCTAACTTTGATAAATGCTTCTTTGAGCTTCGTGATCTTATGAAAAAGAAGGGTGATCCCGGTCTTATCAATATTAGAGTTAGAAATGCTCTTGCATTGCATTCCGAAGATTATTGTTCCATTGACCAAACTAATGCAAGTACTTATCAAATTGACCTAGGTATTGATGATGAACAATCTATGGGTCAATATGATGATGAGCATGAGCATGATGATGATTACTTCGATTCGGACACCGAGCTAGACAAGGTTATGAAGAGTCTCAATCTTATGGCAAATATGAGAGACTACATGTCCGGCGGAAAAGAGTGGATTCTTGATAGTGGATGCACCGATCACATGACCGGAGACAAAGACATGTTTCGAGAGCTTGCAAAGAACGATGGTCCACGCAAGTATGTGACTTTTGGAGACAACTCCAAGGGTAAGGTACTTGGCCTTGGTAAGGTGGCCATATCTCATGATAGCTCTATTCAAAATGTCATGCTTGTAGAATCTCTTGGATACAATTTACTTTCCGTGTCTAGATTAGCTGACTTTGGATTCAATGTGCTATTCACCAAAGTAGATTGCCAAGTCTTTCGTCGTGATAATCAAAACATGGCTTTTACTGGTATTCGTAGAGGTGATCTATATATTGTTGATTTCACTAAGAAAGCACAACCTAGAGCTTGTTTCATTGCTAAATCCTCTAAAGGTTGGTTGTGGCATAGAAGGCTAGGACATGTTGGTATGCGTAATTTAGACAAGCTAATCAAAGGTGATCATATTCTTGGTGTTAAAGATGTTTTCTTTGACAAAGATAGACTTTGTAGTGCTTGTCAAGCAGGAAAACAAGTTGGTGGAAGTCATCCCGTGAAAAACATCATGACCACAAGGAGACCGCTTGAGCTTCTTCATATGGATCTCTTTGGTCCCAATGCTTACAAAAGCCTTGGTGGTAACTCCTTTGGTCTAGTTATAGTTGATGATTATTCCAGATTTACGTGGGTATTTTTCCTTGATGATAAATCGCAGGTTCAGAGGATCTTCAAGACCTTTGCCAAAAAGGCCCAAAATCAATTTGAGGTGAAGATCAAGAAAGTTCGGAGTGACAATGGAACGGAGTTCAAGAATGCCAATGTAGACTCTTTTCTCGATGAGGAAGGAATTCTACATGAGTTCTCGGCTACGTACACGCCTCAACAAAATGGAGTTGTTGAGAGGAAGAACCGAACGCTCATAGAGATGGCAAGAACGATGCTGGATGAATACAAGACACCGAAACATTTTTGGGGAGAAGCGGTCGAGACAGCTTGTCATGCTATCAACAGGCTTTATCTTCATAAGCTCCTCGGCAAGACATCATACGAGCTTCTCACCGGTAACAAACCCCAAGTAGGATACTTTCGTGTCTTTGGTTCAAAATGCTATATCCTTGATAAGCATCGTCGGTCTAAATTTGCTCCTAAATCTCATGAAGGCTTTCTTCTTGGTTATGGATCAAACTCCCACACCTACCGTGTCTACAATAATTTCACCCGAAAGGTTGAAGAGACGGTAGATGTGAAGTTTGATGAATCTAATGGCTCGCAAGTAGAGCAAATGCCTATTGATGTAGGAGACCAGGACCCATCGGAAGCAATCCAAGATTTATCTATTGGAAAGATCCGACCCATGGAAGTGAAGGAGAGTACCTCATCTACATATGTGGAGCCACCTACCTCACGGCGAGATGAACCTCAAGGCAACATGGAGGCCTCCACAAGTGGAACTCACCAAGATGAGGAAATGCAACAAGAAGATCCACCACAACCTCCTTCTCCACCACCTCAAGACAACACCAACAACAATGAAGAAGAAGAAGAGGAAGATGAAGATGATGAGGAAGCTGAGCCACAACATCAACAAAAGCTATCCCGAGTCCGAGCAAGAGTCAAGAAGAATCATCCCGTGGAACAAATGATGAACAACATCAACTCCGGGAGAATTACTCGCTCTAAAACTCGCTTAGCTAACTTTTGTGAGCATTACTCATTTATCTCTAGTATTGAACCTATGAAGGTAGAAGAAGCACTTAAAGACCCGGATTGGGTGAACGCTATGCACGAAGAACTACACAACTTCGAGAGGAACAAGGTGTGGACTTTGGTAGAGAAGCCCAACGATGATCAAAACATCATTGGAACCAAATGGGTGTTCCGGAACAAGCAAGATGAAGATGGACAAGTCATCCGCAACAAGGCTCGTCTCGTAGCTCAAGGTTACACACAAGTCGAAGGTATGGACTATGGTGAGACCTATGCCCCCGTTGCTAGACTTGAATCCATTCGCATTCTTCTTGCTTATGCCAATCACCATGATATTACTCTCTATCAAATGGACATCAAAAGTGCTTTCCTAAATGGTGAAATTGAGGAGGAAGTATTTGTGAAACAACCTCCCGGTTTTGTAAATCCCAAAAAGCCTAATCATGTTTACAAGTTGCACAAAGCTCTTTATGGTCTTAAACAAGCACCTAGAGCTTGGTACAAATGCTTAACTAGCTTTCTTCTTGAAAAAGGGTTTGAGATTGGAAAGATTGACTCAACGCTGTTCACAAAAAGGGTTAATGGTGAACTATTTGTGTGCCAAATATATGTTGATGATATTATCTTTGGTTCAACTAACCCCCATTTTAGCAAGAAGTTTGGACAGCTCATGTCGGAGAAGTATGAAATGTCCATGATGTGTGAACTCAAATTCTTCCTTGGGTTGCAAATCAAGCAATCTAAGGAGGGTACTTTTGTCTCACAAACAAAGTACACCAAGGATCTCTTCAAGAAGTTCAACATGCAAGAAAGCAAAGGTATGAGTACCCCCATGCCTACTAGTGGACATAATGACTTGACTAAAGATGGAGAACCCGTTGATCAAAGGGTTTACCGTTCTATGATTGGTTCTCTATTATATCTTTGTGCTTCTCGTCCTGACATAATGTTGAGTGTATGCATGTGTGCGCGATATCAAGCAGCCCCTAAAGAATGTCATCTTAAAGCTGTTAAAAGGATAGTGAGATACTTGATACACACACCAAACTTTGGCATTTGGTATCCTAAGAGAGCTTCTTTTGATCTTGTTGGCTATTCCGACTCGGACTATGCCGGTGACAAGGTTGATAGAAAGTCAACTTCGGGTACATGTCAATTCCTTGGTCGATCCCTTGTATCTTGGTCCTCCAAGAAACAAAATTCGGTATCTTTATCCACTGCCGAAGCAGAATATATTGCTGCTGGTTCGTGTTGTGCTCAATTACTATGGATGACACAAACACTTAAGGATTATGGGATACATGTGAGACGTGTTCCCTTGCTTTGTGACAATGAGAGTGCAATCAAGATTGGACACAATCCTGTGCAACATTCTCGAACAAAGCATATTGAAGTTCGTCACCATTTTATTCGTGATCATATTGCCAAGGGTGATATTAATCTTAAGCATGTTCGTACTGACAAACAACTTGCTGATATCTTTACTAAACCTCTTGATGAGAAAGTGTTTTGTCGCTTAAGGAGTGAGTTGAACATCATTGATGCTTCAAACTTGGAGTGATAACTCCATTGATGCATGCAAGGCATGAGCCTCTTGACTAATCCTTGATATTTCTCTTATGATGATGATCATATGTCTTGGACACATTTGCCTCCTTGTATTGCATCTAACTCTTTGCAGGTACTTGGATGATCTACATTCCACAAGATTACCACACACTCAAATCATGAGTAATCTTGTCATTGACCAAGTATCTAGCCCTTTGGGATGTTGAGTTCAAGGAACAAAATTCCACATATCCTTTTTGACACCTTATACATCTAGTATTTCACTCTTGTCATCTTGGATATTCTTGAGTATTTCCTTGCTTGCCTAACCCATGTAGGAAGATGAACTACACAAGTAGAAATGGCGCTCCAACTTCACATTCAATGAGCACCTACATCAAGCTTACCTATATGAGTAAAGCAACAACAAGCCCAAGGTATGTTCTTCACATCTTTGAGGAGCTTTGCTCAAAGTCATGAGTACAAGCAGCTTCATAAGATGTGATCACATCAAATGCTTAATCGAAAAATGGCAACCCCATTTTGAGCTTAAACGATGAGTATGACCTATGATCAAATGTCCTCATTTGACTCCTAAGTCAATATACTCAAACATAGGTGACTTTGTCGCCGACCTTCAACTAGATGAAGTACATATGCTTTTGGAGTCTTTCTGTTTTCTCTTATGTTCTCTCATTGAGTTTTCTTTAATCAAAAAAAAAACCTTCATCTAGGGATCTTTTTATCTCTTTTCTTATGTTTCTTTGTGAATATCCTTCTGGAAATCTTTTTATGGCTCTGATCAATTCCCTGAAAATCTTTTACAAATTCATTGCAAATCCTTTGAAACATCCCTCGCAGAGTGAGCTGGATTATTTCTGTGTTTCCTTGGATTTATCTTCCAGGACATCACCTTCTGCAGCTCCACTCAGACTTAAATCTTAAAGAGGGAGAGGACTCAAATTTGGACTCAAATTGTTTCTCTATGAATGTTCTTGTTTGTCTCGTTGTGATTCTTAAGGATCCCACTTCTTTCTTTCTCTCTTTCCATCTTTCCTGTCCTACCTAGTTTGCTGTCCTTTTCGGCACTTGATGTCAAAGGGGGAGAGAACTTAGGGGGAGTAGGGGGAGTAGGGGAGAAGAGAAGACTTAGGGGAAGAAGAAAAGCAATCTTATCTTAAGGGGGAGAGAATCACATCAAAGCTTTGTCGTGTTTTACATTGGACATTACAATTGGCATCTTTCGTTTGATTTTGCTTTTTACATCACACCCCTTGTTCTCACAATTGGTATCTCATAGAATCTTTTAGCTTAAGGGGAGAAGACTTAGAGGAATCTTCACAATTGATATCCTATGAAAAGCAAAATCTCTCTGAGTTCATTGAAAATCTTTTAGCTTCGGAGACATGTTTGCTGATTCAAGCCTGTGCTCAATATGAGACACTCTTTATACATGTCCTCCCTGGCTTGGTACTCTTGATGTTCTTGCAGTTGGTTGAAGGAATACTCTTGTGTTATCTAACCTTGTTTTCTCAAGTTTATCCCTTCAGGTACAAATGCCAAGGAACCTCAAAGTAAGTATATGCATCTTGCAGAGTGTGCATGATGGCGACTTGCTTGTAAATACTTGTTTGCAAGAAATCACCATGCACATATGCATTATCACTCACTTCCTTTTTCTTCTGCTCTGATGCATATAGCCAAGCTGCATGTAGCACATCTTGCTTATCTCTCTTGTGTGCTTGTGGTAGTCCAAAACCATAATCTATGAAAATCTTGCACACTTGTAGGGGGAGCCTGTGTACTACATGCTTGTCAAAGCTTTCATGATAATCATGTCTTTCTTTCAATAAGCTTTGATGTCTCGTTCAATATAATTTCAGTGTGTTGCCATCAATTACCAAAAAGGGGGAGATTGAAAGCACATTTGCTCTCCGGGTGGTTTTGGTAATTAATGACAACATACTTTGTGGTTGGACTAATGCTTTTATCAAGTATGTTTCAGGAAACCCAATCACATTGGTATGGCAAGATGATTGAAGAAGTGGACCCCTCAAATGCTAAGGCAAGCATTGGCAAAAGCTCAAGACTCCATTTCTGGTTTAGTGATCAAAGATCACATTGAGTCCATAGGAAAAGCCAATACTATTAAAAGGGGATGAGGTTGTGTTGATGATCTGGTTGCTCAAGTGCTTAGTCATTTAGCTCCTTCAACTATCAGCACCTTTCACTTCTATACACACTCATAAGTAATCTCGGACAAACCGATTCTTCCAACTCAGTCCCACCGAGATGAACCACTTCAGCCATATTCCAAACCCTAGAAAAATCGGTCACACCGAGTTTGAGATCGGTCTCACCGAAACTGAACTGCCAACCTTCTGTAACCATTTCACATCATATCGGAATAACCGAGTTTGCATTATCGGTCTTACCGAGATTGACAAGATTCTGTCTTGGCTCAAATCGGTCTCACCGATAATTCATTTTCGGTCTAACCGATTCTGGCATGTTCCTATTCTTTCTCAAATCGGTCCAACCGAGTTTTCTTTCTCGGTCTCACCGAAATCTCCAACGTTCATATCAGATACACTTTCGGTCCCACCGAGATGGTATTTTCGGTCCCACCGAAAATCCCAACGTTCACTATATTTGAACTTTCGGTCTGACCGAGTTTTCACTTCGGTCTCACCGAGATTGGTCAAATGTGTGTGTAACGGTTGGATTTTGTGTGAAGGCTATATATACCCCTCCACCCCCTCCTCATTCGTGAGGAGAGCCATCAGAAAGTACCACCACTTCTACCATACACTTTCTGAGAAGTGAACCACCTACCCTTGTGTTGAGATCAAGCCATTCCATTCCTACCATATGAAACTTGATTTCTAGCCTTCCCAAGTTGCTTTCCACTCAAACCTTTCTTCCACCACAGCCATATCAGTGAGGAGAGTTGAGTGTTGGGGAGATTATCATTTGAAGCACAAGAGCAAGGAGTTCATCACCATCAACACCGTCTATTACCTTTTGGGGGGTGGTGCCTCCTAGATTGGTTAGGTGTCGCTTGGGAGCCTCCGTCTTGAGATGTGGAGTTGAACCAAGAAGTTTGTAAGGGCAAGGAGATCGCCTACTTCGTGAAGATCTACCCCGAGTAAGGCTAGTCCTCCGTGGGCGTAGGCCGTGATGGAATAGACAAGGTTGCTTCTTCGTGGACCCTTCGTGGGTGGAGCCCTCCGTGGACTCGCGCAGCCGTTACCCTCCGTGGGTTGAAGTCTCCATCAACGTGGATGTACGATAGCACCACCTATCGGAACCACGACAAAAATCTCCGTGTCACCAAACTGCGTTTGATCTTCTCCATGTCTCTTTACTATATATGCAATTTACTTTCCGCTGCCCATACTCTAGAATTGCATGTGTAGTATGTTACTTGACTTGATCTTAATTGCAAAACTGCCTAAAACTTTGCACAACCAAAAGGCAGATTTTTATCTTGTCAAGTAGTCTAATCACCCCCCCCCTCTAGACCTACTTCTTCGATCCTACAGGGTGGACCGGTGCTTGGGTGTTGTCCTTACTTGGACAAGCCTCCCACTTATGATTAACCTCTAATGCAAGCATCCGCAACTACAAAAGAAGTATTAAGGTAAACCTAACCATAGCATGAAAAAAGTGGATCCAAATCAGCCCCTTACGAAGCAACACATAAACTAGGGTTTAAGCTTCTGTCACTTTAGCAACCCATCATCTAATTATTACTTCAGCCTTCCTCTAGGCCCAAATAATCGTGAAGTGTCATGTAGTCGACGTTCGCATGACACCACTAGTGGAGAGACAACATGCATCTCATCAAAATATCGAACGAATACCAAATTCACATGACTACTTATAGCAAGACTTCTCCCATGTCCTCAGGAACAAAAGTAAGTACTCACAAGACATAATATTGTTCATGACCAGAGGCGTATTAATATGCATAATGGATCTGAACATATGATCTTCCACCAAATAAACCAACTAGCATCAACTACAAGGAGTAATCAACACTATTACCAACCCACAGGTAACAATCTGAGATTTGGGTACAAAGATTGGATACAAGAGATGAACTAGGGTTTGAGAGGAGATGGTGCTGATGAATATGTTGATGAAGATAACCCTCCCCAAGATGGGAGAGTTGTTGGTGATGACGGTGGTGACGATTTCCCCCTCCTGGAGGGAAGTATCCCCGGCAGAACAGCTCTGCCGGAGCCCTAGATTGGTTTCCGCCAAGGTTTTGCCTCGAGACGGCAGCGTCTGGTCCCGCAAGCCTCCTTCTCATTTTTCCAGGTCAAAACATCTCATATAGGAGAAGATGGGCATCGGGGGGCCATCGAGGGGCGCGCCCAGAGAGGGGGGCGCACCCCCCACCCTCGTGGACAGGTGGTGGCCCCGCTGGTGTTCTTCCTTCGCCAGATATTTTTTATATTTTCTGAAACGATGTCCTGTGAAGTTTCAGAGCTTTTTGAGTTGTCCAGAATAGGTTTCCAGAGTTTTCTTCTTTTCCAGCCCAGAATTCCAGTTGTCCGCATTCTCCCTCTTCATGTAAACCTAGTAAAATAAGAGAGAAAAGGCATAAGTATTGTGGCATAACGTGTAATAACGGCCCATAATGCAATAAATATCAACATAAAAGCATGATGCAAAATGGAAAAATCAGTATCCTTTGTAGCATGGTCATAGATCAGCGAGGGCATGTACGACAGCTTTATAGCAAAGGACGTCATACACTCAAAAAGTGACAAAGTGCTTTGTTTAATCACCTCATGGGAGAACAACCTATACATCCGGGAGGCGGGGGCGGGTCATCGTGAGTAGCGCCCGATGCATTGGGCACTTGGAGTGCAGTCGTTTCCGGAGTTCCATGGTTGTCGACTAGTTCGGGCTTTACTAGGTCCCCCGAACTCCGAGCTTTCGAACTTCTTTTGCCCTCCTCGAGGGGTTGGAAGGGGAGAGTCTCCCTCCCCTAGAGTGTATTCAAGTGAGTTACATGCGCATGGGGGCCTGATATAGCCTAGGGGTTCTTGACGCATGACCAAGGCTATCCTTGAAGTAAGGATGTGTGACCGTGTGAGGGTAGAATGAGGTAACTCTCCGTCCTTCAACCCATGTGCTCCTTGTTGGGCTAGGAGGCTTCCTTGCTTGGGCTTAGCTTTCTTTGCTCTATTGTCTTCCTCCTTTGGCTTAATCTTCCATGTGGTCTTCCTCCTTTGACTTGCTAACCATGAAGCGTTTCTTGGACTTTCATTGACCAGCGTAGTCTGCTTGGACCCATGTGGGGTGTCTTGGACTATTGTTGACTACATTGACTTGTGTTGAACGCATGTGTGGCAATCCTTATATGATAGGGGCTGGGACCTTGAGTAGAGTTCAAATCCATCATTACAACATCTAAATTTCACGTCACCTATTTCGTCTGATACCCACACTTTCTTCCCCCATGCACACCCCCCCTATTGCGCCGTCACTTTACACCCACCATTTTTCCATTTCCTTTAAGAGTTCCCACACGGTTTTTCATCATACTGACTTTTCGTCTGCTCGATCATGTGCCTCACATCAAGTGAGCCACTTGCTCTACCTCGATTAGGAAGAACGCATGCATGAAGACTAAATGGCGAGGAGGCAATTAGGGATTGGAAATGTTCCATGTTCAGAAAAATGGTCATAAAATGTAAAAAAAATATTTGCGCAATTGAAAAAGAAATAGCGTCACTTGCAAGTAAAATGTTCATATACTCCAAATGTGAGGATTATAAGATCATGAATTTAAAAAAAGTGAAAACAAACTATAAAAAGAAAAAATAGAAAATAAAACCCGACAAAAGAAACTCCAATGAGGGCAAATTTGAGTTCTCTAACTGGTTGATGAATGGTAATGTATCGTCTATGCAATACTGGCTCATTGCAGGTGATTTTAACTATATTAGAAGTCCTGAGAATAGAAACAGAGGAGGAGGTGACGACAATGATATGATGCATTTTTTATAACATCATAATAAACCTTGATCTGGTTGAGATCCCTCTAAAAGGAAGACAATTTACATGGAGCAATACGCAAGATCTTCCACTTCTTGAAAACAAGATAGGATTTTCTTCAGTGCTGATTGGACTAGAAAATTCCCTAACACACTTCCTATGGCCAAATTGTCCTCTGATCATGTCCCCATTAACATTCAAATTGACAGCATGATCCCCAAGTGCCACATGTTCAGGTTTGAGGATTTCTAGTTGGATTTTGAAGGTTATATTGATACTATCATCTATCATTTGAACAATTGCATTTATTATGTTGATCCTGCCAAGAACTTGGTGGCTAGGTTTAAATCCCTAAGGAAAGGGTAGAAGATTTGGAGCAAGAATCTATCCCAGCTCAATAAGACTATAGAAAGTTGTTGTTTCTATGTTAAACTTTTGGATGGCATTGAAGATCAAAGATATCTTCACACCCAGGAAAATAATTCAAGAAGATTTTGATTCGACACACTAACTAATTTCTTGAGGCCAAGAGAAAATACTGGAGAATTAGAGCTAATATTAGATGGGCTCGGCTTGGTGATGAGAATACCAAATTTTTCCATGCTATTGCCACCCAAGTTTTCAGATGTAATTATATCTCTTTCCTTCTAAATTCTGATAACTTGATTGTAAATTATCATGATCAGAAAGCTGCAATTTTGTGGAACTCCTTTAAAGGTAGAATAGGTACCATGGGTGTATCTCACATGCATTTCCACATTGAACACTTATCCATACCAGTTAACCAGGAGGAACTTGAACAACCTTTCACCAAGGAGGAAGTGGATGATATCATTAAAACAATGCTTAATGAAAAGTCCCCTGAACCTTATGGATTCAATGGTATCTTCATGAAAAAATGCTGCCATATCATCAAGGACAGTTTTTACAAGCTTTTTCATGACTTTCAGGCAGAATATGTGGATCTTACTCCAATAAACATTGCCTACATTGCCCTGATCCCAAAGAAACAAAATCCAGAAACACCAAATGACTACAGGTCTATATCTTTGGTGAGTATACCCATCAAGATCCTTACTAAATTACTTCTAAATAAAGTTCAAAGGTATATCATTCCTGTAATTAGTAAGAATCAATATGGCTTCATCAAAACCAGAAATATACAATACTGTCTAGCTTGGTCTTTTGAGTTCATCCACATGTGCCACAAATCAAAAAAGGAAATTGTTATTTTCAAGGAGGATTTTGAAAAGGCTTTTGACAAGATCAATTATGGGGCCATCTTATACATGCTCAAACACCTGGGATTTGGAGACAAATGGATAAGATGGATTAATAATATCCTAAATACTACTTCTGCGGTTCTGCCTCAGTAATTTTAAATGGTGTTCCTGGGAACTATCAAATATAAATGTGGAGTCACATAGGGAGATCCTCTATCCCCTCTTATTTTTGTTATTGTTGCTGAGCTTCTATAAATCTTGATCAATAAAGCTTGGCACAATGGTCATATCAGTACACCCATTGAGCAACCTGCTTCCATGTCATATCCTATCATCCAGTATGCTGATGACACCTTAATAATTATGCCAGTTGGTCCTCATCAAATATCACATGTTATACAAATCTTGCAGATATTCTCTGACTTCACTGGGTTGAAAGTGAATTATCACAAATCCTCCCTTGTCCCCATCAACATATCTGATGATAGAGCCACTCAACTGGCTATCATTCTGGGCTGCAAAAAAGAAAGCGTGCCTTTCACCTATCTAGTTCTACCTATGGGTTCCACCATGCCCAAAGTTGATGATCTCATGCCTACGGTATCTAGATTGGATAAAAGACTCTCTGGAATTGCAACCATGATGTCTTACTCTGGTAGATTGACTCACGTCAAGGCTATTATTACTGCTCTACCTATATTTGATATGTGTTGCATCAAGGTTCCTTTCACCATTCTGGATCACTTTGAGAAATCTGGTAGATCTTTCCTATGGTATGGCAAAGACATCAACAAATATGGGAAATCCTTAGTCAAATGGGAACATGTATGCTTGCCAAAATCAGCTGGAGGTCTTGGTTTTTTGGACCTTGGAGTTCACAACAAAACTTTGTTGACTAAATTCCTATATAAATTCTTCAACAAAATGGATATTCCTTGGGTACCACTTATCTGGCATAAATACTATGGCAATGGTGAATTTCCATTTTTCCCTACTAGGCAGGGCTCTTTCTGGTGGAGAGATTGCTACTCAGTACTTCAAAACTTCAAGGAGCTTACCACTTGCAAGGCTGGAACAGGTGATACCACTTCTCTATGGTATGATAAATGGAATGATAATTTGTTGAAAGGTAACTTCCCATATTTGTTTTTCTTTTCCATAAACAAAGACATCACTCTTTAGAGTGCATGCATGGAAGCTGGAAATGATTTCTACAGTCTGTTCCATCTTGCCATGTCTTCTGTGGCTGTTCAACAAAGCACCATGCTCATGAATCTTCTTAATGGAATAATGAGCAACAATGCACATGACATCTGAAAGTTCAAATGGCCTTCAGGATAATACAATGCAAATGAATTATATTTTGAGATGATGGGATGCCCTGAAAAAGCACCTAAGCCATTCCAGTGGATATGGAAATCTCGTTGTCTGCCCAAACAGAAATTCTTTTTCTGGTTATTGCTTCTGGATAGGTTAAACACAAGAGATCTGCTTACCAGAAAAAATTTCCTTATTGAGACACCCAAGTGTGTCCTATGTGATGATGAGCCAATAGAATATCTAAAACATCTTTTCTTCTCATGTGATTTTAGCTAGAACTTTTGGCTCTCTCTTGGAATTGAATGGAACACAGATCTGAACTGTAATGATATGCTAATTGAGGCCATAAACAGGACCCGGATTCAACCATTCAAGGAATGCTTCATTGCTGGTTGTTGGACCATTTGGAAGCATAGAAATAGCATTACCTTTGATAACAAGGCAAGAAATTTGAGCTACTGCATCACCTGTTTCAAAGAACACTATGGAACCATCATCAAAAGAGCCAAGCCTAGTCTAAAGGAGGGAATGCGGAGTTGGTTGGATTACTTGTAAACATTTATTTATTTATGCCTCCCTTATGTGATGTATTCCATCTGTACATAAACCCCACCCCCATTTTATCAATGAAAAGTAGAGTTACAGCAGGGTTTTTAACCTACTGTGTGTGCTAAAAAAAGTAAACACAGGAAAAAAGGTAAATAATAAACGTCTGGTAATTTCCAAAACCGGAAGTAAGATTTCCAAATCCAGTGCTCCAAAAAACCAAACACAAATGAAGGTGTTGGGCTAGGCCCATCGGGGCTGGCTCTGTAGGCGACGGCTGCTTCGGCCTCGCACAAGGTGAGATATAGATTTTTCGAACTTTTGCCTCTCCATGCACTTCAGTAGCCAGTACTTTCTGACAAGAGTAGTAGTAAAGAATGGCTTTGAGAGTCGTCATGGATTTCTGCAATTGACATTTGGGCATCACAATTCTCGGCTAACCTTGCTCGTCTGGTTTCTGGTCACAACAAAGGAACTACATGATTCCTCGGATGTTATTGTGGAAACACTAAGAAACATGTACCAATGTAATAATATTATTACATCAATAACATTTATTGTGTTGAATTAGTAACTTAATAGCTCAAGGAATTTTTGAAATAAATTTAATTATTTATTATAATGAAAAAACATCTCAAGTCAGAATGTCAGATTAATATTCTGTATTCCTTTTTTTTCATTTCATAAACGTATCTCAAACGGTCTTATAGCATTGTAGAGTTTTTCAAGAAAAACAGTTTTGCAGCTTTAGTATTCCATATATAATATATGAATAAGATGACATGCTAATGACATGAGTTTTGTTTAAGATGCAAGATGTGGATAATTATGTGACAAATTATAATGTGACAAACATGGATGACTTGGTGAGATGGAGAGTGCATGTTTCAGGCTGGCAATGGGGATTACCCAGGCGGGTATTGGACTCCCATCCCCGTCCCCGTGACAGCCTTACCATGCCCGTCCCCGCCCCCATACCCATGTGTGGGGATACAAATATTCCCATCCTCATCCCCGTCGGGTTTTTTATACCCGTGGGGAAACCCATACACACAATCAACAACAACATCAGATTGCATTTCAGTAGAAAAATACAGTATTTCAGCATAATAAATAGTAATTACATGGGTTCTACTAATTTTTTAGGCCTGATAATCATAATAAATAGTAATTTTTTAGAAAAATACAGTATTTCAGCATAATAAATAGCATAATAAATAGTAATTATATGGGTTCAGTAGAAAAATACAGTATGTCTAGGTTAGGGTTTTCTTCAGGATATTTGGCCAAAGGGGTGGGATGGTGAAAATATCGATGGGTAAGGGCGGTAATTACATGGGTTCTACTAATTTTTTAGGCCTGATGTAAGGCCTTCACAGGTAAGGCGGGTAACGGGTATGGGTAATGTTATCCCGTCCCCATCCCCGTCGTGCATGCTGGGTAAGGTATTTGACCCACAAGCTTCCCCGTGGGTATTAAAGCTTGCACATCCCCGTTCCCTAATAGAGTAATTACCCACGGGGACGTGGGTCGGTTAACCATTGCCAGCATGATGCATGTTGTAACAACTGAAGGTGGGTATGGTGCATGAATAATAAATAGTTCTAGTGGATGTTGACATGGCAAACTTGATGAGATGGAAGGCTGCATGTTGGGATGTAGATGATGAACTTTTAAGAATGGAGGATTAGTAATGTGATGGAACATAAACAGGGAAAGCACATGAATTACTAGAACTAGTGCTGCTAGTACAGGTGCATGTCCGACTAACCACATACATGCACAAATTTATGAAATAATGAATAGAATTTTCACTAGAAAAAACGACTCAATCTGGCCGGAGTGCGAGCTGAGCGCACGCCCACACATGGAAATGCCAAATTTTGTAGGATGGGCCCGTACGGGACCAGTACTAGAGCACGATCGTGAACGACGATGAGAGCCAGCAGCAAGCAAACGTCATGGATCATTCATTCGACCACTGCTCGGACAATGCGAGCAGCTCTTCCAAGTAGTCTGCTCCCAGGTCCTCTAGCTCCAGAACGCTCGATGACGCAGCAGCAACGGCAGCAGGTTGCTTCTTCTTCATGTCACCCTCCTGGCCCTTGCCCTTGGGAGTGCGCTTCCGCATGCAGTGGCGCCTCTTGAGGGCCAGCACAGGCGACTCGTCCTCCCCCGCGGCCGTGGCTTCGCCAAGCTTCAGCACGCGCAGTGACTCCTGGACTCGCTCCACCGGGAAATTGAGCACGGCTGCGGTTCCGCGCGACGTGTAGGCCGCCTGGTCGTAGGCCAGCGCCGCGGCCTCCGGGGTGTCGAAGGTGCCCAACCACACGCGCTCGCCGCCGCGCGTGGAGTCCCGGATCTCCGCCGCGTACTTGCCCCACGGCCGCCTCCGCACGCCGATCAGCTGCGGAGGCTCGGCCTTGGCCTTCTTTGCCTCCTGCTGCTCCGCCCAGGATGGTGCAGCAGGTGAGATGGACGTGGCTTCCATGAGCGCACTGAACTGGTCCATGTCCACGCTCATGCCCATAGCACTCGCGGCGCCATCGTACTGATAGCTGCCGCCGCCGAAATTAAGGCACTGTGGGTGCTGCTGCTGCGCGTAACGGGCAATGTCGTCGTAGGCGGCGTAGGACGGAACCGCAGAGGAGGAGGAGGAGTTGCTGATGTCGTACTGGTAGTAATGGTTGTCGTGGGAGGACTGGGGCTGGGTAGAAGGAGATTGCTGGTATTGGTGGCCATAGGAGGAGGGCTCGGAAGTGGCATAGCTCATGCCGTAGTAGCATGGGTTGTCATCATTTGTATAGGATCCATTGTTGTTGTCGTAGTAGCCGTAGCCGTTGTGGTTAGGTTCCATCACTTGGTACTCCTGGCTAGGCTAGTCTCTCTTGCTTAATCAGGCAGATAAGCACTTAAGCTCGGTTGGGGACGACTATATTTAGCTAATTAAGCAACTAACGTAACGAAGCCTTATATAGAGCGACTTGCCGCAAATAACAATAGCTACTGAGTTTGACTTGAGCATAAGAAAATGTGGTCAAGTTAGGGGAGGCAGGCCACCTCCATCACCGTCTACACGATTGCGTGGATCTTAGAGGGAGATTGACACAATCCATATGCGCATTCTTTGTATCCTGGGTCTGATTCTTGCACGCTCTTACAGATTCTCTCCATTTCTCTCTAACTTCTCCTTTCCCATACCATGCATGCATCACCCCGGAGCAGTAAGCCAGTAAGCACTGGACGGAAAAATGTATAACAAAAGACGCTGATCGAAGCTCACATGCCTGGGAGCTTCTGCGACTGCGGCTGCTGCATCTCGGACAGATGTGCAGGTTATATGTTCCCCAACATTAGCCAGACAAAGCAACAATGATCGTAGGAGAGGAGATCAACGACGCTTCGCGGAAAGCAGTTGAGGGCCGGCCGGAGATAGCTTGCAAGCACATGAAGCGGCTGTGGCTGCTAAAGTGCAGATCGATCGCCAAGATACTATGTGTGATTTAAAACTGCAGGTGACATCACCAGTGTATGCGGCACGTACGTTTCACTATGTTTAACGATATATACATCTGTACATGTGTGGAGTATGCAGCCTACTGGATCTTCCATGGAAAGTCCAAACCACGCCGCCGCCTCCTCACGTGCTCCGCTGCCGACGTCGACGTCGAGCCACGCCCCCGGCCGCGCACAGTCGCATCTTGGCTGGGTTGGCTTCTCAGTTAGTTTTTTTATTTTTTTTGCGGGACAACTGTTTTCTGTTTTTAACCAGCTAGAAGATGTTGCGGTCTGTAAATTTTGAATGTGAATCATGTACACCGTGTACATGTGTGCTTGTAACAAATTTTATGAGTCAACCGAGTAGTACCCACATGGTACTGTACGTATAGAATCCAGATGACCCTAGTGGCAGATCGAGAATGAGATTTCCTACCCCTGAAAGAAAAAGAAAAACAATGAGATTTCCTATCGATTCGACAA
Source organism: Secale cereale (assembly GCA_902687465.1). Lineage (NCBI taxonomy): Eukaryota > Viridiplantae > Streptophyta > Magnoliopsida > Poales > Poaceae > Secale > Secale cereale. The sequence continues at coordinate 149,536,774 of LR738714.1, read as the reverse complement.
GTTTATCTGATTAAGTCAAACATATCATTGTTGACAAAACAAATAAGTCAAATATCCTAACGAACATGACCGCCCAATGACAACGATGATAGTGACGGCTTGTTTAACTAGTTAACTACTCCCTCCGTCCCAAAATTCTTGTCTTCGATTCATCTAGATAGTGAAGTATCTAACATTAAAACGTGACTAGATACATCAATATTTAGACAAATCGAAGACAAGAATTTTGGGACGGAGAGAGTACTACTGTATTAAAGATCCAGTTAAGCAACAGGGTAGAGTATTTTCAATCAGATCTTGCTAACATGTCTCGGTATATACATTTCATCAAATAAATCAGCATGTTAAAATCTTTCTATGGCAATTAGCTCGGAATAGAATACCAAGGTGGCGACCAAGTTAGAAAACGACATGGCATGGGCGATGTGAAGATGAGTGAATTGCAAAAAAGCACCACATTGAAGCGTAGGGTTGCAGAAAAAAAAAACTCTTCTATGAATTTGTTGTAGAAAACACTGATTTCAAGCCTAATCATTTGCAGAAAGCACTGAATTGTGTGTTTGGGCATTTTAAGCACTATTATGACAGGTGGGACCTTGTTTTGGTGATGTGGCGTCATGGCCACGAGCTGACGCTGTCTAACGGCGCGTCTACGGCAAAACCGGCTCGGTAGCTTTGTCCGGTTCATTCCCACCTTTCCCCGCTCTCCTCTGTGTCTCTCTCTGTGTCCTTCATGACTACTGACGATTGTGGCAAGATGGATGGTGTCGTCGGTGATTTCGGAGGAGGGTTACTTGGCGGCGGCGATCCGAACCCAGCAAAGGAGGTGTGCGCCAGCTCAAACCCTAGTCAGGCCCCGCATGGGCGAGCGTCATCGCCTTCGCTGGAGTACCGCGCCGCCGACGCTCTCACTCGTGCTATCCAGGCCACTCCGACGGGCAGCCATCAATGGGCTTCAGAATTTGGCGGTCCTGAGTAAGATTTCTCCCTCGTTTCCTGTCGATTCTAGGGTTAGGGTTTTTAAACAAATTGGGGATTTTCGACTTAGCTATGTGCATAAATTAAGTCTAGTTTGAATGTAGTAGATCATTTAGAATAATTGTGGATTAATTATGAACATATGGTGATTGCTTGTGTCTTGTACACTGAAGCAATATTTGACTTAGATCTTTTGTACCAAATCTGAGTGTACCAAGTGTTAAATTCAGTTAATTGAATCTGAATTCAGTTAAAACAAACTACAATACAAAATGTGTGCACTGTATCTCTACAAAGTTAACACTTCAATGGGCAAACTTCAATTTTGTGCACTGTATGTGTGCACTGTTAACAAACTTCATTTAACAATTCTATATGTTAGTGTAGTTCAACCTGTGTTTTGGAATGTTTAATTAATGCATACTTTCTTTGTTTTGTAGCTTGTGTGGTGATATTTGGGAAATTAGACTCCACTTTCATGACAGAGATAATTTGGAAAGGACCATGTGTGTTTCAGACATTACATTTCTCAATCTTATAGCACTCATAGAGACAACATGGTATGGAGAGAATGATTAAATATATTTTGCAGGGATCCTGGGTTGGGAATAGCAGGTTTGCAAGAGATTTCTGATGATGACCAGGTTGATGAGATGTTAGACCGCATTGCCAGCAGAGATGAGACCATAATAAATTTGAGTGTAGTTGAGGGTAGTGAGCATGGACGTGTAGATTTAAACATAGGTTATGTCTATGAGCAGTAGGTTCCTATAGGCAATGTTGGAGAGAGTACTATATGTGAGGTCAGTGATAATGGTGTTGTGTACAAGTCACCAACTCACCTTCAAAGAAAGTTTCACAAGTTGATGAGCAGGAGGCACAACCAATCCAGTTTTACTCCACACAACAGAGCACACATCTGATTAGCCACAATGCAGGAGATGTTTATATGGATGAAGGCAATGCAGGAGATGTTGATTTGGAGCACGAGCAGCTGGAAAAAAGTATGGAGCTTAAGAGGAGGAATAAAATTGAAAGGTTTAAGAAGCACAAGAAGAGTGTTGAGAGGGTGGAAGCACTTAAAAGAAAACTTCATGTTCTACTAACTGAAGATGACTCTGGCGTGGACGAAGATGAGGATTTCATGGCTAGGATGGCAGAGATGAGGAGGCAGAGAGAGGACCCACTTCTATGCTTTGAAGGTGACACTGATGTTGAAGAACCTTATGAGCTAGAAGAAGAGGAAGTGCAGAACATGCAGAGCAAGAGCAGCATGTAGAGGATGAGAAATTTGAAGATGAGGTGGTACCACATGGGCAAAAGAGGAAGAACTTGAGAGTAAGAAAGGGGGCATCCACAAGATCACATTCTAGTTTGGAGCAACAGTTTGAGGATGTTTGGGTACCATCATCTGATGAGGATCCAAATCTCGGTGATTTGAAGGAGGAGGAAGATGATGGGGCTGTAGCCCTACCATTTGTGCTTGGTAGTAGGAGTAGGGCCAAAAAACCAAACCAGGGATATTGTATTCTGAGGATAGAGAGAGCCCTGAGCTGCAGTTTGTTAAGAAGCTTTGTTTTCATGATATGTACCAATTTAGAAGCGAACTTCTCACATTTCGCATAATACTAAACAGAAACTATTAGTTTTATAGGAACTGTAATGACAAAATTATAGTTGTTTCCACCCAAGAAGACCGACCTTTCTTCATTGCAGCTTCTTTGCTGTCAAAAGAGAGTACTTTGTGCATTAGGAAAACAAATTTTGGTGCACAAATGCCCAGCTGTAGCAGAGAGCACCAAGGTGACTTCAAAGTGGGTTACACATCAGGTTTTAGAAGCAATAAGAATGGACTTGAACACATTAATTATTACAATAATGCAAAATCTGAAGAGCAAGTATGGAATTGAGATCAACACTCATATGGCCTATAGAGCTAAGAACAAAGCTATCAAGATGGTGCAAGGAGATCAGAGCGGCCGTATACTAGGATCAGGGATTACTTGCAGGTTGTGTTAGACACGTATCCAGATAGTAGGTGCATTGCCACTACTAAATTTTTAAAAGAGCATCCAAGCAAGAATCGAAGGTTACATGGTTTGGTCATCTGTTTGAATGCTTCCAATGAAGGATTTTTGAATGGATGCCGACCATTCATAGGTTATTACTAAACTTTGTTATCTTTGACATGTGTTCATAGATGCTTTGTTTCTAACTTGTGTTGTCTGCCATTGCAGGTGTGGATGGATGCTTTATCAAGCTGTCTACTGGCCAACAAATCCTTGTTGCCACAAGAAGGAATGGGAATAATAACATATACCCCATTGCTTTTCCAGTTGTGAACAAAGAAGAGACAAAGAGTTGGACTTGGTTTCTCACAGAAATAAAGATAGCAATTGGTGGAGAATGAGGGAGATTTGGTTATTACACCATAATCTCTGATAGACAAAAGGTAATTTCAAAGCAATAGATCTGTTGTTGTTCATAATTATTGTTCATATTCATTTCTTAGTTGTTGCTCTTATCCACTACTTAGTTGTTGCACTCATCCACTGTTTAGTTGTTTCTCATATTATTTACTTGGTTGTAGTTGTGATTTTGGCCATTTTTTTCAAACAGGGCCTTCTAAATGTTGTTCATCATGTATTCCCCAATTGCCCACCTAGATTCTGCCTTAGACACATCTATCAAAACTTTCATACCGCTGGTTTTAGGGGGGCGGAATTAAAAAAAGTACATGGATAAGGCTAGTTACTCTTATACTGAACATGCATGGGCATCTAGCTGCAATGGTAAAGTTCCTAGACATGTTTGTACTAGATATGACATGGACTTAAATTGCAAATCTGACTTAGTGGTCAACAATATTAGTGAGGTTTTTAACAAGATGATATTAGATGTGAGGGGTAAACTAATAAAGACCATGGTAGATGGAAACAGGACTAACTTGATGGTTAGCTTTAATGGAAATAGGACTAAGATAGAGGTTGCCAAGTGGGATATATGCCCAACATATGCAGAGTTACTTGTAGAAGCAAAGAAACAATCTAGGAATTGTCAAGCATCAATGATGTGTATTGTAGCTCGGTTCATCTAGAGTGTGATCCGCGAGATGACCGGATGTGATGATAGGAATCTTGTGGGTTTTGGCGATCTTTTTTAGCTCATATCCAACACTCGGGCAAAGATGCTAGAATGGTGTGGATTCATATGGGTGTTGTGTCTTGGGCATTATGGCATGCTGCAACAAAGCTCTGACCGAGGGAGTTGTATTCAAACACTCGGCTGATCTAATTTATAAAATTGTGATCCTATTGCAGCTATGGAGAGCTCTAGGGAGACGACGGGACCGTGTTTGTCTTAACAGCCTCATCAACAACCTTTGTGACAAGTGCAATCAACATCAGACGGCATCAAGGGTCGATAATGCGAGCTAGGGAGGCTATAATCCTTGGTGCTTTTCTGAGCACTGAACTTCATAGACAGTACTACCTGCATGCGGCGGCAATCATCATGGAGGCTGCTACAAACTTTCGTCAGGTTACGGGTTGCGTCCCGAGATGGGTCATTGTTGGCCTTGTAAAACATTACTTCCGCTTGATATTACCTCCATGTAGCGCCTTTATATTCCTATTTTAGTTGCTCTAAACCTTAACTTAAGGGCCTTATTCTAAGGCCCTGCAATACTAAAATGATGCCAAACAAATATCAGTATATGTCTTCAGCTAAAAAAATAGTTATACTTATGTGCTCTAAATGTCCAGAATAAGTATGCTTCAGCTAAAAGAATATCAATATACTCCCTCTCTCCCAAAATAAGTGACTCAAGTTTGTACCAACTTTGTACTAAAGTTAGTACAAAGTTGAGCACTTATTTTGAGACGGAGGGGGTATGACTTAGGGGAAAGTAATCATACTCATGGTGAGAATGGCTACCAAACATGAGTGTAAGTTATAGTGGACGGGCTCCTTGGAGCCCTTTTTTGAAAAAATTTAAAACCATATTTCGAAGTTTTTTGGAGCCCTTCTATAAGGAATCCATGTGCAGATGTTGGCACTGCTTGATCCAGTCGGAAGGATAGTTCGCATACCTTTAACTAGAGAGAATGCACCTCGATGTCAGCCACCAATGTTTTCATCCACCTCTCTAACAGCCTGCTCCCATAGAACTAGTCAGCCAAAGGTGAATTGCTAAAGGAGAAGAAGGCATCGCACTGCTTTGGTCTATGACATACAACCTTCTCATCAATGGTTGACGTATGTGTGACAACATTATCTAGCAGCCTTTGACACCAACTACACAGCCCGAATGTTTTAGCCTCCTTGAGGCCAGATCTATCGTTTGGGGAAACCACATATGCGCGGCCTTCCACCCTACTGAGCGACAGTCCACACACCTGTCGCCTCGCACCATTTTGGGTGCCCCCATGCCACCATCGCACCTACCTGCTTGGGGCTAGATCTACGAGGGTCATGCAAGAATAGGTAGGTACCATTAGATCCCGACAATGTCGCCCAAACCGGTTACCTATGACCAAAGATAGCCCGTCGTCCTTGTAGCAAGGTTGAAAATAAGCATACATAAGTGTCGCTCGGTTGTCTTCACTACGAGGAAGAGTCTCGATGCCCCTTCACCGACAAATGCACAGGTTCGTCCAGTAGCTGCCTTAGGATGCCATGAGGAAAGGGAGGAGAAGGATGAGGGCCTGGCATGTACTAGCATTCCGCCCCTCTAGTCGCCAAGAGTTGACGAGTGTTAGAAATATGCCCTAGAGGCAATAATAAATTGGTTATTATCATATTTCCTTGTTCATGATAAAGGTTTATTATTCATGCTAGAATTGTACTGACCGGAAACTTAAATACATGTGTGAATCCGTAAACAAATAATATGTCCCTAGTTTGCCTCTACTAGACTAGCTCGTTGATCAAAGATGGTTAAGGTTTCCTAACCATATACATGAGTTGTCATTTTATAAGGGCATCACATCATTATGAGAATGATGTGATGGACAAGACCCAACTGTAAGCTTAGCATTTGATCGTATTAGTTTATTGCTATAGCTTTCTTCATGTCAAGTATCTATTACTAAGACCATGAGATCGTGCAACTCCCTGACACCGACGCAATACTTATCGTGTATACAAACATCACTTTGTAACTGGGTTATCATAAAGGTGCTCTACAGGTATCTCTGAAGGTGTTTGTTGAGATGGCACAAATCAAGAATGGGAATTGTCACTCTCTATGGCGTAGAGATATCTATGGGCCCTCTCGGTAATAGAACATCGTAAAGATCTTGCAAGCAATGTGGCTAATGAGTTAGTCATGAGATCTTATATTATGGAATGAGTAAAGACACTTGCCCATAACGATATTGAACTAGGTATGGAGATACTGATGATCGAATCTCGGGCAAGTAATATATCGTCGGACAAAGGAAATTGCATACGGGATTAACTAAATCCTTGACATCGTGGTTCAACCGATAAAAGATCTATGTGGAATATGTAGGAACCAATATGGGCATCCGGGTGCCGCTATTGTCTATTGACCGGAAAGGTGTCTCGGTCATGACTACATGATTCCCGAACCCGTAGGGTCGCACGCTTAACGTTCGATGATGCTAGAGTAATATTGGGATATGCATGTTGGTGACCAAATGTTTTTCATAATCCCAGATGAGATCCCGGACGTCACGAGGAGTCTTAGAATGGTCAGGAGGTAAAGATTTATATATGGAAACTAATTTTTGGGATTACGAAAAAAGGTGCAGTTTTTTTAGTATTGTATCAGGAAGCTTCTAGAAGGTTCAAAGGTTTCCGGGGGAGTCTAGAAGTCCACCCAGAGTTCCACCACATCCCAAGGGCTGGGATGGGATGAGGAGAGGTGCCCTGGCCTTGTTGGGCCAAGCGCACCAAGCCCTCAAAGGCCCATTCGGCTAGGGAAGAGAAAAAATGAGAGTCCTAGTAGGAATAGGACTGGACATGGAATCCAAGTCCTCTTCCCCTTGGCGCCAACTCCAAATTAGGAGTAGGGATGGACTCTAAGCCCTCCCACGCATATAAATATAGGGGAAGGGGCGGAGCAAGGGATCCCAACACATTGGCCTTGGGTGTTGCCCCATCTCTCCCTACCGGCATAGTTTCCGTCCACGGTTTTTCGCTTAGCAAAGCCCTGCCGGTATTCTGACTCCACCGCCACCATCATGTGATAGCCTGGCTTATTAGGGATGATAGACTACTCATATCAATAAGGAATTCCTTCTTTTCCGGAAGCCCATTCGGATAGAACTCCAAAGTTAAGCGTGCTCAGCTTGGAGTAGTTTCAGGATGGGTGACCGACCGGGAAGTTGCTCCCGGGTGCGCACGAGTGAGGACCAAGTGCGCAGAAAAGACTAGTATTGATATGTAGGGCCAGTCTAGATCCCGCCAGGAGTAACGACCACTGGCGGGTGTGTCCGGGGCGTTACAAGTTGGTATCAGAGCCGACCCTCACGGTTACACGGATGTTTGCTGACAGGTGCTCGGTCATGTTGTTCATGACATTTGTGACCCGTCGTGGCACCCGGCATGGCACATGTATCGGACTGCATGCACAGACGGTTGTGCCAAGAGGGAACGTTCCTGTGGCCCAACGAGGACGTCGGTTCCTCTGGGTGTGGGTGGCTTATTAGGGATGATAGACTACTCATATGAATAAGGAATTCCTTCTTTTCCGGAAGCCCATTCGGATAGAACTCCAAAGTTAAGCGTGCTCAGCTTGGAGTAGTTTTAAGATGGGTGACCGATTGGGAAGTTGCTCCCGGGTGCGCACGAGTGAGGACAAAGTGCGCAGAAAAGACTAGTATTGATATGTAGGGCCAGTCTAGATCCCGCCAGGAGTAACGACCACCGGCGGGTGTGTCCGGGGCGTTACACATCATCATGTTGGTTTTGATCCCAACCACATAGGTCACAGTTCTGGTGCAACGAGCTTCGATGCCTGGTATGACACCTTTAAAGGTGGTTGTGCTAGGCTTGATCCGAGATGAGTCGACGCCCATCTTTCTGATCGTGTCTGCATAGATTAAATTGAGGTTGGTGCCTCCGTCCATGAGGACACGCGTAAGGTTAAATCCATCCACGATCGGATCCAAGAGTAGAGTAGCCGATGTGCCATGCCTAATGCTGGTCGGATGGTCATGCTTGTCAAATGTGACTAGGTAAGCCGACCATGGGTTGAACTTTGGGGAGACGGGCTCCAACGCATAGATATCCCGAAGTGCGTATTTCCTCTCCCTCTTGGAGATGTGGGCGACGTAGATCATGCTCATGTATTTTACCTCGGGAGGAAAGTGTTTTTGGCCTCGTTTATTTGGCTATCGAGGATAGTCCTCGTCTTCGCTGCGAGGTTGGGCTTTATGTAAGATCAAAAGTATGTCTAGAGGGGGGTGATTAGACTACTTGACCAAATAAAAGTCTATCCTTTTCCCAATTTTAAGTGTTGGAAGATTTTAGCAATTAGTACGAGTCAAGCAATCAACCTACACATGCAATTCTAAGAGTGTAGCAGCAGAAAGTAAAACATTGCATATGAAGGTAAAGGGAAGGGTTTGGAGAAGGCAAACGCAATGTAGACACGGAGATTCTTGGCGTGGTTCTGATAGGTGGTGCTATCGTACATCCACGTTTATGGAGACTTCAACCCACGAAGGATAACAACTGCGCGAGTCCACAGAGGGCTCCATCCACGAAGGGTCCATGAAGAAGCAACCTTGTCTATCCCACCATGGCCATCGCCCATGAAGGACTTGCCTCACTCGAGTAGATCTTCACGAAGTAGACGATCTCCTTGCCCTTACAAACTTCTTGGTTCAACTCCATAATCTTGTCGGAGGCTCCTAAGCGACACCTAACCAATCTAGGAGACACCACTCTCCAAAAGGTAATAGATATTGTTGATGATGAACTCCTTGCTCTTATGCTTCAAATGATTGTCTCCCCAACACTCAACTCTCTCTCTCACACACAGATTTGGCTATGGTAGAAAGATGATTTGAGTGGAAAGCAACTTGGGGAAGCCTAGAGATCAAGATTCTTGTGGGAGGTTTGGAATGTCTTGGTCTCAACACATGAGTAGGTGGTTCTCTCTCAGAAAATGAGTAGTGGAAGTGTAGGCACGTTCTGATGGCTCTCTCTCAAATGGAGAAGGGTGGAGGGGTATATATAGCCTCCACTAAAAATCCAATCGTTACACACATTTGAGCCAACTCGGTCAGACCGAATAGGAGAACGTGGTGAGATCGAAGTAGTTCAAAATATGAACATTAGGAATCTCTGTGGGACTGACAGGAACAACTCGGTGTGACCGATGTGCTAGGGCTAGGGCAAAACCTCATCTTGGTTACACCGATTGCATGAACTCGATGAGACCGATTTCAATAATGAGCAACCAGAGAGTTGGTTAGGAAAACTAGGTGGGACCGATTGCTCATTTCGGTGAGGTCGAAATGTTACAACAGGAAACAGAGAGTTTGCAAGGCCATTTCTGTGAGACCAAGATCCATATCGGTGTGACCGAACTGTCTAGGGTTACTGGCAGTGGCTATGTCAAATGAACTTGGTGGCGCCGGATAGATCAAATCGATGGGGGCAAGTTTTACTTTGGGTTCTGGACAAATGTGGAAATGAGAAAGTGGTTGAGGGTTTTGGAGCAATATCACTAAGCACTTTGAGCAAGTAGACCATTAAGCAACACCTCATCCCCTTTTAATAGTATTGGCTTTACTATAGAATAAATGTGATCTTGAATCACTAAAATGAAAATTAAAAGTCTTGAGCTTTTGCCAATCTTTGTCCTTAGCATTTTGAGGGGTCCACATCTCTAGTCCATGCCATGCCAATCATTGAACTTGCTACAATATTTAACTTGAATGGATGTTAGTTCAATGAGCTATATGTTGTTATGAATTACCAAAACCACCCATGGATTAGTTGCATTTCACTTTATTATTCCCCTTTGTTGCCATCTTGCCGGCTGATAACCCTCAACCGTAAGGGATCGAGATAGTCTTCGCTGGTAAGAATAACCCAATTTATTGATTCGACACACGGGGAGCCAAAGAGTATTTATAAGCTTTGACAGTTGAGTTGTCAATTCAACCGCACCTGAAATATACTTACTTGCAACAAAAGATAAGTGGTAACAGTGATATGATAGTGATGATAGTAATAGTAAAAGTAAACAACAAAAGTAAATAACAGTAGTAAACGGCAAAGTAAATAGCGAAAGTAGCGACTAGTGACAAGCAGGGTTTAAAACACTGTAGGCTAGGGAGATGGATGGTTGGGCGCTGCATGGATGAGATAGATTCTAACTTGGGGCACGGCACACGGAAAAGTAATGATCATCTAGGCAAATATCAAACATTAGGCATGTATCCCGTAGGTAGTTGTACGTGCTTGCAATAAGAACTTGCACAACATCTTTTGTCCTACCATCCCGCTACGAACGGGGCCAAAAGGAACTTATGGAGATTAAGGTGCACCTGTCAAAGAGCACCGGAACAAAGCAATGAACTCAATGGATACATGTAATCCTCAAACTACGGACCATCCCCTTTGGTGTCCCAAGCTGTCACTTTTGGGATCGTCGGTTCCGGACCGTAACAGGTGCAAACAACTCATAGATAGGATCACGAACACAAATATATTCACACAAACACATGTGGTTCAGATCTGAAATCATGGCACTCGGGCCCTAAGTGTCAAGCATTAAGAATAACAAGTTGAAGCAAAGATGATAAACACCATAGTAGATGATAGGCAACATGCCCCCAACAATCTGATAAACTATTACATGATCTAACTCATCCAATCCCTACCATCCCCTTCGCCTACAACGGGGGAATTACTCACACATGGAGGGAGAAGTCATGGAGGGATGATGGAGTGGTGATGATGATGACGATGGCGACGATCTCCCCTCTCCGGAGGCCAATTCAGCCTCCAGATTAGCCCTCCCGAGGAAGAACAGAGGGTGGCGGCGGCTCCGCAACGAAAAACTGCGAAAGAACTTCCGATCTGGGGTTTCTGCGTCGGGAGTAAAAATACGGGCTAAAGTAGGGCACCAGGGGGCGTGGGACCTGCCCAGGCGCCCCCCCCCCCCCCGGCGCGGCCCAGGGGGGGGCGCGCCCACAGGGCGCTTGGGCACCCCCTGGCCCCCCTCTGGCCCCACTTCTGGTTCCCGGTTCCTTCGGGTGGGTGGATTTTCTGTGATTTTTCGTGGATTTTTCTGAGGTACCTAAAAATCCGTTTTCCTGCACACAAATAAACCATACAGGCAGCTCTGCTGAAAACAGCGTCAGTCCGGGTTAGTTTAGTCCAAATCATGCAAGAATGAGGTCAAAACAATATCAAAAGTGTTTGGAAAAGTAGATACGTTTGAGACGTATCAACTCCCTCAAGCTTAGCATATTGCTTGTCCTCAAGCAATTCAGTTCAACGAACTGGACGCGACAAAGAAAACTTTGACAAACTCTTTTGCTTCATTAGATGTATATAAGCATGTACTACGAACAGAGTTTAGCAAGTGTTGAAACAGTACTATGAGGACAATGCAAAGAGCAATCTTTCTTTCAAGTGACCAGTCACAAATACTTAAAAGTAAATAATATATTACTGAAAATCAAGACAAGATTACATTGCACATAGCTTGAGCAAATTAGGGTGGTATCTCGCTAGCCTCCATGAGTGAAGCAAAACATAAATGCAGAGACTCCTCCAGAGTTTTAAAGGAGACTAGAACTAAGAATTTCAGAATAAATCATATCACAAGTATGCAGAAGGCAATGCAATACTTTGGGACAATGCACATTACACTCAGAATGACAATTATGCTCTCCTAGTCGGTGCTTTGGAGAAAGAAGGTGAGACTCTCGAATCGTGGCTTTTATTGGCAAGGTTGAAAACCCGTGGTCGGAAACAAAAACTAAACATGTACCAGAGCTCTTGGTTTTAAAAACAGAAGTAAACATGTTTTGAGAAGTGCATATTTCGTCAACGAATGCTAGCAGATAACTCAATCACTTTTTAATTGGACAAGTCTCGAGGAACGGCTCCCGCATGAGGACGATCACATCCTCTTAATCTCCTTTGTTTATCACTGCCAAAGTTTTCTTATTTCTCATGAACAAAGCGTGAAGGAGGGTTTGTTTGTTATATTATCTTTTTGAGCCGGGCGCACTCAATGCCAGTTCCTTTTCATATTAGGGGTTTGCACATTATACATGCAATTCAGGGGTGAAACTTGTCCAACTTAAAAAGATCATGAATTAACTACTACTTCCTCATGAGCTAAAACATAGGCACAAAAAGGAAGTGCTTTTGATTAGTTTCGAGATGGTACATGAAAGTCTTCGTTAGGGATGGCAGGTAAATACCATGTATAGGAAGGTATGGTGGACTCATATGGCATAACTGGTTTAAAGGGTTTGGATGCACAAGCAGTCAGTCCGCTTAGTACAGGTGGAGGTTTAGCAAAAGACTGGGAAGCGACCAACTAGAGAGCAATAACGGTCATAATCATGCAGAGAGACAAAGCAACATTGAATCGGGCATGAAAGTGATATAACTATTCTAAAACTCAAAGATCATCAAGGCAAAGTAGACCTTTTAGTCTTAAACATGTGTAAGCATGTGCCAAGTCAATCAAAAAATTCTCTAAAGGGAAATACCACCTTAGTATACCAGACTATGAACAGTGCAATGCATGTAGATCATTTCAATAACACATTATATACTCTAGTTATTCGAGACTAGCCACAAGGAAAGCATGAACCACTGGAAGAGCATTGTAAACATAGCACTATATCGCTACAAGCTGGTCTCTAGATCATAAGTACAGGCATATGTACAAAAGTAGAAACAATAACAGTTCATACCGGTCTTCCTTGTTGCTTCCTTTCAGTCGATCTTCGTCATCACTGCTTGTCACTTGCACGATCGAACGTAGGAAATATAATTAAATGCCATCACGGACTCGAGCTGATCTCTGAAAACAAAGCAAACTAAAGAGAGAAAGGAAATCTTTTTGGTTTTTTCAAAGGTTGAATAAAAAGCAAAAGAAAGAGAAAATCTTTTTGTTGTTTTTGCAAAGAGAGAAATAAAGAAGAACGGGCAAAAACTTCGAAAAGATCAAAGCGAATAAAACGGATAATACAATGGAACAGTGAGAAGGGCACGTACTCCCCCAAGCTTAGGCTTTTGGCCTAAGTTGGTAGCAGCTACTGCCCCCAGGAGCCTCCTGCTCCAGGGGTATGGTGGTGAGTCAACGGGTCGTAGAAGGATGCCGGCGCGTACACCGAACTCCTCGAAGTCTCCCACGAGGAAGGCTCCGAACGCCAAACAGAGGAAGACCCTTCGCCAAACTCGGTGGCGGTCTCTTCCTGAAAATGTGGTATCTCACCATGCCTCTCCTCGTCGGGCACAACCCCCTCCATAGGGTTATGAAACTGATGCTGGACCATGAACTCATCGAACTGAACAACGTCAAAGGACCATCCGTTTCTGCGAGAAAAATCAAACAAAAGAGGCGCAGGTAGACGGATCTCGCGTTCCGCAGCAGTTCCGAAACGCAAGATATAGATAAGATTATTAAGTTCAGAACCCATGGTAACAAACTTATGCCTTTTCATAGCAGCAAGATCAAAGCTTAAATAAGTAAAAGGAGTATCATCAGGGTGTGGGGTGCCTCCAAGATGCTCTAAGAGAAGTGTGGCGTAAACGCCACCATATAAGTCCCCCTTGTTGCCGTTCATAGCAAGGCGTCGAGCAATTAAGGTACCCAGATTATAATCAGACCTCCCTGAGAGGGCTGCTGCCAGGATAGCAATATCCGGAGCAGAAATGCTGCTCGTGTTGTCACGAGCTAACACCCCTCTAGCAATATAATATGCAAAATACCTGAGGTGAGGAAATAAGATGCTGGAGATCTTTGACCGATGAATATCCCTCGTACCCATGCTGCAGAGAGAGTTGATGACGGTTTTCAGCTCGGAGGGCTGAGTGGCCATCCTAGCCGTCCTCCCAACGTTTGGCACGCCTATTATTTCACAAAATTTTCCCAAAGTCATGGTGATAAGATCATTATAAATTTTAAACTCAATAGCACCTGAATCAGGATTATATCTAAAACTGTTAATGAAATTGGAGGTGAGTTTTTGATACTGAGTAACACGGCTCGTGACGAGTCGTGTCAAACCTGCATTAGCACAAAGATTATAAAACTCATCCTTGATTCCCGCAGCTTCCATGAATTCATCACATGGAAACGTCATCGCACGTGCTGGACTTGTGTCTTCCAACAACTCCAGGGGCACATGATCTTCATTATAGCTCACCCTAGCAGTCGATGGTGAAGCTGCGGCTCTAGTAACTCGATCAGAGTGTGCGGGCCTCCTCTTCTCAAGCCACCCATTTGCCCTTCCTAATAAACTCATTTCTGAAATTTTTTACAATTTACAAAAACGAGGATTAAAATAAAGTGAGCTAAGGAAAACTACTCAACTCACTTGCCCAAGGCATAAACTTGCATCAAAACTTGGAAAATAACTTTCTACACATGCATGCAAGCTCATCTCTACAGCACCAAGAACTACTAAATACTAACAAATGAGGCCACCAATCAAAAATCTAATTGGAGGGGTGGAGGAGTCACATACCAGGGAGTATTTGCTCAAAATTTCAGCTCAAACGATGGGCTGTAGAGAGAGATCGAAGAATCGCCTCCAAGAACAGCAAGAACACAAGAACAACAACAGAACTCGTGTTTTTGGAGAAAGAGAGAGAGGGAGGAAGAAGAAGTACCTAGAGGGGGGTCCCGTGGGCCCCAGGCGCCCTGTGGGCGCGTCCAGGGGCTGGGTCGCGCCAGCTGGCCGCCTGGGCCACTGGTGGCCCCCCTGGCTGGCCCCAGGACTTTCTGGGTCTCTCCCGTCGTGGAAATTTTTATTATAATTTTTCTGGAATTTTTCTGAAAACTTCACTGTTGAATTTTTTTCGAAGTTCAAAAAGCTGCGAAACTCTCTGAAAACTTGAAGCAGTTAGTAGTATTGTGAAGCTTCAAAAACATAAATACTTGGTACAGCAAGTAGGACAAAACTAAAAACAAGTGAAAACATAACAGGCTCAACTTCTTATCCATATAAAACATATTTGCTAATAAGGTTGATCAAGTCTTACCAACAAACAGGCGATATATAGAGCAAAAAGTCTCACCTCCTACGAAGTAGTTACTGAACCTTTACCTTGATGGACATTGTCCCTATCATGATAGTTTTGTATTTGTGAGGCACATGTAGTGGACAATCCCATTCTCCAATCTTCACGGTCTCGATATTCTCTATAGAGTTGAGGGCATGCCTCCTGTCGGTCTTCTTCAAAAAATATACCGTGTGTTCTTTATCATTCACATGGAAGGTGACCTTCCCTTTATTGCAATCAATAATAGCTCCTGCGGTGTTAAGGAAATGTCTACCAAGAATAATGGACATGCTCCCATCCTCGGGCATGTCAAGCACAACAAAATCAGTAAGAATTAAACAATTAGCAACTTCAACTGGAACATCCTCACAAATACCTATCGGAACAGCGGTTGACTTGTCAGCCATCTGAAGGGAGATATCTGTAGGAATTAGTTTTTCTAAACAAAGCCTCTCGTAAAGAGAGAGAGGCATAACACTCACTCCTGCTCCAAGATCACATAAAGCAATTTTGACATAATTATTCTTTATGGAGCAAGGAATGGTAGGTATACCTGGATCACCGAGCTTCTCAGGAATCTTTCCACTGAAAGAATAGTTAGCAAGCATAGTAGATATTGCATCATTAGGAACTTTTCTTTTATTAGTGACAATATCTTTCGTATATTTTGAATAAGGAAGTAACTTAATAGCATCAGTCAAGGGTATCTGAAGAAAAAGAGGTTTAATCCACTCACAAAAATTATTATAATGCTCTTCTTCTTTAGATTTGATGGACTTACCTGGAAAGGGCATGGGTTTCTGTACCCATGGTTCTCTTTCCTTCCCATGTTTTCTTGCGATGAAGTCTTCTTTAGTGTACCTCTTACGTTTGTCAGGTGCTTCTTCTTCTCGAACTTCAGGCGGATCATTCTTCTCATTATTATTACCTTCAGGTTCAGCACCGTCTTCTGTCTCAGCATCGGAGATAGATACACTGTTGGGATCAATAGCTGGTTCTTCATCTGCAATAGGATCATTAGAATTGTCAGTCTCCTTATGTTTCTTCTTTTTCTTTGGAGAGCCAACAATTTCTTCTTCCTGTATTTGAGAATCCTGCTCGATTCTCTTCGGATGCCCCTCTGGATAAAGAGGATCTTGAGTGCTAGTTCCTCCTCGGGTCTTAATCCCGAAAGCCTGCAAATTATCTTGTTTGGCATTGTTAGCAAGCAAATCTCTTTGCACATTAGAAATTTGATCAAGCTGAGTTTGAACCATATGAAAATGCTGCACAAGACACTGAACATCATTAACTGTTCTATCTAAAACATCAAGCAGTTTTTTGATATCAAGGGAATTATCAAGCAACTGACTTTCTATCCTCTCATTAAAATGATTTTGTTTCATAATAAAATTATCAAACTCATCTAAACATTGATCAGGAGGCTTACCATGAGGGATGTCACTTGCATTGAAATCTAAAAGAGAGTGTACCTCTACCATAGGAGGGTGAGTAGTAGGCTCACACAGCTTCTCAATAGGGGGTAGATTCTTCACGTCTTCAGCTTTAATACCTTTCTCTTTAATAGACTTCTTTGCTTCTCGCATATCCTCGGGGCTCAGAAACATGCCCCTCTTCTTCGTTGGTGGAGGTGGTTCAGGTACGGACCAATCTTCATGGTTTTTGGCAATCCTGCCCATTAAGTCTTCCGCATCGTCCGGTGTTCTTTTCCTGAAAACACAACCAGCACAACTGTCCAAATAATACCTGGATTCATTAGTTAGACCAGCATAGAATATATCGATTAATTCATTCTTAGGGATTTCATGTCCTGGTCTAGCCCGAATCAGACCGCAGTACCTCCCCCAAGCTTTAGGGAGGGACTCATCCTGCAACTGTTTAAAGTTATAAATTCTTTGTAAAGCAGCATGTTGCATGTGAGCAGGAAAGTACTTATCAACAAAAGAGTGAGCTAGGTCCTGAGGACTCTTAATGGAACCGCATGGAAGTGAATCATACCATGCTTTAGCACCCTCCTTCAAGGAGAAAGGAAGAAGCTTGGTCACATAAAAGTATCGTATCTTCTCATCTGTGGTAAACAGGCTACCCAACTCACCGATAGTCAGGTGTGCAATAGCATCATCATTTTCTCTGCCATAAAATGGGTCAGCTTCAACCATAGGTATAAGTGAAAGATCAACAGAGAAATCAAAATCAGGATCATCAATGCATATAGGAGATGTAGCAAATTCAGGATTAGGAACGGTTTTGTTCTTCAGAGAGTGTTTTTCAAACAGTTTCTTAATAGCTTCAGGGTCAGAGCCAGAAAACTCTGTCAGTTCCCTGCATAATTCTTCATCTAGTATATAGTAATCATCATCAAGGAGCCTCTCTTTGAGTTTACTCAAATCAGGATAATCATAAGTTTCACCAATAGGGTAGCGAGTAACAGGAAGTTCAATTCCAGACTTTTTAGCAGCAGCAGCAATTTGTTTCTCAAGATCATAACCAAGCGAACTAATATCATCATCAAAAGAAGTAGAAGCATCATCAAGAGTATCAGACATAGTAACAGATTCAGTAGGAGCATCATGTGGTGGTGGTGAGGCAAACTTACTCATAACGGAAGGTGAATCAAGTGTAGCACTAGTGCTCAGAGCAGTACCTCTTCTTGTAGTAGATAGTAAGATAGGAACCTTGGGGTCTCCTTTCTTACCCATAGTAGATAAAGTGCAGCAGGTAGGATACCTCAAGTAGACTTGTAAATATTGCTATGCTCCCCGGCAACGGCGCCAGAAAACGGTACTTGATAACCCTCAACCGTAAGGGATCGAGATAATCTTCGCGGGTAAGAATAACCCAATTTATTGATTCGACACACGAGGAGCCAAAGAGTATTTATAAGCTTTGACAGATGAGTTGTCAATTCAACCGCACCTGAAATATACTTACTTGCAACAAAAGATAAGTGGTAACAGTGATATGATAGTGATGATAGTAATAGTAAAAGTAAACAGCACAGTAAATAACAGTAGTAAACGGCAAAGTAAATAGCGAAAGTAGCGACTAGTGACAAGCAGGGTTTAAAACACTGTAGGCTAGGGAGATGGATGGTTGGGCGCTGCATGGATGAGATAGATTCTAACTTGGGGCACGGCACACGGAAAAGTAATGATCATCTAGGCAAATATCAAACATTAGGCATGTATCCCGTAGGTAGTTGTACGTGCTTGCAATAAGAACTTGCACAACATCTTTTGTCCTACCATCCCGCTACGAACGGGGCCAAAAGGAACTTATGGAGATTAAGGTGCTCCTGTCAAAGAGCACCGGAACAAAGCAATGAACTCAATGGATACATGTAATCCTCAAACTACGGACCATCCCCTTTGGTGTCCCAAGCTGTCACTTTTGGGATCGCCGGTTCTGGACCGTAACAGGTGCAAACAACTCATAGATAGGATCACGAACACAAATATATTCATACAAACACATATGGTTCAGATCTGAAATCATGGCACTCGGTCCCTAAGTGTCAAGCATTAAGAATAACAAGTTGAAGCAAAGATGATAAACACCATAGTAGATGATAGGCAACATGCCCCCAACAATCTGATAAACTATTACATGATCTAACTCATCCAATCCCTACCATCCCCTTCGCCTACAGCGGGGGAATTACTCACACATGGAGGGAGAAGTCATGGAGGGATGATGGAGTGGTGATGATGATGACGATGGCGACGATATCCCCTCTCTGGAGGCCAATTCAGCCTCCAGATTAGCCCTCCCGAGGAAGAACAGAGGGTGGCGGCGGCTCCGCGACGAAAAACTGTGAAAGAACTTCCGATCTGGGGTTTTTGCGTTGGGAGTAAAAAGACGGGCTAAAGTAGGGCACCAGGGGGCGTGGGACCTGCCTAGGCGCCCCCCCGGCGTGGCCCAGGGGGGGCGCCCACAGGGCGCCTGGGCACCCCCTGGCCCCCCTCTGGCCCCACTTCTGGTTCCCGGTTCCTTCGGGTGCGTGGATTTTCTGTGATTTTTCGTGGATTTTTCTGAGGTACCTAAAAATCCGTTTTCCTGCACACAAATAAACCATACAGGCAGCTCTGCTGAAAACAGCGTTAGTCCGGGTTAGTTTAGTCCAAATCATGCAAGAATGAGGTCTAAACAATATCAAAAGTGTTTGGAAAAGTAGATACGTTTGAGACGTATCACCGGCCTGTTTGAACACCCAGCAATTCTGGTTTGTATGGGTTGCTGGTTTGTCTGAGGTGCCGTGGATTTGGCATGGCGTGTCAAGTATCTTGTCTAGCTAGCTGGGTCCATCATTGTTCCCATTAAAGGGCTTCCTTTTCTGTTGAACCCTGCATTGACTGTGGAGTCCTCTATAAGTGCATCTAGTGCCCCTTAGTGATTTTGGTGTATTGAAGACATATAGGTTAAGAGACTAATGTGTTTATGAGTGTACACATGTCTATAAGTCTATGAGGAGTTTTATATTTATAGAGAAAGTCGACCCCTAAAAATGAAGTTCTTCGACTAAAGACTTTGGATTTCTGAAGACTTTGAAAGTGAAGAAATTGGTGTGACCTTGAAGATTTAGTACTCACTTGAGGAACATGAAGCATGAAGACTTTTGTTTTCATATTTTCATTTTATCTTTCTTGAGTCATAGGAAACACAGTACTATTAAAGGGGGTCAAGGAAATACTAAGGAAAAATTTCCATGTGATGCTCAACTCAAAATACTACACCTAACAATCCCTTCGAGTGAAGCCATTGGAAATCTCATACAGTTCAGTCATATTCTTCATTGACACAGACGAACTTCTTCTGGTCTCTGAGGAATTTTTTCTGACTAAGGAGTTAGGAATTCGCCAGTGCGGATCTCCTACAAGTGAGGAACATGATAGCCCTGAGGAATTTGATACTCAAATTTCCGACCGTTGATGTGCTACGCGCCAGCTGTCCCAAAATATCTACCTACCTAACGGTCATATCATTGAAGGGCATTTATGTCTTATCATGTCGGGCTTCTCCCTAGGCTATAAATAGCCGCCCCCCTACAACCACTAGCTGGTTGGCTGCTCCGAGAGAAACTGACACTTGTCATTAGAGCAACCCATCCTCCGAGGACTTTGAGCGAAAATCATCAAGTGAGAAAAAACCCAAAACCCAAACCCAAACACCTACAAACCAAAAGTGATTGAGCATCACTGAAGAGATTGATCATGTGTGGATCCAACGCTTGTTACATTTGAAGACTGTGCATCTTCCAGACGGTTAACCGTCATGGTCTAGAGCATCCAAGAGGAAATTGTGGATCGCCGAGTGACCGAGTTTGTGAAGGTTTGGAAGTCGCCTGAACACTTACCACGAGTGATTGGGCGAGGTCTGTGTGACCTTAGGTCAAGGGGAATACGGTGAGGACTGAGTGTCCTGGACTGCGTGTTCAGGACTGGGTGTCCAAGACTGTGTGTCCTTAGGTTTAAATACCTTGCCGCCCTAACCGGATGTACAACTGTCACAACAGTTGGAACTGGTCTACCAAATCATTGTCTTCACCAAGCTTACTGGTTCTATTTCCTCAACTCATTCATTTCCTCATAACTGTGTTGTGTGCTTGTTCATATCTGTTTGAAGACTTTGACTGAAGACTTTCTCAATTTCCTCAGTTCAATTTCTTCAGTCTGTTTGTCTTCATCCTATGTTATCCTGTGTTTACGCTTTCTGCACTCTGTGCTTGTCTTCATTTCATCATGATGACCATGCTTGTGTTGTGCTATGTTTACTTTTGAGTACTTATTCCACTGCAAGTAGTTCTTCGCTAAGGAATTTCCTCACCCGCAAATTCCTTAGTGAAGAATTCATAAAAATCATCTATTCACCCCCCTCTAGTCGATATAATGCACTTTCAAATGGTATCGGAGCAAGATACTGCAACGCCCCGGACACACACGCCGATGGTCGTTGGCCTCACATATCAATACTAGTCTTTTCTGCGCACTTTGTCCTCACTCGTGCGCAACCGGGAGCAACTTCCCGGTCGGTCACCCATCCTGATACTAGAATTCATAAAAATCATCCATTCACCCCCTCTAGTCGATATAATGCACTTTCAATTGGTATCGAAGCAAGATACTGTAACGCCCGGACACACACGCCGATGGTCGTTGGCCTCACATATCAATACTAGTCTTTTCCGCGCACTTTGTCCTCACTCGTGCGCACTCGGGAGCAACTTCCCGGTCAGTCACCCATCCTGATACTACTCCAAGCTAAGCACGCTTAACTTTGGAGTTCTATCCGAATTGGCTCCCGGAAAAGAAGGAATTCCTTATTGATATGAGTAGTCTATCATCCCTAATAAGCCAGGCTATCACATGTACTCCCTTGTTCTGTGTGATTTCGGTTTAACCGCCTGGATTTTTAGTTATGTCGACCACAGGAATGAAGACCGTGTCATGCCCCATCTTTGACGGTCACGAGTATCCCAAGTGGAAGGCCATGATGAAGAAGCGTCTCATGGCGATGAACAGTGAGCTGTGGACTGTCACTGAGATTTGTCTTACCGATCTGTGCAAGAAGGCAGAAGCTGATGACATTCGCAAGTTCACCCTTCTCAACCTCACAGCGAAGGACGTCATGTGCTCCTGTCTGTCTCAAAATCAGTTCGGGAACATCATGCATGTCGATCATGCGAAGCTTATCTGGGAACGTCTCTCTGAGGTCTATGAAGGTCATCAAACCGGTCATGATCCTTGGTTTGATGACTTCAAGGAATCTCTCAAAGCGATGACATTTGAACCAGAAGCATCATCTTCTACACCATGCCTTATGGCAAATGATGCTAAGGTAACTGAATGCTATCTATCTAAATCCAGTGATGATGAATCTGGTGATGAATTTGGACCTAGCTATGTCAAACTTTCTTCCCTTGCCACTAAACAACAAAGAGCTTTGGAGAAAGTTCATTACATGCTAAATAAAAGCGATGATATGTTGGGTGAAGAAATGGATCAGTCGAAAGCTTTGGCTGAGAGTCTTCAGAGACTTCAGACTAGGTTT
Organism: Secale cereale; assembly: GCA_902687465.1. Classification (NCBI taxonomy): domain Eukaryota; kingdom Viridiplantae; phylum Streptophyta; class Magnoliopsida; order Poales; family Poaceae; genus Secale; species Secale cereale. Next base: position 149,514,508 of record LR738714.1, on the reverse strand, counting down.
GACACCCTTCAAAGTCATCATAACACTCTCTTATCTGATCATGAGAAGCTTTCTTATGAATTTCTTCAAAGAAAGCAAGATCTTGAAAAGCTAAGAGTGAGTTATGAAGATCTTCAGAAGGAGCGCGATTCATTACTTGCTCAACAAATCAACGCTTCTCAGGAAGAATTTGTTCCTCCATGATTGAAATGCATTGAACGTGAATCTGCTAATTCTTCACCTGAATGTTCAAATGCTTCTAATGCTACAAATTCTTCAACTGTCTCTGCTATCACTAATTCCTCATCTGAGGACATTGCTAGTATCACTGATGATGCAGGGCTGAAGGAATTGTACATGACAGGCATGTACAAAATCCTCAAAGGGCATCAGACTCTTTGTGATGTGCTTAAAAAGAAGATCCTCAACAGGAAGCCTAGGAAAGAGGGTATTTCCTTTGAGAGGAAACTTAATGATGATGGTACATATTGGAAGCCTGAGCAGTACCCCAAAACCTCATGGGTTGCTGCAAAGGGACCTCTAGTTGATCCATTCAATTTATCTGGCTTTACATGTGAATCTCCTCATTCTTCTGATGAGTCATTTGACTCCAACTATAAACTGTTAAAAAATCAGAATGGTGAAGATTTGCTAGATATGTTGGCACTAACTGCAGGAACGGTTCCCCTATGAAGAAAATCTGGGTTCCCAAAAGGTGCCTTCAAAGTCTTCAAGTGAATGTCCTCATGACACCACCTGTGAAGAATAGGAACCCCAGATCAAATTCTTCATATGTACCAAATTCTTCACATGGATCCAAGTCCTCATACGGACCAAATTCCTCACGTGGATCAAATTCCGCAAAAGGATCAAAGTCCTCATATGAATATCATCGTGCTAACAACTCTGTTTCGCAGGGAAGAGCTAAGGGCTATGAATATGCGCATTATTCTTCTAACCATTATGTTCATAAGTCCTCAAAGAATTTCTCTGCTTATTCATATGCTTATCCTAACTCCTCTTATGTGAAACGAAAAGGGCTGGCTTCTATGCCACCTTTCTGGTATGGAGCTCGCAGAGTGATGAACTCTTTGCCACCACTTTAGATGTGGGTGGTGAAGAAAAAGAACTAATCTCTTCTGCAGGGCCAGGTCTCCAGACGTGCTCAAACGTCTAAAGAATTTGCTGGAGACCTGAAAAGTGCCTGAAAGGACGCAGGCTAATCATGAAGAAATGAACTCTCATTTCTCACGTCCTCATACTGCTTTATCTATTGCATTGCTTAATGAAACTGATCTGATGAATTGATGTCATATTCTTCACTGATGAAGTATATGAGTTCGTAAGCTGCACTATTTCATCTGCAGGATGATCAACCCAAAGCCACTGAGTGGGTCCTCGATAGTGGATGTACAAATCACATGACTGGTGACAAGAATCTATTGATGGATGCTCCCTTATCTCCATCTCATCTGAAGCATATCATCTTCGCTGACAAAGGCAAAAGTCAGGTATTGGGTCTAGGTAAGGTTGTGATCTCAAAGGATCGACACATGGACAAAGGCATGCTTGCCGAGTCCTTAGGATACAACCTCAAGTTTGTCTCAATGCTTTGCGATCTTGATATGGTTGTAGCCTTTGGCAAGTATCGTTGTGTTGTGATCATGGGATCTGACAATTCCAAAGTCTTCGAAGGCTTTAGGAGAGGAGACTTGTATATTGTTGATTTCTCTACAGGACCTCAACCAACTGTGAGTCTACTTCCAAAAGATTCAGAAGGTTGGTGCTACCTCTTGAGATTGCATTGTATTCCCTCAAAGAGGAAAGGGAGATGCCGCACAGTAGCGTAAGTATTTCCCGCAGTTTTTTAGAACCAAGGTATCAATCTAGTAGGAGACCACGCGCCAGTCCCTCGCACCTGCACAAAAAAATAAGAACTTTGCAGGCAACGCGATAAGGGCTTGTCAATCCCTTTACGGTCACTTACGAAAGTGAGATCTGATAGAGATGATAGATTATATTTTTGGTTTAATAAAACAGCAAATAAAACCGGTAAAAGTAAAGTAGATGTAGATTGATATGTTGAGAATAGACCCGGGGGCCATAGTTTTCTCTAGTGGCTTCTCTCATGATAGCGATATTCTACGGCGAGTAAACATATTAACGTCGAGCAATTGACAGAAAAGTGAATAATTATGAGACTATCTAGGCATGATCATTGTATGTAGGCATCACGTCCGAGACAAGTAGACCGACTCCTGCCTGCATCTACTACTATTACTCCACACATCGACCGCTATCCAGCATGCATCTAGTGTATTGAGTTCATATGAACAGAGTAACGCCTTAAGCAAGATGACGTGATGTAGAGGGATAAACTCAAGCAATATGATGTAAACCCCATCGTTTTATCCTCGATGGCAAGAATACAATACGTGCCTTGCTGCCCCTACTGTCAATTGGAAAGGACACCGCAAGATTGAACCCAAACCGAAGCACTTCTCCCATTGCAAGAACTATAGATCTAGTAGGCCAAACCAAACCAATAATTCGAAGAGACATGCAAGGATATTATGAGCACACGTAAAAAGTTCAGAGAAGAACCAAATATCTTTCATAGATAACCTTGATCATAAACTCACAATTCATCGCATCTCGACAAACACACCGCAAAAAGAGATTACATCGAATAGATCTCCTCGAAGACCGAGGAGAACTTTGTGTTGAGATCCGGAGAGAGAGAAGAAGCCATCTAGATACTAGCTATGGACCCAAAGGTGTGTGGTAAACTACTCACAACTCATGGTGAGGGCGATGATGATGATGATGATGAAGGCCTCCGTGATGGATTCCCCTCCGGTGGAGCTCCGGAACAGGCTCCAAGATGGGATCTCCACGGGAACAGAAGGTACGGCGGTGGAATTAGGGTTTTCTCTCTGTCCTCAGAGTTTCTGGGGTACGTGGACTTATATAGGAAGAAGAAGGGCACCAGGGTCCACTTGAGGGGGCCTCGAGGCAGGGAGCGCGCCCTGGGAAGGGGGCGCACCCCCCACCCTCGAGGGCACCTCCTCGATCCTCTGACGTGGTTCTCAAGCTTCCTGTGCGTGATTTTCTACAAAAATATCTCTCACGAAGGTTTCATTCCGTTTGGACTCCATTTGATATTCTTTTTTGCAAAACCCTGAAATAGGCAAAAAAAACAGCAATCGGGACTGGGCCTTTAGGTTAGTAGGTTAGTCCCAAAAAATGATATAAAAGTGAATGATAAAGCCCATTAAACATCTAATACTTCATAAATAATAGCATGGAACAATCGAAAATTATAGATACGTTGGTGACGTATGAAGCATCCCCAAGCTTAATTCCTGCTCATCCTCGAGTTGGTAAATGATAAAGAAAGAATTTTTGATGTGGAATGCTAACCAATATAGTTTTTCAATGTAATTCTCTTAATTGTGGCATGAATGTTCAGATCTGAAAGATTCAAGATAAAAGTCTATATTTATATAAGAAATAATAATACTTCAAGCAATACTAATAAAGCAATCATGTCTTCTCAAAATACTATGGCTAAAGAAAGTTATCCCTACAATATCATATAGTGTTGGCTATGCTCCCTCGTTATCACACAAAAATATTCATATCATGCACAACCCCGATTTTAGCCAAGCATTTGTTTTCATACTCTATCTTTTCAAAACTTTTAACTTTCATGCAATACATGAGCGTGAGCCATGGATATAGCACTATGGGTGGAATAGGGGTGCTTGTGGAGAAGACAAAAAGGAGGGAGATAGTCTCACATCGACTAGGCGTATCAACGGGCTATAGAGATGCCCATCAATAGATATCAATGTGAGTGAGTACGGATTGCCATGCAACGGATGCACTAGAGCTAAATATGAATGAAAGCTCAACAAAAGAAATTAGTGGGTGTGCATCCAACTTGCTTGCTCACGAAGACCTAGGGCATTTGAGGAAGCCCATCGTTGGAATATACAAGCCAAATTCTATAATGAAAATTCCCACTAGTATATGAAAGTGACTAAACATGAGACTCTCTACAATGAAGAACATGGTGCTACTTTGAAGCACAAGTGTGGAAAAAGATAGTAGCAATTGTCCCTTTTTCTTTTCCCTTTTTTTTCTTTTTTTTCTTTTTTTGGGGCCTTCTCTTTTTTTTCTTTGGCCTTTTTTTGCGTAGGGGCTTTATAGATTTAGCCTTTCCTCCCATGGGACAATGCTCTAATAATGATGATCATCACACTTTCATTACAACTCGATATTACAACTCGAGACTACAACAACAAAGTATGACTCTATATGAATGCCTCCGGCAGTGTACCGGTATGTGTAATGAAACAAGAGTGACATGTATAAAAATTATGCATGGTGGCTTTGCCGCAAATACGATGTCAACTACATGATCATGCAATGGCAATATGACAATATGATGCGTGTCATATGAACGAAACGGTGGAAAGTTGCATGGCAATATATCTCGGAATGACTATGGAAATGCCATGATAGGTAGGTATGGTGGCTGTTTTGAGGAACAATATGGTGGCTATTTTGAGGAAGGATATATAGTGGGTTTATGGCACCGGCGAAAGTTGCGCGGTACAAGAGAGGCTAGCAATGGTGGAAGGGTGAGAGTGCGTATAATCCATGGACTCAACATTAGTCATAAGAACTCATATACTTATTGCAAAAATCTACGAGTCATCAAAACAAAGCCATCAACGCATGCTCCTAGGGGGGAGGTTGGTATGAGTTAAACATCGCGCGCCCCCGACCTCCACACAAAGGTTGACACTCTACAAATACCCCATGCTCTAACTTAGTCACACAACGGTTAACCATACGTGAATGCTACGGGAATCACTAACCTTAACACAAGTATTTCTCAATTTCATAATAACTCCACTAGCATGAATCTAATATCACTATCCTCATGTCTCAAAACAATTATCGAACATCCAACATCTCATTCTATTCAATGCACTTGCTGTTAATTTTTTTACTACATTGACATTGGATGTCTATCATGTGAAGACTAGTTTCTTTAGCCTAAACACATTACCATGCTGTTTTAATAGACTCTCAAATAGATATAAGTGAATCATGAGATTTCAACAATTTCTACAAAATATTACCACCACCGTGCTTTAAAAGATATAAGTGAAGCACTAGGGCAAAAACTATTCAACTCAAAAGATATAAGTGAAGCACATAGAGTGTTCTAATAATTTCTAGGCCATATTTAACTCTCTTAAATAGGTGTGTACAGCAAGGATGATTGTGGCAAACTAACAAGCAAAGACTCAAATTATACAAGACGCTCCAAGCAAAACACATAACATGTTGCGAATAAAAATAGCTCCAAGTATAGTTACCGATGGATGAAGACGAAAGAGGGGACGCCTTCCCGGGGCATCCCCAAGCTTAGGTTTTTGATTATCTTGAATTCCTTGGGGTGCCATGGGCATCCCCAAGCTTAGGCCTTTGCTACTCCTTTTTCCTTAGTCAATCAAAGAAATATTCAAAACTTGAAAACTTCACAACACAAAACTTAGACAAAAGTTCTCGTGAGCTCCGTTAGTATAAGAAAGCAAACCACTACTCAAAGGTACAGCAATCAATTCATTCTTTGTTTATATTGGTGTTAAACCTACTGTACTCCAACTTCTCTATGGTTCATATCCTCCAATACTACTCATAGATGCATCGGAATAAGCAAACAACACACGAATAACAGAATCTGTCAAAAACAGAACAGCCTGTAGTAATCTGCAGGTTTCGCCTACTTCTGGAACTCCAAAAAATTCAAACTAAGTTGGTAAATTTGCGGAATTTGTCTACCAATAATCTGCAAAAATAATCAACTAAAAATCACGCTTCAGTAAAATCTCACGACTACTTTAGCTAGCTCTAACGATTCTGTTTTTCACAGCAAGATCACATAAACTTCACACAAGTCTTCCCAAAGGTTCTACTTGGCACAAACACTAAACAAAACATGAAACCACATCTAATCAGAGGCTAGATGCAATATTTATTCCCTAACAGCAACAAAAACAAAAAAAACAAAAAATTGGGTTGCCTCCCAACAAGCGCTATCGTTTTACGCCCCTAGCTAGGCACGATACAAGATAGAACTAGGTATTGCCATCCTTGGAAGGCAATCCATAATTGGCTCTCATGATAGATTCATATGGTAATTTGATTTTATTTCTAGGAAAGTGTTCCATGCCTTTCCTTAATGGAAATTGGAATCTAATATTTCGTTCCTTCATATCAATAATTGCACCAATCGTTCTAAGGAAAGGTCTAACAAGAATAATAGGACATGAAGGATTGCAATCTATATAAAGAAAAATGAAATCTACGGGCACATAATTCCTATTGGCAACAATAAGAACATCATCAATTCTTCCCATAGGATTCTTAATACTGGAATCCGCAAGATGCAAATTTAAAGAACAATCATCAAGCTCATGGAACCCTAGCAAATCACACAAAGTTTTTGTGATAGTGGAGACACTAGCACCCAAATCACACAAAGCATAGCATTCATGATCTTTTATTTTTATTTTTATAGTAGATTCCCACTCATCATAAAGCTTTCTAGGTATAGAAACTTCCGACTCAAGTTTTTCTTCATAATATTGCATCAAAGCATCAACTATATGTTTAGTGAAAGCTTTATTTTGACAATAAGCATGCGGAGAATTTAGCACGGATTGCAACAAGGAAATACAATCAATCAAAGAACAATTATCATAATTGAATCCCTTGAAATCCAAAGTAGTGGGTTCATCACTATGCAAAGTTTTAATCTATTCACTCCCACTTTTAGCAATTTTAGCATCAAGATCTGAAAACTCCGAATCATTGGGACACCTTAATGAAGAATCATCTCCAATCCTATTTTCATCAAGATTAATACTAGAAAACAAGGATCTAATAGGAGACACATCAATAACTTTCAGATCTTCATCTTTATTTTCGTGATAACTAGAAGAACACGATTTAATATAATCTTCTCTTTTAGCACGCATTCTAGTGGTTCTTTCTTTGCATTCATCAATGGAAATTCTCATGGCTTTGAGAGACTCATTGATATCATGCTTAGGTGGGATAGATCTAAGTTTCAAAGAATCAACATCAAGAGTAATTCTATCCACACTTCTAGCCAATTCATCAACCTTAAGCAATTTCTCTTCAAGCATAGCATTGAAATTCTTTTGCGAGATCATAAACTCTTTAACACTAGTTTCAAATTCAGAAGGCATCTTTCCATAAGAGTTGTTGTAGGAATTACCATAATTATTAGAGGAATTACTAGGAAAAGGCCTAGGATCAAAATTACCTCTAAAAGCATTGTTACCAAAATTATTCCCCAACAAAATTCACATCCAAAGATTCATTGTTATTCTCAATCAAAGTGGTCAAAGGCATATCATTAGGATCAGAAGAAGCACTCTTAGCAGCAAACAATTTCATAAGTTCATCCATCTTTCCACTCAAAACACTAATTTCTTCGATAGCATGCACTTTTTTACTAGTAGATCTTTTGGTGTGCCATTGAGAATAATTAACCATAATATTATCTAGGAGTTTGGTAGCTTCTCCTAAGGTAGTTTCCATGAAAGTGCCTCCGGCGGCCGAATCTAAAAGATTTCTAGAAGCAAAATTCAAGCTAGCATAAAAGTTCCGAATAATCATCCATAGATTCAAACCATGTGTAGGGCAATTACGTATCATCAATTTCATTCTCTCCCAAGCTTGTGCAACATGCTCATGATCTAGTTGCTTAAAATTCATGATATCGTTTCTAAGACAGATGATCTTAGTAGGAGGGAAATACTTAGAGATAAAAGCATCTTTGCACTTATTCCACGAATCTATACTATTTCTAGGCAAAGAGGAAAACCAAGTTTTAGCACGATCTCTAAGTGAAAACGGAAATAACTTCAATTTAACATTATCGTTATCCGTATCCCTTTTCTTTTGTATATCACACAGATCAACAAAGTTGTTTAGATGCGTAGCGGCATCTTCACTAGGAAGGCTGAAGAATTGATCATTCATAACAAGCTTCAACAAAGCAGCATTGATCTCACAGGATTCACCATTGGCAATAGGAGCAATCGCAGTGCTAATAAAATCATTGTTGTTGGTATTGGAGAAGTCACACAATTTGGGAATTGTTCTGAGCCATAGTGACAAGCAAGCAATACAACACACATAAGCAAACAAGAAGCAAGCGGACGATAAACACACGGTAGAAGAAGGGCAAATAAAACGGCAAGGGTGAAGTGGGGGAGTGGAAAACGAGAGGCAAAAAATGTAATGCGGAGGATAAGGGTTTGTGATAGGTACTTGGTATATGACTTTTGCGTAAGCCTCCCCGGCAACGGCGCCAGAAATTCTTCTTGCTACCTCTTGAGCTTGCATTGTATTCCCTCGAAGAGGAAAGGGAGATGCAGCACAGTAGCATAAGTATTTCCCTCAGTTTTTGAGAACCAATGTATCAATCCAGTAGGAGACGACGCGCCAGTCCCTCGCACCTGCACAAACAAATAAGAACTTCGCAGCCAACGCAATAAGGGGTTGTCAATCCCTTTACGGTCACTTACGAAAGTGAGATCTGATAGAGATGATAGTTTATATTTTTGGTATTTTTGGTTTAATAAAACAGAAAATAAAAGCGGTAAAAGTAAAGTATATGTAGATTGATATGTTGAGAATAGACCCCGGGGCCATAGTTTTCTATAGTGGCTTCTCTCATGATATGGATATTCTACGGCGGGTAAACAAATTACTGTCGTGCAATTGATAGAAAAGCGAATAATTATGAGACTATCTAGGCATGATCATTGTATATAGGCATCACGTCCGAGACAAGTAGACCGACTCCTGCCTGCATCTACTACTATTACTCCACACATCGACCGCTATCCAGCATGCATCTAGTGTATTGAGTTCATACGAACAGAGTAACGCCTTAAGCAAGATGACATGATGTATAGGGATAAACTCAAGCAATATGATGTAAACCCCATCTTTTTATCCTCGATGGCAACAATACAATACGTGCCTTGCTGCCCCTACTGTCACTGGGAAAGGACACCGCAAGATTGAACCCAAAGCCAAGCACTTCTCCCATTGCAAGAACTATAGATCTAGTAGGCCAAACCAAACCAATAATTCGAAGAGACATGCAAGGATATTATGAGCACACATAAAATGTTCAGAGAAGAACCAAATATCTTTCATAGATAACCTTGATCATAAACTCACAATTCATCAGATCTCGACAAACACACCGCAAAAAGAGATTACATCGAATAGATCTCCTCGAAGACCGAGGAGAACTTTGTATTGAGATCCGAAGAGAGAGAAGAAGCCATCTAGATACTAGCTATGGACCCGAAGGTCTGTGGTAACCTACTCACAACTCATGGTGAGGGCGATGATGATGATGATGAAGGCCTCCTTGATGGATCCCCCTCCGGTGGAGCTCCGGAACAAGCTCCAAGATGGGATCTCCATGGGAACTGAAGGTACGGCAGTGGAATTAGGGTTTTCTCTCTGTCCTCGGAGTTTCTGGGGTACGTGGACTTATATAGGAAGAAGGAGGGCACCGGAGGCCTCGAGGCTGGGGGCGCACCCTGGGAAGGGGGGGCCCACCCTCGAGGGCACTTCCTCGATCCTCTGACATGGGTCTCAAGCTTCATGTGCGTGATTTCCTCCAAAAATATCTCTCGCGAAGGTTTCATTCCGTTTGGACTCCGTTTGATATTCTTTTTCTGCAAAACCCTGAAATAGGCAAGAAAACAGCAATTTGGACTGGGCCTTTGGGTTAGTAGGTTAGTCCCAAAAATGATATAAAAGTGAATGATAAAGCCCATTAAATATCCAAGACTTCATAAATAATAGCATGGAAAAATAAAAAATTATAGATACGATGGGGACGTATCAGCTGGCTATGGCATCGATGACTTGGTCATGCTGGCATGATTAATTTGCACACGCTTGTGAAGAAGAAGCACGTCATTGGCATTGAGAATGTCAAATTCCTCAAGGATAACTTATGCGGAGCCTATGAAGCTAGAAAGATGACAAAGGCCAAGTATCCAGCAAAGACTATCATGACTACTACTCGACCATTTGAATTGCTTCACATGGATCTCTTCGGTCCTAACCATTATTCTGCAGTTTCAAATGATGCATCTCAATATGGCTTTGTTATTGTTGATGATTACTCTCGATACACATGGGTACACATTGTTACTTACAAACATGAAGTGCAGGAAGTCTTCAAACAATTTTCCTTGAGGGCTTCAACCAACTTTGGTGTGAAGATCAAGCACATCAAAAGTGACAATGGAACTAAGTTCAAGAATTCTGGTCTTGATGACTATCTTGATGAACTTGGTATTACTCATGAGTTATCTGCTCCTTATACTTCTCAGCAGAATGGCGTCGTGGAGCGCAAGAACAGGACTCTTCCTGAGATGGCTCGCACTATGCTTGATCAATACAAAATGCCTCATCGTTTCTGGATTGATGCAATTGACACTGCGTGCCACATCATCAGCAGAGTATATCTTCACAAATTCTTCAAGAAGACTGCCTATGAACTCCTCACTGACAATAAACCCAATGTGAGTTATTTCAAAGTCTTCGGTGCTAAATGTTGGATTAGAGATCCTCGTCACAACTCAAAATTTGCACCGAAAGCACATGAAGGGTTTATGCTTGGTTACGGAAAGGATTCGCACACCTACAGAGTCTTCAACAATGTCCTTCACTATGTTGTTGAAACTGTAGATGTGCGGTTCGATGAAACTAATGGCTCGCAAAGAGAGCACCTACCTTCTGTGATAGATGAACCAGCACATGAGGAAACTATCAAGTTCAAGGCTACTGAGGATGTCATTCCGACTGAAGAATCTGCTGGAGAATTCATTCCATAACGTGAAGAACGTCGAGCTAATGCACCTAAAGAAAATGCTGAAGAAAATGCTGATCAAATTCCTCGACGACAACCAGCTCATCCTCGCGTTGCAAACGAAGGGCAGATTGAGAAAATCATCGATGAAATTGAAGCACCAGGTCCTCTCACACGCTCAAGAGCTTCACATTTATCTAAATTTTGTGGGCACTTTGCTTTTGTCTCTATCACAGAGCCCACTAAGGTAGATGAATCATTTATGGAGCCTGAGTGGATTCAAAAGAAGAATTGCATCAATTCAAGCTCAACAACGTCTGGGAACTGGTCAAACGTCCACATCCTCGCAAGCATAATATCATTGGCACAAAGTGGATCTACTGCAACAAGCAAGATGAAAATGGCCTTGTGGTAAGGAATAAGGCACGGCTTGTAGCTCAAGGCTACACACAGGTTGAAAGAATTGATTTTGATGAAACTTTTGCACTTGTTGCTAGACTTGAGGCTATTCGCATATTACTTGCTTATGCTAACCATCATGATATCACTCTATATCAAATGGATGTGAAAAGTGCATTCCTCAATGGTAAGCTTGAGGAAGAAGTATATGTTGCTCAACCCCCATGTTTTGAAGATCCAAAGAATCCTGACAAAGTCTTCAGAATCAATAAGGCCCTCTATGGCCTCAAGCAGGCCCCTCGGGCGTGGTATGATACTTTGAAGGAATTCCTCATGAAGAAAGGCTTCAAACCCGGTTCACTTGATCCTACTCTTTTCACTAAATATTATGATGGTAAATTATTTGTGTGCCAAATATATGTTGATGATATTATCTTTGGTTGTACTGACCAACGTTATAGGGATGAATTTGCCTATATGATGAGTGAAGAATATCAAATGTCTATGATGGGAGAATTGAAATTCTTCTTAGGTCTTCAAATTCATCAACAACGCATTGGCATATTCATATCTCAAGAGAAATACCTCAAGGATGTACTGATGAAATTCGGCATGCAAGATTGCAAAGGCATCAAAATTCCTATGCCCACAAATGGCCATCTATGCACTGATGAAAATGGTATTGACTTTGATCATAAGGTATACCACTCCATGATTGGTTCTTTATTGTACTTATGTGCATCTAGGCCAGATATAATGCTTAGTGTTTGCATGTGTGCCCAATTTCAAGCTACACCGAAGGAATCACACCATAAGGCTGTGAAACATATTCTTCGATATCTAGCTCACACACCAACACTTGGATTATGGTACCCCAAGGGCTCGGCTTTTGATCTCATTGCATATTCAGACTCTGACTATGCTGGTGATTGTGTGGACCGCAAGTCAACATCTGGTACATGTCATTTCCTCGGAAGATCTTTGGTCTGTTGATCTTTGAAGAAACAGAACTGTGTATCACTGTCTACTGTTGAAGCTGAGTACATTGCTGCTGGTTCTTGATGTGCTCAATTGCTGTGGATGAAGCAAACTCTCAAGGACTATGGAGTCAACGTGAAGAATGTGCCTCTCTTCTGTGACAATGAGAGTGCCATCAAGATTGCTAACAACCCAGTTCAGCACTCGAAGATAAAGCACATTCAGATTCGTCATCATTTTCTTCGTGATCATGTGTTGAAGGGCGACATTTCTATTGAGCATGTGAAGACTGAAGAACAGCTAGCCGATATCTTCACAAAGCCCTTGGATGAGAAGAGATTTAGAAAGTTGTGGTGTGAGCTAAATATCTTAGAATCTTCGAATGTTCTTTGAATTAGACACTCATCCTAACACTTATGCAAAATTCATGACTTATATGTGCAACACGTGAAGAAATGTTTTTCTTCAATCAATGAAGAATAACACTCTAAGTGTGAAGAAATTAACGAAGAATTTGATTCGCAGAACCCTACGACAATTGTACGCGGTGTCTAAAATCATCATTCTTATACGGTGGGTCACGCCACCACCAGAGTTGAAAATCTTCAATTTGAGTTTTTTTTTTTTGAAATTCCTCAGTTGTTCATGTTCTTCAACTTTGCATTGTCTTCACCTTTTCCATCATTTTTATTCATTGGCTATATATATATATATATATATATATATATGAGTTTATGTCCTCTACAACATTCACTTATTGCTCATTCTTCAAGCTGTATTTCCTGCTAAGTGAATGTGATCGGACCCTTCCTCCTCTATGCTAAACTCAACCCATTCTATTCACAAATTCTTCAAGTGCGTTCTATTTGAAACTCGTTCAAAATCTTCACTGTGTCCTTGTCAGCTGAAGAATTTGCAAACGCAACGTTAAAACTTATCTTATCCAAAAAATTCGGTTTTGCCGCTCAAATCGTTCTGCTTCCCACGATAATACTTATATATTCACCCACGATCTCCACTTCTTAGTACGTGGGTGACATATTTCGAGCGATTGAGAAGGGTCATGGGCACGTTCGTCCAATTTCTTCGGGCGAACAGTTTTTCACCGTGGCTATAAATACCCCTCCCCTTCCTCACTTCTCTTTTACTCCACTCGATCTCGCTCCCGCTCGAGCTTCTCAAACCCTAGCACTGCCGCTACTTCATCGCCGCCGGTGAGGAAGAGCTTCACTGCCTCGACCTTGTCGCCGTCGTACTCGCGCCGGCCATGGATTTCTTCACTCCGCCGCCGACGTAGCTGTCTTCCTCAGCCAAGTTAGGGCGTGGAAGATCTTCACTAACGAACTTCACATCTCCACTTCCCAGTTCGTCGTGTTCTTCGTCCAGGGTAATTAAAAGTTACTTTTACTGCCCTCTTTGATTCAAATGATTTCTACAAAATCCTCAAAGGTGTTTTTCTTCAAATCTTCACACACTAAACACCTCACATGTCATTTGTTCTTGTTTCATTTCTCTAAGCTATGTTTTTCTTCAAGATTCCTCAATTGTGTGGACTCTCAATCTATATAACTCTGGAACCTAAGACAAAGAACGCTTAGTGAAACTCTTCAAGACTCATCTGGTCAATTTCCTCAAACTTGTTCTTTTTACAAAACCTTTTGAGAACGCATATGACCTCTCAAATTCCTCGCAACTATACTCTGTTCACAGGTACTCATGTCCGCTGCTGAATCACTAGGTTCCCATCAACTTAACTCATTTGTAGCATTCCTCGAAGAAAAGTTGCATACTTCTTCAGATAATTCCATTGTTCAAATTCCTCATCTGAAGAAAATGGCTGATGGAAAGAAGCCACAAAAGGGAGGAAAGAATCACGAGGTTAATACTGCTTTTGAAATCCCTGATGACATATATGCGGAATACTGCACTCCTTATGAGACCAAGTTTGGTAAAGAGGACAAAAATAAGCGCAAGGTGCGCATACAGAGGATAGAGAGGAGATGGGCAAGAGAGTGGAGGGAGTACAGGTATGTAACTCCCATGTACATGAAGAAATTCGCACTCAATCCTCCATGCCCAAGACCTCCATTGGCACATGGCCAAGTAGCAGATCCCACTAGCCTCAAGCGCGGTGAGGATTATCCTGATGAATGGGCCAAGCGCCAGGCCAAGTTGACCAAACAAGCAAAAGAAGCAGTGAGGGAATTCAACGAAGACTCTGCTGCTGCTGCTGCCACTGCTGAGGCCTCTGCTAGCAAGCCAAAGAAGGCCATGGCAAAGAAGCCTGCGTGTAAGCCAAGTGCTTCATCTTCAATGCCCTCAAGGCCAAGTTCCTCAGCAATGCCCTCACGGCCAGATTCCTCAAAGCCCTCACGGCCAACTCCTCAAACTGCTCCTGCTCCTACAAAGTCCTCAGCTCCTCCGCCAAAGTCTTCAGCTACTCCGACCAGATCCTCTGCACCAGTGCATCTCGCCACGTGCCAAAGGACTACTGGCATATCTATTGCCTCAGGAGCCTCTACAAGTTCCTCAGCTGCTCCAAGTTCCTCAGCTAGCCCATCTCTGCCGAAGAAAAAGGCCACAGTTGGATGAGGTCATCGACCAAGTCCTCACAAAAAGCAGGTCGCCTTCAACGTGCCCTCTGATGATGATGAGGCTGATGATGAAGAACTAGTCGAAATCATCAGAGACAGGCAACACCGGGCCGCTAGAGCCAAAGGCACAAATGTGCCTCTGCTATTGGATCCAAAGGTGATCCTCGACTTCATTGATCTCTGGCACAAGGATCCCAACACTCCTATGCCTGACTTCAATCTGACTCCTGGCCAAAGTCACATACTGACCGCCTTCATAGGTGAAGAAAAGTGGAAATTTGAGAAGGCCAAGCAGATGAAGAAAGCGTAGTACAAGAAAGAGCGCTACCTGAAGAAAAACGTTGTCAATATGAGAACTGATGAACTTGTGAAGATTCAAGGCGACATCAAAGCCCTCAGTGATAAATTTGACTCATACCATGCAGACTGGATGGGCTCCAAAGTCAGATTTGTAAATTTGGCAAAAGGATTTTCTTCAAAAGTTGCACCTCCAACGCACATTGAGATTCCTCAGGCTGAAGCATATGTTCAGTCTACAGAAGAACATGCCAGCACCGCTGAAGATAATCATATTTCTTCAACGAGCATGTATTCTTCACTGATTACAACCCCTATGACTCTGCTCGCATTAGGAAGAGGCATTTCTGGACTGCCAGCCAGGCAAATTTTTATTCCTCAGTGCTGTTCGACAAAGACAAAGTCTTCGATCATGAGCACATTCCTCACGTCGATATGGAATCTCTGTCGTGCTTCATGCCAGTCCTCAGTGTTCTTCACGATGCTGGATTGTTAACTTTCTGCACTGACATCTGTGATTGGAATGAAAAACTCATTCTTCAATTCTTTGCAGCGCTGCACATCACTGGAGACTTTGAAGATGTGAATTCATGGGTGATGGACTAGATGACTGAAAATACTCACTACAAGGCACCAACTACTGAATTGCTTCATGCTTTGCCTCTCAGTCCTCCCCTTGAAGCTACTCGTTGCATGTACCAAGAGCCTGAGCTTACAGATCATTATATGCAAGTGATGATGAAGTCATTAAAGCCAGTTCAAGCCCCAAGAACCAAATTCCTCATGAAGGAATTGCTATTTGTGCCTTGGACTGTCTATCACATTCTGACGAAGACATTGAGTCCTATCAAGGGCCACGACTCGGATGAAGAAGAAGTCACTAGCATCATGAAGGATCTGCTATTCAATATCATTCATGGCATCCCCGTCAAGTTCCATGATTTCTTCATGAGGACTCTGGCCAATGTCGCAATGTCACCATTTGAGTTGAAGCCTTATGCTCCATGGATTATGAGATTCATCAGATCAAGGTCTTCACACAACTACAAAGCTGATACACTGAATCATTGCAGCTACTTGCCCCCGATTGAAGTCCTCAAACGGACATTTTCCTTAGCTGATGACAAGGGCAAGGCTTCTGCTGTTATTGATGAAGGCATTCGTCCATTGGATGGTCAATTTCGCAAAGCTGCATCCTACTCCACAAATGACGACTCTTCCACCCATGACTCTGCCGCCAACGCACCCAAGCAAAATCCTCAAGGCACAGCTCCCAGGGTGATGAATGATCGTGAGCTTCTCCTCAGTCTTCACTAGAAGGTTGATTACAATCACAAATGGGCCAGGCGTCAATTTGGTTCCATTCTTCACAACATGACTGCTACCCACAATGCAGTGAAGAAAAACCATTACTACCTCCATGAAACCTTCAACCGTGCCTGGGCTGTTCTGTCTCACATTTATAGCGAAGAAGATCTGAATAAAATGGGTCTCAAGGAAGATTTTGACTGGTCTGCTCCTCCACCGAAGAAATACAGGAAGGTCAAGGTTCCTTCCTTGGTGGCCAGCTCCTATTCTTCATCGCGCGACACAGACGAGCATGAAGACTTGGATGACACTGCGGCGGGCTCTACATCAACCAACGATCCCAACAACGCTGGCGCTCCTTCATCCACTTGAGATTCTTCAGGGGCGTTAGTCCTCAGTTTCAATCCTTTTGGTCATTCGATGACAAAGGGGGATAAATTTGAGTCAATGTTCAAGCGGGACTATTTATATGGGCATTTTTTCTTGCTAATTTACAACTCCCGTTCTTCTGATGACTTTGCTGGATCGAGTTGTAAACTTAAACTCTATGGTGGCCTGATACTTTTGATGTGGTTTTTCTGCATAATTATTCCTCGTTAATGTTTATGCACGCATGCTGAATTACATCAATCACCATATTTCATCATGCATTTCAAGTTCTTCATATTACATGTCAAATGCGTGTATGAATTACAAGATATAGGGGGAGATCTCCATGATTTTACTCTTCAAGTCTGCATTGCTTCAAAAGCAAATTCCTCACTATGCACATCTTTAGGGGGAGTTCTTCTATATCTTGCAATCAAACTTCTCAATATCAGTATTTACACTTCATATGTTTATCCCCGTTGAAAACTTAACCTATATTGTCATCAATCACCAAAAAGGGGGAGATTGTAAGTGCATCTAGTGCCCCTTAGTGATTTTGGTGTATTGAAGACTTATATGTTAAGGGACTAATGTGTTTATGAGTGTACACAGGTCCATAAGTCTATGAGGAGTTTGATATTTACAGAGAAAGTCGACCCCTAAAAATGAACTTCTTTGACTGAAGACTTTGGATTTCTGAAAGTGAAGAAATTGGTGTGACCTTGAAGACTTGGTACTCATTTGAGGAACATGAAGCATGAAGACGTTTGTTTTCGTAGTTTCATTTTCTCTTTCTTGAGTCATAGGAAACACCGTACTGTTAAAGGGGGTCGAGGAAATACTAAGGAAAAATGTCCATGTGATGCTCAACTCAAAATCCTACACCTACCAATCCCTTCGAGTGAAGCCATTGGAAATGTCATACAGTTCAGCCATATTCTTCCGTGACGGAGACAAAGTTCTTCTGGTCTCTGAGGAATTTGTTCTGACTGAGGAGTTAGGAATTCTCCAGTACGGTTTTGCTACAAGTGAGGAACATGATA
This sequence comes from Secale cereale, assembly GCA_902687465.1. Lineage (NCBI taxonomy): Eukaryota > Viridiplantae > Streptophyta > Magnoliopsida > Poales > Poaceae > Secale > Secale cereale. The sequence goes on along the minus strand of LR738714.1, from coordinate 149,496,581 downwards.
GCCCATAGTACTCACAACGGTGAGGTGGGTACCTTAGTGACTCGCGACACTAATGGCAAGCCCAAGTGAAACATAAATAAACACAGGCATAAGACTGGGGGGAGCAATACAGAGGATTGAAAGTGCGTTATATCGACTAGAGGGGGGTGAATAGGCGATTTTTATGAATTCTTCACTGAGGAATTTGCGGGTGAGGAAATTACTTTGCGAAGAACTACTTGCAGTGGAATAAGTACTCAAAAGTAAACATAGTAGAACACAAGCATGGTCATCATGATGAAATGAAGACAAGCACAGAGTATAGAAAGCGTAAACACATGATAACACAAGATGAAGACAAACTGTCACGACCCGGATTTAGTAACCCAAGTCTCTGTGCTTACTGTGCTATCCCTGGATCGTAGCTAGCACACACAGTAACAAGAATGAATATCAGTATAACATACATCATTTTACTACAACGGTAGATCCAGAATTAAGCAAATACATACCATAGGCATAGCTCAATGCTGGCACATCATACAGCGGAATAATAGGTAGTCGCTAAGTTAGGGCTCCATCAACGCCACTGGGCTCGTTGAGTGTAGACCATATCCCTATCGTCTCTTAACCTGCTGAGATCTGCACATGACAGGTGCAGATGAGTACGTGGAATGTACTCGCAAGTTGCAAAGGTCAGTTTTAACAGAATATGTATATATGCAGGGTAAGTATTGGTGGAGGTTTCCTTTGCGTAAAGCCAATTTTGTCCTATACTAAATTTTTGCAAACTTCTTTTGAAATAAAAAAATTGTATAAAAGGTTGGAGTGAGACTTTGGATATACACACCAAAGTTCATTCTCCGATTTTAGTAAAACATTTATATAGTTGAAGTGAAACACAATCACTGTGCTCAATCCTCAACCAACCCTTAAAATAGATGTTTAGAAAAGAGAGGGGAGATTCTTCTTCAGTCCACCCGTAACCGGGGGCACGGCTAATCGATTAGGTTAAACCCTCTGCAGAGGTCGTACACGTTCCCCACATGACACAACCAACCCCGTTTACTATTACACACTTGGGTGTATGACTAGGAGAAGATTGTGACAAAGCCTTTCCGTAACAGCCCCCTATACCTGACCAAGCCGCCCGCAACTTAGGCAATGAAAGCCCCTCTCCGATGGCGGTCCTGAGGTAAGGGTTTCCACTTAGTACTAAGCTAAGCCAGAGCCCATAGTAGCATGTGGCTGTACTGGAAGCTACATCAAACTGTACTTGGAAGATCTCATTTCCCTGGACGGCGGTCCCCACCAAAAACCTGTGTGCAAGACCCCAGTCGGGCGCATTCACTGCAAGACCCCGATGGGCGCAATCACTTGTAGACGCTCCTGTTAATACTATTCCGCCCAGAGAGTAGAAATAAAATAATATATATAATTTTGTTTTCAAAAAGTTTTCACAACACGTTGTCCCAAAGAGGGCAAGTTTATTCTTTTAAAACTTGTTTGATTCTCATCCCTTTTTTTCTTTGCAAGCATGGCTAAGCAAGTCCCTAGGGCTTTAGCTAGCAATAGCGCTTTGCAAAACTTTTTAGTAAAACATGCATAGTAGTAAATTTTAAATAAATCATGCACATTCCAAAATCATAAGACAAAGTATGATCAATTTGCAACTTGCCTGGGTCTCTTGAAGATGAAATATTCTACTCTTAGTCGTCTCTCCTTCACCTTACGATATATGTATCGATACAAGAAAATAATTCAACACACAACGAAATTCAAATGAAGATCCAAATAAAAGATACAAATTGACAATACAAATTATTTAGTTATTAAGATTAATAATCTAGTCACTATGGCGAGGTAGGATTGAGATAGGATTAAGTTGGCTTGATTGAAAATATGACATAAATCATATTCTGAGGTTGGATCAAGTTGATACAAGTTAGGATGAAGCTCGACTATAAAATCGGTTGGTTCGAGAGTATGTGAAATGTCACTGGGTTTGACCATATGGATATTTAAGAGATATTCCCCGCTTGGATTGGATACTAAATTAACCAATAACATTCAGGATGATCGCCTTGAGAAGATTGAATTATTCCATGGTTAAATTAATAAAGGAAAGGAATATGACTAAATGAAACTGAAACTAAGATTTGAAGTAAAAGTAGGGTCTTAACATGGTGGTAAAAATATGGTAAGTGTCCCAACAGAAAGGTATGGTCATATGGATACTTTTTGATGAAGGATTCATCTCCAAATAAATTGTAAAATAAGAGATATACTAAATATACTCAAATTCATATAGTAAATTTGAGTTGAATTTGAATTTACCAAAACTGAAATATTTTGCTTTTATAAAAAAACTACATGTTCCAAAGAATCCGGGGATATAAAATTTGTCGAATTCGGACTTACGGTCTAGGAGATACGGTTTTTCGGAGTTTGAATATTTTCTGAAAATGTATTACGGGATTTACAGAAACCTCACCGGAGTTGGTCGTCGGCGATGAGGAAGATGGTGGTTCGGGCGTGCTCTGGCGAGTAGGAGTGGCGGACAGTGAAGCCCACGACGCGGAGAATAAGGTGATGTCGCCGGAGATGAACAATTCGTCTTCGGAAGGCCGTGTGAACCCGCTGGAGTTCGCCGGAGTTTCTTGTTGGAAGTGATCGTCGCCGTTTGTGAGCTCCAGCTACTGATTCGGGAAGTTCAAGTGGTCATGGAGGTTCGCACTAGCAAGACTCATCCATAGGAATAAGTGGAGGGACGAGTGGCTCACCAGAGGCCGTACAAGCTTCGTCGGAAGCGGTCAGCGGAGGGCAAACTCCGGCGAGCAATTGCCAGGGCAGGAGAGAAATTTGGAGAGGGGTTTCGCGTGTGGAAGTGAGGGGCTTCGAGGCGCTCCTGGGCTGCCTTTTATAGGAGCAGGGGAGGCCAGTACAGGTAGATCAACGGCGCTGAACGTGGCCATTAATGGCTGTTTTATGTGTGTACGTTTCACGGCTCGGTTCATCCAATTAAAGCAATAATGTTGGGTTTTGATTCCCTGAATGGGTTCTCCTTACGTTTCTCCGCAAGTTTCGTGTTGATGGCAAGTCGAAAGGATGAAAGAATCAAATGCTAGAGGAGGGGGAAGAGACACAGGCGCCATGGTGGTTTCTGTCTGTTAAACGAATGGACAGACAGAGGTAGAAGAAGAGGTGTGCGTGGGTTGGGCTAAGAGATATGGGCCTTAGTGGAAGAATAGGCCCAAGTAAAAAATGAAGGGGACAGAGGAAGAAAGAGAAAATAGAAGTGGGTTGTTGGGTAACTGTGTGGAATATATGATTGGGTCAACCCCGTAGATTTACGACAAAAATTTAATTACGTACTTGTGTACATTCACAAAAGGTTTACATATAGCAGGAACAAAAATGTTCATGTAAAACCTACATATTATTCAGAGTCCAAGAAAAATACTTCACGAATTTAATAAATTAAATTTGTCAATGCTTTATATACTTAATTGAATTACTCAAAATTCAATTAGAGTTTTTGCAAATACCCATAATGATAAATATTTCTAAATTTTTTTTTGAAGAAGCCACATTATCTCCTCTCATTAAATGTATTGAATAATTTGAAAATATTTATAATGCACTAAAACTCCAAATACGATCTATATGGAACTCCAAATGGAGTACTCAGGCACCACATTTGAGAAAGTCATGTTATTCTCAGTCCATAATTTAATTATGATGCAAAAATATTTCATAAGAGTCCGAACAAAAAAATCGACAAGACTCAAAAAGATTTTTTTCCCATGAAAATCATAGCAATTCACTCAATATTATCTTATTATTAACATTCCAAAATTTGGAAAATTTTGGGATGTTACAAACTACCACCCTTAAAAGAAATCTCGTCCTCGAGATTTGGAGAGGCTAGCAAGAAATTGGTTAGGGTTTGGGTACTTTGGGTTACTTCCCCAGGGTTTGGTCTACAGGTTTGCGGTTTATTCTTCTCCTACAGCTTGCAGGAATGTCTTACGTTGGTAATATTCATTTTATCACTGTCACTTCAACATATCGTGAAGTGTTAGACACCATCCTTTGTCTTAGCCAATTCTTGATCGGGTCCTTTATCCTCCCAGTGTATTCTTAGGGTACTACCACCCTTAAAAACAAACTTGTGGGGTTTTCCACAATCTCTATATTCCATGATGATTCTTATTCAAGCTCCCCTAGGTCACCACCGAACATTTCTTCCAAAGAGCAAATCTTTTCTCAAAGTCCATCAACTCCAAAATCATTATCGAGTCCCTCATGGTGGTCAATAGCTTTTGTTAGCACTCCTTCATGTTTCTTCCTCACTGTACCATCTACGTTAGGCACGATTCCCTATCTAAGGGTAATACATCTTACCATTCTATGGTTTCAAGCTTGTCGTGTTGACACTCAACTAGGGTCTCAAATCTCTCCGACTTACCCATCAAACATACAAAAGTGTATAATAAGAGTCTCCGGTATGGTGATCAATCCATCCCGTACTCAAATCATTACCCCATATGTAGATTGGTGAATCGCGTGTTCTAACACTCGGTCATACTCACTCCTCTTTAAGATATCTTCACCTGCAAAGCTAATAAAACATCTTTGGGTGGCATTAATCCTACTCAAGTCACTGTAAAACTTCCAGGCGTAAAATTTCCTCGCATCTTCACTTGGTTTCTCCAGATCATGTATGACAATATGATATTGAGTTTGAAACTTCTTTAATTCGTCCCAAGTAATTGCCCTTGGAATTCATCGATGGTTATAAGCCTCTTACACCATGTGTCAATCTCTCGGATGAAATACTGGGAAGCATAATCCATCTTCTCCGTTGTATTTACTTTAATGTCTTCCATTATTCCTATATCCTGAATCCACTCTTGTACTTCTGAATGTGTCACTTGTACCATCAAAATAATTCCTTCCATCACTGGGTTTAAGGTTTGGTCAAAGAAGAGGATAGAGTTTAGAGAAAGAGAGATGGATAGACACACAACAATCAATAAACAACTCATATCTTTATAATACTCGTACATCTTCCGTAATTAACACCTCTCGAGGTTGAATAAATAATACAACCTATAGAGTTTGTATCCTAATAACACAAGTTTTTTTAAAAAAAATCACACAACTCAAATGACAATAAAATCAAATCAATGGCGAAGAACTCCAACAAAAATCAAAATTTCACTCTTAGATTTCAAACAAACAATTCCTATGGTACCTTCATCCACATGATTTCTCATGGTCGAGCACATTATTCGCACTCTTTCGTTTATTTCACAACTCTCATGGTGGGCTTGTACTATTTGAATCGTGTGAGATATTCCATGACAGTGGTAATCTTCAACTTCTTCATAGCCATCTTAGTATTGAGTGTCTTTGGTTCTTCTTTACCAAGGTCACTGAAGGTTGGTCATCTAAGTTTTTGAAAGCAGAAGAGAATTTAGTAAAGAAGTGGGTACGAGAAAGCTATTATTACTACTGGAAATTTAAGTTGTTCCCATCAAGGTCTTCCTATTAAGCCATTTTTTAGGTTCACGTCCTACAGTCAACGTATGCTCTGATACCATTTTGTCACGACCCGGATTTAGTAACCCAAGTCTCTGTGCTTACTGTGCTATCCCTGGATCGTAGCTAGCACACACAGTAACAAGAATGAATATCAGTATAACATACATCATTTTACTACAACGGTAGATCCAGAATTAAGCAAATACATACCATAGGCATAGCTCAATGCTGGCACATCATACAGCGGAATAATAGGTAGTCGCTAAGTTAGGGCTCCATCAACGCCACTGGGCTCGTTGAGTGTAGACCATAACCCTATCTTCTCTTAACCTGCTGAGATCTGCGCATGACAGGTGCAGATGAGTACGTGGAATGTACTCGCAAGTTGCAAAGGAAAGTTTTAACAGAATATGTATATATGCAGGGTAAGTATTGGTGGAGGTTTCCTTTGCGTAAAGCCAATTTTGTCCTATACTAAATTTTTGCAAACTTATTTTGAAATAAGAAAAATATTTTTTTTGTATAAAAGGTTGGAGTGAGACTTTGGATATACGCACCAAAGTTCATTCTCCGATTTTAGTAAAACATTTATATAGTTGAAGTGAAACACAATCACTGTTCTCAATCCTCAGCCACTCGTCCCTCCACTTATTCCTATGGATGAGTCTTGCTAGTGCGAACCTCCAAGACCACTTGAACTTCTCGAATCAGCAGCTGGAGCTCACAAACGGCGACGATCACTTCCAACAAGAAACTCCGGCGAACTCCAACGGGTTCACACGGCCTTCCGAAGACGAATTGATCGTCTCCGGCGACATCACCTTCTTCTCCGCGTCGTGGGCTTCACTGTCCGCCACTCCTACTCGCCGGAGCACGCCCGAACCACCATCTTCCTCATCGCCGACGACCAACTCCGGTGAGGTTTCTGTAAATCCCATAATACATTTTCAGAAAATATTCAAACTCCGAAAAAATCGTATCTCCTAGACCGTAAGTCCGAATTCGACAAATTTTATATCCCCGGATTCTTTGGAACATGTAGTTTTTTATAAAAGCAAAATATTTCAGTTTTGGTAAATTCAAATTCAACTCAAATTTACTATATGAATTTGAGTATATTTAGTATATCTCTTATTTTACAATTTATTTGGAGATGAATCCTTCATCAAAAAGTATCCATATGACCATACCTTTCTGTTGGGACACCTACCATATTTTTACCACCATGTTAAGACCCTACTTTTACTTCAAATCTTAGTTTCAGTTTCATTTAGTCATATTCCTTTCCTTTATTAATTTAACCATGGAATAATTCAATCTTCTCAAGGCGATCATCCTGAATCTTATTGGTTAATTTAGTATCCAATCCAAGCGGGGAATATCTCTTAAATATCCATATGGTCAAACCCAGTGACGTTTCACATACTCTCGACCCAACCAATTTTATAGTCGAGCTTCATCCTAACTTGTATCAACTTGATCCAACCTCAGAATATGATTTATGTCATATTTTCAATCAAGCCAACTTAATCCTATCTTAATCCTACCTCTCCATAGTGACTAGCTTAGTAATCATAATAACTAAATAATTTGTATTGTCAATTTGTATCTTTTATTTGGATCTTCATTTGAATTTCGTTGTGTGTTGAATTATTTTCTTGTATCAATAGATATATCGTAAGGTGAAGGAGAGACGACTAAGAGTAGAATAATTCATCTTCAAGAGACCCAGGCAAGTTGCAAATTGATCATACTTTATCCTATGATTTTGGAATGTGCATGATTTATTTAAAATTTACTACTATGCATGTTTTACTAAAAAGTTTTGCAAAGCGCTATTGCTAGCTAAAGCCCTAGGGACTTGCTTAGCCATGCTTGCAAAGAAAAAAAGGGATGAGAATCAAACAAGTTTTAAAAGAATAAACTTGCCCTCTTTGGGACAACATGTTGTGAAAACTTTTTGAAAACAAAATTATATATATTATTTTATTTCTACTCTCTGGGCGGAATGGTATTGACGGGAGCGTCTACAAGTGATTGCGTCCATCGGGGTCTTGCAGTGAATGCGCCCGACTGGGGTCTTGCACACAGGTTTTTGGTGGAGGCCGCCGTCCAGGGAAATGAGATCTTCCAAGTACAGTTTGATGTAGCTTCCAGTACAGCCACATGCTACTATGGGCTCTGGCTTAGCTTAGTACTAACGGGAAACCCTTACCTCAGGACCGCCATCGGAGAGGGGCTTTCATTGCCTAAGTTGCGGGCGGCTTGGTCAGGTATAGGGGGCTGTTACGGAAAGGCTTTGTCACAATCTTCTCCTAGTCATACACCCAAGTGTGTAATGGTAAACGGGGTTGGTTGTGTCATGTGGGGAACGTGTACGACCTGGGTTTAACCTAATCGATTAGCCGTGCCCCCGGTTACGGGCAATTTTGAGCAACTGAAGACTTGGACTGAAGAAGAATCTCCCCTCTCTTTTCTAAACATCTATTTTAAGGGTATGTTGAGGATTGAGCACAGTGATTGTGTTTCACTTCAACTATATAAATGTTTTACTAAAATCGGAGAATGAACTTTGGTGCGTATATCCAAAGTCTCACTCCAACCTTTTATACAAAAAAAATATTTTTTTTATTTCAAAAGAAGTTTGCAAAAATTTAGTATAGGACAAAATTGGCTTTACGCAAAGGAAACCTCCACCAATACTTACCCTGCATATATACATATTCTGTTAAAACTTTCCTTTGCAACTTGCGAGTACATTCCACGTACTCATGTGCACCTGTCATGTGCAGATCTCAGCAGGTTAAGAGACGATAGGGTTATGGTCTACACTCAACGAGCCCAGTGGCGTTGATGGAGCCCTAACTTAGCGACTACCTATTATTCCGCTGTATGATGTGCCAGCATTGAGCTATGCCTATGGTATGTATTTGCTTAATTCTGGATCTACCGTTGTAGTAAAATGATGTATGTTATACTGATATTCATTCTTGTTACTGTGTGTGCTAGCTACGATCCAGGGATAGCACAGTAAGCACAGAGACTTGGGTTACTAAATCCGGGTCGTGACAGTTTGTCTTCATCTTGTGTTATCATGTGTTTACGCTTTCTATACTCTGTGCTTGTCTTCATTTCATCATCATGACCATGCTTGTGTTCTGCTATGTTTACTTTTGAGTACTTATTCCACTTCAAGTAGTTCTTCGCAAAGTAATTTCCTCACCCGCAAATTCCTCAGTGAAGAATTCATAAAAATCGCCTATTCACCCCCCCTCTAGTCGATATAACGCACTTTCAATCCTCTGTATTGCTCCCCCCCAGTCTTATGCCTGCGTTTATTTATGTTTCACTTGGGCTTGCCATTAGTGTCGCGAGTCACTAAGGTACCCACCTCACCGTTGTGAGTACTATGGGCCAGCCAGCTATGTTCTCCGGCGCATAAGCGGGTCATGATTGAGGTGAGGGCCACCATGGTTCTTGGCTTATCCTTCCCATGATGCCGGGTGAACCATTCGTCCTAGATGTTATTCTTGAATGTCGCGATGGCCTTGGCGTCGGAGCAGTCTAGAATCTGGTTCTTTTTAGTGAGGAACCGGTTCCACAACTTCCGAGCAGACTCGTCGGATTGTTCGATGACGCGCTGAGGTCGTTGGCATCTGGAGGTCGGACATAAGTTCCTTGGAAATTATCCCTAAAGGTATCCTCGAGTGCGTCCCAGCTCCCGATGGAGTGAGGAGGCAGCATGTTCAGCCAATGCCTTGTCGGCCCTGTAACTTGAGCGGCAAATACTTGATGGTGTGGAGGTCATCTCCATCGGCCATATGTGTATGAAGGAGGAAATCCTCGATCCATACTACTGGATCGGTTGTGCCATCGTATGATTCTATATTAACGGGTTTGAACCCGTCCGGTAATTGATGTTCCATTACTCTATCTGCGAAACCGAACGAGTGAGTGGGCGAGCGGGTTCGAGTAGTGTCGCGTCAGATGTCGGGGGAAATCCATGTGTAGGCCTGGGCCCAAGCTCGGTCGTCCCTCTCCAGCCAGGCATCATAGTCATCGAGTCACGCAGGTTCATGCCTTCTTGTTCCATAGATGGACCGAGGTGGCGCCTGATTTGCCTCTATCCAACGTCGAACGTCGTGAGGGTCTGATACGTCTCCAACGTATCTATAATTATTGATTGTTCTATGCTATTATTTATGAAGTCTTGGATGTTTAATGGGCTTTGTCATACACTTTTATATCATTTTTGGGACTAACCTACTAAACCAAAGGCCCAGTCCAGATTGCTGTTTTTTGCCTGTTTCACGGTTTTGCAGAAAAAGAATATCAAATGGAGTCCAAACGGAATGAAACCTTCGCGAGAGATATTTTTGGAGAAAATCACGCACGGGGGACTTGAGAACCACGTCAGGGGATCTACGGGCTGCCCACGAGGGTGGGGGCGCGCCCCCCTTCCTAGGGCGCGCCCCTTGCCTTGTGGGGCCCCGTGACTCCCCCGGTGTCCTCCTTCCTCCTATATAAGTCTACGTACCCTGAAACCATCAGCAACAGCAAGAAAACCCTAATTCCACCGCCGTAACCTTCTGTTCCCGTGAGATCCCATCTTGGAGCCTGTTCCAGAGCTCCGCTGGAGGGGGATCCATCATGGAGTGCTTCTACATAATCATCATCGCCCTCACCATGAGTTGTGAGTAGTTTAACACAGACCTTCGGGTCCATAGCTAGTATCTAGATGGCTTCTTCTCTCTCTCTGGATCTCAATACAAAGTTCTCCTCGGTCCTCGAGGAGATCTATTCGATGTAATCTCTTTTTGCGGTGTGTTTGTCGAGATCCGATGAATTGTGAGTTTATGATCAAGATTATCTATGAGAAGTATTTGGTTATTCTATGAACTCTTTATGTGTGCTCATAATATCCTTGCAAGACTCTTCAAATTATTGGTTTGTTTTGTCTTACTAGATCTATAGTTCTTGCAACGGGAGAAGTGCTTGGCTTTGGGTTCAATCTTGCGGTGTCCTTTCCTAGTGATAGTAGGGGCAGCAAGGCACGTATTGTATTGTTGCCATCGAGGATAAAAAGATGGGGTTTATATCATATTGCTTGAGTTTATCCCTCTACATCATGTCATCTTGCTTAAGGCGTTACTGTGTTCTTATGACCTCAATACACTAGATGCATGCTGGATAGCGATCGACGTGTGGAGTAATAGTAGTAGATGCAGGCAGGAGTCGGTTTACTTGTCTCAGGCATGATGCCTATATACAATGATCATGCCTAGATAGTCTTATAATTATTCGCTTTTCTATCAATTGCTCGACAGTAATTTGTTTACCCACCGTAGAATATCGCTATCATGAGAAAAGCCACTAGAGAACACTAGGGCCCCCGGGTCTATTCTCAACATATCAATCTACATCTACTTTACTTTTACCGCTTTCACTCTCTATTCTTATAAACAAAAATACCAAGAATATAAACTATCATCTCTATCAGATCTCACTTTCGTAAGTGACCGTAAAGGGATTGACAACCCCTTATCGCATTGGCTGTGAAATGCTTATTTGTTTGTGCAGGTGCGAGGGACTCGCGCGTGGTCTCCTACTAGATTGATACCTTGGTCCTCAAAAACTGTGGGAAATACTTACGCTACTGTGTTGCATCTCCCTTTCCTGTTCGAGGGAATACAACGCAAGCTCGAGAAGTAGCAAGAAGAATTTCTGGCGCCGTTACCGGGCAGGCTTACGCAAAAGTCATATACCAAGTACGTATCACAAAACCTTATCCTTCGCATTACATTTATTTGCCTCTCGTTTTCCTCTCCCCTACTTCACCCTTGCCATTTTATTTGCCCTTCTTCTGTCGTGTGTTTATCGTTCGCTAGCTTCTTGTTTGCTTGTGTGTTGGATTGCTTGCTTGTCACTATGTCTCAGAACAATACCAAATTGTGTGACTTCTCCAATACCAACAATAATGATTTTATTAGCACTCTGATTGCTCCTATTACCGATGATGTATCTTGTGAGATCAATGCTGCTTTGCTGAATCTTGTCAAGAAAGATCAATTCTACGGCCTTCCTAGTGAAGATGCCGCTACCCATCTAAACAACTTTGTTGATTTGTGTGATATGCAAAAGAAAAGGGATACGGATAACGATATTGTTAAGTTGAAGTTATTTCCATTTTCACTTAGAGATCCTGCTAAAACTTGGTTTCCTCTTTGCCTAGAAATAGTATTGATTCGTGGAATAAGTGCAAAGATGCTTTTATCTCTAAGTATTTCCCTCCTTCTAAGGTCATCTCTCTTAGAAACGATATTATGAATTTTAAGCAACTAGATCACGAGCATGTTGCACAAGCTTGGGAGAGAATGAAATTGATGATACATAATTGCCCTACACATGGTTTTAATCTATGGATGATTATTCAGAACTTTTATGCTGGCTTGAATTTTGCCTCTAGAAATCTTTTAGATTCGGCCGCGGGAGGCACTTTCATGGAAACTACCTTAGGAGAAGCTACCAAACTCCTAGATAATATTATGGTTAATTATTCTCAATGGCACACCGAAAGATCTACTAGTAAAAAAGTGCATGCTATTGAAGAGATTAGTGTTTTGAGTGGAAAGATGGATGAACTTATGAAATTATTAGCTGCTAAGAGTGCTTCTTCTGATCCTAATGATATGCCTTTGTCCAATTTGATTGAAAATAACAATGAATCTTTGGATGTGAATTTTGTTGGTAGGAATAATTTTGGTAGCAATGCTTATAGAGGGAATTTTAATATTAGGCCTTTTCCTAGTAATTCCTCTAATAATTATGGTAATTCCTACAACAACTCTTATGGAAAGAGGCCTTCTGAATTTGAAACTAGTGTTAAGGAGTTTATGATTTCGCAAAAGAATTTCAATGCTATGCTTGAAGAGAAATTGCTTAAGATTGATGAATTGGCTATAAGTGTTGATAGAATTACTCTTGATGTTGATTGTTTGAAACTTATATCTATCCCACCTAAGCATGATATCAATTAGTCTCTCAAAGCCATGAGAATTTCCATTGATGAATGCAAGGAAAGAACCGCTAGGATGCGTGCTAGAAGAGAAGATTATATTAAAGCGTGTTCTTCTAGTTATCATGAAAATAAAGATGAAGATCTGAAAGTTATTGATGTCTCTCCTATTAGATCCTTGTTTTCTAGTATATATCTTGATGAAGATAGGATTGGAGATGATTCTTCTTTAAGGTGTCCCAATGATTCGGAGTTTTTAGATCTTGATGCTAAAATTGTTAAAAGTGGGAGTGAAGAGATTAAAACTTTGCATAGTGATGAACCCACTACTTTGGATTTCAAGGGATTCAATTATGATAATTGCTCTTTGACTGATTGTATTTCCATGTTGCAATCTGTACTAAATTCTCCGCGTGCTTATAGTCAAAATAAAGCATTCACCAAACACATAGTTGATGCTTTGATGCAATCTTATGAAGAAAGACTTGAGTTAGAAGTTTCTATCCCTAGAAAGCTTTATGATGAGTGGGAACCTACCATTAAAATAAAAATAAAAGATCATGAATGCTATGCTTTGTGTGATTTGGGTTCAAGTGTCTCCACTATCCCAAAAACTTTGTGTGATTTGCTAGGTTTCCATGAGCTTGATGATTGTTCTTTGAATTTTCATCTTGCGGATTCCACTATTAAGAAACCTATGGGAAGGATTAATGATGTTCTTATTGTTGCCAATAGGAATTATGTACCCATAGATTTCATTGTTCTTGATATAGATTGCAATCCTTCATGTCCAATTATTCTTGGTAGACCTTTCCTTAGAACGATTTGTGCAATTATTGATATGAAGGAAGGAAATATTAGATTCCAATTTCCGTTAAGGAAAGACATGGAACACTTTCCTAGAAAGAAAATCAAATTACCATATGAATCTATCATGAGAGCCACTTATGGATTGCCTTCCAAAGATGGCAATACCTAGATTTATCTTGTATCGTGCCTAGCTAGGGGCGTAAAACGATAGTGCTTGTTGGGAGGCAACCAAATTTTATAATTTTTTTTGCTGTTAGGGAATAAATATTGCATCTAGCTATTTTTTAGATGTGGTTTCATGTTTTGTTTAGTGTTTGTGCCAAGTAGAACCTTTGGGAAGATGTGTGTGAAGTTTATGTGATCTTGCTGTGAAAAACGAAATCGTTAGCGCTCACTAGAATGGTCATCAGATTTTATTAGAGCGTGCTATTTAGTTGATTCTTTTTGCAGATGATTAATAGAAAAATTCCTCACATTTACCAATTTAGTTTGAATTTTTGGAGTTACAGAAGTATGTGAAACCCGCAGATTACTACAGACTGTTCTGTTTTTGACAGATTCCGTTTTTCGTGTGTTGTTTGCTTATTTCAATGCATCTATGAGTAGTATTGGCAAGTATGAACCATAGAGAAGTTGGAATACAGTAGGTTTAACACCAATATAAATAGAGAATGAATTCATTGCTGTACATTTGAGTTGTAATTTGTTTTCTTATACTAACGGAGATCACGAGAATTTTTGTCTAAGTTTTGTGTTGAGAAGTTTTCAAGTATTGAGTATTGCTTTGATGGACTATGGAACAAAGAGTAGCAAAGGCCTAAGCTTGGGGATGCCCATGGCACCCCAAGTAAAATTCAAGGATAATCAAAATCCTAAGCTTGGGGATGCCCCGGGAAGGCATCCCCTCTTTCGTCTTCATCCATCAGTAACTATACTTGGAGCTATATTTTTATTCACCACATGATATGGGTTTTGCTTGGAGCGTCTTGTATAATTTGAGTCTTTGCTTGTTAGTTTGCCACAATTATCCTTGCTGGACACACCTATTTGAGAGAGTTAAATATGGCCTAGAAATTGTTAGAACACTCTATGTGCTTCACTTATATCTTTTGAGTTGAATAGTTTTTGCTCTAGTGCTTCACTTATATCTTTTAGGGCGCGGTGGTGGTTATATTTTGTAGAATTTGTTGAACTCTCATGCCTCACTTATATCTATTTGAGAGTCTATTAAAACAGCATGGTAATGTGTTTAGGCTAAAAAAACTAGTCTTCACATGATAGACATCCAATGTCAATGTAGTAAAAACTTCCACACTAGTGCATTGAATATGATGAGATGTTGGATGCTTGATAATTGTTTTGAGATATGAGGATAGTGATATTAGATTCATGCTAGTGGAGTTATTATGAAATTGAGAAATACTTGTGTTAAGGTTAGTGCTTCCCGTAGCATGCACATATGGTGAACCGCTATGTGACGATGTTAGAGCATGAGGTATTTGTAAAGTGCCAACCTTTCTGTGGAGGTCGGGGGCACGCGATGGTTAACTCCTACCAACCTCCCCCCTAGGAGCATGCGTTGATTGCTTTGTTTTAATGACTCGTAGATTTTCGCAATAAGTATATGAGTTCTTATGACTAATGTTGAGTCCATGCATTATACGCACTCTCACCCTTCCACCATTGCTAGCCTCTCTTGTACAGTGCAACTTTCGCCGGTACCATAAACCCAATATATATCCTTCCTCAAAACAGCCACCATATTATTCCTCAAAAAATCCACCATACCTACCTATCATGGCATCTCCATAGCCATTCCGAGATATATTGCCATGCAACTTTCCACCGTTCCGTTCATATGACATGCATCATATTGTCATATTGCCATGCATGATCATGTAGTTGACATCGTATGTGTGGCAAGGCCACCATGGATAACTTTTCATACATGTCACTCTTGTCTCATTGCACATACCGGTACACTGCCGGAGCCATTCATATAGAGTCATACTTTGTTGTAGTATCGAGTTGTAATGAAAGTGTGATGATCATCATTATTAGAGCATCGTCCCATGGGAGGAAAGGCTGAATCAATAAAGCCCCTCCGCAAAAAAAAAGAAAAAAAAGCCCCCCCCCCCAAAAAAAATGGGACAATTGCTACTATCTTTTTTCCACACTTGTGCTTCAAAGTAGCACCATGTTCTTCATTGTAGAGAGTCTCATGTTTAGTCACTTTCATATACTAGTGGGAATTTTCATTGTAGAACTTGGCTTGTATATTCCAACGATGGGCTTCCTCAAATGCCCTAGGTCTTCGTGAGAAAGCAAGTTGGATGCACACCCACTAGTTTCTTTGTTGAGCTTTCATACATTTTTAGCTCTAGTGCATCCATTGCATGGCAATCCCTACTCACTCACATTGATATCTATTGATTGGCATCTCCATAGCCCGTTGATACGCCTAGTTGATGTGAGACTATCTCCCTCCTTTTTGTCTTCTCCACAACCACCTCTCTATTCAACCCATAGTGCTATGTCCATGGCTCACGCTCATGTATTGCGTGAAAGTTGAAAGGTTTGAAAGAATAGATTATGAAAACAAGTGCTTGGCCGAAATCGGGGTTGTGCATGATATGAATATTTTGTGTGATGAAGAGGGAGCATAGCCAGACTATATGATTTTGTAGGGACAACTTTCTGTATCCATAGTATTTTGAGAAGACATGATTGCTTTGTTAGTATGCTTGAAGTATTATTATTTCTTAAGTCAATATAGACTTTTATCTTGAATCTTTCATATCTGAACATTCATGTCACAATTAAGAGAATTACATTGAAAAACTATGATGGTTAGCATTCCACACCAAAAATTGTTTCTTTATCATTTACCTACTCGAGGACGAGCAGGAATTAAGCTTGGGGATGCTTGATACGTCTCCAATGTATCTATATTTTTTTATTGTTCGATGCTATTATTTATGAAGTCTTGGATGTTTAATGGGCTTTGTCATACACTTTTATATCATTTTTGGGACTAACCTACTAACCCAAAGGACCAGTCCAGATAGCTGTTTTTTGCCTGTTTCAGGGTTTTGCAGAAAAAGAATATCAAACGGAGTCCAAACGGAATGAAATCTCCGCGAGAGATATTTTTGGAGAAAATCACGCACGGGGGACTTGAGAACCACGTCAGGGGATCTACGGGCTGCCCACAAGGGTGGGGGCGCGCCCCCCTTCGGGGCGCGCCCCCTGCCTCGTGGGGCCCCCGTGACTCCCCTGGTCTCCTCCTTCCTCCTATATAAGTCTACGTACCCCGAAACCATCAGCAACAAAGAGAAAACCCTAATTACACCGCCGTAACCTTCTGTTCCCGTGAGATCCCATCTTGGAGCCTGTTTCGGAGCTCTGCCGGAGGGGGGTCCATCATGGAGTGCTTCTACATCATCATCATAGCCCTCACCATGAGTTGTGAGTAGTTTACCACAGACTTTCGGGTCCATAGCTAGTATCTAGATGGCTTCTTCTCTCTCTCAGGATCTCAATACAAAGTTCTCCTCAGTCCTCGAGGAGATCTATTTGATGTAATCTCTTTTTGTCGTGTGTTTGTCGAGATCCGATGAATTGTGAGTTTATGATCAAGATTATCTATGAGAAATATTTGGTTCTTCTATGAACTCTTTATGTGTGCTCATAATATCCTTGCAAGTCTCTTGGAATTATTGGTTTGGTTTGGCCTACTAGATCTATAGTTCTTGCAATGGGAGAATTGCTTGGCTTTGGGTTCAATCTTGCGGTGTCCTTTCCCAGTGACAGTAGGGGCAGCAAGGCACGTATTGTATTGTTGCCATCGAGGATAAAAATATGGGGTTTATATCATATTGCTTGAGTTTATCCCTCTACATCATGTCATCTTGCTTAAGGCGTTACTCTGTTCTTATGAACTCAATATACTAGATGCATGCTGGATAGTGGTCGATGTGTGAAGTAATAGTAGTAGATGCAGGAAGGAGTCGGTCTACTTGTCTCGGACATGATGCCGATATACAATGATCATGCCTAGATAGTCTCATAACTATTCACTTTTCTATCAATTGCTCGACAGTAATTTGTTTACCCGCCGTATAATATCGCTATCATGAGAGAAGCCACTAGATAACATTGTGGCCCCCGGGTCTATTCTCAACATATCAATCTACATCTACTTTACTTTTACCGCTTTTACTTTCTGTTCTTATAAACAATAATACCAAAAATATAAACTATCATCTCTATCAGATCTCACTTTCGTAAGTGACTGTAAAGGGATTGACAACCCCTTATCACGTTGGCTGTGAAGTTCTTATTTTTTTGTGCAGGTGCGAGGGACTCGCACGTGGTCTCCTACTGGATTGATACCTTGGTTCTCAAAAACTGAGGGAAATACTTACGCTACTGTGCTGCATCTCCCTTTCCTCTTCGAGGGAATACAACGCAAGCTCGAGAAGTAGCAGGGTCTAAGTGATCCACGGGGTCCTTGATGCGACGACGTGGATCCGGTTGGGTGTGGAAACTTTCCCACACTGTCCCGTCGCGCCCTCTAGGGGTTCAGTCAGGTACGTCGGCGGTTAGTTCGTCGTCGAATTCTGGGAGCAAACGTCTATGTGGGTAAGATTTTAGGCGTGCTATGGCGTCGCGATCTTATTCGGCCAAGAGTATTTCAACCAACTTTTCGTTCGACACATCTATATTGGCTTGGAGCTATTGTTGCTTGTGTTTCATACTTTGGGCGGTGGCGACGAGGTGCCGCCGAAAGTGCTCTTGCTCAAAGGGGTCTGCGATGATATAGTCCTCGGTGTCGAGGCTCTTCCTCGGACTCATGCATATAATTGTCGTCAGCCCCTTCAAAGAGGTTATCGGGGATCCAAGTCCTTGGGAATTCCATCCGGGCAGGCATGTTGCTCTAGGGAGGCTTAAGGATCCCCTCCTGGGGTGTCAGCCTCGTCAGTTCCCGCGTCGCCGTTATCAGCGGCGGTGTTATTTCCACTAGGGTCCTTGCTACCCCGTCCGCGCTTGTGCGAACGTCTAGACAGGTTTCTAGGAGTGTCAACCATATATACATCGTAAGTAGATGTTGTGGTCCACTTTCTGGTGTTTACCAATGGCAAAGTGTTTTCAGTAGGGACATCAACATCTTCATCCATGTTAGTGGCATCATCAAAGTCTAGCACATTAGTTAAATCATCCATCATGGTGACTAGGTGGGTGGTGGGTGGGACGTAAATTTCTCGGTCATCGACTTTAAGTTTGATATTGTCGTAAACCGAGGTCTTGTCGTCCGAGATTGATAAGCTCTAGATACGGTCGAGCATCTCATGCAGTTGTAATAATTCGTTGGGTCTCATGGCCTGGCTGTAGGATGGGCTAACTCGAAGTATACCCGACGTATTGCTTGTAATGTCTTCAAAGCGGTGGGTATCTGCAGTCATCCCTAGATCCAGCGCAAGGGTCGGTTATAAATCTGACGTAGTTTCAGAGATAAGGAGTGGACTAGCATCTGGGCCGAAAGTCTATGTGAGATCGCCCGGGATCATCATGTTAGGCTCTTTCGGCAGTGCCAAGGAGCCTGGTCTAACGTCTTCGATGGAGATTGGTTCTGGAGTCGAGCCTCTGATGTCTAATAGATCCTCAACCCGACCCGGCATCCAGCCTGATAGGATAAGCTCATCGTGGGAGTCCGCGGTGTACTCCAGGCCTTCGAAGGTCACGATCCAACCCGGGCATAGTTCACGGTGAAAGCTAGATGGACTGCCGAGTCAGCACAAAAGGTCATGCTACTGAACACAAAAAATTGGTTGAGCACGTCAACATTCCCGCAGTCGTTGTCGTGGTTGATATGTAGATGAGCCATCGATCCTTCCGGTGATCACACAGTGGAACTCTCAATGAAAGTTCTAGTTTTGGTGTGAAATCCAACAGACCTTGGGGTAGGGGGTCCCGGCCTGTAGATCTCAGACCGATGGTCACAGGAACATGGGAGATGATGTTTACCTAGGTTCGGGCCCCCTTGATGGAGGTAAAACCCTATGTCCTCCTCTTATTTATATTGATGGAGATGTATCAAACACATAGTTGATCTACCTTGAGATTGTTTGTTATGTTCTACCTCTAGGGGTATGTTGTGATTCTGTCCCCCCTATGAGCTAAACCCCTTGGCTTATATACAAGCTAGTTAGGGTATCTAGGGTTACATGGCCGGTATCCGAGGGGTCGCATGGAGGCAATAGGAGATGTCTTGGAGTATACGTCAAGTCTTCGGCAGGCACAGTCTTGATTTCATCCGGGCGTGCAGCTCCTAGAGTCTTCCTTAATGAGAATCTGGGCCCATTGGCCCAGTCCAAGGACTATGGGCTGACTAGGTTTGTACCCCCTAGTCCAGGACACCGTTAGGTGGGACTAGGAAGGAGACGACAAAGGCGGAAAGGATAGCGACGCACCTTAGAAGGAAAGGCAGGAAACCCTAAACTAGGGTTACTCACGCTGTGGGGGAACCAAATATATCTCTGCGGGTAGGGAATGGATGGCTCACTGGGCCTAGTGGGCCGCGGCCCACTAACCGCCCCACAACACAGATAATGGGCGCACAACCCGACTCAGGCCAAGAACAGGAAAGAAGAGGAGGGAAGGGGGCGAGGGATAGCGGAAGGGGCCTGCCGAGAGACCCAGACGCAAACGCGACCCCTGGCCCACAGACAGAGCGGTGGTAGACAACCTAGGGAAAGCGAAGCCCCAACTAGGGTTTTGTCCCTTGGAGGCGTTGTCGCGGATGCGCTGCCATTGGAAGCCACCGACGAGAGAGAGAGAGAGGGACAAAAGGTAAAGAAGCAAGCATGACATGAGGGATGCACGTGATGGCGCCGGCATCCCAAGTGTCAGCGAAGGCAGGGAAAACTTACCAAATTTCCTCAACCAACGCACGACGGTGGTCCAATCCAGATATGATGAAGATGACGCTTGATACGTCTCCAACGTATCTATAATTTTTGATTTTTCCATGTTATTATATATTCTGTTTTGGATGTTTAATGGGCTTTATTATACACTTCTATATTATTTTTTGGACTAACCTACTAACCCAAGGCCGAGTGCAAATTGCTGTTTTTGCCTATTTCAGTGTTTCGCAGGAAAGGAATATCAAACGGAGTCCAAACAGAATGAAACCTTCGGGGAGTTATTTTTGGAACGATATCAACGCAGAAGACTCGAAGTACACGCCTGGAAGCGAGAGAGACGGCCACGAGGGCAGGGGCGCGCCCCCCACCCCAGTGGGTACCCTCTGGCTCCCCTAACATGCCTCTTCAGCCTATATCTCATACCCTGAAAACATCGAGGCAGTCAAGGAAACCCTAATTCCACCGCCGTAACCTTCTGTACCCGTGAGATCCCATCTTGGGGCCTGTTCTGGAGCTCCGCCGGAGGGGACATCGATCACGGAGGGCTTCTACATCAACACGATAGCCTCTCCAATGAGTTGTGAGTAGTTTACCACAGACCTTCGGGTCCATAATTATTAGCTAGATGGCTTCTTCTCTCTCTTTGGATCTCAATACAAAGTTCTCCTCGATCTTCGAGGAGATCTATTCGATGTAATATTTTTGCAGTGTGTTTGTCGAGATCCGATGAATTGTGGGTTTATGATCAAGATTATCTATGAACAATATTGGATTCTTTTCTGAAATCTTCTATGTACGATTATAATATCCTCGCAAGTCTCTTTGAATTATTGGTTTGGTTTGGCCTACTAGATCTATAGTTCTTGCAATGGGAGAAGTGCTTGGCTTTGGGTTCAATCTTGCGGTGTCCTTTCCCAGTGACAGCAGGGGCAGCAAGGCACGTATTGTATTTTTGCCATCCAGGATAAAAAGATGGGGTTTATATCATATTGCTTGAGTTTATCCCTCTACATCATGTCATCTTGCTTAAGGCGTTACTCTGTTCTAATGAACTTAATACTCTAGATGCATGTTGGACAGCGTTCGATGTGTGGAGTAATAGTAGTAGATGCAGAATCATTTTAGTCTACTTGTCACGGACGTGATGCCTATATAGAATGATCATTCTTAGATATTCTCATAACTATGCGCTTTTCTATCAATTGCTCGACAGTAATTTGTTCACCCACCGTAGAATTCTGCTATCATGAGAGAAGCCACTAGTGAAACCTATGGCCCCCGGGCCTATTCTCATCATATTAATCTGCCATCAACTATTTGCTTTACTTTTCTTTATTTACTTTTTCTCTATACCAAAAATACCAAAAATATTATCTTATCATATCTGTCAGATCTCACTCTCGTAAGTGACCGAGAAGGGATTGACAACCCCTTTTATCGTGTTGGCTGCGAGGTTCTTATTTGTTTGTGCAGGTGCGAGGGACTCGCGCGTGGTCTCCTACTGGATTGATACCTTGGTTCTCAAAAACTGAGGGAAATACTTACAATACTATGCTGCATCACCCTTTCCTCTCCGAGGGAATACAACGCAAGCTCGAGAAGTAGCAAGAAGAATTTCTGGCGACGTTGCTGGAGAGATCTACACAAAATTCATATACCAAGTACCTATCACAAACCCTTATCCCTCGCATTACATTATTTTCTTCTCGTTTTCCTCTCCCCCACTTCACTCTTGTCGTTTTATTCGCCCTTCTTTTTCTGTGTGTTTACCGTTCGCTTGCCTCATGTGTGTTCGTCTTTATTGTGGTTTGTTTCTATCATGTCTGAGATGGGGAGGATGCCGTTGAAAGGGGTAGTAACGTTGAGGGAAACTTTGCCTTTGTTGATCCTCTGGATGAAACTACCACTTTACATACTAAGAAATTCTGGGTTGGTAGTGGTAATATTATTGGAAAAGGAGTTCTTCAAGACTTGTTTACTTGTGTTGGTGCTTTACCCACTATGGTTGGATCTATTCTTCATAGAACTAGTAGTCTTGCGGATGCCATATCTATGCTTGTAGTTGAAATTGAAAGGCAATTTATCCATATGCATCCTTGCATTCAGAGAATCTTTATGGAATTTTTCAATATTGAGCATTCTTCTGTTAAGCGCGCAGCTACTATCTTTTTGGCTCACGAGTTCAGATTCATAATGAAAGAGGCCAAAGAAATCTTTACGCATTATAGGGTGAACGTTGGTCATCCTCCCATAGAAGCTATCTTACTTAATCAAGAGGACATAATGTGTTTGCAATCTTTAGATCATGTTGCTTTTAATGAAAACCTTAGGAAAAAGGTTCCTACCAATATCTTGGTTGAAAGAATCTCTGAATTGAATGATGATTTTGCAATTCAAAATAATGGGTTAGGTTTTTCCCTTGAGCGAAGGCTCATGACCTTTTGCCAAAAGAATGCTTATAATGATGAATTGGTTGTGTAATATGAAGGGCCAATGGCGGAACCTATACCCCCGGAGCTTGATATGGGGGACTTTTGTCCTATTAAATTTAGCCCTTTTGATTACTTTTGCTTGCCACAAAGAAAACTCGCTGTTGAACGTAGGGAGTGTGAGATGAGTTTTCGCGATCTACCTTATCATTATGGCAATACTTAGACCTATTCTTGTATTGTGCCTCGCTAGGGGCGTTAAACGATAGCGCTTGTTGGGAGGTAGCCCAATTTTATTTTATTTGCTTTTTGCTTCTATTTAGGAATAAATATTACATCTAGTTTCTGTTTAGATGTGGTTTTCTGTTATAATTAGTGTTTGAGCCAAGTAGAACCTTTGGGAAGACTTGTGTGAAATTTATGCGATCATGCTGTAAAAAACAGAAACTTTAGCGCCCACGAGATTAGCTACCATTTTTTACTGGAGAGTGCTTTTTAGTTGATTCTTTTTTAAGATGATTAATAGACAAATTCCTCGCGTCCACCAATTTATTTCAAAAAAATTAGAATTACAGAAATATTCGAAAGTTACAGATTGCTACAGACTATTCTGTTTTTGACAGATTCTGTTTTTTTGGGTGTTGTTTTCTTATTTTGATGAATTTATGAGTAGTATCGGGGGGTATGAATCATAGAGAAGTTGGAATGCAGTAGGTTTAATACCAATATAAAAAAAGAATGAGTTCATTGCAGTACCTTTGAGTGGTGGTTTGTTTTCTTATACTAACGGAGCTCACGAGATTTTTGGCTAAGTTTCGTGTTGTGAAGTTTTCAAGTTTTGAGTAAGGATTTGATGGACTATGGAATAAAGAGTGGCAAGAGCCTAATCTTGGGGATTCCCAAGGCACCCCAAGGTAAAATTCAAGGACAACCAAAAGCCTAAGATTGGGGATGCCCCAGGAAGGCATCCCCTCTTTTGTCTTCATCTATCGGTAACTTTACTTGAGACTATATTTTTATTCACCACATAATATGTGTTTTGCTTGGAGCGTCATGTATGATTTGAGTCTTTGCTTTTTAGTTTGCCACAATCATCCTTGCAGGACACACATTTTGAGAGAGATACACATGAATCGGAATTTATTAGAATACTCTGTGTGATTCACTTATATCTTTTGAGCTAGATAGTTTTGCTCTAGTGCTTCACTTATATCTTTTAGAGAACGGTGGTGGTTTTATTTTGTAGAATTTTTTGATCTCTCATGCTTCACTTATATCTTTTTGAGAGTCTATTAGAACAGCATTGTTATGTGCTTTGGTTATAAAACTAGTCCTAATTTGATGGGCAGCCAAGATGGGTATAGTAAAAACTTTCACATAAAGTGCATTGAATATTATGAGAAGTTTGATACTTGATGATTTTTTTGAGATATGAGGATGGTGATATTAAAGTCATGCTAGTAGAGTAGTTGTAAATTTTATAAATACTTGTGTTGAGGTTTGCAAGTCCCATAGCATGCACGTATGGTAACCGTTGTGTGACAAATGTGAAGCATGAGGTATTTCATTGAGTGTCATCCTTTGTGTGGAGGTCGGGATCGCGCGATGGTTAACTCCTACCAACCCTTCCCCTAGGAGCATGCGTGTACTACTTTGTTTTGATGACTTGTATATTTTGCAATAAGTATGTGAGTTCTTTATGACTAATGTTGAGTCCATGGATTACACGTGCTCTTACCCTTCCACCATTGCTAGCCTCTCCTGTACCGGACAAATCTCGCCGGTACCATATACCTTCCTCAAAACAGCCACCATACCTACCTATCATGGCATTTCTATAGCCATTCCGAGATATATTGCCATGCAACTTTCCACCGTTCTGTTATTATGACACGCTTCATCATTGTCATATTGCCATGCATGATCATGTAGTTGAATCGTATTTGTGGCTAGGCCACCATGCATAATTTTCATACATGTCACTCTTGATTCATTGCACATCCCAGTACACCACCGGAGGCATTCTAGTATCGAGTTGTAATATCGAGATGTAAATCAATATAAGTGTGATGATCATCATTATTAGAGCATTGTCCCAAAGAAAAATAGAAAAAAAGAAAGGCCAAAGAAAAAAAGAAAGGCCCAAAGAAAAAAAAAGGGAAAAAAGAAAAAAAAAAGGGACAATGCTACTATCTTTTTCCACACTTGTGCTTCAAAGTAGCACCATGATCTTCATGATAGAGAGTCTCTTGTTTTGTCACATTCATATACTAGTGGGAAATTTTCATTATAGAACTTTGCTTGTATATTCCAACGATGGGCTTCCTCAAATGCCCTAGGTCTTCGTGAGCAAGCAAGTTGGATGCACACCCACTTAGTTTCTTTTGTTGAGCTTTCATACATTTATAGCTCTAGTGCATTCGTTTCATGTCAATCCCTACTCACTCACATTGATATCTATTGATGGGCATCTCCATAGCCCATTGATACGCCTAGTTGATGTGAGACCATCTTCCTCTTTTGTCTTCTCCACAACCACCACTCTATTCCACCTATAGTGCTATATCCATGGCTCACGCTGATGTATTGCGTGATAGTTGAATAAGTTTGAAAAAAATAAGTATGAAATAATTGCTTGGCTGAAACCGGGGTTGTGCATGATTTGAGTATTTTGTGTGATGAAGATGGAGCATAGCCTAACTATATGATTTTGTAGGGATGAACTTTCTTTGGCCATGTTATTTTGAGAAGACATGATTGCTTTGTCCGTACTTGAAGTGTTATTATTCTTATGTCAATATAGACTTTTGTCTTGAATCTTTCGGATCTGAACATTCATGCCACAATAAAGGAATTTACATTGAGAATTATGTTGGTTAGCATTCCACATCAAATATTCTATTTTTATCATTTACCAACTCGAGGACGAGCAGGAATTAAGCTTGGGGATGCTTGATACGTCTCCAACGTATCTATAATTTTTGATTGTTCCATGCTATTATATATATTCTCTTTTTGATGTTTAATGGGATTTATTTATACACTTTTATATTATTTTTGGGACTAACCTACTAACCCAAGGCCCAATGCAAATTGTTGTTTTTTGCCTATTTCAGTGTTTCGCAGAAAACGAATATCAAACGGAGTCCAAACGGAATGAAACCTTCGGGGAGTTATTTTTGGAACGATATCAACACAGAAGACTTGCAGTACACGCCTGGAAGCGAGAGAGGCAGCCACGAGGGCAGGGGCGCGCCCCCCTCCCTCGTGGGCCCTCTCTAGCTCCCCTGACGTGCCTCTTCAGCCTATATATACTCTCATACCCTGAAAACATCGAGGCAGTCAACGAAACTCTAATTCCACCACCGTAACCTTCTGTACCCGTGAGATCCCATCTTGGGGCCTGTTCTGAAGCTCCGCCGGAGGGGGCATCGATCAGGAGGGCTTCTACATCAACACCATAGCCTCTCCAATGAGTTGTGAGCAGTTTACCACAGACCTTCGGGTCCATAGTTATTAGCTGATGGCTTCTTCTCTCTCTTTGGATCTCAATACAAAGTTCTCCTTGATCTTCGAGGAGATCTATTCGATGTAATCTTTTTGCGGTGTGTTTGTCGAGATCCGATGAATTGTGGGTTTATGATCAAGATTATCTATGAACAATATTGGATTCCTTTCTGAAATCTTTTATGTATGATTATAATATCCTTGCAAGTCTCTTCGAATTACTGATTTGGTTTGGCCTACTAGATCTATAGTTCTTGCAAGGGAGAAGTGCTTGGCTTTGGGTTCAATCTTGTGGTGTCCTTTCCCAGTGACAGCAGGGGCAGCAAGGCACATATTGTATTGTTGCCATCGAGGATAAAAAGATGGGATTTATTGTAACGCCCCGGATGTAACAATTCCATTTATGGCAATATAAGCATCGTTGACTTAATCAATTCCATTCTGGGCTCTTCCTTCATTTCGGGTTTCTTCGTTTTTGTCTTGTGCGTGTATTGCATGTCATAATGTCATTTTCATTATGTGCATTGCATTGGCATAGTCTCATTTTTGCATCCGTGTGTAGTTGCATCGTCTCCATCGTCTCCGTTGTTCGTTTTGGGTTCCGACTCTCTCGTGTGACACCCGTCGCACCTCTCTAGTCTTTGTTTGATAAGTGGGTTAAAAACATCCTCGGAATGGGCCGAGACTTGTCGAGCGATCTTGGGATATCATCGGTAGACCGCCCGTCAAGTTTCGTCTCGTTTGGAGGTCGTTTGATACTCCAACGGTTAACCACGTGGGCCAAAAAAACCTATCTCTTTTGGCCCAGCACCCCTCCACAACAGCCCACTAGCCCAGCACAACCACCACTATCCTCTCGGTTGTCGGAGCGTGATCGTGTGGGCGAAAACCGCACCTAATTTGGACACTCCTAGCTCCCTCTACCTATAAAACAACCCCTAGCCCCGAAATCCCGGATCCAACCCTAGCTCTCTTCCTCCTCCCGCAGCCGGACGTGTCCGCACGTCGCCGGACACGTCCAGCCGCCGCCCCCAGCCACTCATGGTGTGTCATGTGGCGCAGCGCCGCCGTCCTCTTCCCCGGGCCGCCCCGGGCCGAAGCTCCTCCGCCGCCAGCCCGCTCCACCCGACGCCCGGGCCCGCATCGCCGGCGTGCCTGCCCGCGCCTCGGCCGCCGCCGCCGCCGTCCGCCTCCGACTCCGGCCACAACCGGCGCCTCGGCCGCTCCGCCCGCCGGCCGCAGCGGCGACCTCCGCCGCTGGAGCACTCCGCTCCGCCGGTCGCCACAGCCCGCCGGCCCCGCGCCTCTGAGCCGCCCCACTGGCCTCACTCCTCCCTCGTCGGCCTCCAACTCCGGTGAGCACCGCCGCCGCCATCGTCGCCAGTCCGGCCAGAACCAGATCGGGGTCGGGGTGGACGAGATCCACCCATCCCCGATCCAAACACCTCCGCTCCATCCTGGATCTCCTTGTCCCGCTCCGTCCCGTCCATGTTTGACTTTTTCGGAGGGTAAATTCCACTAAGTCCCGAATCTGTTTAAATTTCTTGCCTCTTTCATCATGTGGTAACATTGTGCTCGGTGCTCCGCTTTGCGCATATGATATATCGAAATGTTCGTCTCGAAGTGCTCTACGTGTTAGCATCAGTTTCATTCATGTTAGGGATCATCTAGTTTTCTTAATCCTCGTTGCAAGAGTGATTCGTGATGTTACTATTTTAGCACTAGTTATCTGTTAACATTTTGTTGACATGTTTGTGAGGTCACAACTTGGTGCATGTTGGTCCAAATGGAGTGTATGATATGTCAAAATGTTCGTCTTGTGATGCTCTACATGATGGATGCATTTGCATACATGTTAGGTTGCATTATGCCATGTTTAAACCTGTTGCAAAAGTGCATGTGGCTGATAAGTTTTTGAACTTGTTATGAGATGATGTTTTGTCTTGTTTGTGTATATTAATCCATGTGTCATATGAGCTAGGTGTCAACATGGTTTTTGCTCATTGGTATGTGCTCTACATGATAAATTTATTTTCATGCCATGATATGTCTTGAGATGAGTGCAACAAGCTTGTTAATATGCCATTGTGCTGTTAAATTTCTGCTAAGTGTGAAACTGTTAATTTTTATGCCATGTTTCCATGATGACACCGTCTTTGTTGTGCATGATTAGAGTTGTCCAGTGGGTATTCCTTGATATATATGTTATTCTCTAGCTATCCATGCTCTGGTTTGCCATGATGTCTTGATGTATCTTGTTTTTTTCATGCTCTCAAGTTGCTATAAATTGTTTCTGTCAGCATGTTATCAACAAGTTCAGTTTTTCCACGTGAATAGCTAGTGTTCTATGCACCCTATGACCATGTTCTTGCCATGAGTAGCTTCACAAACATGTCTTCTTACTGATGGTTATATTCACATGCCATGATATGCTTTGAGATGAGTTGCACAAGCTCGCAAACATGCCTACTTGTTGTTGTTGCTGCCATGCCCAGTTTTTCACTAAGTCTGGATAAACTTTTGCACTTTTGCCATGCTATTTGTGACATGTTCTAGTATGTTGTAGAAGTAGCCATGTGGTTATTCTTGAAGAGCATGTTATGTATGTTATTGACATGCCTTTTTCTTGCTTGTTAGAGTGTTGTAGCATACTTAAACTAGGTCACTTAGTGGGCTACTTGTTGTTTTTGGCAGATTGCATCGTGTAGTGTTTTGCTTGTCATTTGCAAACCGTGCATCCATTTCCCATGATCTTTATATCGATTTCGACCGAAATCTTCCCATCTATCCAGTGGCTTGCTTGGTTACCCAAGATGAAGCCATTTCCATCATCTTCTCCTTTAGGCTCGAGAGCATCCTCATGCATACGCACATCATACTAGCATCCCATGACATGTCTTGCATCATGTTGACTGTGCATTGCACCGTGATTGATCTTGTACCGTTGTTGTTCTCTTGTGTTGGGTAGAGCCGAGAGCCGATACAGAGTTCGAGGATCTTGTCAAGACTGAGTTTGAGGAGCCGTCTTACCATCCCACCGACGACTTACCAGGCAAGATGATCGTTCCCCGATATCGCCTCTATCTTTGCCTGTGCTTGTTGTCTCACTCTTTAGCTATGCCTCGATGCCTATTCTTGATTTGTCAGCCTCCTATGTTGCCATGAAACACTCTAACCGCCTTCCCAGCAAACCGTTGTTTGGCTAAGTACGCTTTTGCTCAGCCCCTCTTATAGCGTTGTTAGTTGCAGGTGAAGTTTGAAGATTGCTCCATGTTCGGACTTGTTTTATTGGGATAACACAATATATATCTTACTTAAATTAACGCACATATATATTGGTAATGGGTGGAAGGCTCGGCCTTCTGCTTGGTGTTTTGTTCCACTCATGCCACCTTAGGACCCGATAAACCGGTGTTATGTTCCTTGATTTTGCGTTCCTAACATGATTGGGGTTTATGGGCCCCCCTTGATAATTCGCACTCCTTGCCTAACAACTAAAACTTGCATAGGGAGTTGCAACCCCGAGTTCTTAATCCACCCCCCAGGCCAGTGCTCCTCATGAGTGTTGGTCCAACCCAGAGTCATGTGCGGTACCCCCCTTGGCAACTTGGGTCTTTGGTCACTGTACGCTGTGCTCATCCGGTCGTGGCCTAAGATGAGATACGCGCGGCTACTATCAGGGTGTCGGCACACCGGGAGGTCTTGCTGGATTAGTTTTACCTTTGTTGAAATATCTTGAGCACGGGATTTCGAGGATACTTGGGTCTTCCCACTTTGGAGTTGCGACTCCACAGATCATGAGCTTGTGATGGGCTAAGTTAGGACACCCCTGCAGGCTTTGAACTTTCGAAAGCCATGCCCACGGTTTTGTGGAAAATGGGAATTTGTTAATATCTGGTTGTAGATAACTTGAGACCATATCCTTAAGAATACACTACATGTTTGAGTAACCATGATGGTCTCTTTCCGAAGGGCTTCGGGAAGTGAACACGGTGGGGTTATGCATGAACGTGAGTAGCTAGGATCACTTCTTGATCAACTTGGTGACTGTTGGCACATAATCTCTTCTCGCTCTAAACTCGTAAGCTAGTTGCTTAGTGCTTGCTGCAAACACTTTATTACCTCTCAACACCATGGCTTTGTTAGTTTTGATACCCGGGAAAGGATTGCTGAGTCCTTGTGGCTCAAAGATTACAACACACGCCAGATGCCGGTACAGCCGAGTACGATGCAGGAGATGGATCAGAACTTCACTGGGAGTTCGATGAAGAGCGTGGTCGTTACTATGTATTGTATGCCGACGGTAAGTAGTGGTTCCTACTATGGGCGATCAGGCCTTGTGTTGTGGTATCATTTCTCGTTTGGATTTCGTCTGTAGTCGGACCCTGTGTTATTTGGATGAATGTATGTTATTGTATTCATTGCGTGACGTGGCGCGTGTAAGCCAACAATCTTTTACACTTTCATCCCTGAACTTTTACATGAGATGTGCAAAGATACCACGCTTGAGATCATTCCAGAATGCGCTTATGTCTCTAAGTCGTGCCTCGACACGTAGGAGATATAGTCGCATCCTGGGCATTACAAGTTGGTAATCAGAGCCTTCTCCGACCTAGGAGCCCCCTGATTGATCAAACCGCTGATGGTTGAGTCTAGGCACACACACAAAATGTTTTGAGTCCTATATATATATCAGAGAGTAGGATTTCTTTTTACTCCTCATCCCCTTCATCGCTCTGGTGAGGTCTCCTGACATTGTTTTAACTGCACTATTCTCAAAATTTCACCAAAATGTTTTTTAGGATCACACGGGTATTGTTTGGATTGTTCCGATATCTTTGTGACGAGAACATTGTTCTCGATGCCCCCTGTCATTTAGGGGTTGTGGCAGTGTCCCGGAGTTGTTGAGCTCCGAGGTGTTGTCGTCACAAATGTATCGTAGTGGTTCTAGAATACCAGAGGCGGCCAACATTGAAAACTCTTCTATGCATGTCTGGTGGTGAGATAACCCCGACGTCACCCAGTACTAGGGGGATAGTTCGGGAGTATTGCCAAAGCTAGTGTAGCGGATGCATTTCGAAGGTCCGAGGTAAACAGTTTCTGAAGATGACTGGTTATGTGTTGACGGATGGATACAGCTGGATGTAGGTTTAGAGTTGAGTGCGCGATGCTTCCCCTCTATCCCCAACACCGGATTGCATAACCGGAAAGCTTCGGGAATTAATAGGTGGGTTTCAAGTAGCTCTTAGGTAATCTTCCAACGGGTGCATGGTATGAGGTTTGGGGTTCTACATCTAGTGAAGAGGTTTCATGGGCGATGTTCCAATCGGGAGTTGCATCTTAAAGGATCCTTGGCTATGCTGATCCGGGGATTGCAATGCCCTTTGTAACACGTGCCATGGGGCATTCAGCACGAACATGTGGGACGAAACCTCTATTATGTATTTGTTCCATCTGTGCCTTGTTGTTTTTATTCTATCATTTTGTTCTCCCAAGTGGCTTCTCGACAAGTTGTTGTACCATTAAGCTATGGAATTCATTCATTCAATTTTTGTTCGAATGTTCGTTGTGAAGACTATATGTTGCAAATATCTTGCCGTTGATTCAGCTTATCTATTATTTGCTTTAATGGCTAACGGTTGTCATCATCTTCAGGATGGCACCTAAGAAAGTTCCCAACCAGAACCCAGAAGGTGAAGAAGAGTGTCCTCCTTCCCCTACTCCTCCGTCTGAGGCATGGAGAGGGATTATGCAGGCAACCAACCAAAACACTCAGATGCTCTTGCAAATGATGCAGAGTTTCCAAGAAAATCAAGCAAATCAATGCAATCAAGGGAACCAAGGCCAAGGAAATCTATTCAGTCAACCTCACTTTGTGACTCTGAACCAATTCCGGACAAATCAGCCCAAGTCTTTCATTTACTGTGTGGACCCGCTAGATGCTGAAGATTGGATCACACACATCAAGAAGCATTTTGAGTGCAGTAATGTCAGACATGAGAATTATGTCAAGTTTGCCGCTTTCCAACTCAAAGATCAAGCTGCAGATTGGTGCCAACAGTACAAAGACTCCAGAGGTGGTCGTGAGATCTCGTGGACTGATTTCTGCCACGATTTCCATTCTCATCACATTCCTACAAGTGTCATCGAAGGTATGCGTGAGCAATTCCACAATCTGAAGCAAGGCACCATGTTCGTTTATCAATATAATGTCAAGTTCCAGAATCTTGCCCGTTATGCGAAGCAAGACATCCCCGATGCCAAGAGCAAAATCTACCAGTTCCGAGGTGGTCTGAAAGATGAACTCTAACTTGCACTCACTTTGTTCGAGCCAGATGAATTTGACCAATTCTACAACATGGCTCTCAAGCAAGAGGCAGCTCAGCTCAAGTGTGAAGCTTCCAAAAAGAGGATAAGAGATGATGTTCACTCCTCCTCTTCCTCTCAAGTGGTTGCCAAGCAACAGAAGTTCTGGCTACCGCCTCCTCCAGTGCTCCATCCTCCAAGCAACAACAAGCACTCAGGTGGTCGTGGATTCTCCCTCCCACCCAACCCAAGTAACCAGTCCAAGTCTCAGTTCCAAGCTCCAAGACCAAGCGGTCCTTATCATCGCCTACTTTCAGAAGTTACTTGCAACAAGTGTTCTCAGAAGGGTCACTATGCTAACAAGTGTCCCAACCAAAGGCGCCTTCCGCCTCCTCCACCTGTCAGCACTGCTATTATCAAGCACAATCCCAAGTCGGCAAGAGTGAACCTGATGAATGCAGCTCAAGCAGAGAATTCTTCAGATGTGATAATTGGTAATCTTCCAGTTAACTCTATTCCTGCAAAAGTCTTGTTTGATTCAGGTGCATCACATTCTTTTATATCAAGACCTTTTGCATTGTGACATGATATGCCTTTGCAAGCTTTGCCTAGACCAATGTTCGTGCTTTCTCCGGGTTTGCTAATGAACTCCAACAACTTTGCTCCGGACATATATATTCACATGGGTGATTACAGTTATCTGGTTTCCCCTGTTGTTCTCGGTAACTCCGACATTGATCTTATTCTTGGGGTGGATTGGCTCTCTAAGCATGATGCAAATATTGATTGTGCAAACAAGGAGGTCAAGCTAACTCATCCTTCCGAAGAAGTGATTATCTTCGCAGCTCGAGATAACACAATCAGGCTATTCTCTTTCAATGAAAAGGGTGAGATTAATGCCATTTCTCAGATTCTGGTGGTTTGTGAATATGAGGATGTATTCCCTGAAGAGCTTCCAGACATGCCTCCCAACCGTCCAGTTGATTTCGTCATTGAACTTGAACCTGGTACCGAGCCAGCATGTCGGCGTCCGTAGAAGCTTTCTCCTGATGAGTTGAAGGAGCTGAAGAAATAACTCGATGAGCAAGAACGAATGGATCTAATCAGACCAAGTACTTCTCCTTGGGGCTTTGGTGTTCTTTTTGTCAAGAAGAAGGATGGTACGGAATGATTGTGCGTTGATTACCGGCCATTGAACAAGAAGACGATAAAGAATAAGTACCCGCTCCCCAATATCAATGAATTGTTCGAGTAGCTCAAAGGAGCCAAGGTTTTCTCGAAGCTTGATCTCCGGATGGGCTACCATCAGATTCATATCCGTGAAGAGGATATTCCCAAGACCGCATTCAGAGCGAGTTATGGCTCATATGAATACACGGTCATGTCTTTCGGGCTTGCAAATGCTCCACCCACTTTCTCTCGGATGATGCACATCGTATTCAACCACTACACCAATGAATTCGTTCTCGTCTATCTGGATGATATCTTGGTATTCTCCAAGAATGAAGAAGACCATGTCAAGCACCTCCGTTTGGTCCTTGACAGGCTCCGTGAGCACCGTTTCTATGCGAAATTCTCCAAGTGTGAATTCTGGCTTGATAAAGTCCTCTATCTTGGCCATATTATCTCTGCCGAGGGCATTTCTGTTAACCCCGAGAAGGTTGAAGCAATTGTCAACTGGGAACCTCCTCAGAATGTCAAACAACTCTGAAGTTTCCTCGGTTTCGCAAGCTACTACAGAAGGTTCGTTGAGAACTTCTCCAAGATTGCCAAGCCTCTTTCCAACCTTCTCTAGAAAAATGTCAAGTACTCGTGGACTCCTGATTGTGATGTGGCATTCAAGACACTCAAAGAGAAGCTCATTTCTGCTCCGGTACTTAATCCCCCGGATGAGTCCAAGCCTTATGAAGTGTTCTGTGATGCTTCATTGCAAGGTCTTGGCGGTGTTCTCATGCAAGACAATGAGATCGTTGCATACATTTCACGTAAGCTTAAACCAAATGAGAAGAATTACCCCACACATGATCTTGAGCTAGCAGCAGTTGTTCATGCCGTGATCACGTGGAGACACCTTCTGTTGGGCAGAAAAGTGGACATCTTCACCGATCACAAGAGCCTGAAGTACATCTTCACTTAGCCAAACCTTAACCTCCGCCAGACTCGTTGGGTTGAAATGATTCAAGAGTACGATCCAAGCATTCAGTATACTACTGGCAAGGCCAATGTCATTGGAGATGCCTTGAGCAGAAAGGCTTATTGCAACAGTCTCCTCCTCAAACCGTTCCAACTTGAACTTTGTGAGTCATTCAGGAAGCTCAACCTCCAAGTCATTTCGCAAGGATTTCTTGCCAACCTTCAAGTTGCTCCTACCTTGGAAGATCAAATCCGTGAGGCCCAACTCAGTGATGCTATGGTGCATAAGGTGAAACATGGTATTGCTAAGGGTACTCCCAAGTACAAGTGCTATCGCATTGATGACAGAGACACTTTGTTCTTTGAGGACAGAACTGTGGTTCCCGAAGGTGATCTCGGGAAGCTCATAATGAACGAAGCACATGACTCACTCCTCTCCATACATCCAGGAAGCTCCAAGATGTACAATGACCTCAAGCAATCCTATTGGTGGACTCGCATGAAAAGAGAAATTGCTCGATTCGTGAACGAGTGTGATGTCTGCAGAAGATTGAAGGCAGAGCATCAACGTCCAGTCGGACTCCTTCAACCTCTACCTATTCCCAGGTGGAAATTCGATCACATTGAGATGGATTTCGTCATCGGTTTTCCCAAGTCCAAGCGAGGAAATGATGCTATCTTTGTGGTGATTGACAAGCTCACTAAAGTGGTTCATTTTCTTCCAGTCAAAGAATCCATCAACACAGCTCAACTGGCAGAGCTGTACACCTCCAGAATTGTCTCTTATCATGGTATCCCTCAAGTAATCTCCTCAGATCGTGGAAGCTTGTTCACTAACAAGTTTCGGGATTCCTTTCAGTCAGCTATGGGTACCAAGATTCGCTTCAGCACAGCTTTTCACCCTCAGACTAGTGGTCAAGTCGAAACAGTGAACCAGATTCTTGAAGATATGCTCAGA
Source organism: Secale cereale (assembly GCA_902687465.1). Lineage (NCBI taxonomy): Eukaryota > Viridiplantae > Streptophyta > Magnoliopsida > Poales > Poaceae > Secale > Secale cereale. The sequence continues at coordinate 149,460,965 of LR738714.1, read as the reverse complement.
GCATGTGTAATCTCCTTCGGCATGAAATGGGAAGACTTCCTTCCATTTGTCGAATTCTCCTACAACAACAGCTTCCAAGCAAGTGCAGGCAAAGATCCGTTTGAAATTCTCTATGGCAGAAAGTGCCGTACCCCACTCAACTGGTCCGAGACTGGTGAACGTCAACTCCTTGGAGATGATTTGATCTCAGAGGCCGAAGAAATGTGCAAAGTCATACGTGAGAATCTCAAGGTCACGCAATCGTGCCAAAAGAGCTACAATGACGGCAAGCATCATGACTTGGCTTTCGACATTGGAGATCATGTCTATCTTTGTGTTTGTCCCATGAAGGGCACTCACAGGTTCGGTATCAAGGGAAAGCTTGCTCCAAGATATGTGGGGCCTTTCAAGATACTTGGCAAGAGAGGCAATCTAGCCTACCAACTCGAGCTTCCCTCCAACTTTGCAAATGTGCACGATGTGTTTCACATGTCACAACTCCGCAAGTGCTTCAAGATGCCTGAACGCACCATTCCTTTCGAAGAGATTGATCTTCAGCAAGACTTGTCTTATCGTGAGCACCCCGTTGCTATCCTTGAAGAAACTGAGAGCAAGACCCGCAACAAGTCCTTACCGACCAAGAAGCTACATGAGAACGAGAAGATCATCTCCGTTCTGAGTATCCCGCTTTCTTTCAACCCAAGATCTCAGGATGAGATCTTATTTTAGTGGAGGAGAGTTTGTAACGCTCCGGATATAACAATTCCATTTATAGGAATATAAGCATCGTTGACTTAATCAATTCCATTCTGGGCTCTTCCTTCATTTCGGGTTTCTTTGTTTTTGTCTTGTGTGTGTGTTGCATGTCATCATGTCATTTTCATTATGTGCATTGCATTAGCATAGTCTCATTTTTGCATCCGTGTGTAGTTGCATCGTCTCCGTCGTCTCCGTAGTCCGTTTCGGGTTCCGACTCTCTCGTCTGACACCCATCGCACCTCTCTAGTCTTTGTTTGATGAGTGGGTTAAAAACATCCTCGAAATGGGCCGAGACTTGTCGAGAGATCTTGGTATATCACCGGTAGACCGCCCGTCAAGTTTTGTCTCGTTTGGAGGTCGTTTGATACTCCAACGGTTAACCACGTGGGCCAAAAACCCCTATCTCTTTTGGCCCAGCACCCCTCCACAACAGCCCACTAGCCCAGCACAACCACCACCATCCTCTCGGTCATCGGATCGTGATCGTGTGGGAGAAAACCGCACCTCATTTGGACAATCCTAGCTCCTTCTACCTATAAAATAGCCCCTAGCCCCGAAATCCCGGATCCAACCCTAGCTCTCTTCCTCCTCCCGCAGTCGGACGTGTCCGTACGTCGCCGGACAAGTTCACCCGCCGCTCCCGGCCACTCACGGCGCGCCACGTGGTGTAGCGCCGCCGTCCTCTTCCCCCGCGCCGCCAGTGCCCGAGGCCGGCCCGCCCCGGGCCGAAGCTCCTCCGCCGCCAGCCCGCTCCACCCAACGCCCGGGCCCGCATCGCCGCCGCGCCTACCCGCGGCTCGGCCACCGCCGCCGCCGTCCGCCTCCGACTCCGGCCACCACCGGCACCTCGGCCGCTCCGCCCGCCGGCGCACTCCGCTCCACCAGTCGCCGCAGCTCGCCGGGCCCGCGCCTCCGAGCCGCCCCGCCGGCCTCGCTCCTCCCTCGCCGGCCTCCAACTCCGGCGAGCTTCATCGCCGCCGTCGTCGCTGGTCCGGCCAGATCCAGATCGGGGTCGCAGTGGACGAGATCCACCCATCCCCGATCCAAACCCCGCTCCGTCCCATCCACATTTGACTTTTTCGGAGGGTAAATTCCACTAAGTCCCGGATCTGCTTAAATTTCTTGCCTCCTTCATCATGTGTTAACTTTGTGCTCGGTGCTCCGTTTTGCGCATATGATATATCGAAATGTTCGTCTCGAATTGCTCTACATGTTAGCATCAGTTTTATGCATTTTAGGGATCATCTAGTTGTCTTAATCTTCGTTGCAAGACTGCTTCCTGATGTTACTGTTTCAACACTAGTTATCTATTTACATTTTGTTGGCATGTTCGTGAGGTCACAACATGGTGCATGTTGGACCAAATGGAGTGTATGATATGTCAAAATGTTCGTCTTTTGATGCTCTTCATGATGGATTCATTTGCATACATGTTAGGTTGCATTATGCCATGTTTAACCCTGTAGCAAAAGTGCATGTGGCTGATAAGTTTCTGAACTTGTTATGAGATGATGTTTTGTCTCGTTTGTGTATATTAATTCATGTGTCATATGAGCTAGGTGTCAACATGGTTTTTTCTCATTGTATGTGCTCTACATGATATATTTATTTTCATGCCATGATATGTCTTGAGATGAGTGCAACAAGCTTGTTAACACGCCATCGTGATGTTATATTTCTGCTAAGTGTGAATCTATTAATTTTAATGCCATGTTTCCATGATGCCACCGTCTTTGTTATGCATGGTTAGAGTTGTCCAGTGGGTGTTACTTGATATATATGTTATTCTCTAGCTATCCATGTTCTTGTTTTCCATGATGCCTTGTTGTAGCTTGTTGTTTTCATGCTCTCAAGTTGCTATAAAATGTTTCTGTTAGCATGTTATCAACAAGTTCAGTTTTGCCATGTGAATAGCAAGTGTTCTATGCACCCTCTGACCATGTTCTTGCCATGAGTAGCTTCACAAACATGTCTTCTTGCTGATGGTTATATTCACATGCCATGATATGCTTTGAGATGAGTTGCACAAGCTCGCAAACATGCCTACTTGTTGTTGTTGCTGCCATACCCGTTTTTCACTAAGTCTGGATAAACTTTTGCACTTTTGCCATGTTGTTTGTGACATGTTCTAGTATGTTGTAGAAGTAGCCATGTGGTTATTCTTGAAGAGCATGTTATGTATGCTATTTCCATGCCTTTTGCTTGCTTGTTGGAGTGCTATAGCATACTTAAACTTGGTCACTTAGTGTGCGACTTGTTGTTTTGGCAGATTGCATCGTGTAGTGTTTTGCTTGTCATTTGCAAACCGTGCATCCGTTTCCCATGATCTTTATATCGATTTCGACTGAAATCTTCCCATCTATCCAGTGGCTTGCTTGGTTACCCAAGATGAAGCAATTTCGATCATCTACTCATTTAGGCTCGAGAGCATCCTCGTGCATACGCACATCATACTTGCATCCCATGACATGTCTTGCATCATGTTGATTTTGCATTGCACGGTGATTGATCTTGTACCATTGTTGTGCTATTGTGTTGGGTAAAGCCGGGAGCCGATACCGAGTTCAAGGATCTTGTCGAGACTGAGTTTGAGGAGCCGTCTTACCATCCCGCCGACAACTTACCAGGCAAGATGACCGTCCCCGATATCACCTCTATCTTTGCCTATGCTAGTAGTCTCACTCTTTAGCTATGTCTCGATGCCTATTATTGCCTTATCAGCATCCTATGTTGCCATGATACACTCTAAACGCCTTCCCAGCAAACCGTTGTTTGGCTAAGTACGCTTTTGCTCAGCCCCTCTTATAGCGTTGTTAGTTGCAGGTGAAGTTTGAAGATTTCTCCATGTTCGGACTTGTTTCATTGGGATAACTCAATATATATCTTACTTAAATTAACGCACATATATATTGGTAATGGGTGGAAGGCTCGGCCTTCTGCTTGGTGTTTTGTTCCACTCATGCCACCTTAGGACCCGATAAACCGGTGTTATGTTCCTTCATTTTGCGTTCCTAACACGATTGGGGTTTATGGGCCCCCCTTGATAATTTGCACTGCTTAAAGCTTTTCCAGCAAGGCCCAACATTGGTTCTACATTTGCCTAACAACTAAAACTTGCATAGGGAGTTGCAAACCCGAGTTCTTAATCCACCCCCCGGGCCAGTGCTCCTCATGTGTGTTGGTCCAACCCAGAGTCGTGTGCGGTACCCCCCTTCGCAACTTGGGTCTTTGGTCACTGTATGTTGTGCTCATCCGGTCGTGGCCTGAGACGAGATATGCGCGGCTACTATCAGGGTGTCGGCACGCCGGGAGGTCCTGCTGGATTAGTTTTACCTTTGTCAAAATATCTTGAGCATGGGATTCCGAGAATACTCGGGTCTTCCCACTTTGGAGTTGCGACTCCGCAGATTGTGAGCTTGTGATGGGCTAAGTTGGGGCACCCCTGCAGGGATTGAACTTTCGAAAGCCGTGCCTGCGGTTATGTGGTAGATGTGAATTTGTTAATAACCGGTTGTAGATAACTTGACACCATATCCTTAAGAATACACTACCTGTGTGAGTAACCGTGATGGTCTCTTTCCGAAGGGCTTCGGGAAGTGAACACGGTGGGGTTATGCATGAACATGAGTAGCTAGGATCACTTCTTGATCAACTTGGCAACCGTTGGCACATATTCTCTTCTCTCTCTGAACTCGTAAGCTAGTTGCTTAGTGCTTGCTGCAAACACTTTATTACCTCTCCACACCTTGGCTTTGTTCGTTTTGATACCCGGGAAAGGATTGTTGAGTCCTTGTGGCTCACAGATTACAACACACACCAGATGCAGGTACAGCCGAGTACGATGCAGGAGATGGATCAGAACTTCACTGGGAGTTCGATGAAGAGCGTGGTCATTACTATGTATCATATCCCGATGATCAGTAGTGGTTCCTACTACGGGCGATCAGGCCTTGTGTTGTGGTATCTTTTCTCGTTTGGATTTCGTCCGTAGTCGGACCCTGTGTTATTTGGATGAACGTATGCTATTGTATTCATTGTGTGACATGGCGAGTGTAAGCCAACTATCTTTTACACTTTCATCCCTGAACTTTTACATGAGATGTGCAAAGATACCACGCTTGAGATCATTCCAGAATGCGCTTATGTCTCTAAGTCGTGCCTCGACACGTAGGAGATATAGTCGCATCCTGGGCATTACATTTATATCATATTGCCTGAGTTTATCCCTCAACATCATGCCATCTTGCTTAAGGCGTTACTCTATTCTTATGAACTTAATACTCTAGAAGCATGCTGGACAGCGGTAGATGTGTGGAGTAATAGTAGTAGATGCAGAATAGTTTCGGTCTACTTGTCACGGACGTGATGCCTATATATAATGATCATGCCTAGATATTCTCGTAACTATGCGCTTTTCTATCAATTGCTCGACAGTAATTTGTTCACCCACCGTAGAATTCTGCTATCATGAGAGAAGCCACTAGTGAAACCTATGACCCCCGGGTATATTCTCATCATATTAATCTTCCATCAACTATTTACTTTACTTTGCTTTATTTACTCTTTCTCTATACCAAAAATACCAAAAATATTATCTTATCATATCTATCAGATCTCACTCTCGTAAGTGACCGAGAAGGGATTGACAACCCCTTTTATTGCATTGGCTGCGAGGTTATTATTTGTTTGTGTAGGTGCGAGGGACTCACGCGTGGTCTCCTACTGAATTGATACCTTGGTTCTCAAAAACTGAGGGAAATAATTACGCTGCTATGCTGCATCACCCTTTCCTCTTCGAGGGAATACAACGCAAGCTCAAGAAATAGCAACGCTGTCGCCACACGTCCACGCCCGCACAGAGCGAACTGGCACCATTGCCAATCCCTACCAACGCACCCTAGGTTGTCTGACTTAGCAGACAACTGCTACACAGGAAGGGGAGGTAACTTGTCGTTGGAGTCGGAGTTCGCATCATATGTGAGCACCCTTGGGAGTAGCAACCGCAGGGGCGGCAGATCCACAAATCAGCCATAGGCAAGTAGGAGATGGCACCTCATACGGGGAGGGGGAGAAGGGGCAAGCGTCGAGGAGCACAAGGAACCGTCGGTGGAGAGGGGGGGAGAAGGTGGGAGAGAGCCATCAGCATGGGTGCACCGGTGAGTTTTCATAACACCTGTAAGGACTCATTGTGTTTTTTTCAAAGTACGCGATTGCATACCATATATTTATAGAAGGACAGAAACAATTTACGAGAGACCTTAGTACGGTGGGAACATCAACCAAGGTACACCCACACCGACCACTGTAACTAGTCTAATCTCTCACGGAACGTTGTAAAGCTCCAACTCTGGCAAGCGTCGTATTCCGGTCTCTGATTTCTTGAATACTTAGGAAAGGTATCCTATCTGCGCGTACTTGTTGCTCCGGTCTATTGAAGACTCTGGCATTGCGTTGCCTCCAAAGCGCCCTTTCCACATCAATAACTAGGTTGTCGAAACCTTTTCTCTCTGTAGGCCTGAAGCTAGCCCGACTATGTAGCCACCAGTCAGTGATTGTGTTTGTCTCATTAGGCCAACTCCAGCGCACGACCCCAAACGGACATCTGTTTGGCCCGGATTCTATCCATTTGGGGGAGGGCAACGGGGTCTTGTCCGGGCCTTCTGTGGGATGCGGTGGCCGTGCGCCCAACGTGTGGACGCATCCTGTCAGCCTCTTTTTTCAAACGCAAATAGCTCGTAGTTCATGTCAACGGCCCTAGTTCATGCCAGCAACATAGCCCGCCTACACGACCTCGCCGGCAACACAACCAGCGGCCTGCAACATAGCCAGCCTCCAAAATGCATAGTTTTCTCGCCGACAACACAGCCAGCCTCCAAAATGAATAGGTTTCTTGCCGGCACGGTGCCAGTGGCCGGCACTCATGCCAGCCTCCAAAAAGAATTGCAACGGCCGAACAGACCACCTAGTTCAGGTTGTCGGCGTCCAACATCTCCTTCTGTCGGGTCTCGAACCAACTTCTTGTCTTCTCGCTCATCTTGCTCAAGTCCACGCTCATGATCGCTAGTGCCACCTCCTTTGCTTTGGTTGGGGCATTGGTGGCCTCGATGTCGAGCTGCCTCTGCCTGGCCGCGGCATTGGTGGCCTCGATATCGAGCTGCCTCTGCCGGGATGCCTCCTCCATGTATATCTTCCCCTTATTGGCCACCTCCTCCATCTCAAGCTTCTTCGTTTGAAGCTCCAGGTATTGCTTCATTTGCTCGTCCTTGCATTGCCGCTTTTTCTCATCCCTCACATCATTTTGAGACATCATGTCGTGCAAAGTCTCATGCAAGGCAATGGATGACGCATCACGCTTGTCGTCCACCTTGGAGTTGGTCTTGCCCCTCGGCATCTTCAACTCCTCGCCATCTCCACCTCCCACCAATGCGATCATATTCTTGCCTCTCTTCCTTTGAAGTTCACAGTATTGATCTTTGAAATTTGGGCAATTTTTGATGAGCGTCCAACAACGCGTAAGAGTGAATGGCTTGTCATTGTGCCGGGCCTTGAATGCTTCCAAAGATTGAAATGCCTACACGATGAACAACAATTGAACATGCAAACATATAGAAGGTCGAAGTCATGGCCATGGCAACAAAAAGATAAGAAACCATACCATGTCCCCAATGCCGAGACCACTCACGGGACGTGCTTCAACGCTCTCAAGTGCGGCACAATACTTGTTGCATTCTTGTTGGATGAACAACCGCCTCTTTTGAATCGAGGTGATGCCATAGTCGCTCGTAAATTGGTAGGGCGGAAACAACTTTCTTTCATGGAATGTTTTGTGAACTCTTGTCCAAAAAACTAGTCCCTTTTGTTGCACAGCGTTCCTCAGATCTTGGCGAATCTCCATCCAACTTTGGCAAATCAACTTATCCTCCTCTTGTGTGTATGATCTTCCTCTTTTGTGCTTCTGCTCTTTGGGTGAGCTCGTCGATGAACAATGGCTCGCCCCCAATATCGAGGATTGCCTCTTCTTCATCACCATCACCTTCGCAATATATGTCATCATCTTCATGCCATGAGTCACCATGGTCGTGGGCCTCAAAGCCTTCTTCGGCAACGTACTGGCCGCGGCCATCCTGACTCTAGGTCTCCTCGGGATAGTAGGCAGCGCCATGCCCACCCATCTGGAAGGTATCGCCACGGCCTTGGTAGATAACATTCTCCATGAACTGGTTGTAGTAGGGGTTCTCTGTTGGGGAACGTAGTATTTCAAAAAAAATCCTACGATCACGCAAGATATATCTAAGATAAGCATAGCAACGAGCGGGGAGAGTGTGTCCACGTACCCGCGTAGACCGAAAGTGGAAGCATTTAGTAACGTGGTTGATGTACTCGAACATCTTCACGATCCAACCGATCCAAGTATCGAATGTACGGCACCTCCGTGTTGATCACACGTTCAGCACGATGACGTCCCTCAATCACTTGATCCAGTTGAGGACGAGGGAGAGTTTCGTCAGCACGACAGCGTGGTGACGGTGATGATGAAGTTACCGGCACAGGGCTTCGCCTAAGCACTGCAACGATATGACCGAGGTGTGTAACCGTGGAGGGGGGCACCGCACACGGTTAAAAGATTGGCTTGTGTGTCTTTGGGTGCCCTCCTCCCACTTATATAATGGGCAGAGAGAGGAGGAGGACGGCCAAGGTGTGGCGCGACCAAGGGGGGGTCCTAGTCCAAGTAGGATTCGGTTTGGGCTAGGGGGCGCGCGCCTCCACATGGTTGTTGCCTCCTCTTCTCCACTAGGGCCCATGAAGGCCCATTAACCCCCC
>LR738714.1:149435590-149452334 GCA_902687465.1 Secale cereale | reverse complement strand
TTCCCCCCCCCCCCCCCCCGGTACTCCGAAAAATACCCGATACACTTCGGAACCATTCTGGTGTCCGAATATAACCTTCCAATATATCGATCTTTATGTCTCGACCATTTCGAGACTCCTCATCATGTCCGTGATCTCATCCGGGACTCCGAACAATCTTTGGTCATCAAAATCACATAACTCATAATACTAATCGTCATCGAACGTTAAGCGTGCGGACCCTACGGGTTCGAGAACTATGTAGACATGACTGAGACACATATCCGGTCAATAACCAATAGCGGAACCTGGATGCTCATATTGGCTCCTACATATTCTACGAAGATCTTTATCGGTCAAACCGCATAACAACATACTTTGTTCCCTTTGTCATCGGTATGTTACTTGCCGGAGATTCGATCATCGGTATCATCATACCTAGTTCAATCTTGTTACCTGCAAGTCTCTTTACTCGTTTTGTAATACATCATAACGTAACTAACTCATTAGTCATTTTCTTACAAGGCTTATTATGATGTGTATTACCGAGAGGGCCCACAGATACCTCTCCGACACTCGGTGTGACAAATCCTATTCTTGATCTATGCCAACACCAGAAACACCTTAGGAAGCACCTATAGAGCATCTTTAAAATCACCCAGTTATGTTATGACGTTTGATAGCACACAAGGTGTTCCTCCGGTATTCGGGAGTTGCATAATATCATAGTTAGAGTAACATGTATAAGTCATGAAGAAAGCAATAGCGATAAAACTAAATGATCATAGTGCTAAGCTAACGGATGGGTATTGTCCATCACATCATTCTCCTAATGATGTGATCACGTTGATCAAATGACAACACATGTCTGTGGTTAGGAAACACAACCATCTTTGATTAACGAGCTAGTCTAGTAGAGGCATACTAGGGACACTCTGTTTTGTCTATGTATTCACACATGTATCAAGTTTCCGGTTAATACAATTCTACCATGAATAAAAGACATTTATCATGATATATAAGGAAATATAAATAACAACTTTATTATTGCCTCTAGGGCATATTTCCTTCAGTCCCCACTTGCACGAGAGTCAATAATCTAGATTACATAGTAATGATTCTAACACCCATGGAGTCTTGGTGTTGATCATGTTTTGCTCGTGGAAGAGGCTTAGTCAACGGGTCTGCGACATTCAGATCCGTACGTATTTTGCAAATCTCTATGTCTCCCTCCTTGACTTGATCACGAATGGAATTGAAGTGTCTCTTGATGTGCTTGGTTCTCTTGTGAAACCTAGATTCCTTCGCCAAGGCTATTGCTCCAGTGTTGTTATAAAAGATTTTCATTGGACCCGATGCACTAGGTATTACACCTAGATCGGATATGAACTCCTTCATCCAGACTCCTTCATTTGCTGCTTTTGAAGAAGCTATGTACTCCGCTTCACACGTAGATCCTGCCATCACGCTCTGCTTGGAACTGCACCAACTGACAACCCCACGTTCAACAAAAATATGTATCCGGTTTGTGACTTGGAGTCATCCGGATCAGTGTCAAAGCTTGGATCGCCGTAACCGTTTACCACGAGCTCTTTGTCACCTGCATAAACAAGAAACATATCCTTCGTCCTTTTCAAGTACTTCAGGATGTTCTTGACCGTTGTCAAGTGATCCATTCTTGGATTACTTTGGTACCTACCTACTAGACTTATAGCAAGGCACACATCAGGTCAGGTACACACCATTGCATACATGATAGAACCTATGGCTGAAGCATAGGGAATGAATTTCATTTTCTCTCTATCTTCTGAAGTGGTCGAGCATTGAGTCTGACTCAACTTCACACCTTGTAACACAGGCAAGAACCCTTTCTTTGACTGGTCCATTTTGAACTTTTTCAAAACTGTATCAAGGTATGTGCTTTGTGAAAGTCCATTTAAGCGTCTTGATCTATCTCTATAGATCTTGATGCCTAATATATAAGCAGCTTCATCGAGGTCTTTCATTGAAAAATTCTTATTCAAGTATCCTTTTATGCTATCCAGAAATTCTACATCATTTCCAATCAACAATATCTCATCCACATATAATACTAGAAATGCTACAGAGCTCCCACTCACTTTCTTATAAATACAGGCTTCTCCAAAAGTCTGTATAAAACCATATGCTTTGATCACCTCATCAAAATGTATATTCCAACTCAGAGATGCTTGCCCCAGTCCATAGATGTGTAAGGACCAAACCTCGAAGGATTAGAGTCTCTGTGCTTACCGTGCTAGTCCCTGGATCGAACACGCTAGCACACACAGTATAGATGAATACCAGAATACAAGTGCATCATTTATTACAATGTATGATCCAGAGTATATAAAATAAAACAATCTGCATAGTTCATGGCTTACTCTTATTGAATCACACACTGGAAAGTAGCAAAAAATAACGGTTAATCCCATCATAGCCCAACTGGTGATGCTGAGTGCAGACTCGCGACCCTAACGGTACCTTACTCCTCGTCTGAAAATTCTACAACATGAGACGTTGCAGCCGTATAGTTCAATACATTGAATGTATTGGCAAGTTACACAGGAGAAGTAATAAAGCAGACCTACATGTATATGCATAGAACAACAAAGGAAGGCTTGGGTTTATTTTGTAGAAAGATGCTTTTATCCTCATAACTACCTAATAGTAAAAATTTCATTTAGTTCTTTTATTACTACAATTCATTGCACAAGGTTGAGTTGGCAAAATCAACTCCAACCTATCCATTTATTAAGTTGCCCACAAATATTGTTAAGTGTCACATCTGTCAAGATCATCCAACAACTATAATGGCATTGTCGCTCAAAATGTCCATAACCGAGGACACGTCTAACCATGATTAGTTTTAATACTATGCAGAGTTTTGTATGCTTTACCCACTGGACCCAATCCAAAGATTGATACAAAGTCTTTCAGAAGAGGTTCCCTTAACCACCTGACGGCCACATACCACCTATATATGCTACATCTGTCGCCACTGTCTGCGCCAAGGGTTTCAACAACTGATCAACTAAGCCAGAGCCCATTTAGCCAGTGGCCACACATGGAAGCTACTAGTCACTAAGTCTGTCTGATCTTTTTGAACCTGGGCATCATTCCACTTAGGGTGCACTCTCATGGGCGCATGGCCTTAGAAAAGGTGCAAGACCCCATGATGCCTTCCCTCAACACCAAGCAATACCACTTCCGCCTAGAGGTGAATTAAGTCCTTAGTTGCTACTCAATTTGCTAAATACATATAATCCTCATATAAGCTCAATGTATACAGGAACCAAGCCCGTCTACAAGAATAGCAAAACTATACTACCACGATTTGCAAAAACGGGAGATAGCTCAACAATATAGCTCAATTTATAACAATCCTATAATGCATAAATTTCATAGTGTGATATAAACTACAATGCATAGGAAAAAAATAAGTAAAGGATGATCAACATGTAACTTGCCTTGGTTCTGGTTCAAAAGTCACACTCCTGACAATAGCTCGCGTCGCACTCCGGACAATCTACACGTTTCACACAATATAACAAATCAATCACCAAAACTCCAATAAAGTCAAAATAAAGCCAACAACAAGAAAATCAATTCCAAATTCAAAAACATCAGAAAAACAACATGCATAGATCACCTACATAGCACTACGATCACAATGCAAAAAGAATCACTCGATTCCGGCACACGGTTTAAAATATACGCCCTCCGGAATATTTGATTCGAATTCAAATAATTCAAATTTGAGCAATGCAAACATGTGCAAAGTTGGTACTCTGACGAGGAGATGATTTTCGTGAGTTCATAGGAAAAAGAATCACCTAAAAAGGATTTACAGAATAAAAACTACAGTTATTTGAATTTCTAAGACAAAACTAAGAAAAGGACAAAAGCAATAAAAAACATCTGGTTCCTGTAGCTACTACTGTGCGAACTCCTGTAGAGATCTACCACATGGCAATGGGCGATTGGACGGAGGTGTGTGGCTCACCAGACGACAAAAGAGCGGCGGTGGAGGCTCGGGCATCAGCGGCAGGGCGTCTCCGGCGGGTCTCCGGCGAAGGCGAGGCAACGGGTGGATGCGGCGGTGAGTGGCGCAGGCGGTGGTGAAGTTGGACAATGACGAGGTACCGTGTGCCGCCGGCGATGAGCTCGTGAACAAGGCGTGCTCTGGCGGCAGCTTGCGGCGGCGGTTCCCTCACTGCGCTGTGGTTAGGACACGAAAAGAGGTCAGGTGAGTGCAGAGCTGAGGGTGGGTTCAAAGAGAGCAGGCAGCTGAGCTCGGGGAGTCGTTTCGGCGGTGGAATCGTCGGTGCATGGCGGCGATCGGCGAAGATCTTCCGTGAGATCTTTTCTACCCTAGCTCGCACGTGTAGCATCGGGGAGTATCGAGAAGGGGGTGCAGGGGTGCGTCGGGGACTCGGGCTCGAGCTAGACAGCTCGGGCTGCACCAGGGTGGCCCGGGTCGACCTCGGCATGCACACGTCCGTGCGGTGCGGCGGCTACAGCGTCCGGCTCGGGTTAGGGACGAATAGGGCATGGGGTGGGGTCCGCTAATCAGCGGCTGGCAGCGGCGGGTCGGGTGATGCGGAGCGGGTCGGGTGCGAGTCGGGCGAACCGATTCACGTGGGGGTGGCGGCTCGGGCTGGGCCGCTGTAATGCCCAACATGCGTATATGTCTCCTACGTGTCGAGGCGCGACTTAGAGACATAAGCGCATACTAGAATGATCTCAAGTATGGTATCTTTGCACATCTCATGTAAAAGTTCAGGGATCAAATTGAAAAGATAGTTGGCTTACACTCGCCATGTCACACAATGAATACAATAACATACATCATCCAAAGAACACAGGGTCCGACTATGGATGAAATCCAAACGAGAAAGATACCATAAACACAAGCCCGGATCCTCCTAGTAAGAACCACTACTGATCATCGGGATATGAAACATAGTAACGACCACGCTCTTCATCGAACTCCCAGTGAAGTTCTGAACCATCTCCTGCATTGTTCTCAGCGGTACCTACATCTGGTGTGTGTTGAATCTATGAGCCACAAAGGACTCAGCAATCCCGTTCTCGGGTATCAAAACTACCAAAGCCTTAGTTGAGGAAAGGCTATAAAAGTGTTTGCAGCAAGCACTAAGCATCTAGCTTACGAGTTTAGAGCGAGAAGAGAACAAGTGCCAACGATCGTCAAGTTTATCAAGAAGTGATCCTAACTACTCACGATCAAACATAACCCTACCGTGTTCACTTCCCGAAGCCCTTCGGAAAGAGACCATCACGGTTACTCACACAGGTAGTGTATTCTTATGGATATGGTGTCAAGTTATCTACAACCAGATATTAACAAATTCCCATCTGCCACATAACCGCGGGCACGGCTTTCGAAAGATCAAACCCTGCAGGGGTGTCCCAACTTAGCCCGTCACAACCTCACGATCCGCGGAGTCGCAACTCCAAAGTGGGAAGACTCGAGTATCCTCGGAATCCCGTGCTCAAGATATTTCCACAAAGGTAAAACTAATCCGGCAAGACCTCCCGGCATGCCGACACCCTGATAGTAGCCGCGCGTATCTCATCTCAGGCCACGACCGGATGCGACAAGCTACGGGTGTATACCAGATACCTCGGGTTTCCCCAAGGCGACCCCGCAGGTTGCCCAGTTTGGACCAACACTCATGAGGAGAATGGCCCGGGTTGTTAATTAAGAACTCGGGTTTGCAACGCCCTATGCAAGTGTTAATTAATAGGAAAATCCAAAATCAATGTTGGGCCTTGCTGGAAAAGCTTTAAACGGAGTGAATTATCAAGGGGGGCCCATAAACCCCAACCGTGTTAGGAACGCAAAATCAAGGAACATAACACCGGTTTATCAGTTCCTAAGGTGGCATGAGAGGAACAAAACACCAAGCAGAAGGCTTAGCCTTCCACCCATAGCCAATATATAGTTGCATTAGTTTAGCATGTATATATATTGTTTTATCCCAATAACAAGTCCAACATGGAGCAGTATTCAAAACTTCACCTGCAACTAACAACGCTATAAGAGGGGCTGAGCAAAGCGTACTTAGCCAATCAACGGTTCGCTAGGAAGGCGGTTAGAGTGTTTCATGGCAACAATAGGAGGATGACAAACAGGAATAGGCATCGAGGCATATCTAAAGAACGAGACAACTAGCATAGGCAAAGAAAGAGGTGATATCGGGGAATGGTCATCTTGCCTGTTAAGTCCACGGAGGGATCGTAACCTTGCTCCCCAAACTCGGTCTCGGTAGGAACCTCGAACTCTGAATCGTCACCGGGCTCTAACCGACACAACAATACAAACACCTGAACAACAATCAATCATCATGCAATGCTCAAACACATGATGCATGTTATGATGCATATGAATATGGGTAGGATATGATGCAACTCCTAGGGACAAGAAGAGTGCATATTGTGGCATGGCAATAACAAGTTCACAAGCAAGTGGGGACACAAACAAAAGGAAAACAAGAACTAGCATAGTCACAAAAGGTTATGTAGATGAATTAAACAAGCACCCAACAAGTTTTATAAGTTGTTTAACATGTCAAGGGGTGCAACTAGGACCAACAACAACATGCTATCATTTTAAATGGGCCGGAAAGAACAAACAACAATTTCCGGAAACTCCCATGTTCATAATAACACATATAGGACAGATCTGAGAAAGTCATATCTTAAAGTCGTTAAACATGCAAAGTAACAGCACCATCTTAATCTACACATTTTTCTACCCCAAATACATATAAAGTTTGTCAAATTTGGAGCTATGGTTAATTAGTTATGAATTTAACAAGTTTGGGCATATTTAAAACTCCAAATAAAACAAACATCAATTTAAATGTTTTTAACATGGCAACAAACTGCATATAAATATTCTACACTAAAAACTAGGCAGTTTTCATATATAAAGTATTTTCAACGATGCATATATTAAAAGATATGAATTATGCAAAGAAAATGCAGAAAACTGGAAATGAAAACAAAACAGAAAAGGAAAAAGGCTAAACTGACACAGCCTGGTCTAGCCCTAGTCGCTGACCCATGCGTCTAGCCGAACTAGCATGGCAGAGTGGGTGCGGGAGTGGGTGTGCGCGAGCTGGGAGGCTGCCTGGTGGGGCCGGCCTGTCAGAGAGACAAAAAACCAAAAAAAAGGGGGCTAATCCACTGCCCCGGCGGGGACTCGAACCCTGGCTGTTGGCTTACTGAACGAGAGACACACCACTGGGCTAGCGTGCGTGCATCTGATAGAGTAGGGGAGCGTTGCCTTAAGACTAAACTGAAGATGCAGAAACAGAGGGGAAACAGGGCCGGTCGGAGGAGCTCGTCGGAGCTGCTCCGGCGACCAAAACGGGCGGCGGAGGCGTGCGGTGTGCTCCTGGAGGAGGTCCGCACACGCGATGCGGAGCAGCTGCACCTAACGACGAATACAGCGCCGCCAGCGGCAACAAGCAGAGGCGGCGACGACGAACTCCAGCGCGACAGCTACGGGCCCTAACGGAGCGGCGAGAGCACGAAGCAGGCCCCACACGACACGGCGACGACGGTGGACATACGCGGAGGAGCAACGGTGGTCGGAGCACTCGCCTGAGACAAGGCCCGACGGCGACGAGTTTGGGTGCGCGCGGCTAGCATGGCTAGAGCATGCAAACGAGGAAGAAAAGTGGTCGGGGAGGTGTGCAAGCTCACCACAAGCACGTAGGTGCGCTTGGTTAGACGAGAGGAGGTCGGAGACGGTGGAATATCGCCGGAGTTGAACGGAGCCCGACGCGGGGGAACACGACGAGGAGGTAGTCGAACTTGGCGTCCCTCGGGGCCGTAGAGGTAGCAGGGGACGTAGTCGACTACGGGAACTTGCCAGACACGATCTCCAGGGCATAGGTGGTCGGAGAGCACTTCGGCGACGAGGACGAGCACTCTGATGTGCGCGGGACGGCGGTAGAGTGGCCGATCTGGTGGTCTAGGTGGCCTGGCGGCGGTTGAGGAAGGAGGAGGGAAACCCTAGAGGGTTGGTGGACACGGCATGGGCTTAAAAGAGGGGCCAGGGCGACGGGACGGAGCGGCGACGCGCTCGCTCGTGGTCCCCATGGCGACGGAGCGAGGAGGACGAAAAGGTGGGTGAGGCGAAGGATGCGGTCGCTGACGCGCGGGCCCGACCTGGCCACGTGGAAGCTATGCAGAGGGGGTACGCGGGGGCCTGGGTGAGAAAAGACAGAAGGGACGGAGCGGGCTGGCTAGCTGGGCTGCTGGCGCGCGCTAGCTGGGCCGTGGGGGAGAGGCCAGGCCCTTGCACTGTTGTGGCTGCTGGGCCGCGATGCTGCTGTTGATTCTTTTTCTTTTTCTTTTTCTTCAGATAGAAAAACAAAATGAAAATCTCGGGCTAATAGAAAAGGAATTAGGAGGGAAATAAAATATTCCCTAGCTCCTGGATTTATGCCCTATTTTATAAAAATGACTTGGGCATTTTTGGAGGTAGAAAAATAAAACAAGTTTGAATATGGTTCAAACTTTTGTCATTTTTGAACCTAACCAAATCATTTCAAAATGAGGCAAGGCTTTGCAAGGTGACTTAATTCAAAGTACCAAAGAAGTGGGGAGGAGGTGAACATTTAAAAGAAGAGGTTAAGCCACTTGCAAAATACTTGAAGAATGGAAAAGAAGGGAAAGAAGTGGTGCTAGATGAAGGAGGTTTAAGAAGGGCATGAACTTGCCACCACCATCACAACAAGATCAAGAAGACCTCACCTAACATACTAGGAAAAGAATAAAACACAATGACAAGTGAAAGTGCCATGATGATCATGATGCAATGTAGATGATGAAGAGATGCATGAATGCAAAAGAAAAAGATAATGTGGCAATGCAATGACAATGAGAATGCATAATTAAAAAAGAACCCCCAAGGAAAGGACAAGGATCAATTGGTAATTCTTTATTGCCATATAAGGAAGGTATCACATATGGGGTGTTACAAACTCTCCTCCACTACAAAAAGATCTCGTCCCGAAATCTAGGACTGATAGAAGGCGGGATACTCGGAACGGAGATGATCTTCTCGTTCCCATGTAGCTTTTCGGTCGGTATGGTGTGACCACTTCACTTTCAAGAATTTGATGGACTTGTTGTAGGCCTTGCACTCAGTTTCTTCAAGGATAGCAATGGGGTGCTCACAATAAGACAAGTCTTGCTGAAGATCAATCTCTTCTAAAGGAATGGTGCGTTCAGGCGTCTTGAAGCACTTGCGGAGTTGAGACACATGAAACACATCATGCACATTTGCAAAGTTGGAGGGAAGCTCGAGTTGGTAGGCTAGATCGCCTCTCTTACCAAGAATCTTGAAAGGGCCCACGTATCTTGGAGCAAGCTTGCCCTTGATACCGAACCTCTGAGTGCCCTTCATGGGAGAAACACGGAGATAGACATGATCGCCAATGTCGAAAGCCAAGTCACGATGCTTGCCGTCATAGTAGCTCTTTTGATGCGATTGCGCGGCCTTGAGATTCTCACGTATGACTTTGCACATTTCTTCGGCTTCTGAGATCAAATCATTTCCAAGGAGTTGACGTTCACCAGTCTCGGACCAGTTGAGAGGGGTACGACACTTTCTGTCATAGAGGATTTCAAACGGTGTTTTGCCTGCACTTGCTTGGAAGCTGTTGTTGTAGGAGAATTCGGCAAATGGAAGGCAATCTTCCCATTTCATACCGAAGGAGATGACACAAGCTCTCAGCATATCTTCAAGGATTTGGTTCACTCTTTCGACTTGACCACTAGTCTGAGGGTGAAACGCAGTGCTGAAGCGAATCTTGGTGCCCATGGCTGACTGAAAAGGACCCTAGAACTTGGAAGTGAACAAGCTTCCGCGGTCTGAGGAGATCACTTGAGGAATGCCATGCAAAGAGACAATTCTGGAGGTATACAGCTCTGCCAGCTGAGCTGCGTTGATGGATTCTTTGACTGGAAGAAAATGATCCACTTTAGTGAGCTTGTCAATCACCACAAAGATAGCATCATTACCTCGCTTGGACTTAGGAAAACCGGTGACGAAAACCATCTCAATGTTATCGAATTTCCACTAGGGAATAGGTAGAGGTTGAAGGTGTCCGGCTGGACGTTGATGCTCTACCTTCACTCTTCTGCAGACATCACACTCATTCACGAATTGGGCAATCTCCCTTTTCATGTGATTCCACAAATATGATTGCTTGAGGTCATGGTACATCTTGGACATTCCTGGATGTATCAAGAGGAGTGAGTCATGTGCTTCGTTCATTATGAGCTTTCTGAGATTGCCTTTGGGAACCATGATTTTGTCCTCAAAGAACAAAGTGTCTCTGTCATCAATACGATAGCACTTGTACTTGGGAGTACCCTTAGCAATACCATGTTTCACTTTCTGCACCATAGCATCACTGAGTTGGGCCTCACAGACTTGATCTTCCAAGGTAGGAGCAACTTGAAGGTTGGCAAGAAATCCTTGTGAAACAACTTGGAGGTTGAGCTTCCTAAATGATTCACAAAGTTTAGGTTGGAACTGTTTGAGAAGGAGATTGTTGCAATAAGCCTTTCTACTCAAGGCATCTGCAATGACATTGGCCTTTCCAGGAGTATACTCAATTCTTGGATGGTACTCTTGAATCATTTCAACCCAACGAGTCTGGCGAAGGTTAAGGTTTGGCTGAGTGAAGATGTACTTAAGGCTCTTGTGATCGGTGAAGATGTCCACTTTTCTGCCCAACAGAAGGTGTCTCCATGTGATCAAGGCATGAACAACTGCTGCTAGCTCAAGATCATGTGTGGGGTAATTCTTCTCATTTGGTTTAAGCTGACGTGAAGTGTATGCAACGATCTTCTTGTCTTGCATGAGAACACCACCAAGACCTTGCAATGAAGCATCACAAAATACTTCATAAGGCTTGGACTCATCCGGAGGAGTAAGAACCGGAGCAGAAATGAGCTTCTCTTTGAGTGTCTTGAATGCCACATCACAATCAGGAGTCCGCGAGTACTTGACATTCTTTTGCAACAGGTTGGAAAGAGGCTTGGCAATCTTGGAGAAGTTCTCAACGAACCTTCTACAATAGCTAGCGAGACCGAGGAAACTTCGGGGTTGTTTGACATTCTGAGGAGGTTCCTAGTTGACAATAGCTTCAACCTTCTCGGGGTTAACAGAAATGGCCTCGGCAGAGATAATATGGCCAAGATAGAGGACTTTACCAGCCAGAATTCACATTTGGAGACCTTCGCATAGAACCGGTGCTCACGGAGCCTGTCGAGGACCAAACGGAGGTGCTTGGCATGGTCTTCTTTATTCTTGGAGAATACCAAGATATCATCGAGGTAGACGAGCACAAATTCAATGGTGTAGGGGTTGAATATGAAGTGCATCATCCGAGAGAAAGTGGGTGGAGCGTTTGCAAGGCCGAAAGACATGACCGTGTATTCATATGAGCCATAACTCGTTCTGAATGCAGTCTTGGGAATATCCTATTGACGGATACGAATCTGATGGTAACCCACCCAGAGATCAAGCTTCGAGAAAACCTTGGCTCCTTTTAGCTTCTCGAACAATTCATTGATGTTGGGGAGCGGGTACTTATTCTTTATTGTCTTCTTATTCAATGGCCGGTAATCAACGCAAAGGCGTTCCATGCCATCCTTCTTCTTGACAAATAGAACACCACAGCCCCAAGGGGAAGTACTTGGTTTGATTAGACCCATACGTTCTTGCTCATCGAGTTGTTTATTCAGCTCCTTCAACTCTTTAGGAGAAAGCTTGCACGGACGCCGACATGCTGGCTTGGTACCGGGTTCAAGTTCAATGACGAATTCAACTGGACGGTTGGGAGGCATGCCTGGAAGCTCTTCAGGGAATACATCCTCATATTCACAAACCACCGGAATTTGAGAAATGGCATCACTACTAGAAAAAGGGCTATAGATGGGATTGACACTAATGACGCACCAGACAAGCGATGCGCCATTAGTATATACTAATGGCGCACCACCTTCTGATACGCCATTAGAGTTGAAACTACTAATGGCGCACCTGGCCCAGGGTGCGCCATTAGTATCAAAAAAAATTGAACTAGTGCGCCTGTCCAAACATACTAATGGCGCATCCAGACAAAGTGCACCATTACTAGTTGTAACTAGTAATGGCGCACCTGTCGGAAAGTGCGCCACTAATGTTGTTTTTTATTATATTTTTATTCCTTTTTTTGCAAAACTACTAATGGCGCATTGTTCCACAGTGCGCCATTACTAGTTTAGTAATGGCGCACTGTGGAACAGTGCGCCATTAGTATGTTTCTTTTGCAAAACTACTAATGGCACACCACTAGAAGGTGCACCATTAGTAACCTGGATTACTAATGGCGCATTTAGAGTTGGTGCGCCATTAGTAAGTGGGCAGCAACAAGATATTTTGGACAGCCTCTCCTACCCACACTCACTTTCTCCCCACTTCATTCTCTCCACCTCCTCCTTGTCTCGGGTGCCTCCTCTTTTTCACCTCATTTCCACCATAGATTCATTCAAATTAAGTGGTTAAATTACCTTGTTTTGATAGGTAAGTAAGGGGGAAGCTATATTTATGTTGTTCTCCCTACAACCAATGTGCACATGCACTTTTTATGGCCTAGCTAGATCTATGTATGTTCGTGGTGTTGCATATGTTTGTGGTGTTGCATATGTGTTTGTGTTTGGAGGTGTACCGGTATTTGAAATGCGATAGTTGCCAATATTTTCCCGGAATGTTGATTCATTTCCGTTTCGGCGAGAATTTTGGCATTAAGCATTCTTTTTGGTCCTATTTTTAGGGAAAGTCATGCCAATTTTTTTCTTGGTTCTAAAATATCGTTTTGCTATACCCCGCAGGCGACCATGGTCCGCACGATGACCGAAGGCATCGTGAATAGGTTTTTGAGGTCCACGAAGGCCGAGATGCTTCAAAAGAACGAGACGGAGATAAGATGTCCGTGTCGAAGATGCAAGCTGAAGAGCCTTATTGCGGACCCGGATTCCGGGCAGGTGCGGGACCACCTGCTCTTGCGTGGTTTCATGGATGGCTATCGATGGCAAGGTGATGAATATGACTACGAAGTCGTCCATGGGGGCTGGGCAAGAAATGAGGAAGGGAAGCAAGATAACCACCGCGGCTCGGGCGGGCGAGAAGACGAAGAATCCCCAGGAGATGATCACGATGGTGATGCTGTACATAGTCATCATGTAGAAGATGCAAGACATGATGATGAGGAAGATTCCGGAGCAGACGACGGGCATGATCATGAAGATGATGATGTCGGCGGAGCAGACGACGCTGGACCATCGATGGGCTGGGTGCAAGACCCTCATATTCAAGAGCTGCTTCTCAAGCAGACGGATAACGCAAGAGCTGCCGCCCGAGAGAAAGCCAAGATGGATCAACTTGAGTTAGACGCGGTTACTCCATTGTATGAAGGATGCAGGCCCGAGGATACCCGCCTGAAAGTAACGCTCATGGCTCTGGAGATGAAGGTAAAACACAAAATGACCGACGCATCTTTGACAAGAACATGTCATTCTGGCACGAACGTCTTCCCAAGGGGAACAAGTGCCCGACCAGTTTGGAGGAGGCAAAGAAAATCGTGTGTCCTCTGGATTTACCGCACGTGAAATACCATGTGTGCATGAACAATTGCATCATTTATCGGGACGAGCACACGGAGTCTACCATATGTCCGGTGTGCGGCGTCACTCGATACAAGAAGAGGAAGAATGCTCCTCGATAAGTGGTGTGGTACTTTCCGATCACTCCTCGTCTGCAGCGGTATTTCGCGGACCCTAAGGTATCAAAGCTCCTACGTTGGCACGCGGATAGGGAGGAGAAGAAGCAAGAAGATGACACAAATGATCCAGAGATAGATAAAAAAGACAAGATGTTGAGTCACCCTAAGGATGCGAGCCAGTGGTAAGCGTTGAACTTCGAAGACCTAGAATTTGGGAACGATCCAAGGAACATCGTGCTGGGCGCGAGCACCGATGGAGTCAATCCGTTTGGCAGCCAGAGAAGCACACATAGCACCTGGCCTGTGTTTGTGTGGATGTACAACCTTCCCCCCTGGTTGTGCATGAAGAGGAAGTACATTCACATGAGTATGCTAATTGAAGGACCGAAACAAACAGGGAACGACATCAATCTGTATCTGGGGCTGCTGAAAGAGGAGCTTGACATGCTGTGGAAAATGCCATCCAATATGTGGGACGCCGCAGAGAAAGAATATTTCCCTATGAGAGTCGCGCTGCTCACGATGGTGCACGACTATCTCGGTTACGGATATGTCGCGGGGCAGGTGGTCCACGGATTTTCTGGATGCGTCAGGTGCATGGATGACACAACGTATCGCCAGCTAGATAGAGATCCCGGGTCTTCGAAAACCGTGTTCATGGGACATCGAAGGTGGCTTCGTGACGATGACCTGTGGAGAAAACGCAAGGATCTATTCGATGGTGAAACCGAACCCCGAGGACGCCCGCGTACGAGGAGCGGCGAGGAAATAGACGAGCTGTTGAAAAATTGGAAAGATTGCCCACTGCCGGGAAAGAAGCAAAAGGAGCCAGAGCCAGGAAAGAAGCGAAAGGCGCCAGAGCCGCTGCTGAAGGTATGGAAAACAAGGTCTGTTTTCTGGGACTTGCCGTACTAGAAGATCCACCGTGTGCCTCACAGCCTTGATGTCATGCATATCACGAAGAACGTATGCGAGAGTCTGCTTGGTACCCTGCTCAACATGCTAGAGAGGACCAAAGATGGGCCGAAAGCAAGGGCAGACTTGAAATCAATGGGCATCAAGCAGGAGCTTCACGCTATATATGATGATGATGATGATGATGATGATGAGGCGAAGCAGGACACGGAAAGTCGTCGCAAAGGCAAAAAGGCCAAGAAGACCGGAAATGACTACCCTCCCGCGTGCGTCACTCTAAGTCAGGAGGAGATCGAGCAATTTTTCACCTGCCTCGTAGGAGTAAAACTTCCTTACGGTTACGCGGGGAAGATAAGCAGATACCTAGACCCAGCGAAGCTGAAGTTCAGCGGGATGAAGTCTCACGACTGTCACGTGCTGATGACGCAGATACTTCCAGTTGCAATCCATGGGATCATGGACGCGCACGTCCGTGAAACCCTATTTGGCCTATGCAACTTTTTCGACGTCATCTCTCGGAAGTCTGTTGGCGTGAGGCAACTCAGAAGGCTATAGGAAGAGATCGTGGTGATACTATGCGAGCTTGAGATGTACTTCCCGCCCGCATTATTCGACGTTATGGTGCATCTGCTGATCCATATCGTGGACGATATCATCCAACTCGGGCCGACGTTCCTGCACAGCATGATGCCGTTTGAAAGGATGAATGGTGTCATGAAAGGATACTTTCGCAACATGTCACGTCCAGAGGGAAGCATAGCCAGGGGATTTCTGACCGAAGAGTGCATCTCCTACTGCACGAATTATCTAGGCATCGAGAACCCCGTTGGTCTGCCCGTCAACAGGCACCTCGGCAGGCTCACTGGATGGGGTCACCATGAGGGTCGCCGCGAAATGCATGTCGACTTCGAGGGTCGACTCGCCGACTTTGAAAGAGCAAACCTAGTCGCGCTACAACACATAGACGTGGTCGATCCTTGGGTGGTAGAGCACAAAACCTTTATTGAGAAGACGTACAATGATTGAGGCCAACAGAGGACGGACGGAGATATAATCAAAGAGCACAACTCATGTTTCATGCGTTGGTTCAAGCAAAAGCTTCTATCGTACCCTTTACATGAGGATTCTTCCGCGGAAGAACAACTCATATTCGCCTTGTCACAGGGCGCCGAGCACAACCTGATGACCTATGAGGCGTACGATATCAACGGCTACACATTCTACACCGAGGCCAAGGACATGAAGAGCGATGGTTATCAGAACTCCGGGGTAACGATGGAATCCTACACCGGTAATGACAAGGGCAGATACTACGGAAGGATCGAGGAGATCTGGGAGCTGAGCTACGCTGGAGAGAAGGTCCCGATGTTCCGTGTCAGATGGGCCAAGAGCGTCCTAAAAGAAGACCGGTATTTCACCACCATGGTTATACCCGAAGCCAAATCCAAGACCGCGGGCGCAAACGTCACCGCGAAAAATGAGCCATGAGTACTGGCTTCCCAAGTTGACCAATGCTTCTTCATTACCAACCCGTCAAAGCCCAGTCGTGTTGTTGTGAGGAGAGGCAAAAGGAAGATCATCGGAATTGATGGAGTAGCCAATGAGCAAGACTTCGACAAGTACGGCGACCCGAGGATCGAACATGACGACGATGATGAAGTAGCAGCATACACCACAAGAAGAAGCAGGACCACCCTACCTAAAGGACGTCCGTTCCACAGAAGAACTCCATTTGCGAAAAAGAAGGGCAAGAAGATTGTGAACAGATAGCTAGGTAAGATCGATTGTATTTAAATCGTAGCCTTCATTTCTCGATTGTATTTCATGGGCACTTTTTGAACTCTTGAATGTTTTTAAATTTCATGGGCACTTTTTGAATTCATGTGAACACTCGATCTCGATCCCCCTCCATCTCGATCATTATCCCCCCTCGCCAGATTCCCCTTGCCAGATCCCCCTCGCCGCTGAGCACCCCTCGCACCCTCCCCCGCTCCACCACCGTCGAGCACCCCCCG
>LR738714.1:149408050-149435580 GCA_902687465.1 Secale cereale | reverse complement strand
CAAATGAATGCAACTAAAAAAATTTGATTATATTTTCAAAAAACAAATTTGATTATATTTTCAAATAACAAATTTGATGGTATTTTCAAATAACAAATTTGATGATATTTTTTTATATTCATAAATATTTTCAAATAAAAAAAATCTGATGATATTTTTAAAAAAAATTATTACTGTTTTTAAAAAAAATCATATTCATATTCATATTCATATTCATATTCATGATATTTTTTATATTCATAAATATTTTCAAATAACAAATTATTACTGTTTTTATAAAAAATTATTACTGTTTCATATTCATAGTCATATTCGTATTCATATTCATATTCATGATACTTTTTTATATTCATAAATATTTTCAAATTAAAAATTATTAATGTTTTTATAAAAAATAATTTATAAAAAAAACATTCTAATGGCGCATCTCTGGCTGGTGCGCCATTGGTATTAAAAAAACATTCTAATGGCGCATCTCTGGCTGGTGCGCCATTGGTATCAAAAAGAACATTCTAATGGCGCATCTCTGGCTGGTGCGCCATTAGTAATGTTCCCCCTATAGCTGTCGCCCGTCCCTCCCTCTCGCCAGATCCACTTCTCCCTCTCATACCCCAGACCCACGACGCCGCCGACGTCCTCCCGACGCCCCCTACGACGCCGCTGCCCCTACGTGCGCTGCCGCCCCCGACGCCCCCGACGCCGCCGCCCCCGACGCCCCCGACGCCGCCGCCCCCGCTTCAACCTCGCCGCCGCCAGGTCCAGCACACCGTCGCCGCCGGCCGGGAGAGGTAACCACTCCGCCTCCTCCTCCCCCCCTTCCTTCCTCCCCCTCCCTCCCTCCCTCCTTCCCCTACCTCCAGACTATTGAATATTTTGAGCAACTCTTCCCAATTCAACTCGAGATGTAGGCAAGTTTTTTAAACAATTGAACTGGGATTTTTAAGCAAATCTTTCCAATTCAAGCTGCAAGTTAATTATTGCTTGCGCTGAGAAACTACTACTATTTTGATATTTTTCAGATTCTCTGAAGTAACTACTGTGCTCTTTTGAAATAAATTTAGGCAATATGGTTTGGAATCATCACCAGCCAAGTTGGTCTCCATCTGTGCTTGCTAGTCCCACCCCCATCTTCCCAGTTTTTTCTTACACTCTGTTTCAAATGCAGTGTAGACCTACCTTGTTTCAAATATTGTCAGGTCAATTCAAACTGAACCTCAATGGAATGTCCTACCATACACTGCCCAATGTCGTAAATTGTTTGTCTGAAGTTATCGATTTGTCAGATTACTTGTGCTATCCATGATGATGCAAAGAACATGCTCTAGATGCCACAGCTTATATTAACTGAATATAGAAGGAAAAAACATTCTTTTTATTGCTATGACAGTGGATATGATGCACACGTAGGGCTGCAAGAAAAGCTCGAGTATGACAGCAGAAGCATCGTTATTGTAGTAGTAAATATAAAGACATGTAGTTTATAATCATGGAGTATATTGCTGGAGTATTATTCAGATTATAAATGCAGCATAGTTTGTTAACTGAATTTGTTACTACTCCATGCAGTCTAGTTTTTTCTGTTTTCTAGTTTGTTAATTAAATTCAGTTAACTACTAGGTAAAAATTCAGTTAACCACTGTGTCAAAATTCAGTTAACTAATGTGTCAAATAAAATGGAACAGCATGACATTTACCAAAACATTAGTGTACAGTAAAAACATTCGGTCTAAATTATCAGTAGTACACTTCTCAGTTTCAAAATGAAAATGACTCGATGGTTTAGGGCAAACCACTGCGTCTGAGTGTTAGTGGTCTGCGCAAAGTGTCTTCTTGATCGCGGTTACCATTGGTCATTGCCTGGTAGTTAATTAGTTTCCTAATGCCTAGTACCCTATTGTTTAGTATAGTGAGTGTTCAATTTGTCACTTGTCCCGTTTGCAGTGGACTATCCGAGAGCAGTTGCATGGCTAGTGTAGGAGCCTCGAATTGTGTCGCTTCAACAAGTTGAAAGGGCTACATATTTGGCTTCTGTCTTATTGCATCAAGTTACTTTAGCCGCCCCCATGATTGTGTCATTAGTGGCGCCTAGTGTCAACCCAAGCCATGTTTATTTGTCATGGAATGAGATCTGGAAGAATATGCAAAGTCAAGCTTCCATCAGTATTGTGATAAGAGCAAATTTTTTACTTTCGAGTTTATTGGTTGATTCATACAACAAACAACGGGAACGATGCAATTTGTCCCAAGCAAGTTGGGGTAGGCTCATTGGTTGATTCATCTGTACCCCTTTTTTTGCACAAGATTGACAGATGTGTGCCAAGAACTCCTTTGGCTTTGCGTTAATAACTTAATATACCAGTATGTATTCTTGTTAAGTTGTCGGAATACTCCGACCTGTCCTTTCATCCCCATAAAGGATAATATACATACTCTGTGCCAGTCTAGTCTAGTGTGAGGAAACCCTGGCATTACCCTGGCATTATCCAGATTTTTGCTGGGTTTTGTCTCCGACCATCGTGTCGTGATGATTTTGCAGGTACCCCGAGAGGCCCTTGAGTTTGCTGGAATGTCGATTAACTTCCATTCCGGCAAATTCGGGTACTCCATATGTCCTATTTTCAGCAAAGGTCATGCTGAAATTTTCGGTGAATTTTAGCATGACTTTGCTAAAAATAGGACATATGGGGTACTTGTGACTAATGCATGGGCCGGGGTATCTTAGTAGTTAATTAAGTAGGATCAAGTGCCCCTTTATTCTAGCTACATTAAACCATAGGCGGCAATAGAGCCAAGTGATTAGGCCCAACTTAGAATTCTCCTTCCCAGCTTAGCTTTTAGGATGCCTCGGTGTCGACAAACCATTAATTATAAAACCTTGGCTTTTAGGGTGCCTCGGTGTCGATAAAAACCGAAATGATGAAAGCTTAGGCTTTTAGGGTGCCTCGGCGTCGAAAAACCCTCAATGGTAAAAGCTTAGCTTTTAGGATGCCTCGGTGTCGACAAACCCTAAATGATGAGACCATGATCTTGTTCCTTGACAATAACCAACTTTTTGACCAAACTTTGTTCCTATTTAGAGAGAAACATGGCCAACAACGATGAGGCCGGGGGTTCGGGCGGCAAGGCATTCTGGGAGCTGTCCCAGGAGATGGAGGAACAACCTCACTTGTATGAGGATGCTGCCTTCCCCACCGATCTTGAGACCACTGATGGTACCGCCGAGGATGACCCCACTGATGCCACAACTGATGGTGCCGCCGAGGATGCCACCACTGATGATGGCGGCACACGCACAGATGGCAGCCAACCGAAGAGGCAACGGAATGACCGGCGCTCGACTGTGCTCCGCACCCTCAAGGAGGAAGTTACTGAAGTGGACTCCGACGGGAATCCAACGGTGCCCGAACGAATAGTCAAGGGGTACTCGCTTCAGCTCGGGTGCATTCTCCGGAGCACTATCTCGATCAACACCAAGAACCCGAGGCATCCTGACCGAGGGAATTTGCGCAACCTCCTCTTCACGAAGCTGCACGAACGATACAAGTTCCCCGCTAAATTTGAAAACACAAGCCTCAAAGGGAATAAAGTGAACAATGCTGCCCTCACGAAGATGAGCAAGGCCCTGTCTACTTGGAAAATCACGGTGAAGAGAATGATCGAGAAAGGTGAGAGTTATGAGAAGATCAAGGAGAAAAATCCTTCGATCACCGAAGATGACTACAACGACTTCAAGATCAATTGCTCGAGCACCGCAAACTCCGAATCAAGTCAGTGGGGGAAAGAAATGCGGGAGCTGAACTTAGGGGAACACACACTCGGTCCCGGCGGTTACAGAGTGGCGGAGCCTATATGGGACAAGGAGGAGGCGGACCGTGCCGAGCAAGGCCTACCGCCCCTCTTCGATAAATATGGTGACAAGCAGACCAGGAACTTTGTCAGGGCCCGGTACAAGAAGGACCCGAAAACAAAGGAGCTCACCACGGATCCGAAGACCAGGGCGCTTGAGCTTGTTCTGGTAAGGAATACACCCCCGCGTAATTAGCTCTATATGGTTGCATTCTAATTAATGAAGCCAAATTTCTAAATGGTTCACATTCCTTCTGCAGGCAACTGAAAGCAGTAGCGTGGGGTCGACTAAGAGCAACCCTTGGGACACCACTCTAAATAGGGCGTTGAATGTAATGAAGAACAAGGATAAGCTCAGTAAGCCGACGTCAGCTGGTCGTGTGGCCGGCAAAGGTTTGTCGACAAAATGGTCGTCATACTATAACGCTGGTGGGCGAAAGGAGAAAAAGACCAGCTCGGAAAGCCAGGCGCGCGAGGTTCAAGAACTCAAGGCACAGGTGGCGCGGATTCCGGAGATTGTACAAGAGCAAGTGCAACAACAACTCGGAGCGACGATCACCGCCATTGTGCCTACCTTGATCGAGGGGTTGAGTGCGTGGATTGCGGGCAGCCAACAAGGGCCGCCCCCGATTCCTAGCTTCACGGCCAGCAACTCGCAGAACGCGATGGCGGGGCCATTGGTGTCTCCGGCGGAGGCGGCATTGGTGTCTCCGACGCCGGCACGGGAGCTTAATGCACCCGGGTGTACGCCGGCCGGCACCTCTGCAGCAAGCGGCCCCTCCGTCAACTGCACGCCCGCCGTTGGCGGTGCCTCGACATTAGCCGAGCTCGACGCCATCATCACGGTAACTAATTAAGCCTCTCTCGGCCGAGGACTTCATCTCCTTGCCTTTGACTAGGCATCCCTGACGCCCTACATGTTTTCGCAGGGCGCCGCCGACGTTCCGTGCACTCTCCTGCACTTCGTGAACAACGAGTTGGTCGATGTCGCCAAGGGCAAAAGCGTTCAACCGGGCAACCCCGTGTTCCACGGTACCCAGATGCCACCCAACTTGTTTAGGGTTCAACTGGTTCGGGTGCTGCCAGGCTGCGACGAGTTGTTACCTCCGATTCGACCCGTCGGGGCCGACGATGATGACGTGATGACCCTCAGCGCATGCCTGAGCTGGCCCCTGCTTTGGCCGAAAAGCCAGATTCGTTTGGGGGCGGGGGACACCACCCCAAAGACAACACCGCCAGTCGTGCCGGTGCCAAGTCGGCCCCATGGCAAGACCGCCGCAACGGTGCCAGACATCCCTATGCCACTGGATCCAAACATGCATATGGCACAGGATCAGAACGACGACGACGACGACAATGCATTTGCCAACGTCGATCAGTACTTTGCCGATCATGGGTACGGTGGCGACTTCATGGGGCCTCCTTCTCAAGAACCCAACCCAACAAAAGACGTGCGCGATCTAGCTGGTACCACGGAGAAGCCAAGTTGCAACAGGCGTCATCTGCCCTTCAGCTCTCAGGAGACGCCTCCAGCTGCCGACTTCACCGAGCCTCAGATAGGCGAGGTGCGAAATATTATCAGCCCCAACACACTCAATAAGGCGGTCTGTGAGCAGAACTCGGTCCCATTACAGGAGAAGAAGAAGGCACGCAAAAGAAAGACTAACAAGGGTGCGAGCCAGCCGGCACCGAGTACGATCCGTGCTCAGGACGGGCCACCTTCAACTGAGGATGTAATGTGGAGGGTGCATGTGGCGGGTAGGCCGATGCTACTGAGAAATATGCTCGATGTTGCAACCGGTGCAATGCGGAGTCTGCATGACAGTGTTCTTTCTTTGGAGAAGCGGCGTCTCAGAGAGAAGGATGTGGCATACCCGGTTTTCGCGGCCAAGGTGCCAGAGGGCAAGGGCTTTGTGGATAACTCCATCGGGGGTACGATCGTCCTGCGGTTTGATGACATCCACGCTATGTTGAACCTTCATCCGCTGCACTACACCTTCGTTCGGCTATTTTCGCTGAGTATGGAGATGCGGATCATTCGCGACAAGACCCCGGACATCGTGATAGTCGACCCCTTCTACATGCGTGCCAAGATCTTGGGCAGCGCTGGGGACCGGCAAGTCGCGAGTTCTTACCTCGAAGGCGTCATTCTGGCAAACCGAGATAAGGATAACTTCCTCGTGCCTTACTTTCCCGAGTAAGTCCTCCCCTCAACCGCCCCGTAACATATGAATTCTTAGATTTCGATCGTTTTTATTTTAACATTCTGTGTTTTCTGCAGTGACACACATTGCACGCTCATCCTCCTAAGCCCCAAATATTCCATGGCCACGTATTTCGACCCGGACCGTCAGTCGAACGTAGACTACACAAATGTCAAGAAGGTTCTTGATGATGTTCTCCCCGGCTACGCCATATCTGGAGGCACCTTCACCAGGCCTATTCGTAAGTACGGCAAGCACGTGTTCTCCCACAATACGATGTTCTGCTGCGTCAAGCAGCCGCCTGGCGGTCAGAAGGGTGCCTACTATGCCATCCATCACGTGCGGGCGGTCATACGGGACCATCATCAACTTCTGCTACCGAGTAAACTCAAAGATTGGGCCACGAGCGTGTCGGGAATCCAGGACGCGGACATCAGACAAGAATTCTTTCGCATCCAGTCGGAGTTTGCGGAAATCATCCATCAAGATGTCCTTCGTACCTCGGGGCGGTTCTACCTCAGAAATCAACCGTCCAACAGTGACATCGACACAATGCTACAAATGCAGGCTGACAACGCCCGTGATTTCATGACTCCCACGATAGATGGCAGCTTCATCCACGCTCCGGTCCCTTGAGTCGAGTCGAAAGCAGTGATGTTGTGTCTAGTTCTGAAACATCGATTGGCTCATGTTGTAATTAAACTTTAATGAACTTGTAGTATGTCTCTTTGGTTTCGAGAGTCGTTCAACTTAGATGTAATCGATGCTATTAATGTCTTGCTTTTCTCTTCCGATCGTTCTGTTGCATACTTATATATTGCTTATGTATTGTCTGTGAATTGGTACTAACGTTTTATTTGGCTAGTGCATAGCGATGCCGTCGTATGTCGTGTACAAGGGTAAGGTTCCCGGAGTCTACGACGACTGGGAGGAGTGTCGGAGATAGGTTCACCGATTCAGCGGTAACAGTTACAAAGCGTACACCACTAGGGCCGAGGCGGAATTTAGATACGCCCGCTATCTAGCGGGAGAGGGGAGGGAGCGTTGGAGGAACCGGATGAAGACGAGTTTCATCGTGATGATGCTCATCGTGATGACCGCAGCTCTCTTCTATGTGATGGTAGTTTAGATGATCGATATCGACTTGTAATGTGAAGACAAACTCGCTACTCGCGGTCTCGAGACTTGTAATATAATGTTCTATCTTTGTTCGGTCTTTTCAATTCGGAGACTAATATGATGAATTGTATTCGGAGACTAATATGATGAATTGTATTCAGAGACTAATCTTCTATTGTATTCGATGAATCTGTTGTTGATGTGTGATGTCTATATTCTGTCCAATAATACATTTTGTAACCTGTGCAAAAAACAGAAAATTAAAAAATAAATAAATAACCTAATATTCATACTAATGGCGCATCACATAACAGTGCGCCATTAGTATGCCAAAGGATACTAATGGCGCATCATTAAACAGTGCGCCATTAGTATGCCGAAGTTACTAATGGCGCATCTTGTTGTTGTGCGCCATTAGTATGCCAAAGCACCTGGGTATACATGGCCCCCTGGGAGGCATACTAATGGCGCACTGTTGTATATACTAATGGCGCATCTGAGGTGCGCCATTAGTATACCAGATACTAATGGCGCACCAGAGGTGCGCCGTTAGTAAAATATACTAATGGCGTGGCACTAATGGCGCACCACTAATGCGCCATTAATGGCCAAATTAGGTGCGCCATTAGTAGGCCTTTTCCTAGTAGTGCATTAATCTCGCCCTTGTCATTGAGAGAGAATGGCCTGATTGTGTTATCTCGAGATGCGAAGATAATCATGTCTTCTAAAGGATGAGTAAGATTGACCTCCTTGTTTGCACAATCAATAAGTGCATCATGCTTAGACAGCCAATCCATCCCAAGAATAAGATCAATGTCCAAGATACCGAGAATAACCGGGGAAACCAGAAAAATGTAATCACCCATATGAATAGTGATATCCGGAGCCACCATACTAGAACTCAATCTCTTACCAGGAGAAACAACACGCAAAGCACTTGGCAATGCTTCGGTGTGAACATTATGCTTAGATGCAAATGGATATGACATGAAGGAATGTGATGCACCAGAATCAAACAAGACTTTGGCAGGTTTAAGGTTAACTAGAAGATTACCAATTATCACATCTGAAGAATTATCTGCTTGAGTTGCATTCATTAGGTTCACTTTTGCAGCCTTGGGATTGTACTTGACAATAGCATTGCTGACAGGTGGAGGAGGCGGAAGGCGCCTTTGAGTACACTTGTTTGCATAGTGACCCTTCTGGCCACACTTCTTGCAAGTACCTTCTGAAAGAGGCCGATGATAGGACCACTTGGTCTTGGAGCTTGGAACTGAGGCTTGGACTGGTTGCTTGGGTTGGGTGGGTGGGAGAATCCACGACCACCTGAGTGCTTGTTGTTGCTTGGAGGACGGAGCACTGAAGGAGGCGGTAGCCAGAACTTCTGCTGCTTGGCAACCAATTGAGAGGAAGAGGAGGAGTGAACAACATCTCTTATCCTCTTTTTGGAAGCTTCACACTTGAGCTGAGCTGCCTCTTGCTTGAGAGCCATATTGTAGAATTGGTCAAATTCGTCCGGCTCGAACAAGGTGAGAGCAAGTTGGAGTTCATCTTTCAGACCACCTCGGAATTGGTAGATTTTTCTCTTGGCATCGGGGATGTATTGCTTTGCATAACGGGAAAGATTCTGGAACTTGACATTGTATTGATAGATGGACATGGTGCCTTGCTTCAGGTTGCGGAATTGCTCGCGCATGCCTTCAATGACACTGGTTGGAATGTGATGAGAACGGAAATCTCTGCAGAAATCAGTCAACGAGATCTCATGACCACCTCTGGAGTCTTTATACTGTATCCACCAATCAGCAGCTTGATCTTTGAGTTGGAAAGTAGCAAACTTGACATAATCCTCAGGTCTTACGTTAATGCATTCAAAGTGATTCTTGATGCCTGTGATCCAATCTTCAGCATCTAGCGGGTCCACACAGTAACTGAAAGACTTTGGTTGGTTTGCCAGGAATTGGTTTAGTGTCGCAAAGTGAGTTTGATTGAACAGATTTCCTTGGCCTTGGTTCCCATGATTGCCTTGATTTGCTTGATTGGCATGGAAATTCTGCATCATTTGCATGAGCATCTGAGTGTTTTGGTTGGTTGCCTGCATAATCGCTCTCCATGCCTCAGACGGAGGAGGAGAAGGGAAGGAGGACGTTCAGGAGGACGCTCTTCTTCACCCTCTTGGTTTGGGTTGGGAACCTTCTTAGGAGCCATACTGAAGATGATGACAACCGTTAGCCATTGATGCAAAATAGATAAGCTGAATCAACGGCTAGATATTTGCAACATATAGTCTTCACAATGAACATTCAAACAAAATGAACGAATGAATTCCACAACTTAATGGTACCACAACTTGTCGAGAAGCCACTTGGGAGGACAAAACGATAGAATAAAACAACAAGGTACAGATGGAACAAATGCATGATAGAAGTTTCATCCCACATGTTCGTGCTTAATGCCCCATGGCACGTGTTATAAAGGGCCTTGCAATCCCTGGCTCAGCATAGCCAATGATCCTTTAATATGCAACTCCCAATTGGAACAGCGCCCATGAAACCTCTTCACTAAATGTTGAACCCCAAACATCATACCATGCACTCGTTGGAAGATTACCTACGAGCTACTTGAAAACCCACCTATTAATTCTCGAAGCTTTGGTTATGCAATCTGGTGTTGGGGATACAGGGGAAGCACCGCACACTCAACTCTAAACCTACAACCAGCTGTATCCATCCATCAACACATAACCAGTCATCTTCGGAAACTGTTTACCTCGGACCTTCGAAATGCATCCGCTATACTAGCTGTGGCAATACTCCCGAACTATCTCCCAAGTATTGGGTGACATCGGGGTTATCTCACCACCAGACATTCATAGAAGAGTTTTCGATGTCGACCGCCTTTGGTATTCTAGAACCTCTACGATACATTTGTGACGACAACACCTCGGAGCTCAACTCCCCGGGACACTGCCACAACCCCTAAATTACAGGAGGCATCAAGAACAATGTTCTCGTCACAGAGATATCGGAACAATCCAAACAATACCCGCGTGATCCTAAAAAAAATTGGTGAAATTTTGAGAGTAGAGGAGATAGAACAACGTCAGGAGTCCTCACCAGAGCGATGAAGGGGATGAGGAGTAAAAAGAAATCCTACTCTCCGATATATATATATGACTCAAAACATTGTGTGTGTGTGCCTACACTCAACATGCAGCGGTTCGATCGATTAGGGGGCTCCTAGGTCGGAGAAGGCTCTGATACCAACTTGTAATGCCCAACATGCGACTATGTCTCCTGTGTGTCGAGGCACGACTTAGAGACATAAGCGCATACTAGAATGATCTCAAGTATGGTATCTTTGCACATCCCATGTAAAAGTTCAGGGATGAAATTGAAAAGATAGTTGGCTTACACTCGCCACGTCACACAATAAATACAATAATATACATCATCCAAAGAACACAAGGTCCGACTACGGACGAAATCCAAACGAGAAAGATACCATAAACACAAGCTCGGATCCTCCTAGTAAGAACCACTACTGATCGTCAGGATACGAAACATAGTAACGACCACGCTCTTCATCGAACTCCCAGTGAAGTTCTGAACCATCTCCTGCATTGTTCTCAGCGGTACCTGCATCTGGTGTGTGTTGAATCTGTGAGCCACAAAGGACTTAGCAATCCCGTTCCCGGGTATCAAAACTACCAAAGCCTTAGTTGAGGAAAGGCTATAAAAGTGTTTACAGCAAGCACTAAGCATCTAGCTTACGAGTTTAGAGCGAGAAGAGAACAAGTGCCAATAATCGCCTAGTTGATCAAGAAGTGATCCTAACTACTCACGATCAAAAATAACCCTACCGTGTTCACTTCCCGAAGCCCTTCGGAAAGAGACCATCACGGTTACTCACACAGGTAGTGTATTCTTATGGATATTGTCAGGGATATTACTAGCAGGTATAAACCGGCCAGGAAGATCCGGATTACACTAACATAGTTGTATTATCATAAGCCCAGTAGAATATGAACTAGAGGTTACGGCCTGTAGAGGCTTAGGGCCCATGTGTAAAGCTTACGGTTTATAAACCATCATATCATGTAACTTGAGGTGTAAGATAAGAGTAGAGACCGAGGCGGACACGATTATGAACCGGCCTCGGGACTCTGTAAACCGGACCGGGCTTCGCCTCCTATATAAAGGGACGACCCGGCGACGGTTCAAGGACAGGCAACAACACGT
Source organism: Secale cereale (assembly GCA_902687465.1). NCBI lineage: Eukaryota > Viridiplantae > Streptophyta > Magnoliopsida > Poales > Poaceae > Secale > Secale cereale. The sequence goes on along the minus strand of LR738714.1, from coordinate 149,424,170 downwards.
CGAGACACAGGCAAGCGATTCGCTCCCTATTCATCGACGCCCAAGCAATACCACACCAAACTAGACGTAGGCTTTTACCTTCATAGAAGGGGCCGAACTAGTATAAACCTTCTGTGTCCTTTGTGTGCTCTTAACCCCTTCAAGCTAACCCGCGCGATGGCCTCACACCTAAGTCCTCTAAACCGGACATCTGCCGTGCCAATTCCACGACAGTTGGCGCCCACCGTGGGGCTATCGCACGATGGTTTCGAGTTCTTGAAGGGCAGCTTTGAAGGACTCAAGGGTTACGCGGTTGGCCGGATGACTAAGAGTCGCCGCGGACGGATCTACATCGACGACGCAGGGTGGGGCCCCGAGGCCGATTCAATCGAATACGGGTACCGGGTCCCCTTCGGCGACATCCACGTCTTCATCAGCAAGATTGGTGAACCGGGACCTGAGCCGGACATCTTCCCCAACATCATCGAGCCGGCTCAGCGTGCGAGATCGGCCCGGATTCAGCCCGCAGTGAAGCGTGTCTTCGTTGGAGCAGTACATGGAGTCCAACCCGAGGACGGATCGGATTCTGGTGGCGAGACAGTTGTCTATTCTGCCGATGAATCTTCATCCGGGGGGACCAAATCTTTGTATCTGTTGCAAGATGGCCGATCCGAGGGTATATCCGATGGTGACAGTATTCCGGACCCCTTTGATCCGCCAAACCGGGTGGCTGTCTTCATGGCCGGATCACAGTCTATGCAGCAGCCTTCGGTGACCGGGGCGTTCACCTCAGAGGTAGCTGGTGCGGGGGCGGGCAGCCAAACCCCCTCACCCTCTGACGTTCTATCCACCTTGGTCGAGGAGTTGACAGCACGCGCAATAGCAGAAGTTGCTCCTGCCAACAAGGCGCAACATGATGCGGAGATCCTTCAGCTGAAGGGCCGGATTGAGCAGGCTAAACGGGATCTGGACGCAGAGAAAGCCATGATAGCTACGAGGCAAGCAGAGCTAGACTCCCAAGCTTTCTGGCTCAGGGTGGATCAGACTTCTGCACAGGAAGTAATGCACAGAAGACAGCAAACTTGTCTACCGCCGGTTTACCAGGCGAGGAATCTCTTTGGCACACCAGGGGCGGGAACCAGTAACCGCCCAGAGGTAAACCGGGGAGGAGCTCCAGGGACTGGCGCGTCGGTTCAGCCACCGGCCACGGAGCAAAATCGTCAAGTTGTGCCCACGCCGCACATCCTCACCCCTCCCGGCCATTATTCTAACCCATTGGACAACATTATCGCCTCCGCTTCAAGACTGGCCGCTTTACCCATTGAGGGGACATCCCCCATGGCGATGGAAGCGCGCCGGGCTAAGGAATTGCTGGATAAGGCGCTGACACAGCAGCAGGCGTACTCTTACAGCAGGGAGAGGATTCATTCAACCCCCCGCCAAAGCCGGAGTTACACTAGGCACTGGGATGAATCGGCCATGTCTAGCAGCGAGCGGAGACGTCACCGCCACAGGCAGGATAATCCGGCAGGAGCAGAAACACACGCCCAAGAGGCGGTAGACCGGGCCAGACATACCGCCCGCGAGGATACCCGTCAAATGACGCCGGTTCACCCAACCACAGCAGAAACGGGAGTCACGGCGAGTTCCTTTGGAGTACAGTGTCATGTCCCCGCTTTACGAAGCGTAAAATTACCCAAAGACTTCAAAGGTCCACGCAAGATGCCCAACTACACGGCAGACCTGGCTCCAGAGGCGTGGGTTGAGAGCTATGAGATGCCTATGGAGATGCTAGATGTGGATGAAGCGGCATGCGCCAAATACTTCACCATGATGCTGGAAGGCATAGCCCGGACATGGTTAAAGGGCCTACCACCTAACTCCATCGGATCATGGGGAGAACTGCGTCGCCTGTTTATCAAAAAATTCAAAGACACGTTCAAGCAGCCAATGTGAGTGGTAGATTTAGCGGCATGTGTTCAAGGAGAGCAGGAATCTACGAGCGCGTGGGTGCGGCGAGTATCAGAAATCCTGCATTCCTCCAATAGCATCAATCCTAGTACGGCGATAGTGACATTGGAAAATAATTGCCGGTTTGAGTCTCTGAAGCTGAAGTTGGGACGGCTCAAGCGGGATTGTAATGACATGGGGACACTCATGAGCACTCTGGTGAAATATGGGGATTCTGATAACACTAAGTACCCAGAGGCAGATGGAGACAAGTCCGGGAAGGCAAACAAGGCTAGTAAGCCGGCGCAAGCTAATCCGGCAGGAACGGGTTACAATGGTAAGCGAAAAGCAGAGGGTGGTTCTGATTTTGTGGCTAATACCAACGTTCAGGGAAATGGGCAGCGCCGCAAGGGTAGACCACCTCCTCGTGGTGAAGGGCAATTCCTCAGTCTAGAACAACAGTTAGACGCGCCTTGCCCTAAACACAACAAAGAGGGAAGCCCGTCTAAACATTCATGGAGGGAATGCCGGATCATGATAGAGGCCATGAGACAAGCCAAATATAACCACGGACCCTCGGGCGGCGGCTCAAGTTCCGGTTTTCAGGGTCCGGGTCACCAGGGTAATGCTTCCGGGTCAGGATATCACGGCGGTAACAACAACTATCCCAGCAACAACAGTAACGGTCAGCATCAATAGAACCAACAGCATGGTCAGGGTGGTTACAATAACCAAGGCAATCAGCAGCGTCAATAGCAGCAGCAATTTGGATATCGGAGTAATCCGAACGAGCTAAGTAGTGGACAGTACCATATCTTTGCCACGAGTTTGTGCAAACGAGATCAAAAGATTCTGAAGCGGGCAGTACACGCAGTTGAACCGGCAACACCACGTTTTCTACGTTGGTCGGAACAACCTATTGTGTGGAGCAGAGAGGATCACCCGCCACGGGTTGATAATCCGGGCCAGTTGGCCTTAGTGGTGGCACCACAGGTGGGTGGCTACAAATTCACAAAGGTACTCATGGATGGTGGCAGCAGTATCAACATCTTATATTATGAGACTTTCCGTCGTATGGGGTTGACAGACAAGAAGTTGAGACAATCCAACACGATGTTCCATGGAGTGGTGCCAGGTAAATCGGCTTACCAAGTTGGGAAAATTGATCTGGAGGTTACTTTTGGGGATGAGCGGGATTCTAGGTCAGAGACAGTGACCTTTGAGGTCGTAAAGATCCGGAGCCCATATCATGCTCTGTTCGAGAGGCCAGTTTACGCCAAGTTCATGGCTAGACCGTGCTATGTTTGTCTACAGCTCAAGATGCCGGGTCACAAGGGAACCATCACGGTTCACGGAAGTCGCAAGATCGCATTGGAATGCGAGGAAGGAGATGCAGCCTATGCAGAGGCAGTCTGCGCTACGGAGGAATTGAAATTCTACAAGGACAACGTCGATCCGGCAGATATGTCCCCGTTAAAAAAGCCAACTACAGAGCATGATCCGGCGTTGAAATTTAAATCGGCAGAGGAGACCAAGCAAGTTGACTTTATGCCAGGCAATTCATCCAAGCAGTTCACAACCAGCGCAAACCTAGACCCCAAATAAAAAAGCGCGCTCATCGAGATCATCCGTGAGAATCGGGATATCTTTGCATGGAAACCTTCTGACATGTTGGGTATACCGAGGGAACTCGTTGAGCAAAGTCTTAACATTGATCTGAAGTTTAAACCGGTCAGGCAGTACCTGCGCCGCTTCAATGAGGAGAGGCGCAAGGCTATAGGTGAGGAAGTGGCCAGGCTTTTGGCCGCAGGGTTCATAGTTGAGGTGTTCCATCCGGAATGGTTGGCTAATCCGGTTTTGGTATTAAAGAAAAATGGAACGTGGAGGATGTGTGTAGATTACACAGACCTAAACAAGGCTTGTCCAACTGATCCTTTTGCTCTCCCCCGTATTGATCAGATCATTGATGCTACGGCAGGATGTGAGCGGCTAAGTTTTTTGGATGCATATTCAGGGTATCATCAAATTAAGATGGCAGTTAAGGACCAAGAGAAGACAGCCTTCATAACTCCCTTTGGAGCCTTCTGCTATGTATCTATGCCCTTTGGGCTCAAGAGTGCCCAAGCAACTTACCAGCGTTGCGTACAGAACTGTCTCAAGGGGCAGATCGGAAAAAATGTCCATGCCTATGTTGATGACATTGTGGTGAAGTCAAGGAAGGAGGGGATACTGATATAAGACCTAAAGGAAACCTTTGAAAACCTCCGTGTTTGTAAGATGATGCTTAATCCGGAGAAGTGCGTTTTTGGTGTTCCGGCAGGCAAGCTCATTGGATTCTTAGTATCAAACAGAGGAATAGAGGCCAATCCCGAGAAGATCAAGGCGATCACATCCTTGACTAAACCGGCTTGTATCAATGATGTCCAGCACATAGCAGGCCGGATTACAGCATTAAGCCAATTCATCAGCCGTTTGGGAGAGAAGGCAATTCCACTTTATCACATGCTGAAAAAGACAGATCGGTTTATATGGAGTGATGCTGCAAACGCTGCGTTTGAGGACTTGAAGCGGCAATTAGCAGAACCGCCAGTTCTTGCTGCCCCTGTGGACAACGAGCCGCTGCTATTGTACGTGGCCGCCAATGCCCGTGCAGTTAGCATGGCAATTGTGGTGGAACGCAAGGAAGCTGTTGGGGAACGTTGCATGGGAAACAAAAATTTTCCTACCGTTCACCAAGATCAATCTAGTAGAAGCAACTACGAGAGGGGAGTGTGATCTACGTACCCTTGTAGATCGCTAAGCGGAAGCGTTATGAACGCGGATGATGGAGTCGTACTCGTCGCGATTCAGATCGCCGAAGACCTAGCACCGAAGCAACGGTGCCTCCGCGTTCTTCACACGTACGGCTCGGGGACGTCTCCTCCTTCTTGATCCAGCAAGGGGTGGAGGAGAGGTTGATGGAGAACCGGCAGCACGACGGCGTGGTGGTGATGGTGGAGAGGAACTCCAGCAGGGCTTCGCCTAAGCACTGCGGGAGGAGAAGATATGACGGGAGAGGGAGGGCAGCACCGAGGCACAAACTGTGTTGGCTGCCCTCCCTTTGCCCCACTATATATAGGGGGGGTGGAGAGGTCAGGGCGCCCTAGGGTTTCCCCCTAGGGGCCGGCGGCCAGGGCAAGGGGAGGGGGGCGGCGGCCAGGGCAGGGGGAGGCGCCCAGGCCCTAGGGTTTCCCCCTAGGTGCCTTGCCCCCCAAGCCCAAGGGGTGCGGCCAGCCCTAGGGGGTCCCACCCCCTTAGCCGCATGGGGAGAGGGCCCAGGGGGGGCGCACAGCCCCCTGAGGGCTGTGGTGTCCCCCCTTGTGGCCCAATAGGCCCAGAACACCTTCCGGACCCCCCGAAAACCTTCCCGGTACTCCGCCGATTTCCCGATGCTCCCCGGAACACTTCCGGTACTCCGAAACCTTTCATCCTATATATCAATCTTCGTCTCCGGACCATTCCGGAGACCCTCGTCATGTCCGGGATCTCATCCGGGACTCCGAACAACCTTCGGTAACCATGCACTCTTCTCACTAACAACCCTAGCGTCACCGAACGTTAAGTGTGTAGACCCTGCGGGTTCGGAAACCATGTAGACATGACAGAGACACTCCCAGGTCAATAACCAATAGCGGGATCTGGATACCCATATTGGCTCCTACATGTTTCTCGATGATCTCATCGGATGAACCACGATGTCAAGGATTCAGGCAATCCCGTATACAGTTCCCTTTGTCTCGTCGGTATGTTACTTGCCCGAGATTCGATCGTCGGTATCTCTATACCTAGTTCAATCTCGTTACCGGCAAGTCTCTTTACTCGTTACCGTAATACATAATCCCGTGACCAACTACTTAGTCACTTTGAGCTCATTGAGATGACGTATTACCGAGTGGGCCCGGAGATACCTCTCCGTCACACGGAGTGACAAATCCCAGTCTCGATCCATGTCAACTCAACAGACACCCTCGGAGATACCTGTAGAGTACCTTTATAGTCACCCAGTTACATTGTGACGTTTGGCACACACAAAGCACTCCTACGGTGTCAGTGAGTTACATGACCTCATGGTCATAGGAACTTATACTTGACATGCAGAAAACTATAGCGATAACTGACACGATCAAAAGCTATGTTTAACGTTTGGGTCTTGTCCATCACATCATTCTCCTAATGATGTGATCCCGTTATCAAATGACAACTCATGTCTATGACCTGGAAACCGCGGTCATCTTTGATCAACGAGCTAGTCCTGTAGAGGCTCACTAGGGACACAAAGTCTGTCTATTCATCCACACATGTATTTGAGTTTCCAATCAATACAGTTATAGCATGGATAATAAACGATTATCATGAACAAGGAAATATAATAATAACTCTTTTATTATTGCCTCTAGGGCATATTTCCAACAGTCTCCCACTTGCACTAGAGTCAATAATCTAGCATTACAAGGTAATGAATCTAACACCCATAGAGTCTTGGTGTTGATCATGCTTAGCCCGTGGAAGAGGCTTAGTCAACGGATCTGCAACATTCAAATCCGTGTGTACTTTGCAAATATTTATGTCCTCCTCCTTGACCGAATCGCGGATGGAATTGAAGCGTCGCTTTATGTGTCTGGTCCTCTTGTGAAACCTTGGTTCCTTTGCTAGAGCAATGGCACCAGTGTTGTCACAGAACAGAGTCATTGGGTTCAGTGCACTAGGCACAACTCCAAGATCTGTCATGAACTCCTTCATCCAGACACCTTCCTTCGCCGCCTCCGAGGCAGCTATATACTCCGCTTCACATGTAGAATCAGCTACCACGCTCTGCTTGGAACTGCACCAGCTTACCGCTCCCCCGTTGAGAATATATACGTATCCGGTTTGAGACTTAGAGTCATCCGGATCAGTGTCAAAGCTTGCATCGACGTAACCCTTTACGACGAGCTCTTGATCACCTCCATAAACGAGAAACATCTCCTTAGTCCTTTTCAGGTACTTTAGGATATTTTTGACCGCTGTCCAGTGATCCATACCAGGATTACTTTGAAACCTTCCGGCCATACTTATGGCAAGGCTGACATCTGGTCTTGTGCACAGCATTGCATACATGATAGAGCCTATGGCTGAAGCATAGGGGACGACACTCATCTTTTCTCTATCTTCCGCAGTCACTGGGCATTGAGTCTTACTCAACTTTGTACCTTGCAATACCGGCAAGAACCCCTCCTTGGATTGATCCATTTTGAACTTCTTCAAAACTTTATCAAGGTATGTACTTTGTGAAAGTCCTATCAAGCGTCTTGATCTATCTCTATAGATCTTGATGCCCAATATGAAAGCAGCTTCACCGAGATCCTTCATCAAAAAACTCTTGTTCAAATACCCCTTCACGCTATCCAAAAATTCTATATTGTTTCCAATCAGCAATATGTCATCCACATATAATATCAGAAACGCTATAGAGCTCCCACTCACTTTCTTGTAAATACAAGCTTCATTGTAAACTTGTACAAACCCAAACGCTTTCATCACCTCATCAAAGCGAAGATTCCAACTCCGAGATGCTTGCACCAGCCCATAAATGGAACGCTGGAGCCTGCATACTTTGTCAGCATTCTCTGGATCGACAAAACCTTCTGGTTGCATCATATACAACTCTTCCTTAAGAAAACCGTTAAGGAACGCTGTTTTGACATCCATCTGCCAAATTTCATAATCGAAATATGCAGCTATTGCTAACATGATTCGGACGGATTTAAGCATCGCTACGGGTGAGAAAGTCTCATCGTAGTCAATCCCTTGAACTTGTGAAAAACCCTTTGCCACAAGTCGAGCTTTATACACGGTGACATTACCGTCAGCGTCCGTCTTCCTCTTAAAAATCCATTTATTCTGAATGGCCTTCCGCCCTTCAGGTAATACTTCCAAAGTCCATACTTTGTTTTCATACATGGATCCCATCTCGGATTTCATGGCCTCTAACCATTTGTCGGAATCTGAGCCCACCATCGCTTCTCCATAGCTCGTAGGTTCACCGTTGTCTAACAACATGACCTCCAAGACAGGGTTACCATACCACTCAGGTGCAGTGCGTACCCTTGTCGACCTACGAGGTTCGGTAGTAACTTGATCGGAAGCTTCTTGATCATCATCATTGGCTTCCTCTTCAACCTCTGTAGGCTCCACAAAAACATCTTTCTGTGCTGCGCTACTTTCTGGTTGAAGCAGAGGTTCAATAACCTCATCAAGTTCTACCTTCCTCCCACTCAATTCTTTCGAGAGAAACTCTTTCTCGAGGAAGGACCCGTTCTTAGCGACAAACACTTTGCCTTCGGATCTGAGATAGAAGGTGTACCCAACTGTTTCTTTTGGGTATCCTATGAAGACACATTTGTCCGCTTTGGGTTCGAGCTTTTCTGGCTGAAGCCTTTTGACATAAGCATCGCAACCCCAAACCTTGAGAAAAGACAACTTAGGTTTCTTACCAAACCACAGTTCATACGGTGTTGTCTCAACGGACTTAGATGGAGCCCTATTTAAAGTGAATGCAGCTGTCTCTAACGCATATCCCCAAAACGATAGTGGCAAGTCGGCAAGAGACATCATAGAACGTACCATATCTAATAGGGTTCGATTACGATGTTCGGACACACCATTACGCTGTGGTGTTCCAGGTGGTGTCAACTGTGAAACAATTCCACATTTTCTTAAGTGATCACCAAACTCATAACTCAGATATTCTCCCCCTCGATCAGATCGTAGGAACTTGATCTTCTTGTTACGATGATTTTCAACTTCACTCTGAAATTGCTTGAACTTTTCAAAAGTTTCAGACTTATGCTTCATCAAGTAAATATACCCATATCTACTTAAGTCGTCAGTGAAGGTGAGAAAATAACGATATCCACCGCGCGCCGTTACACTCATCGGACCGCACACATCAGTATGTATGATTTCCAATAAGTCACTTGCCCGTTCCATTGTCCCTGAAAACGGGGTCCTTGTCATCTTGCCCATAAGGCACGGCTCGCACGTGTCAAGTGATTCAAAATCAAGAGACTCCAAAAGTCCATCAGCATGGAGCTTCCTCATGCGTTTCACGCCGATATGACCGAGACGGCAGTGCCACAAGAAAGTGGTATTATCATTATCTACTCTACATCTTTTGGCATCAATGTTATGAACATGTGTATCATCACTATCGAGATTCAATAAGAATAAACCCCTAACTTCGGGTGCATGACCATAAAAGATATTACTCATATAAATAGAACAACCATTATTCTCTGACTTAAATGAGTAACCGTCTCGCAATAAACAAGATCCAGATATAATGTTCATGCTTAACGCAGGCACTAAATAACAATTATTCAGGTTCATATCTAATCCCGATGGTAATCGAAGAGCGAGCGTGCCGACGGCGATCACATCAACCTTGGAACCATTTCCCACGCGCATCGTCACTTCGTCCTTCGCCAGCCTCCGTTTATTCCGCAGTTCCTGTTTAGAGTTGCAAATGTGAGCAACCGAACCGGTATCAAATACCCAGGCACTACAACGAGAGTTGGTAAGGTACACATCAATAACATGTATATCATATATACCTTTGTTGTTGTTGGCCCCCTTCTTGTCCGCCAGATACTTGGGGCAGTTCCGCTTCCAGTGGCCATTCCCCTTGCAATAGAAACACTCAGTCTCTGGCTTGGGCCCAGCCTTGGGTTTCTTCACTGGATTAGCAACTGCTTTGCCACCCTTCTTAGAGTTACCCTTCTTGCCCTTGCCATTCTTTTTGAAACTGGTGGTCTTATTGACCATCAACACTTGATACTCTTTCTGGATGTCTGCCTCAGCGACTTTCAGCATCGAAAATAGCTCGGCGATGGTTTTATTCATCCCTTGCATGTTGTACTGCTGGACGAAGCTCTTGTAGCTTGGAGGGAGTGACTGGAGAATTCTGTCAATGATAGCCTCATCCGGGAACACAAGTCCCAGATCAGCTATGCGGGTATAGTACCCAGACATCTTCAGTAAGTGCTCACTGACAGACGAATTCTCCTCCATCTTGCAAGCGAAGAATTTATCGGTGGTCTCATACCTCTCGATCTTAGCATTCTTCTCAAAGATGAATTTCAACTCCGTGTACATCTCATATGCACCATGACGTTCAAAACGCCTTTGGAGTCCTCCTTCCAAGCCGTACAACATGGCACATTGTACTATCGAATAGTCATCCGAACGCGTCTGCCAGACGTTCATATCGTCTGCAGAGGCTCCAGGAGCGGGGGGTTGACCTGGCGGTGCATTTAGGACATAAACCTTTTGGGCAGCTGTGAGGATGATCCTCAGATTGCGGAGCCAGTCCACAAAGTTGCTCCCATCATCTTTCAGTTTAGCTTTCTCTAGGAACGCATTAAAATTCAGGGGAACTCCTGCGCGAGCCATCTACAACATAAATTTGCAAAGACATTTTTAGACTATTGTTCATGATAAGTGAGTTATTACCTAATCAAATTAATTATAACTCCCACTCAAATTGACATCCCTCCGGTCATTCGAGCGTGACATGATCCAAATTCACCAACCCAAGTCCGATCATCACGTGAGATGAGGTGGTGTCAATGGTGAACATCAACATGTTGATCATATCTACTATATGACTCATGCTCGACCTTTCGGTCCTCCGTGTTCCGAGGCCATGTCTGTACATGCTAGGCTCGTCAAGTCTAACCCGAGTGTTCTGCACGTGCAAAACTGGCTTGCACCCGTTGTATGCGAACGTAGGGTCTATCACACCCGATCATCACGTGGTGCTTCGAAACGACGAACCTTCGCAACGGCGCACACTCGGGGGGAACACAATTTTATCTTGAAATTTTAGTGAAGGATCACCTTATAATGCTACCGTCGTCCTAAGCAAAATAAGATGCATAAAAGGATTAACATCACATGCAAATCATAAGTGACATGATATGGCCATCAACTCGTGCTTTTGATCTCCATCTCCAAAGCACCGGCATGATCTCCATCGTCACCGGCGCCACACCATGATCTCCATCATCATGATCTCCATCATCGTGTTGCCATCGGGGTTGTCGGCGCCCCACCATGCTCTTACTACTATTGCTACCGTTTAGCGATAAAGTAAAGCATTACAAAGCGCTTAATGATTGACACGCAGGTCATACAAAAAATAAAGACAACCCTATGGCTCCTGCCGGTTGCCGTATGCATCGACATGCAAGTCTATGTTAACTATTACAACATGATCATCTCATACATCAAAATATATTTCATCATGTCATTGGCCATATCATATCACATACATACCCTGCAAAAACAAGTTAGACGTCCTCTAATTTGTTGTTGCATGTTTTACGTGGCTGCTATGGGTATCTAGCAAGAACGCTTCTTACCTACGCAAAACCACAACGGTGATATTCAAGTTGCTATTTAACCTTCTACAAGGACCGCCTTGTTCTATTCCGATTCAACTAAGATAGGAGAGACAGACACCCGCCAGCCATCTTATGCAACAAAAGTCACATGTCTGTCGATGGAACCGGTCTCATGTACGTGGACATGTAAAGTTGGTCCGGGCCGCTTCATCCTATAATACCGCTGAATCAAGAAAGACTAAGGAGGGCAGCAATTTAAACATCAACGCCACAAACTTCTTTGTGTTCTACTCGAGAAAGCATCTACGCAAGATCCTAGCTCTGATACCACTGTCGGGGAACGTTGCATGGGAAACAAAAATTTTTCCTACCGTTCACCAAGATCAATCTAGTAGATGCAACTACGAGGAAGGAGTGTGATCTACGTACCCTTGTAGATCGCTAAGCGGAAGCGTTATGAACGCGGATGATGGAGTCGTACTCGTCGCGATTCAGATCGCCGAAGACCTAGCACCGAAGCAACGGTGCCTCCGCGTTCTTCACACGTACGGCTCGGGGACGTCTCCTCCTTCTTGATCCAGCAAGGGGTGGAGGAGTGGTTGATGGAGAACCGGCAGCACGACGGCGTGGTGGTGATGGTGGAGAAGAACTCCAGCAGGGCTTCGCCTAAGCACCGCGGGAGAAGAAGATATGACGGGAGAGGGAGGGCAGCACCGAGGCACGAACTGTGTTGGCTGCCCTCCCTTTGCCCCACTATATATAGGGGGGGTGGAGAGGCTAGGGCGCCCTAGGGTTTCCCCCTAGGGGCCGGCGGCCAGGGCAAGGGGAGTTGGGCGGCGGCCAGGGCAGGGGGAGGCGCCCAGGCCCTAGGGTTTCCCCCCCTAGGTGCCTTGCCCCCCAAGCCCAAGGGGTGCGGCCAGCCCTAGGGGGTCCCACCCCCTTAGCCGCATGGGGAGAGGGCCCAGGGGGGGCGCACAGCCCCCTGAGGGCTGTGGTGTCCCCCCTTGTGGCCCAATAGGCCCAGAACACCTTCCGGACCCCCCGAAAACCTTCCCGGTACTCCGCCGATTTCCCGATGCTCCCCGGAACACTTCCGGTACTCCGAAACCTTTCATCCTATATATCAATCTTCGTCTCCGGACCATTCCGGAGACCCTCGTCATGTCCGGGATCTCATCCGGGACTCCGAACAACCTTCGGTAACCATGCACTCTTCTCACTAACAACCCTAGCGTCACCGAACGTTAAGTGTGTAGACCCTACGGGTTCGGAAACCATGTAGACATGACCGAGACACTCCCAGGTCAATAACCAATAGCGGGATCTGGATACCCATATTGGCTCCTACATGTTTCTCGATGATCTCATCGGATGAACCACGATGTCAAGGATTCAGGCAATCCCGTATACAGTTCCCTTTGTCTCGTCGGTATGTTACTTGCCCGAGATTCGATCGTCGGTATCTCTATACCTAGTTCAATCTCGTTACCGGCAAGTCTCTTTACTCGTTACCGTAATACATAATCCCGTGACCAACTACTTAGTCACTTTGAGCTCATTGAGATGACGTATTACCGAGTGGGCCCGGAGATACCTCTCCGTCATACGGAGTGACAAATCCCAGTCTCGATCCATGTCAACTCAACAGACACCTTCGGAAATACCTGTAGAGTACCTTTATAGTCACCCAGTTACGTTGTGACGTTTGGCACACACAAAGCACTCCTACGGTGTCAGTGAGTTACATGATCTCATGGTCATAGGAACTTATACTTGACATGCAGAAAACTATAGCGATAACTGACACGATCAAAAGCTATGTTTATGTTTGGGTCTCGTCCATCACATCATTCTCCTAATGATGTGATCCCGTTATCAAATGACAACTCATGTCTATGACTTGGAAACCGCGGTCATCTTTGATCAACGAGCTAGTCCTGTAGAGGCTCACTAGGGACACAAAGTCTGTCTATTCATCCACACGTGTATTTGAGTTTCCAATCAATACAGTTATAGCATGGATAATAAACGATTATCATGAACAAGGAAATATAATAATAACTCTTTTATTATTGCCTCTAGGGCATATTTCCAACAGAAGCAGGCAAGGAATATCCGGTTCAGCGCCCGGTTTACTACGTCAGTGAGGTTTTAATTGAGTCAAAGCAAAGGTATCCACACTGGCAGAAGCTGGTATATGGCGTGTCCATGGCAAACCGGAAGCTGAAGCACTATTTCCAGGGCCACCCAATTACTGTTGTCAGCTCAGCTCCATTGGGGGATAAAATCCAGAATAGAGAAGCTACTGGCAGAGTAGCAAAGTGGGCCATTGAACTTAGCCCACATGGATTGAAGTATGTACCCCGTACTGCTATTAAATCCCAAGCATTGGTAGATTTTATCAATGATTGGACAGAATTGCAAGCACCAGAGGAGAAGCCGGATCATACATACTGGACTATTCATTTTGACGGTTCAAGGCAATTAGAAGGCTCGGGGGCTGGAGTCGTGTTAACTTCCCCACGAGGTGACAAGTTTTGTTATGTCCTCCGACTAATGTTCCCTTGCACCAACAATGCTGCTGAGTATGAAGCTCTTCTTCACGGCCTACGGATAGCTAATGAGATGAACTTGAGCCGGGTCAAGTGCTTTGGTGATTCAGATCTAGTCGCGCAGCAAGTGTCTGGCAAGTGGGACTCTAAAGACCCTCTCATGGCAGCTTACAGGCGAGAAGTTGAAGCGGTGGCAGGTTGTTTCAAAGGATATCAGGTGGATCACATAGATCGGCGGAAAAATGAAGCGGCCGATGCTCTAAGCCAGCTGGGCTGTCAGCGTAAACCGGTTCCCCCAAATACTTTCTTGGATGAATTACACAGTCCATCAGTTCAGGTGCCATCGGAGGAGGATTTGGCTGTTCCTGATCCGGAAGCACAGCTGGTTGTAGCGCTTCATGTTATTCCGGATTGGACACTCCCTTACTTGGCATACCTGAGCCAAGGAGAGTTGCCAAATGATGAGGATGAAGCTAGGCAGATAATCCAATGATCCAAATCTATGACCATTGTTAACGGAGAACTTCATCACCGCAGCGTTTCTGGGGCGTTTCAGCGATGTGTATCATCGGAAGAAGGCAGTGATATTCTTCGAGAGATACACGAAGGAGATTGTGGTCATCACGCCGGTTCAAAGTCACTGGTAGCCAAGGCCTTTCGTCACGTGTTTTACTGGTTAACGGCCCATGCTGATGCGGACGATCTAGTCCAGAGATGCGACGCTTGTCAGAAATTTTCACGGCGTGCTCTTGTTCCGGCACAGGAGCTGCGGATGATTCCAATTACTTGGCCGTTTGCGACTTGGGGGCTTGATATGGTTGGACCTTTTAAACGATCCCAAGATCAGAAAACCCACCTGTTGGTGGCAGTGGACAAGTTTACAAAGTGGATTGAGGCAGAGCCTGTCAGTAAGTGTGATGCGGCAACAGCGGTTAAATTCATCAAAAAGGTAATTTTCCGGTTTGGCTTTGCACACAGCATTATTACTGATAATGGCACCAATCTATCTAACGGAGAGATGGAAGAGTTTTGCCAAAGGGAGCATATTCGCCTGGATGTATCTTCAGTCGCTCACCCTCAATCCAATGGTCAAGCTGAAAGGACCAACCAAGAGATCTTGCGAGGTATCAAGCCCCGGCTTATGACTCCCTTGCAAAGAACACCAGGGTGCTGGGTTGAGGAGTTACCTTCTGTCCTCTGGAGCATCAACACTACGCCTAACAGGTCTACAGGCTATACGCCCTTCTTCATGGTGTATGGTGCTGAAGCGGTTCTCCCTATTGATATCCGGCACGACTCACCACGGGTGGCAGCTTATGTTGAAGCGACCAATGAGCAAGCAAGGTGGGACAGCTTAGACCGGCTGGATGAGGAGTGTGACATAGCAGTGGCACGATTCGCAATTTATCAACAAGACCTGCGCAGATATCATAGCCGCCGGGTTAAGACTAGGACGTTCCAGGAGGGGGACCTGGTGCTCCGGCTCATCCAAGACCAGACAGATGTGCACAAGTTATCCCCACCTTGGGAAGGGCCCTTTGTGGTCAGCAAGAACCTACACAACGGTTCATACTACCTAGTGGACGTTCGAGAACATAAAGACTCACGGATAGCAGAGAAAGAGACGAAGAGGCCGTGGAACATTGCTCTTTTACGGCCTTACTACACTTGAGCCATGGGCTCCGCTTCATGTATCATGTATATATTATGATTAATCAATAAACCGGCACCCCCGGTAAACCGGGGGATCAGCCATCTTCTTCAAATATAAGTGTCTTATAGGAATTCACTCAGGTGATATCCATTTAAAGTTTATTTCTCTTGATATATATTATTTTCATCAAGAAAACAAGATGCTTTGATCAATCTATTTTGATATGCAGGACAATTATATAAGGGACCAAAGAGTGTTTGCCACACAAGTGCAACTCCCATATAGATACCCTGCCTCTACGGTCACTACGGGGCTACATGATCGTATTCGAATCCTAGCTTAACCCCTTTGGTCCAGTGTATATGATCGCATTCGAATCATAGCTTAAACCCCGTTTGGGTCCGCCTTGGATCGCATTCGAATCCACTAATCGGCAAAATTTCAAGGCCACCTGGGGGCTACGTGATCGTATTCGAATCCTAGCTTAACCCCTTTGGTCCTGTGTATATGATCGCATTCGAATCATAGCTTAAACCCCGTTTGGGTCCGCCTTGGATCGCATT
>LR738714.1:149321942-149408040 GCA_902687465.1 Secale cereale | reverse complement strand
CATTCGAATCCACTGATCGGCAAAATTTCAAGGCCACCTGGGGGCTACGTGATCGTATTCGAATCCTAGCTTAACCCCTTTGGTCCAGTGTATATGATCGCATTCGAATCATAGCTTAAACCCCGTTTGGGTCCGCCTTGGATCGCATTCGAATCCACTAATAGGCAAAATTTCAAGGCCACTGGGGGCTACATGGTCGCATTCGAATCCTAGCTCAACCCCTTTGGTCCAGTTTACTGATCGCATTCGAATCAGAAGCCTCGATTTCGAGCCTGGCAGCTCATAAAAAGCCTCGATTTGGAGCCTGGCAGCTCGTAAAAAGCCTCGACTACATGGTCTTATTTGCCAATAAAATGCTTTGCTTCTGCGATTTTACAAGTTTTTGTGGTTCACCAAGTTTATTGATCCGGAATTGGGCAACTTCAAAGTTGACCACATATCTACATAGTTAAAAGTCTGGGTCATAAACACCAGCATGATTTAAACCGGCGTTTATCATAACCCGGAACAGTCATCAGGCAAATGCCAAGAGAGCCAAGAGCATCATCAGAATCTACACATTCAATTATGCTTACCGGATTAAGGACGTCAGGAACACTTAATCAAAGGTATGAGGTATTGTTGGGTATAAAACAGATACTCTTTCAATATATGTCTATGGGAGCAATATAATAGGTCCGGTGGTAAACCGCCAGGACATCTTTTTAGCATTGTTTATGCAGATACAGATAACATAGACGGATCAACCATAGCAGACAAGGGTTTAAAATTGGCAGACGACAAGTCAAGCTATGACATCCGCATTGGGACAAAAACAATGTTTCGAACTATCCTATTACAAGGCACTTGCAGGCCCAAAAGGATTAAAGTTTTTTGCAAAAAAGTGTTCGGCAACTATGACTTAAACCGGACGGTTTATGATTCCTCTTCACGTTGCGAAGGTTGAGGGTCGGCTTGTTCCGGATCTTCTTCACCTTCAGGAAGTGGCTGGAAGTCAGGAACGCGCCAGTCAATCTTGGAGAGTGCACGGAAGTACATTTCCTCAGTAATAAGATCGGACGGATCAATATCTGGAGCAAAAGTATGGTCACGCACTGGCGGGATCAGATTCTCGGTGTCATAAACCGGCCGCTCCACCCGTTCATTTTCTAAGTCATAGGCCGGATGATACCTTGTCAGGTCAGCTTCATCGGCAAGTTTGCTGGCGAGGTGGCGCATCTCTTTGGTTAATTCATGGAGGTCTTCGGCAGAGAAGGTGGATCCATCCTCTTTATTGCTGGGATATCCGTTCATGGCCCCCTCCAGATCAAAGTCCGGAACCCATGCCTTGGCCCGGGTGAGTGCTATAAGAGAGCCGGCCCGTGCAGCAGATTTCTTCACTTCCACCAAGCGCACAGGCAGGACAGAGAGCTTCTCCAAAGTACCTTGGATGGTAGTTGGGGCCGGTTTCTGATGGGACATTGAACTTATAACCCTTTGAGCGCCGGAATACAGTTGCTCCACCAGGGTATAAGATGCCTTGAGCTTCTTCTGGACATCATCTCCAAGATGAGTTATGCGTCGCCCTAAAATATGTTTGTTAAAGTTAAACCGGAGCAGAACAAGGATTGCAAAGATGAAAAGCATATACAGTTGAGTGCTCACCAAAGATAGCAGAAGTCATAAGTTCTATTTGTTGTCTTAAACCAGCCAGTTCCTGCGTAACCGGATTAAGGGCAGCTTCAGCATCCTTTGCTCTTTTCTCAAGAGCATTCCTCTGCACCTCCCAGGCGGACCGCTCCGCTTCAAAGTCCTTTTTGAATTTTTCTACGTTGGTTATGTTCAGCACAAGCTCTTCCTTGGCTTTGGCAGAAGCAGTTTCAGTAGCAGCCAATCTATTCCGGAGTTCAGTTACCTCTGCAGCCCTCCGGGTCAAATCAGCCTACAAGGAAGTCAAATGGATTAGAAAGACGAGTCAAACAAGTCTCAAGTATATAAACAAGTTATCCACTTGACACTTGGGGGCTAATGTGCAGTTGAAGTATCAAAAGAGAATTTCAGACAAGTCCCACGCGCATAAAACAAGTTATATCCCTGGCACTTGGGGCTAATGTAAGTTCATTTTGCATACACTGAAAGTCCCGGTTCATCTACAACGAAGCTAAACCGGCACTTGGGGGCTACTATGGCCTGAAGACAGGATTACAAAGAACACAAAACAGAGATAAGTAAAGAAAGGAAATTACCTCGTACTTATCCTTCATCATGTTAACCAACCCGGATTCATAATCGCGGCTGGTAAAGAGCCGGTTCAAATACCCGGAATGAAGTTCCTGGGCACTCGACTGGGCATAGCTAGATAAGTCCGTGCTCCACTTGCCTTTTTCCTGTTGAAGTTTTTCCTCTTTGGCAGTGTGCTTGGCCAAGATGACAGGCTCAGCAGGAGCGGTAAAACCTAACCCGGTTATCTCAACGTCCGGGGAGGAAGCGGCAGTTGGTTGAAGAGGGGCAGCAGTAGGCGCCGGGCAAGCCCGAGGAGGGCTAACCCAGACAGGGCTCGCCGGTTCAACTACATTTTCCGTATTAACATCCTCCGGAGCAGCAATGTCGTCACGATCCATAGGAATAGGGTCATCAAACTGAGCTGCAGGATTATCTTCTGGAGGGATAATTTCTTCCGGATCAGCGGCCGGTTCAACAGTAGCAGTCTCGGGAGCCGCTTTGGTTGCTTTCGCCTTCTTGCTAGGTTTCGGCTTGCTGGAAAAAATCAAAGGAACGATGAGAATCATAAAGGTACAAATGTAAAGATAAATCGGATGTTGAAAGGGACTTACCCAGGCACGGTCTTTAGCACAGGGACCTGTGTGGCAGTCGACTCGCCTGAAGAGGACAAAGGAGCCTCCTGATAGTTAGGATCAGACGGCTTAAGCGGTTTACGTCTGAGCCCGGCTTTTGGATGAAGAAGAGTTGGAGAAAGTAAAACCTCAGAACGGCGCCTGCGAGCCGGAGTAAGCGGTATTCCGGATGATTCCACCACGTGGCCACTGTGGCGCGTGGTCTGGCGTGCTTCATGCTGCTGCTTCTTCAAAAGAAATTTGGGGTCCAATTGAGCGTAAGGATGAGAAAAAAGGGTATTTCCGGGACACCCGGTGGATTTTGGGGGGCGGCGGTTCTGAGTCTGAAGAGAGAGAACTTACCTCAACTTCCGCCGCTTTACTTCCTTCAGCCAGATCCTGCGAAAAGGCACTATTAACATAAATTTGGATAAAGGGAGATTAAAATATATCAGGATTAACTCATACCTCGGAATCTGGATCATCTTCCTCAGGATGTGAACCGGTGGCACCAACCGCCTTCTTCTTCTTGACAGCATACGTCTTCCGGCATGGTTGTTTGGCCGATTTATCTTGAGGTTTCCTCTTCTAGAAGGGGTCGTTGGCCTGTGCAAAAGATAGAAAATAAATGGAAGACAATTGGTATGGCCGCATCAGAACGGACAGAAAAGATCAGAAAGAACTTACTTCTGGCGGTTTATTGTTTTCACAGAATGGAGCTAGACCGGTCCGGCTGCACTCTTCCAGAGAGATGTTGGGCATCTTCTTTGCGGATTCAGCGACTTCTTTCTTAGGAAGTATTATGTCAATGTGGCGCTGAGGATCATCTGGTTTTCCGGTATACTCACACAACAGGCCTGAACGCCGGCTCAGTAGAAGAATGCTCCAGGCAAGCCAACAGCGAACAAAGTCTACTCCGGTTAAGCCGTTGGCCATAAAAGCCCTAAGCTTAGAAAGTTGAGGGGCAAACCGGGCACGGTCTGGGGCACTAAGGCGTTGCGGCAGGGGATGATCCTCAGGTAGGCGATATGCGCGGTAACCCGGCAGTGGGTTTTCCCCTTCAGGCGAAGTATCTATGCAATAGAACCACGATTGGTTCCATTCTTTGGGGTGCGTGTGAAGGGCAGCGTGAGGGAAGCTCACATCCTTTTTCTTTTGAATGCTGACGCCGCCCAGTTCTTGATGCGGCCCGTCAGAAAACTCTGTCCGCCGGTTTAAATGGAAAAAGTCTCTGAACAGATCCACTGATGGTTCTTCTTGAAGATATGCTTCTGAGAAGACTTGAAAGTTGCAGACATTTGATATAGAGTTCGGACCTACGTCTTGAGGATGGAGTTGAAAAGCAGCTAGCACATCCCGGAAGAATTTTGAACCGGGAGGGCTAAAACCCCGGGCCAGGTGATCAAAGAAAACAATGACCTCTCCTTCCTTAGGAGTAGGTGGACACTCATCTCCTGGGGCCCGCCAGTTCAAAACCTCCTTAGGGCCCAGAATACCAATTGAAGCGGCGTTCGTTAAATCATCCTCAGTAATGCGGGAAGGAGCCCAGTTGCAAGCAACGAACTGCTTGGCAGTCATCTTGAATAAAGAAACGCTGAAAAATACAGTGCACAATCCGGTTCACCAATTGCTAAAGTATAAGCCGGAGCATTGTGTAAAGTTATGAACTCAATCGACGGTTTAGACAAGGGACTAATGGCATTGGCAATCCGGAAACAGATGTGAGGCAAACACTTACCGGTTTATCATAGAGAAAGATGAAGCTAAACCGTCAATTACATATAGGGGCTTACTTCTAACCCGTCAAAGAAAGTGTATGATTGATTAAACCGCAGAAGTCAGGCTACAGATATATAGTGTGAAAAAACAGTTTCCACAAAAGGCTGAAGTAAAAATGGATCTGAGGCATAAGAAAAAGATGAAATATAAGCATGTCATATGCAGGAAGAACCACGAAGGTTTTCTACAGATCAAATATAAGCTGGTAAACTAGAGGAACTAAAGACGTGAGCGTGGAGCAGGAGCGCATTCAAGACGAATCTAAATAAGGTTCGAATCCACAGCAAGGTCAAACCTACAGGGATGAACAGCAAAAGATTCAAGGTTTTTCATGGCGGAGCTACGGACGAAACCCTAGATCAAGATCTGGAGGGAAAAGGAAAGAGTACCTGACGGAGCAGGCGACGACGGTGAAGCGTTCTGGTCATGTTCAGGGTGATGCAGCAGCCTTAGCTCAAGGACGAGGAGGAGCTCGAAGAGTGGCGGCGGAGCTTTGAGCGACGGAGATAGAGGAAGACGAAGGCAGAAGGGGAAAAAAGAGGCAGACCCCAGCGGTATTTATAAGCCGAAGAGGTGAAATGGTAAGCGCGGGAATCAAGGAGGTCAGAGATTGGATAAAGATTGCGTTGTCCCCTCGATTTTCGGGATGGCATTTAACAAAGGTAACAGACATAGGTGAGCAATAAATGCGGAGGTGATGTCACGATGGATTAAGGTGATTCCCAGAGATGACGTCATGGCCGGTTTACGAAGCAGATGAGTTGCAGAGAAGAAATTTATGCAAAGACTTAGAAGACTGACATGAACAAGTTCAAGTCAATCTGGGGCCTAATGTCAGGGATATTACTAGCAGGTATAAACCGGCCAGGAAGATCCGGATTACACTAACATAGTTGTATTATCATAAGCCCAGTAGAATATGAACCAGAGGTTACGGCCCGTAGAGGCTTAGGGCCCATGTGTAAAGCTTACGGTTTATAAACCATCATATCATGTAACTTGAGGTGTAAGATAGAAAGAGTAGAGACCGAGGCGGACACGATTATGAACCGGCCTCGGGACTCTGTAACCGGACCGGGCGTCGCCTCCTATATAAAGGGACGACCCGGCGACGGTTCAAGGACAGGCAACAACACGTCGAGACACAGGCAAGAGATCCGCTCCCTGTTCATTGACGCCCAAGCAATACCACACCAAACTAGACGTAGGCTTTTACCTTCATAGAAGGAGCCGAACTAGTATAAACCTTCTGTGTCCTTTGTGTGCTCTTAACCCCTTCAAGCTAACCCGCGCGATGGCCTCACACCTAAGTCCTCTAAACCGGACATCTGTCGTGCCAATTCCACGACAGATATGGTGTCAAGTTATCTACAACCAGATAACAAATTCCCATCTGCCACATAACCGTGGGCACGGCTTTCGAAAGATCAAACCCTGCAGGGGTGTCCCAACTTAGCCCATCACAAGCTCACGATCCACGGAGTCGCAACTCCAAAGTGGGAAGACTCAAGTATCCTCGGAATCTCGTGCTTAAGATATTTCAACAAAGGTAAAACTAATCCAGCAAAACCTCCCGGCGTGCCGACACCCTGATAGTAGCCGCGCGTATCTCGTCTCAGGCCACGACCGGATGGGACAAGCTACGGGTGTATACCAGATACCTTGGGTTTCCCCAAGGCGGCCCCGCGGGTTGCCCAGTTTGGACCAACACTCATGAGGAGCACTGGCCTGGGTTGTTAATTAAGAACTCGGGTTTGCAACGCCCTGTGCAAGTTTTAGTTATTAGGCAAATGTAAAACCAATGTTGGGCCTTGCTGGAAAAGCTTTAAACAGAGCGAATTATCAAGGGGGGGCCATAAACCCCAACCGTGTTAGGAACGCAAATCAAGGAACATAACACCAGTTTATCAGTTCCTAAGGTGGCATGAGTGGAACAAAACACCAAGCAGAAGGCTTAGCCTTCCACCCATAGCCAATATATAGGTGCATTAGTTTAACAGGTATATATATTGTTTTATCCCAATAACAAGTCCAACATGGAGCAATCTTCAAAACTTCACCTGCAACTAACAACACTATAAGAGGGGCTGAGCAAAGCGTACTTAGCCAATCAATGGTTTGCTAGGAAGGCGGTTAGAGTGTTTCATGGCAACAATTGGAGGCTGACAAACAGGAATAGGCATCAAGGCATATCTAAAGAACGAGACAACTAGCATAGGCAAAGATAGAGGTGATATCAGGGAATGGTCATCTTGCCTGTTAAGTCCATGGAGGGATCATAACCTTGCTCCTCAAACTCAGTCTCGGTAGGAACCTCAAACTCCGAATCGTCACCGGGCTCTAACCAACACAACAATACAAACACCGGAACAACAATCAATCATCATGCAATGCTCAACCACATGATGCATATGAATATGGATAGGATATGATGCAACTCCTAGGGACAAGAAGAGTGCATATGTGGCATGGCAATAACAAGTTCACAAGCAAGTGGGTACACAAACAAAAGGAAAACAAGAACTAACATAGTCACAAAAGGTTATGTACGTGAATTAAACAAGCACCCAACAAGTTTTATAAGTTGTTTAACATAGCAAGGGGTGAAACTAGGACCAACAACAACATGCTAGCATTTTAAATGGGCCAGAAAGAACAAACAACAATTTCTGGAAACTCCCATGTTCATAATAACACATATAGGACAGATCTGAGAAAGTCATATCTTAAATTTATTAAACATGCAAAGTAACAGCACCATCTTAATCTACACATTTTTCCACCCCAAATACATCTAAAGTTTGTCAAATTTGGAGCTATGGTTAATTAGTTATGAATTTAACAAGTTTGGGCATATTTAAAACTCAAAATAAAACAAACATCAATTTAAATGTTTTTAACATGGCAACAAACTGCATATAAATATTCTACACTAAAAACTAGGCAGTTTTCATATATAAAGTATTTTCAACCGATGCATATATTAAAAGATATGAATTATGCAAAGAAAATGCAGAAAACTGAAAATAAAAACAAAACAAAAAAGGAAAAAGGATAAAGTGACACAGCCTGGTCTAGCCCTAGTCGCTGACCCGCGGGTCCAGCGAAACAGGCATGGCAGAGTGGGTGCGGGAGTGGGTGTGCGTGAGCTGGGAGGCTGCCAGGTGGGGCCGGCCTGTCAGCGAGACAATAAAACCAAAAAAAGGGGGCTAATCCACTGCCCCGGCGGGGAGTCGAACCCTGGCTGCTGGCTTACTGAATGAGAGACACACCACTGGGCTAGCATGCGTGCATCTGACATAGTAGGGGAGCGTTGCCTTAAGACTAAACTGAAGATGCAGAAACAGAGGGGAAACAGGGCCGGTCGGAGGAGCTCGTCGGAGCTGCTCCAGCGACCAAAATGGGCGGCGGAGGCGTGCGGTGTGCTCCTGGAGGAGTTCCACACACGCGACGCAGAGCAGCTACACCTAATGACGACTACAGTGACGACGACGGCAACAAGCAGAGGCGGCGGCGATGAACTCCAGCGCGACAGCTATAGGCCCTAACGGAGCGGCGAGAGAAGGAAGCAGGCCCTACACGACACGGCGACGACGGTGGACATACGCGGGGGAGCAACGGTGGTAGGAGCGCTCGCCGGAGACGAGGCCCGACAGCGACGAGTTCGGGTGCGCGCGGCTAGCGTGGCAAGAGCATGTAAACGAGGAAGAAAAGTGGCCGGGGAGGTGCGCAAGCTCACCACAAGCATGGAGGTGCGCTTGGTTAGACGAGAGGAGGTCGGAGACGGTGGAATCTCGCCGGAGTTGAACGGAGCCCAACGCGGGGGAACACGACGAGGAGGTAGTCGAACTTGGCGTCCCTCGGGGCCGTAGAGGTAGCAGGGGACGTGGTCGACGATGGGGAACTTGCCGGACACGATCTCCAGGGCGTAGATGGTCGGAGAGCACGTCGGCGACGAGGACGAGCACTCTGATGTGCACGGGACGGCGGTAGAGCGGCGGATCTAGTGGTCTAGGTGGCCTGGTGGCGGTCCAGGAAGGAGGAGGGAAACCCTAGAGGGTTGGTGGACACGGCGGGGGCTTAAAAGAGGGGCCAGGGCGACGGGACGGAACGGCGACGCGCTCGCTCGCGGTCCCCATGGCGACGGCGCGAGGAGGACGAAAAGGTGCTTGAGGCGAAGGATGCGGTCGCTGACGCGCGGGCCCGACCTGGCCACATGGACGCGACGCAGAGGGGGTACGCGGGGGCCTGGGTGAGAAAAGGCAGAAGGGACGGAGCGGGCTGGCTAGCTGGGCTGCTGGCACGCGCTAGCTGGGCCGCGGGGGGAGAGGCCAGGCCCATGCGCTGCTGTGGCTGCTGGGCTGCGCTGCTGCTGCTGATTCTTTTTCTTTTTCTTCAGACCGAAAAACAAAATGAAAAGCTCAGGCTAAAATAAAAGGAATTAGGAGGGAAATAAAATATTCCCTAGCTCCTGGATTTATGCCCTATTTTATAAAAATGACTTGGGCATTTTTAGAGGTAGAAAAATAAAACAAGTTTGAATATGGTTCAAACTTCTGTCATTTTTGAACCTGACCAAATCATTTAATGAGGCAAGGCTTTGCAAGGTGACTTAAGTCAAAGTACCAAAGAAGTGGGGAGGAGGTGAACATTTAAAAGAAGAGGTTAAGCCACTTGCAAAATACTTAAAGAATTGAAAGGAAGGGAAAGAAGTGGTGCTAGATGAAGGAGGTTTAAGAAGGGCATGAACTTGCCACCACCATCACAACAAGATCAAGAAGACCTCACCTAACATACTAGGAAAAGAATAGAACACAATGACAAGTGAAAGTGCCATGATGATCATGATGCAATGTAGATGATGAAGAAATGCATGAATGCAAAAGAAAACGATAATGTGACAATGCAATGACAATAAGAATGCATAATTGAAAAAGAACCCCCAAGGAAAGGACAAGGATCAATTGGTAATGCTTTATTGCCATATAAGGAAGGTATCACATATGGGGTGTTACAGCCGCAGTGCTGCGACCGCGCTGCTGGGCCGGCTGGCTAGCTAGCTGGGTCGCTGGTTAGATGGCTGGCCGGGTGGCTGCCTTTTTTTAAAGGACAGCAGAAGAAAAACAGAATAAATAAAATAAAACACACAATATAAAATCTAAATAAAAATACCCAGACACACATTAAAAATAGCCCTATAGCTATGAACTACAAGGACACTAGTTCCAATACAAATGCAATTTTGTAAAATAATTCTGATGCAATAGGCCACTCAAACGGCAATAAAATTCTCAAATAAAATACTTTTGAGAATATGAAAAATGCCAGAACATAGTAGAAGCACTGGAAATAATATTCTGGACATTATGAACATTTTTAAAGATAGGGGAGAAGTCATGTTATGTCCACTCCAATAATTGCCTTTAGTTGCATAATGATCCAAATATTCAAAAAGAGCAGATGATGCAATAAAAATATGTGATGCATATGAATGATCTAATAACATCCTAATTTTGTAAAATTGCGATGTTACAAACCTACCCCCCCCCCCTTACAATGAATCTCGCCCTCGAGATTCGGGCTGGCTAGGAAATAGGTGTGGGTGCTCCTGCCTAAGATCTTCCTCTCGTTCCCAGGTAGCTTCTTCCTCTGTTTTGTGATCCCACTCAACCTTGCATAACTTAATTGTCTTGGTGCGAGTAACTCTCTCTGATGTCTCCAGAATCTTAACAGGTTTCTCTTCATATGTCAAATCACTCTCCAACTGAATAGCATCAAGTGGCACTGTGTCCCTCAATGGAACATACATCATCTCTGCGTGGCACTTCTTCTACTGAGATACATGAAACACATTATGAACTCCAGACAAAGACTCTGGCAACTCCAGCTGATAAGCTACCTCTCCTCTACGCTCCAAGATTGTGTAAGGCCCCTCAAAACATGGTGCTAACTTACCCTTAATTCCAAACCCCTTAATTCCACGAAGTGGTGAAACTCGAAGATATGCATGGTCTCCTACCTCATATGTCACCTCATTGCGCTTTGCATCTGCATAGCTCTTCTGTCTGGATTGTGCTATCTTCAGCCTGTCATGAATCAGCTTGACCTTCTCCTCAACATCTCTGATCAAGTCTGGTCCTTAGAACTGACGCTCTCCAACCTCATCCCACATCAACGGTGTCCTGCACTTCCTGCCATACAATACCTCAAATGGTGACATCTTCAGATTAGTCTGATAACTCTTATTATATGAGAACTCTACATAAGGTAAATTATCATCCCAAATGGAACCATAGTCCAAAACACAAGCCCTCAACATATCCTCCAAAATCTGATTTACCCTCTCTGTCTGCCCATCAGTCTGTGGATGGAAAGCTATACTGAACTCCAGCCTGGTGCCCAAGGATTCATGCAACTGACGCCAAAATTTAGATTTGAACTGAGTACCTCTATCAGACACTACCTTCCTTACTCCATGCAGAAAGACAATTTTAGACATATAAACTTTAGCTAGCTGAGCACTGGTATAAGTAGTCTTTACCGAAATGAAGTGAGCAACTTTAGTCAGCGATCAACAATTACCCAAATAGAATCATAACCTGACCAAGTCCTGGGTAAACCTGTAATGAAATCCATATCAATATGATCCCACTTCCATTCAGGTATAGGCAACGGCTGTAACAAACCTGCTGGTCTCTGATGTTCTACTTTAACTCTCTAGTATACAACTCATGTTGCAATATATCCAGCAATTTCCCTCTTCAGGCTAGGCCACCAAAATCTTTCTCTCAAATCCAAATACATCTTAGTATTACGTGGGTGCATAGAATAAGGTGAATCATGCGCCTCCTGAAGAATCAACTTCCTGATGTATGCATCTTGCGGTACACAAATACGCTTCTCAAACCATATGGCCCCATGTTCATCCTCATGGAAACCTTCTGCCTTACCTTTAGTCATATTCTCTTTTATTGCAACAATCTCTTTCTCACCCTTTGAGCTTCCTTGATCCTATCAAGCAAAGTAGGCTTTGCCTCAAGTGTTTCCAAATATCCCTTAGGAACCATCTCCAACCTGAGATCCCTGGACTGATCACATAACTCTTGTGGCATATCATTAATATCAACTGCATTAACATGGCTCCTATGACTCAATGCACCAGCAACAACATTAGCCTTACCCGGATGATACTGCACATTCAAATCATAATCCTTAATAAGCTCCAACCATCTCCTCTACCAGAGGTTCAAATCCTTCTGAGTAAAAATATACTTCAAGCTCTTATGATCAATAAATATATCACAATGATTACCAATAAGCTATTGCCTCCAAGTTTTCAATGCATGCACAACTAAGGCTAACTCCAAATCATGTGTAGGATAATTATGCTCATGATTCTTAAGCTGACGAGAAGCATATGAAACAACTTTACCTTCCTGCATCAAAACACTCCCAAGTCCCTGACGAAAAGCATCACAATATACATGGAAGTCCTTATGTATATCAGGTAGAATTAAGACTAGTGTTGTAACCAAACGTTGCTTCAATTCCTGGAAGCTGGCTTCACATTCATCAGTCCAAACAAACTTCTTATCCTTCTTCAACAATTCAGTTATAGGCTTTGCAATTTTATAAAAGTTCTCAATAAACCTCCTGTAATAACCTGTAAGGCCCAAAAAGTTGTGGATCTCCCCAACTGTTGTGGGTATCTCCCACTCTGTAACTGCATCAACCTTAGATGGATCAACTGTAACTCCATTACCTGACACAACATGTCCAATTAATGATACCTCATCCATCCAAAAATCACATTTGCTGAACTTGGCATACAACTGATGTTTCCACAGCTTCTCCATTACCAAACGCAGATGTACCTCATGCTCTTGCTTATTCTTGGAGAACACCAATATATCATCAATGAAAACAACCAAAAATTTATCCAAGAACTCCATAAACACCTTGTTCATCATATTCATAAAGTATGCAGGAGCGTTAGTCAATCCAAATGACATAACAGTATATTCATACAACCCATACCTTTTAGTAAAAGCGGTCTTTGGGATTTCTTGCTCACAAATCATTAATTGATGATAACCAGAACGAAGATCAATCTTAGAAAACACAGTAGCTCCCTCCAACTGGTCAAACAGATCATTTATCATAGGCGAAGGATACTTATTCTTAATGGTTACCTCATTCAGAGAACGATAATCAACACACATCCTCAAGGTCCCATCCTTCTTATCCACAAACAAAACTTGAGCTCCCCTAGGTGATGAACTTGGGCGAATAAATCCTTGTGCCTACATTTCCCTTATCTGCTTCTTCAATTCCTACAACTCCCGAGGAGGCATTCTATACGATCTCTTTGCAATAGGTCCAGTGTCTGGTATTAAATTAATAAGAAACTCAATATCTGTATCTGGTGGCATACCTGGCAACTCCTCTAGAAACACATTTGGGTAGTCCCTCACAACCGGCACATCTTCGAGACTACCCCCTTAAGAGAGTTCACCTGCACCTGATTATGCTTATACTTACATACGTATCTGATCCTCTTACCTCCTGGTGCACTGAGAGTAATAGATCGACTGGCACAATTAATAAGACCTCTATATTTGGTCAACCAGTCCATACCCAAAATAATATCCAGACCTTGAGATTTCAATAATCAAATCTGTAGGAAATCCATGCTTCCCAATAGACAGGCTCAACTGGTGACAACCAACACCTGCCATCATCTCAGCTCCTGGAGAACTCACTCTAATAGGCATACTAAGGGTTTTGGTTGGCAATCCATGTTTATCAACAAATACCCTCGAAATAAAAGAATGCATTGCACTAGAATCAAAAAGACCAAGCATAGGTATCGAATTGATTAAAAACTTACCAATCACTGCATCATGTTCATTGTAGACCTCCTCCACATTAACATGGTTGACATGACCCTTCTGGAAGGGGTTTGGCTTGCTGGACCCTGAGTTCTTCGCCCCCGGGCAATCTGTGGCATAGTTCCCCATAGCCTTACACCTGAAACACTGCACCTGACTCAAATCCCTTGGCGCACGTGTAACATGGTGGTTCTGGTTATTGTTCCCTACATTGCAATTACCATTACCATTACCATTACCTGTGCCATTTCCATTGTTACTCTTGTGCCCATTGTGATGATGGTGGCCATTATGGTTGTGGCCATTCCCTCCATGATGATTATGTCCATTACCTCCATGATGATGATGATTCCCATTACCTCCATTACCCTGATATGAAGTGTGTGGCTTCTGTTGTGATCCTGAATTTTACCTGTTATTATTTTTGTACTTCCTCTTGCGATTCTCTATGGCCTGATGCTTCCCCTCTAGCATAATAGCCTTATCAATTAGCTCCTGACAATTTTCAAAAGTGGCCACTGTCAACTGAAGGCTCAACTCATCATTTAGGCCCTCCAAGAATTTCTCTTGCCTAGCTGCATCAGTGTTAACATCATTAGGAGCATAACGTGCACGATTATTAAATTCATCCACATACGCATTAACTGTGCGTCCTCCCTAACGCAAACTGCGAAACTCCTTCTTTTTCAAACTCATAGCACCAACAGACACATGTGCAGCACAGAAAGCATCCTGAAATTGTGGCCAAGTGATAGTAGCAATGAGATAAGAGACCAAGTAGTTGTCCCACCAAGCTGCGGCAGGACCCTCCAACAAATGTGAGGAAAACCTCACCCTCTCTGCATCTATGCATCCAACCGTCTCCTGGTTCCTAGTGACTGCATGGAGCCAATCGTCGGCCACAATAGGTTCAGGGGAACTGGAGAACCTTTGAGGATTCAACCTCAAGAACCTGGTAAGCATATCCATGGGTGGCGGGTTGTTGTTGTTGTTGTTGTTGTTGTTGTTGTTGTTCTGGTTGTTCTGGTCTGCACAAGCAACTGGATCAACTACGTCTGCACCTGAACCAATTGATGCATGTATGGTGGTATGTCATTGCCATTGTTGTCTCCTCCTGCAGCATTGCACCTATTAGCACGCCTCGGCGACATCTGGTGGGCAAGCATAGAAGAGTTATAGATATAATAGGGCCAAAGCTATATATATATATATATATATATATATTCTACCCATATGCATAATATGATCAAGCCAACAAAACACAACAACGAATAAAACCAACAAACAAACAACAAACAACAATCAATATAATAATATTATATATATATATATATATAGTCAAATAATTTTGACACTAAGCAATTTAACAAACAACTACCAATCAAGCAAACAATCTAGTATCTTCATACCACAAAAGTGGGCATAATCAGATACGCTAACACGATAATGTTGCAATATTAAACAAGCATAAATGGTGGTCTTAACACTAGTTCCTACTTAACTGTTCAAGATACTTGAGGGGTGAACTAATAAACAGTAAGAAGTATAACTAGTCTATAAAATAGTTTTTCACTCCTATTGCTTTTCTAATCCATTCTCTAGGGTCACGTCCTACAGTCAAAACATTGCTCTTATACCATCCGTAATGACCAAACCTCGAAGGATTTGAGTCTCTGTGCTTACCGTGCTAGTCCCTAGATCGAACTCGCTAGCACACACAGTATGGATGAATACCAGAATACAAGTGCATCATTTATTACAACGTATGATCCAGAGTATATAAAATAAAACAACCTGCATAGCTCATGGCTAGCTTATTCAATCACACAGTGAAAAGTAGTAGAAAATAACGATGAGTCCCATCATAGCCGAACTGGCGATGCTGAGTGCAGACTCACGACCCTAGCAGTACCTTACTCCTCGTCTAAAAATCCTCCAACATGAGACGTTGCAGCCATATAGGTCAATACATTCAATGTATTGGCAAGTTACACAGGAGGAGTAATAAAGCAAACCTACATGTATCTGCATAGAACAACAAAGGAAGGCTTGAGGTTTATTTTGTAGAAAGATGCTTTTATCCTCATAACTACCTAATAGTAAAAAAATTCGTTTAGTTATTTTATTACTACAATTCATTGCACAAGGTTGAGTTGGCAAAATCAACTCCAACCTATCCATTTATTAAGTTGCCCACAAATATTATTAACTGTCACATATGTCAAGATCATCCAACAACTGTAATGGCATAGTGGCTCAAAATGTCCATAACCGGGAACGCGTCTAACCATGATTAGTTTTAATACTCTGCAGAGTTTTGTACACTTTACCGACTGGACCCAATCCGAAGATTGAGACGAAGTCTTTCAGAAGAGGTTCCCTTAACCACCTGACGACCACATCCCACCTATATATGCTACATCCGTCGACACTGTTTGGGCCAAGGGTTCCAACAACTGATCAACTAAGTCAAAGCTCATTTAGCCAGTGGCCGCACATGGAAGCTACTAGTCACTAAGTCTATCTGATCTTTTTGAACCTAGGCGGCATTCCACTTAGGGTGCACTCTCATGAGCGCATGGCCTTAGAAAAGGTGCAAGACCCCATGATGCCTTCCCTCAACACCAAGAAATACCACTTCCGCCAAGAGGTGAATTAAGTCCTTAGTTACTAATCAATTTGTTAAAAAAATATAATCCTCATATAAGCTCAATGTATACAGGAACCAACCCCGTCTACAAGCATAGCAAAACTATACTACCACGATTTGCAAAAACGGGAAATAGCTCAACAATATAGCTCAATTTATAACAATCCTATAGTGCATAAATTTCATAGTGTGATATAAACTACAATGCATAGAAAAACAATAGGTAAAGGATGATCAACATGTAACTTGCCTTGGTTCTGGTTCAAAAAGTCACACTCCTGACAATAGCTTGCGTCGCACTCCGGATAATCTACACATTTCAGACAATATAACAAATCAATCACCAAAACTCCAATAAAGCCAACAGCAAGAAAATAATTTTCAAATTCAAAAACAGCAGCAAAACACAGATCACCTACATAGCACTAAGATAACAATGCAAAAAGAATCACTCGATTCCGGCACACGATTTAAAAGATACGGCCTACGGAAGATTTGATTCGAATTCAAATGAATTCAAATTTGAATAGTGCAAACATGTGCAAAGTTGGTATTGTGATGAAGAGATGATTTTTGTGAGTGCATAGGAAAATGAATCACCTAAAAAGGATTTACAGAATAAAAACTACAACTATTTGAATTTCTAAGACAAAACTAAGAAAAGGACAAAAGTAACAGAAAACATTTGGTTCCTGTAGCTACTACTGTGCGAACTCCTGTAGAGATCTGCCACATGGCAGCGGGTGATTGGACGAAGGCGCGTGGCTCACCAGACGAAAAAAGAGCCGCGACGGTGGCTCGTGTGGCGGCGGTGGGGCGTCTCCGGCGGGTCTCCGGCGAAGGCGAGGCAACGGGTGGATGCGGCGGTGAGTGGCGGAGGCGGTGGTGAAGTCGGACGGGGACGAGGTACAATGTACCGGCTGCGGTGAGCTCACGAACGCGGCGTGCTCTGGCGGCGTCGGGCGGTGGCGGTTCTCTCACTGCGCTGTGGTTTAGGCCACGAAAAGAGGTCAGGTGAGTGCGGAGCTGAGAGTGGGTTCGAAGAGAGCAGGCGGCTGAGCTCGGGGAGTCGTTACGGCGGTGCAATCGTGAGCGAACGGCGGCGGTCGGCGGAGCTCTTTCGCAAGATCCGTTCTGCCCTAGCTCACGCATGTGGCAGCGGGGAGGATCGAGAAGGGAGTGCAGGGGTGCGTCGGGGGCTCGGGCTCGAGCTAGACAACTCGGGTTGCACCAGGGTGGCCCGGGTCAGCCTCGGCATGCGCGCGTGCATGCGGTTCAGCGGCTACGGTGTTTGGCTCGGGTTAGGGACGAACAAGGCACGGGGTGGGGTCCGCTAGTCAGCGGCTGCCAGCGGCGGGTCGGGTGATGCGGTGCGGGTCGGGTGCGAGTCGGACAAACCGATTCGCGTGGGGGTGGCGGCTCGGGCTGGGCCACGGTGCTATGGCCGCGCTGCTGGGCCGGCTGGCTAGCTGGCTGGATAGCTGGCTGGGCCGCTGGTTAGCTGGTTGGCCGGCTGCCTGCCTTTTTTTTAAAGGAGAGCAGCAGAAAACAAAAAAAAAATTAAAACTCACAATATAAAATCTAAGTAAAAATATCCACACACACAGTAAAAATAGCCTATAGCTATAAAGTACATGGACACTAGTTCCAATACTAATACAATTTTGTAAATTAATATTGATGCAATAGGCCACTCAAACAGCAATAAAATCCACAAATAAAATACTTTTGAGAATATGAAAAATGCCAGAACATAGTAGAAGCACTGGAAATAATATTCTAGACATTATGAACATTTTTAAAGACAGGGGGAAGTCATGTTATCTCTACTCCAATAATTGCCTTTAGTTGCATAATGATCCAAATGTTCAAAAAGAGAAAATGATGCAATAAAAATATGAGATGCATATGAATGATCTAATAACATCCTAATTTAGTAAAATTGGGATGTTACAAGATGGATCGCTGGAGCTTGCACACTTTATTAGCACCTTTAGGATCGACAAAACCTTCTAGTTGCATCATATACAACTCTTCTTTGAGATGTCCATTAAGAAATGTAGTTTTGACATCCATTTGCCATATTTCATAATCATAAAATGTGGCAATTGCTAACATGATTCAGACAGACTTAGGCATCGCTACGGGTGAGAAAGTCTCATCGTAGTCAACTCCTTGAACTTGTCGAAAACCTTTCGCAACAAGTCGAGCTTTGTAAATAGTAACATTACCATTGGCGTCAGTCTTCCTCTTATAGATCCATTTATTTTCAATGCCTTGCCGATCATCGGGCAAGTCAACGAAAGTCCACACTTTGTTCTCATACATGGATCCCATCTCAGATTTCATGGCCTCAAGCCATTTTGCGGAATCTGGGCTCATCGTCGCTTCCTCATAGTTTGTAGGTTGGTCATGGTCTACTAACATGACTTCCAGAACAGGGTTACGTACCACTCTGGTGCGGAACGTACTCTGGTTGACCTACGAGGTTCAATAGTAACTTGATCTGAAGTTTCGTGATCATCATCATTAGCTTCCTCACTAATTGGTGTAGGAATCACTGGAAATAATTTCTGTGATGAACTACTTTCCAACTCGGGAGAAGGTACAATTACCTCATCAAGTTCTACTTTCCACCCACTCACTTCTTTCGAGAGAAACTCCTTCTCTAGAAAGGATCCATTCTTAGCAACGAATATCTTGCCTTCGAATCTGTGATAGAAGGTGTACCCAACAGTTTCCTTTGGGTATCCTATGAAGACACATTTCTCCGACTTGGGTTTGAGCTTATCAGGTTGTTGCTTTTTCACATAAGCATCACAGCCCCGAACTTTAAGAAACGACAACTTGGGTTTCTTGCCAAACCACAGTTCATAAGGTGTCGTCTCAACGGATTTAGATGGTGCCCTATTTAACATGAATGCAGCAGTCTCTAAAGCATAACCCCAAAACGATAGTGGTAACTCGGTAAGAGACTTCATAGATCGCACCATATCTAATAAAGTACGGTTACGATGTTCGGACACACCATTATGCTGGGGTGTTCCAGGTGGCGTGAGTTGCGAAACTATTCCACATTGTTTCAAATGAAGACCAAACTCGTAACTCAAATATTCGCATCCGCGATCAGATCGTAGAAACTTTATTTTCTTGTTACGATGATTCTCTACATCACTCTGAAATTCTTTGAACTTTTCAAATGTTTCAGACTTGTGTTTCATCAAGTAGATATACCAATATCTGCTCAAATCATCTGTGAAGGTCTAGAAAATAATGATACCCGCCACGAGCCTCAACACTCATTAGACCGCATACATCAGTATGTATGGTTTCCAATAAGTCAGTTGCTCACTCCATTGTTCCGGAGAAGGGAGTCTTAGTCATCTTGCCCATGAGGCATGGTTCGCAAGCACCAAGTGATTCATAATCAAGTAATTCCAAAAGCCTATCAGCATGGAGTTTCTTCATGCGCTTTACACCAATATGACCTAATCAACAATGCCACAAGTAAGTTGCACTATCATTATCAACTTTGCATCTTTTGGCTTCAATATTATGAATATGTGTATCACTACGATCAAGATTCAACAAAAATAGACCACTCATCAAGGGTGCATGACCATAAAAGTACTCATATAAATAGAACCACCATTATTCTCTGATTTAAATGAATAACCGTCTCGCAACAAACAAGATCTAGATATAATTTTCATGCTCAAGGCTGGCACCAAATAACATTTATTTAGGTCTAAAATTAATCCCGAAGGTAGATGTAGAGGTAGCGTGCCGACGAAAATAAAATCGACTTTGGAACCATTTCCCACGCGCATCGTCACCTCGTCCTTAGCCAATCTCCGTTTAATCCGTAGCCCCTGTTTTGAGTTACAAATATGAGCAACCGAACCAGTATCAAATACACAGGTGCTACTAGGAGCATTAGTAAGGTACACATCAATAACATGTATATCAAATATACCTTTGTTCACTTTGCCATCCTTCTTATCCGCCAAATACTTGGGGCAGTTCCGCTTCCAGTGACCAGTCCCTTTGCAGTAGAAGCACTCAGTTTCAGGCTTGGTTCCAAACTTGGGTTTCTTCCCGGGAGTAGCAACTCGCTTGCTATTCTTCTTGAAGTTCCCCTTCTTTCCCTTGCCCTTTTTCTTGAAACTAGTGGTCTTGCTAACCATCAACACTTGATACTCCTTTTTTATTTCTACCTCCACAGCTTTGAGCATAGCGAAGAGCTCGGGAATTATCTTTTGCATCCCTTGCATATTATGGTTCATCACGAAGCCTTTATAGCTTGGTGCAGTAATTGAAGAACTCTGTCAATAACACTATCATCATCAACTGTGACTCCAAGTTGAATCATGTGGTTGTGGTACCCAGACATTCTGAGTATGTGTTCACTGACAGAACTGCTCTCCTCCATCTTGCAGCTATAGAACTTGTTGGAGATTTCATATCTCTCAACTCGGGCATTTGCTTGAAATATTAACTTCAACTCTTGGAACATCTCATATGCTCCATGATGTTCAAAACATCTTTGAAGTCACGATTCTAAGCCATAGAGCATGGCACACTGAACTATTGAGTAGTCATCAGACAGCGTCTGCCAGACGTTCAAAGCGTCAACATTAGAGGGAGGGGGCTTGTCACCTAGCGGTGCTTCAAGGACATAATTCTTCTGTGCAGCAATGAGGATAATCCTCATGTTACGGACCCAGTTCGTGTAGTTGCTACCATCATCTTTCAACTTAGCTTTCTCTAGGAACGCATTAAAATTCAAGGGGACGGTAGCACGGCCATTGATCTACAACAACATAGATATGCAAAAAAAACTATCAGGACTAAGTTCATGATAAATTAAAGTTCAATTAATCATACTACTAAAGAACTCCCACTTAGATAGACATCCCTCAGGTCATCTAAATGATCATGTGATCCAAATCAACTAAACCATGTCCGATCATCACGTGAGATGGAGTAGTTTTCAATGGTGAACATCTTATGTTGATCATATCTACTATATGATTCACGCTCGACCTTTCGGTCTCCAGTGTTCCGAGGCCATGTTTGTACGTGCTAAGCTCGTCAAGTTTAACCCGAGTATTCTGCATGTACAAAATTTCTTACACCTGTTGTATGTGAACGTAGAGCTTATCACACCTGATCATCACGTGGTGTCTCGGCACGACGAACTGTCGCAACGGTGCATACTCAGGGAGAACACTTGTACCTTGAAATTTTTGTAAGGGATCATCTTATAATGCTACCGCCGTACTAAGAAAATAAGATGCATAAAAGATAAACATCACATGAAATCAAAATATGTGACATGATATGGCCATCAACATCTTGTGCTTTTGATCTCCATCTCCAAAGCATCGTCATGATCTCCATCATCACCGGCTTGACACCATGATCATCATCGTAGCGTCGTGGTCGTCTCGCCAACTATTGCTTCTACTACTATCGCTAACTCATAGTGATAAATTAAAGCAATTACATGGCGTTCGCAATTCATACAATAAAGAGACAACCATAAGGCTCCTTTCGGTAGCCGATAATTTACAAAACATGATCATCTCATACAATATTGTATAACTCATCACGTCTTGACCATATCACATCACAACATGCCCTACAAAAACAAGTTAGATGTCCTCTACTTTGTTGTTGCAAGTTTTACGTGGCTGCTACGGGCTTCTAGTAAGAACCGTTCTTACCTACGCATCAAAACCACAACGATTTTTTCGTCAAGTGTGATGTTTTAATCTACAACAAGGACCGGCCGTAGTCACACTCAATTCAACTAAAGTTGGAGAAACTGACACCCGCCAGCCACCTATGTGCAAAGCACATCGGTAGAATCAGTCTAATGAACGCGGTCATGTAATGTCAGTCTGGGCTGTTTCATCCAACAATACCGCTGAATCAAAGTATGACGTTGGTGGTAAGCAGTATGACTACTATCACCCACAACTCTTTGTGTTCTACTCGTGCATATCATCTACGCATATACCTGGCTCATGATGTCACTGTTGGGGAACGTAGTATTTCAAAAAAAAATCATACGATCACGCAAGATCTATCTAGGAGAAGCATAGCAACGAGTGGGGAGAGTGTGTCCACGTACCCTCGTAGACTGAAAGCGAAAGCGTTTAGTAATGCAGTTGATGTAGTCAAAAGTCTTGGTCACCCTCCTACTCCCATAGTTCTTCATGTTCTACATCGTCATGAACTACCAGTTGTGTCCAATAAAACTGCTGAAACAATTTGTGATGCCTGTCAGCAGGGTAAGAGTCACCAACTTCCGTTTTCAGAGTCTAGTCGTGTTGTGAAACATCCTCTTGATCTTGTGTTTTCTGATGTATGGGGTCATGCCCAAACGTCTGTTAGTGGCCATAATTATTATGTCAGTTTCACTGATGCTTATAGTCGGTTTACTTGGCTTTATCTTATTAAGAGAAAATCGGATGTGTTCGATGTTTTTATTCAGTTTCAAGCACATGTTGAGCGTCTCCTTAAGCAGAAAATTATTCATGGTCAATCTGACTAGGGGGTGAATATCACAACCTCAACACGTTTTTCAACAAGCTTGGGATTTCGCACTGTGTGTCTTGTCCTCATACACATCAGCAGAATGGAACCGCTGAACATAAGCATCGTCATCTTGTAGAAATTGGCCTTACTCTGCTAGCTCATGCCTTCGTTCCGTTTCGGTTTTGGAGTGATGCTTTCTCCACCGCTTGTTTCTTGATAAACAGGCTACCCTCACGACTTCTGAACATGAAAACTCCTCTTGAACTCTTGCTCAATGAAATCCCAGATTATACTTTTCTCAAAGTGTTTGGGTGTGCATGTTGGCCCCATTTGCGTCCATACAACAAACATAAGTTAGAGTTTCGGTCTAAAAAGTGTGTTTTTCTTGGGTATAGTTCCCTTCACAAAGGGTACAAATGCATGCGTGTTCCCACCAATCGCGTCTACATCTCTCGTGATGTTGTTTTTGATGAGAATGTGTTCCCTTTCCATGCACTTCTGAACAACTCTGAAACTCCTATGCCACCTGTCCACTCTACCATACCTTCGCCTGATCAATTTGTGGATGTTGCAAATGCTCCTGTGTTGCTTCCTAACCATGCTGCAGGTATTGGACGTGGTGCTTGTCTTGAGCTACTTGATGAACAGGTGCCAGATGATGCTCCGAAGCGGGATGTGGATCCTTTGCATGGGGCATGCATAACAGGCGCAGACGCCCCGCGGGCATCGCTCTCGCCCGGCCTCGTGACTGAGCCGTCTGCCACCTTGTCCGGCCCAGCAGCTGGCTCTCCTGCGCCGGATGGGTTGGCCTCGCAGGGCCCGATGCCACCCGGTTTGGTGGCTCTGGATGGGCCGGCCACACCTGGCCCGACGCCGCCTGTCTCCCCAGTGCCAGGAGGCTCTAGCACTGGATCGCAGGCCCCTTCGGCGTCACCTCTGATCCTGTCGCCTATGCAGAGCTCAGCCGCGCCAGCACAGCCGGCTGCTGTTGTTCTTCGTACTCGCACACGCAGCCAGACAGGTGCTTTTCAGCCAAAGAGACGCACTAACGGGACTATCGCGTGGCTCGCGGCTTGCATGGCTCATATTGCTGCGGATTCCACTGCTGAGCCTCGCCATTTTTAGGTTGCACTGGGTATTCCTCATTGGTGTGCTGCGATGGAACAGGAGTTTCAGGCTCTGCTTCAGAATGACACTTGGTACCTTGTTCCCCCAAAGTGTGGCGTTAACATTATTGATTCCAAGTGGGTTTTTAAAGTCAAGAGGCATGTTGATGGTTCTATTGAGCGCTACAACGCACGGCTCATTACCAAGGGATTCAAACAGAGGTATGGTCTTGATTATGAAGACACATTCAGTCCGGTTATCAAGCCGACTACCATTCGCTTGCTGCTGTCTCTGGCTGTTATCCGATGATGGTCTCTTCGTCAGCTTGATATGCAGAATGCTTTCCTACATGGAGTCTTGGAGGAAGAGGTTTATATGCGTCAGCTGCCGGGCTTTGTGGATCCTGCACGTCCTCATCATCTCTGTCGTCTTGTTAAGGCGCTATATGGACTTAAACAGGCTCCCCGTGCGTGGCATGCACGCCACGGCTCTGTCCTTCGGGCTCTTGGTTTTCTTCCCTCCACTGCTGACACGTCCCTGTTCCTTCTTTAGCGTCCTGAGGTTACGATGTATCTCCATGTTTATGTTGATGATATCATCCTCATCAGTTCCTCTGATGCTGTTGCGGATCGTCTTGTGGCTGCTTTGAGTGGGGATTTTGCTGTCAAGGATTTAGGTGCTCTTCACTTCTTCCTTGGTCTGGAGGTTTCACGGTCTTCGGCTAGGTTGACTCTTACTCAGAAGAAGTATTCTCTGGACTTGTTGCGTCGTGCTAGCATGCTAAAGTGTAAACATGCGATCACTCCGATGTCTGCTACTGATCGGTTGTCTGCCCTTGATGGAGACCTTCTTTCACCTGATGATGCTACTGAGTATCGTAGTCTCGTTGGTGGTCTGCAGTGTCTTACTATCACCAGACCAGATGTCTCTTATGCAGTCAACCATGTCTGTCAGTATCTCCATGCACCCAGGACATCTCATTGGTCTGCTATGAAGCGTATTCTGCGTTATATTTGCCTCACTGCCTCTTATGGTTTGCTTCTCCACCCTGCACCGTCTTATGAGATCTCAGCTTTTTCAGACGCAGATTGGGCTGGGAGTCCTGATGACAGGCGATCCATAGGGGGATATGCAGTGTTACTTGGTCCTAACTTGATCGCCTAGAATGCTCGGAAGCAGGCTTCAGTGTCTCACAGCAGCACTGAAGCTGAGTACAAAGCAGTTGCTGATGCGACTGCTGAGATCATATGGGTTCAGTCCTTGTTGAGAGAATTGAGAATCTCTTCTGCTCATTCTCTAGTGCTTTGGTGTGACAACATCGGTGCTACGTCTAATCCGGTGTTTCATGCTCGGACGAAACACATTGAGGTAAACTATTACTTTGTCCGAGAACATGTTGCACAGAAGGTCCTCAGTATCAAGTTCATCCCATCAAAAGATCAACTTGCTGACATCTTCACGAAGCCTCTTCCACAACAAAAGTTTGTAGGTTGTAGGCGCAATCTTAACTTGCTTTGTACTTCAGGCCATAGTTAAGATTGAGGGAGGGTGTTAGACTGTATATATACGTAAACTTTTGTATACGTCTGTAATTGTATTGTACCCTTTGGTACCCCTATATAATGAGATAGCCACACCCCGCTTAGGGTGTCGAGCAGTTTCCTAAACTCTATGTTTTACATGACATAATCCTCAGGGAGCCACCAAACTCATTTGGCAGTTGCCACTGAAGCCCGAGTCTTCCATTCCTGGTCATTCAACCGTGTGCACATTAAACCACTCCGGGCACGTGGTGCGTCGTAGCCAACACACAGACATCAAGCTCCCGATCTATCGCATACCTCCTTGCCAAGTTGGACGCCCACCGTCATCACCATAATCTGCAACTGGGGTCATCACCTCGGCCATGGGAGTCCAGCTCCGACGACGAGATTGAGGCGAGGATGCCCAACTCGCTCCTACCGGCCACCACGGGCAGCCACCGCACTGCCCTTGCAACCATGATGATGCATCCATTGCCGAAGATGCATGAAGCCGCTAGTGGGAGCAACTAGTTAACGAGCGCTCCTTCGGGAGCCTCGCAGCGATCAGCACCACTTGACGCGCTCTCAGCGATTCATCACATGTCGCGCTCTGGACACTCCCTTCGGATTTTGTTTGATTTTATTTTTCCGTACGCGTTTACGGCTTATTGAACGATTTTTTTCTCGGGTTTTTTCGACGTTTTGATTTTCCACCTGTCTTCCTTAACTTTTCGACGAAAAAAAATCCGAAATTTTTATTTTGCGAAAAACACGTTTTTTTCGAGAAAAGTCACGGTTTTGCTTCCGCGAGAGGCACGGTTGTGCTTTCGAGAGAGTCACGGCCGTGCCTCTCGGAAAGGGGGGGAAACGTGTTTTCCGGTTTTTTTTTCTTTTCGCGAGAGTCACGGTTTTGCTTCCGCGAGAGGCACGGTTGTGCTTTCGCGAGAGTCACGGCCGTGCCTCTTTCGGAAAGGAAAAAACGCGTTTTCTGTTTTTTTTTCTTTCGCGAGAGTCACGGTTTTGCTTCCGCGAGAGGCACGGTTGTGCTTTCGCGAGAGTCACGGTCGTACCTCTCGGAAAGGAAAAAAACGTGTTTTCTATTTATTTTTCTTTCCCAAGAGTCACGGTTTTGCTTCCTGTGGGGACCCCGACTAAAGAGTCGAGATCACCTAATGCACGTGTAAAGTGATCCCAGAGATCAATGCTCACTGAACACACAGAAGCTGAATAACAAGAGTCTTACATCCATACATACCGTCTTACACAAATTATGGCCATTATGGCCAAGTCTTACATAGATAAAGCCTCAAGGGCTGAATAGCAAATAACTCGAATAGTGGAAGTCTTCGAAGATAAGTAGAACCCATTCCATCTGCCTTAACCCTACATGCATTCTGACTGGGATAGCGTCCTAGTTCGCATGTTCGTCTCCATAGAATTCTTCTTCATATTCCTGCTCCTCCATGCCTGGCCAATTAAATAACCAGTGGCAAGCCAATGAGTACTTTGAATGTACTCGCAAGCAACCCATGATTTGGTTCAAAGTAACAATGCAATTGTACAACAATGAGCAATCTAGCTACAAGCTAGAATAAATATTCTACCATCAAGCACATGCATCAATAAATTTAGGTAACCTCGAAGACAGGTTACAGATATCAACATAGCCAAGCTATGACCTCTTCATCTGGTCAAGTCCTTTTGACTTGAACCAACGGAGCTTTCGCACACACACACACACACACAGGGTTTCGCAAACATTGGACGTAGCCCAAGAGCAGTTACCCAACTGTCTTTGACTGTGGACACGGCTATTCGAATAGTTTTACACTCTGCACAGGTTGCACACTTCACCCACTAGATCCGGGGAACTTCCGTGACATCCACGACCCACGGTACCTCAAGTACCCGGGGTAAGCACCCGATCACTATCTTTCCCTAGGCGACACTAATATGGAGTCCACTCGATTGGTAGCAACCCCTGTGCCCCACATTTCACATCTTAAGATTTTTGGAGCCTCGCTCCCATTTCACATACCACGGGCACGGGGTACCAACGGTGTGTTCGGTGCCCTGTGAAAACAGTCATGGCCGCCTATCCAAGCACAACCCCGTCCCGAGAGTGACCTCATGTCACCCCCGTCACTAGTAATGCGGGCACCATGCTAGTATCGACCTAGGTAATCAATAATGCCCTTTCCCATATAAGGGTAGAGTGGTTGCACATGTAAAGTTGGAATAACGGTCGCAACTTAAACCAATCCGTCTGAAAAACATCACACACACTTGTCTTGGTACACCACTTCGTCATCAAGTGGTTACCCATCTCATCTTTTTCCCCGGGCATAAGTGGCACCCGATGGGGTCTTAAAAAGAATGCAACCACGAAGGTATCATGGCACACATGCATCTCTAAGCATCACTACTAGACATTTGTATTGCATCTAAGCATATAGCAAGATCATGAGTAAAGCATGCATCAAGTGGTGGTTCTCAACTAGGTCACCACCGTTA
Source organism: Secale cereale (assembly GCA_902687465.1). Taxonomy (NCBI): domain Eukaryota; kingdom Viridiplantae; phylum Streptophyta; class Magnoliopsida; order Poales; family Poaceae; genus Secale; species Secale cereale. The sequence continues at coordinate 149,380,217 of LR738714.1, read as the reverse complement.
CTTTTATCATCATGCATTCGGAAATAAATGGGTTCCGAGGAACACAAGGGTATCATGGTCAAAGGGTTGCTTGCCTGGATTGGCTTGGTCTTCAAGGTCTTCAAATCCTTCCCCTCCTTCTTCTTCAGCAACCTCGTCAAACACGGTATCTAATCGTCGCAATAAACAACGGGAAAAATAAGACCACAATAAAAACAGAAAAACCAAAGTGCTCAGAAAAATGTCAAGTTATTTTTATTAAATACTAGAGGGAAAACTAAGATGGCAAAAATTCTTAGTTTGAGTTTTGGAGTGGCAGAATGGGGTACATGAATATTTGAACAGAAGTTTTAATGTTCAAATATGAATTTAAATTTGAACAGAACAGAAAAGGTTCATGGATATGGGTAAAAGTGACATCATTAAATAGGTTGGATTTTTACAAGTTTTTAGGAACTGGAATTAATTCATTTGGACAAATATTTAATTCTGTGGAATTATTTGAAAACCCGCAGAAAAGAAAAATGAAAAAGGGCCCTGTGCCACTGGGCCAGAACGGCCACAGTGCAGCAGGCTCAGTGCGAATAGCCCACCGCATGGGCGCCAGCGCGCGCGCCAGGGTTTTTAAACCTGACGGGCGGGGCCCGGCGTCAGTGAGTGGAGAGAGGGGCGAGGGCGAGGGGAGGCTGACAGGCGGGGCCCGCCTGTCATCCCTAACCCTCCGGCAGAGAGCCGGCGAGCTCACCGGTGATGTTTCGGGGCACGGCGGGGCGAGCTAAGGGCAGGGATGGACTCAGCAAGATGTCGCCGATCTGGTGGAGGTGGTGCGGGTCGCCGGAGGGGCCTGGGTCGCTGCCGGCGAGGTCACGCGGCGGAGGAACTTCGGGCGAGTTTTGCTCCGGTCGATTCCGGCAGCTGCAGAGAGGGAAAAGAGGGGGAAACGATTCAGTAAGGTGCCGTGGTGCCAGATCGAGTGAGAGGAGTGGCTGGGGCGGCCTATACCGAGCGGACGACTGTGACCCGCCGCGGCGGAGCTCGAGCTCGATCTCGAGCTCGGGCCTGTCTGGAGTGGGGCGAGTGGCTCATGAGGAAGATTGAGTGAGGGAAAGAGCGACTGGTGAGGAGAGGAGGTGCTCGGGGGGTCTATTTATAGGTGGATGGCGAGGTGCCGTGGACCTGTGCGCCGGCGAGCCTCTGCTCGTTGCCATAGGGCACGGGAGGCGCTGGGGAGGTGTCTGCGGGGTTGCTGGACGAGGTCCAGGGCAGGGGAGAGGAAGAGAGGGAGCGGGGGAAGCTTCCGGAGCTGCGCGTGTGTGAGGCCGAAGACTGGAGCTCGCGGGCGGCCGGCGCGCGTGCGAGGGCGTCCACTGGAGGGAGAAGGAGGAGGGGGACAACGCCGGGGAGTGCTGCGGACGCCAAGGCGCATCGAACGGCGCGAGGGGGGAGCACGAGGTGGTCGGGGGTGGCTGATTGGGCGAGGCTACAGTGCGGGCATGCACGGTAGCGTGCTCTGGAGCGTGCCTTTTGCATGCCAGGGCATGCCGTTGGCTAGCTGGGCGTGTCCACCGTGTCTGGGGGGTCAAGCATGGAGTAAACAATTGGGCTGAGGCCTTGGATGCCTTGGCTATCCAATGGAGAAGGAGGGAAGCTGAGGGGAGGTAAGAACTGGGTTGTCCAGTAAGGTAAATTGGGGTTTTCACCCTTCAATTATTGAACTCTGGTCATGGGGAAGTTACTGGAGGTAGAAGGTGACAAGGTGATGCTGTGGTAAAAAGTTGAAGCAAAAGTAAATAGTAAAAGGGGCCAAAACAGTGGTTTTGGTAAAATGGCAGAAGGTGTTTGATGATGTATAGAGCAGTCAAATGATCTCCACTAGCCATGACACTTAACATGATTAAATGGCATATGGAAATAGGGTGTTTCACCAAATTTGGGCTTGTTTGAAGAAACTTGCCAATGTAACTTTGGTGAACCCTAGAAATCAACAGAAATGGTTTCACCATGTTTGAGTTAAGCTAACCATCTCCCCCTGATGCACCACTTTGTGTAGTGTCATCATTTGGGGTTATGATCATGCCCACAAAGTTTCAAGCCCCATGTAAAAAGTTGGTAATGTAAAGTTGTTCAAATTTGAATTTGAACAGAAATGGTTTTGGGGTATTCTGGTCAAGTTACCCTTCTCCAAAGCTTGTGCCATTTGGTCTAGGTGCCCTATTAGACCATTCTAGCATGTGCACCAAGTTGGAGAGCATTTGGACAAGTTTGGCAATGTAAAGTTGCTCAAACTTCAAATATGGACAGAATGGTTTTGAGGGGTTTTGATGAAGTTTTCCTGCTTCCCAAGGCATGGGGCTTGGCAAGATCATCAAATATGTCATATATGAGATGATAGAATTTCCCTCGAATTTTTAGAGAATATTCCCTTTGTAAATATTTCAAAAGCTTGAAATATCCAGAAAGGGTTTCTGAGGGATTTGTCCAATATTTTGAACATGACCAAGTGTTGAAACTCTTATATATGGACAATATATGTCCTATGAGTCTCCCTGAATTTTGGCAAATATTTTTGAAATAATTAGATAATTTTTCCCTATTAAAGACCATTTCTGGCCTTAAGAAAAAGCTTTAAAATAAAATAGGAAAATAACTTTTAAAATTATACTTTTGTGGTTTCTGGGAGTCCTATAACTACTAGGTTCCAAATATACTTTTTGAAATAATTTTCTCACCCTAAATCAAGCACTTGCAGTGCAAACCTCAATTCAGGGGTTTTTGGAATACTAATTTTTGAAAATACAATTTGGCCAAATTAATTTTATAAGAAAATACTATACTGCTATAAACACTTGGCATGATCATTGGGCAGAAGTTTTAGGTAAGGAAATGAATTCTACAAGAGGGAGTAGTTGACTTTAATGAGCACTTGAAAAACACAGGACGAAAAACTTAATTCCAAATAAAAGCCAAATGATGCCAAAAAAAATTGTTGGTCCAAATTTTCATGCTTCATTGATGCAAATGACATATTACAAAATGCAAGGTGTGACAGACCTACCCCCCTTACAAGAATCTCGTCCCCGAGATTCCTAAACTAAGTCTTAAAAGAGATCGGGATACTCGGATCTAAGATAGTCTTCACGTTCCCAGGTTGCTTCTGCTTCCGTGTGGTTGCTCCACTGGACCTTGAAGTACTTGATGGTGCGGCTTCGCGTCCGTTGCTCTGCTTCGTCCAGAATGCGAATGGGCTTCTCGCGGTAGGTCAAATCAGGCTGGAGATCAATGGCTTGGTGATCAACATCCTTGTAGAGATCAGGCTTGTTTGGAACTTGGAGACACTTCCTGAGTTGTGACACGTGGAATACGTTGTGCACATCGGATAGCTCAGGTGGTAGCTCCAACTGGTAAGCCACTTCTCCTCGTCGGTCGGTGATCTTGAAAGGGCCAATAAATCTTGGTGCAAGTTTCCCCTTAACGTGGAAACGCTTGGTTCCCTTCAGAGGAGTTACTCGCAGGTACACATGGTCTCCGACACGGAAACTCATGTCTCGGCGACGAGTGTCAGCATAACTCCTCTGCCTTGATTTGGCGGCATTCAAACGTTCTCTGACTAGTTGGACTTGCTCTTCTGCTTCGCGGAGAATATCTGGTCCAAAGACTAGCCCTTCTCCAGTCTCTGACTAGTTGAGGGGTGTGCGACATCTGCGTCTGTACAACACCTCAAATCGTGCCATCTGAAGGCTCGACTGATAACTGTTGTTATAGGAGAACTCGGCAAAAGGGAGGCAATCTTCCCATTTGTCTCCATAGGCCAAAACACAGGCTCGGAGCATGTCTTCGAGAATTTGATTTACTCGCTCTGTCTGACCTCCGGTCTGTGGGTGGAAAGCCATGCTGAAAGATAACTTGGTTCCCAAGGCTTCTTGGAATCTTTTCCAGAACCTTGAAGTAAACTAGGTGCCTCGATCTGATACAATTTCCTTTGGAACACCATGGAGGCTCACGATTCGATCGATATAGAGAATTGCCAACTTGTTGCCTGTATAGGTAGTCTTGACAGGAATGAAATGGGCTACCTTGGTAAAATGGTCGACTATGACCCAGATGGAGTCATGTCCTCTATTCGACCTTGGTAATCCAGTGATGAAGTCCATTCCAACTTTATCTCACTTCCACTCAGGAACCTTGAGTGGTTGGAGCAATCCAGCGGGTCGCTGATATTCAGCCTTGACCCTTTGGCACACATCACACTTTGCAATGTAGGTTGCAATCTCTCTTTTCATGCCGTGCCACCAGAATCTTTCCTTCAAGTCTTGATACATCTTGGTTCCTTCGGGGTGGATGGAATACGGAGTATCGTGGGCTTCTTGCAGGATCAGGTTCTTCAGCTCCATCTTGTTTGGTATGCAGATGCGGCCTTTGTACCAAACAATCCCGTGCTCGTCCTCGGAGAATCCTGGGGCCTTGCCTAGCTTCATCTTCTTCTTGATGCCTTCAATGCTTGCGTGCCCACCTTGCGCCTTTTTGACTTCGTCCATCAGGGTTGGTTTGACTTCCAGATGATCCAGAAATCCAGGGGTGACCAATTCCAAACTGAATTGTTCGAGCTCCTTAAACAGGGCTGGCTGCCTCTTTTGAATTATGGCATTCAGGGAGCAAGCCTTTCTGCTTAAGGCATCGGCTACCACGTTAGCCTTCCCGGGGTGATATTGAACACTGAGGTCATAGTCTTTGATGAGTTCCAACCATCTTTGTTGCCTCATGTTCAATTCCTTTTGGGTGAAAATGTACTTCCGACTTTTGTGGTCTGTGTATATGTCACACCGTTTCCCTAGGAGGTAATGCCGCCATGTCTTCAAGGCATGAACCACTGCTGCTAACTCAAGATCGTGAGTAGCGTAGTTCTCTTCATGAGGTCATAGCTGCCTGGAGAGGTAAGCTATGACTCGGCCTTCTTGCATCAGAACGCTTCCCAATCCGGTTCGAGAGGCATCACAATATATCACGAACTCCTTGTGAATATCAGGTGTTGCCAGAACGGGGGCGGTGGTCAATCTCTTCTTGAGCTCTTGGAATCTCTCTTCGCATTTTGGTGTCCACTCGAACTTCTTGTCCTTCTTGAGGAGCTGAGTCATTGGCCGGGCAATGCTAGAGAGTCCTTCCACGAATTTGCGGTAATAGCCCGCAAGTCCGAGGAAGCTTTTGACTTCCTTGACGGTCGTTGGAGATTGCCATTGGGTCACAGCTTCGATCTGCGCGGGATCAACTGACAATCCTTCTTCGGTCAAGACATGACCTAAGAATCCAACTTTATGCAGCCAAAACTCACACTTGCTGAATTTGGCGTATAGTTGGTGCTCCCGAAGCTTGTCTAGGACCATCCTCAAATGTTCCTCGTGCTCTTCCTCCGTCTTCGAGAAGACAAGAATGTCATCGATGAAGACAACAACAAACTTGTCCAAATATTCCATGAAGACTTTATTCATGAGATACATGAAGTAAGCTGGGGCATTGGTTAACCCGAAGGACATGACCGTGCACTCGTACAGGCCATATCTAGTTACGAATGCCGTCTTCGTAATATCTTGGGGTCTGATCTTCAGCTGGTAGTACCCAGATCGGAGGTCGATCTTGGAGAACACCTTGGCTCCGCTGAGTTGATCAAACAGATCTTCAGTCTTGGGAAGTGGATACTTGTTCTTGATTGTAACCTCATTGAGGGAACGGTAGTCAATGCATAAGCGGATGGTACCGTCCCTCTTTGCCACAAACAGAACAGGTGATCCCAAAGGGGAGACACTTGGGCGGATAAATCCCTTCCTCAGCTTCTCTTCCAGTTGCTTCTTCAACTCGGCTAATTCTTCCGTCCCCATTCTATAAGGCTTCTTATAGATGGGTCCTGCCCCAGGCACGAGCTCGATGATGAACTCAATGTCACGATCAGGGGGCATTCCCGGTATCTCATCCGGAAAGACATCGGGATACTCGCATACTACCGGTACTTGCTCCAGCCCAACTTCAGACAGACAGTTGACTTGAGCGGCTTGAGCGGAAGAGGAGTTGGAAGCAAACTTAACTTCGACTCCTTGGTCATTGGTCACAGTGACAGTCCGATTGGCACAGTCTAATAAGCCTTGGTGCTTACTGAGCCAATCCATCCCTAAGATCACATCCAAGCCTTGCGATTTTAGGATGATAAGGTCTGCTAGGAAGTCTACACCGTTAATGATAACACTGACTCCTTTACAGCCTATCTTGGCTCTCATCTCTGCTCCGGGGGTTTGTACCACCATGGGGTTATTCAGGGGTGTAGGGGTCATGCCACTTTTTAATGCAAATCTTTGAGTGACAAATGAATGCGTGGCTCCAGAATCAAACAAGACAGTTGCAGGTGCTGAGTTGACAAGGAACGTACCCAGCACGACGTCCGGGTCTTCCTGGGCTTCTTCAGCAGTGACGTGATTCACACGCCCCTTCCCATGGTTAGGCGGGTTGTGACGAGCTGGGTTCCTTGGTGGCATCCCGCGGCCTTGTCCTGGGTTCTGCGCATTGGGGCGCGGGGCATCAGGCTTCTTGTTGGGGCACACCTTAGAAATATGCCCTGACTGGCCACATCCAAAGCAAGTGACTTGGTTTGGATTATAGATCTTGTTGCCACCACTGTTATTGGGGTTGAATGCTGGCCTTGGGTTGGCATACTGCTGAGGCTGATAGTTGATGCGAGGTGCAGGAGCTCTTGGTTGCTGGTAGGTTGGCTTGACCGCGGCTGGCTGCCACGGGCGAGGCTTCTGGTTGCTGGAACTTCCCTTGCTGACCATCTTGCGCTTGCGAGTGTCTTCCAGAGCACGCCGCTTGTCTTCAAGCATGAGTGCTTTGTTCACCAGGTCAAGGAAGGTTGGGCAGGCGCACACGACAAGCGAGTACTGCAGAGTCTGATTGAGGCCTTCCATGAAGCGCTCCCTTTTTGCAGCATCAGTGCTGACATCCTCAGGGACATACCTTGACAGAACACTGAACTTCTGCATGTACTCCTTGATAGTGCCACTTCCTTGCTTCAGGGCTCGGAATTCACGCTTCTTGATAGCCATGATTCCGGAAGGAATGTGGGCTTTGCGGAATTCTGCCTTGAAGTTGTCCCAAGTGATGTCTTGCCCAGCATGCATGACCTTGAATCCATCCCACCAAGCTCTAGCAGTCCCCCCGAGGCAGTGGGCAGCATAAGCCACCTTCTCACGATCTTCGGTGCATCCGACTAGTTCCAGCAAGTCCTCAATGGTGCGGATCCAGTCGTCTGCATCCAGGGGTTTAGCAGTCTCGATGAAAGTTGGCGGTGCATGCTTCTTGAACTCTGCCAACGTGGAACGTCCATTGCCATTCCCCGCCGGCTGGCGGTTGTTGGTGACAGCTTGAGCAATCATCTGAAGGGCTGCGGTGTTGGCTTGGCGTTCCTCTCGGAAAGCTTGGAGAAGCTGAGCCATGTCCATGTTCGGAGGAGGTGGTGGTGGAGCTTGGTCGTTGGTTTGGTCGTGGCCTGCCTCTGATTGAGCGGATGCTCCGGCTTCAGACTGCTGGGTAGAGGTACCAGTACGAGTTACAACAGGCATCATGTTGGAGCGGTAAAAGGTCTCATGATTTGGAAGAGGGAAAGCAATAAAGATGGGTGCCTAGTAAGGGGGTGGGTGTGACACTAATCAAATCATGCAAGGGCCGAAAGGGCCAAACACATTCATTAAAATCCAAATGGGCGATGCAGCCGTTTACATATTCCCGAAGGGAGAACACGACGTACATCCAAACACAACAAAAGCGAACACTAGATGGTTTCATATGAACCATACAAGGACTCGACTTCGCATAGGGGTTACACGACCTATCCTACCGTAGAGGTCACAAACTGGCATATCCGAGTTGCGAACAATGCCTAAGCGGCGGAATGCTCGGTCGTGTATTCTGGCTCTTCTGGGTCTTCCTCCTTGTCTTCATCTATCTGGGCCCCCTTATCACTTGAGGGTGTGGGGGAGTGGAGGAGTTGGATACGGCGGTGTTTTGTCGGTGGTGCAGGGAAAAGCTTGCGATATTCCCTTGCCGTCATACGGCGTCGCCGGGGTGGTTCTTCATCCTTGGAAGATACATCTCCTGAGGGCCTTCCGCCTCGATACGCGATAGCGGACTGTCCGGGAGGCGCACCTTCCTTCTTGATCCTATCTGTCTTCTCTTGTGCTCGACGAAGAAGTGCCTTGGTCTCGTGAAGTTCTTCTCGGAGCTTCATTGATTCCATGGCCAAATCTTGTGCCAAGCTGTCGGCACATAGGCTGAAGTAGGTCTGGAATCGAAGTGGAAGTCCTTCCTTCAGTGGAGGGGCTTGTGCGCTGCTTTCATCTTCTCCTTCCTTCTGGTAAGGCAAGAAGCGGGTTGTCATCTTGGCTGCCATCTCCGGAAGAAGCTCACGGAGACGGGTCAGTGCCTTGAGTGCAGCAGCCTCGACAGCGAGAGGCAGTGTTGCCATCTGGGGTCCCTCGAAGAACCAACTTGTGGGAGGATCGTTTGCCTTCACGATCACTTCCACATGGTACTCCACCTCAGTGTCGCTAACCCAATGCTCAAGGTAGGTGAGGATGGGCGCTCGGTGGAACTGGCACTCCAGGAGGCTATCCTCGAGAAGCAAGGGAAACCCAGTGGTCAGGTGCTCTTCAGGTGCAGCGGCCATCTACAAAGGTTGAATAGGAGAGGTTAATAAGCCGATGATATCTCAGGTTGGTAAGGTTTAGAAAAGAAGAGAGGTTCAGAAGGTTTTTGAAAAGGGGTCTCATCTAACTAACGCCCATGCTAACTAAGGCTTCCTACAGTCAGGATGGCTCTAATACCAGCTCTGTGGGGACCCCGACTTAAGAGTCGAGATCACCGAATGAACGTCTACAGTGATCCAAGAGATCAATGCTCACTGAACACACAGAAGCTGAATAACAAGAGTCTTACATCCATACATACCGTCTTACACAAATTATGGCCATTATGGCCAAGTCTTACATAGATAAAGCCTCAAGGGCTGAATAGCAAATAACTCGAATAGCGGAAGTCTTCGAAGATAAGTAGAACCCATGCCATCTGCCTTAACCCTACAGGCATTCTGACTGGGATAGCGTCCTAGTTCGCATGTTCGTCTCCATAAAATTCTTCTTCATATTCCTGCTCCTCCATGCCTGGCCAATTAAATAACCAGTGGCAAGCCAATGAGTACTTTGAATGTACTCGCAAGCAACCCATGATTTGGTTCAAAGTAGCAATGAAATTGTACAACAATGAGCAATCTAGCTACAAGCTAGAATAAATATTCTACCATCAAGCACATGCATCAATAAATTTAGGTAACCTCGAAGACAGGTTACAGATATCAACATAGCCAAGCTATGACCTCTTCATCTGGTCAAGTCCTTTTGACTTGAACCAACGGAGCTTTCGCACACACACACACACACACAGGGTTTCACAAACATTGGACGTAGCCCAAGAGCAGTTACCCAACTGTCCTTGACCGTGGACACGGCTATTCGAATAGTTTTACACTCTACAGAGGTTGCACACTTAACCCACTAGATCCGGGGAACTTCCGTGACATCCACGACCCGCGGTACCTCAAGTACCCGGGGTAAGCACCCGATCACTATCTTTCCTAGGCGACACTAATATGGAGTCCACTCGATTGGTAGCAACCCCCGTGCCCCACATTTCACATCTTAAGATTTTTGGAGCCTCGCTCCCATTTCACATACCACGGGCACGGGGTACCAACGATGTGTTCAGTGCCCTGTGAAAACAGTCATGGCCGCCTATCCAAGCACGACCCCGTCCCGAGAGTGACCTCATGTCACCCCCATCACTGGTAATGCGGCACCATGCTAGTATCGACCTAGGTAATCAATAATGCCCTTTCCCATATAAGGGTAGAGTGGTTGCGCATGTAAAGTTGGAATAACGATTGCAACTTAAACCAATCCGTTTGAAAAACATCACACACACACTTGTCTTGGTACACCACTTCGTCATCAAGTGGTTACCCATCTCATCTTTTCCCCCGGGCATAAGTGGCACCCGATGGGGTCTTAAAAAGAATGCAACCACGAAGGTATCATGGCACACATGCATCTCTAAGCATCACTACTAGACATTTGTATTGCATCTAAGCATATAGCAAGATCATGAGTAAAGCATGCATCAAGTGGTGGTTCTCAACTAGGTCACCATCGTCACTTTTATCATCATGCATTCGGAAATAAATGGGTTCCTAGGAACACAAGGGTATCATGGTCAAAAAGCTGCTTGCCTGGATTGGCTTGGTCTTCAAGGTCTTCAAATCCTTCCCCTCCTTCTTCTTCAGCAACCTCGTCAAACACGGTATCTAATCGTCACAATAAACAACGGGAAAAATAAGACCACAATAAAAACAGAAAAACCCAAGTGCTCAGAAAAATGTCAACTTATTTTTATTAAATACTAGAGGGAAAACTAAGATGGCAAAATTTCTTAGTTTGAGTTTTGGAGTGGCAGAATGGGGTACATGAATATTTGAACAGAAGTTTTAATGTTAAAATATGAATTCAAATTTGAACAGAACAGAAAAGGTTCATGGATATGGGTGAAAGTGACATCATTAAATAGGTTGGATTTTTACAAGTTTTTAGGAACTGGAATTAATTCATTTGGACAAATATTTAATTCTGTGGAATTATTTGAAAACCCATAGAAAAGAAAAATGAAAAAGGGCCCTGTGCCACTGGGCAAGAACGGCCACAGTGCAGCAGGCCCAGGGCGAACAGCCCACCGCACGGGCGCCAGCGCGCGCGCCAGGGTTTTTAAACCTGACGGGCGGGGCCCGACGTCAGTGAGTGGAGAGAGGGGCGAGGGCGAGGGGAGGCTGACAGGCGGGGCCCGCCTGTCATCCCTAACCCTCCGGCAGAGAGCCGGTGAGCTCACCGGCGACATTTCGGGGCACGGCGGGGCGAGCTAAGGGCGGGGATGGACTCAGCAAGATGTCGCCGATCTGGTGGAGGTGGTGCCGGTTGCCGGAGGGGCCTGGGTCGCCGACGGCGAGGTCACGCGGCGGAGGAACTTCGGGCGAGTGTTGCTCCGGTCAATTCCGGTAGCTGCAGAGAGGGAAAAGAGGGGAAAACGATTCAGTAAGGTGTCGTGGTGCCAGATCGAGTGAGAGGAGTGGCTGGGGCGGCCTGTACCGAGCGGACGACGGTGAGCCGCCGCGGCGGAGCTCGAGCTCGATCTCGAGCTCGGGCCTATCTGGAGTGGGGCGAGTGGCTCAGGGGGGAGATTGAGTGAGGGAGAGAGCGACTGGTGAGGAGAGGAGGTGCTCGGGGGGTCTATTTATAGGCGGACGGCGGGGTGCCGTGGACCTGTGCGCCGGCGAGCCTCTGCTCGTTGCCACAGGGCACGGGAGGCACTGGGGAGGTGTCTGCGGGGTTGTTGGACGAGGTCCAGGGCAGGGGAGAGGAAGAGAGGGAGCGGGGGAAGCTTCCGGAGCTGCGCGCGTGTGAGGCCGAAGACTGGAGCTCGCGGGCGGCCGGCGCGCGTGCGAGGGCGTCCACTGGAGGGAGAAGGAGGAGGGGGACAACGCCGGGGAGTGTTGTGAACGCCGAGGCGCATCGAACGGCGCGATGGGGGAGCACCAGGTGGTCGGGGCGGCTGATTGGGCGAGGCTACAGTGCGGGCGTGCTCTAGAGCGTGCCTTTTGCATGCCAGGGCATGCCGTTGGCTAGCTGGGCGTGTCCACCGTGTTTGGGGGGTCAAGCATGGAGTAAACAATCGGGCTGAGGCCTTGGATGCCTTGGCTATCCAATGGAGAAGGAGGGAAGCTGAGGGGAGGTAACTGGGCTGTCCAGCAAGGTAAATTGGGGTTTTCACCCTTCAATTATTGAACTCTGGTCATGGGGAAGTTTCTGGAGGTAGAAGGTGACTAGGTGATGTTGTGGTAAAAAGTTGAAGGAGAAGTAAATAGTAAAAGGGGCCAAAACAGTGGTTTTGGTAAAATGGCAGAAGGTGTTTGATGATGTATAGAGTAGTCAAATGATCTCCACTAGCCATGACACTTAACAGGATTAAATGGCATATGGAAATAGGGTGTTTCACCAAATTTGGGCTTGTTTGAAGAAACTTGCCAATGTAACTTTGGTGAACCCTAGAAATCAACAGAAATGGTTTCACCATGTTTGAGTTAAGCTAACCATATCCCCTTGATGCACCACTTGGTGTAGTGTCATCTTTTGGGGTTATGATCATGCCCACAAAGTTTGAAGCCCTAGGTAAAAAGTTGGTAATGTAAAGTTGTTCAAATTTGAATTTGAACAGAAATGGTTTTGGGGTATTCTGATCAAGTTACCCTTCTCCAAAGCTTGTGCCATTTGGTCTAGGTGCCCTATTAGACCATTCTAGCATGTGCACGAAGTTGGAGAGCATTTGGACAAGTTTGGCAATGTAAAGTTGCTCAAACTTCAGATATGGACAGAATGGTTTTGAGGGGTTTTGATGAAGTTTTCTTGCTTCCCAAGGCATGGGGCTTGGCAAGATCATCAAATATGTCATATATGACATGATAGAATTTCCCTGGAATTTTTAGAGAATATTCTCTTTGTAAATATTTCAAAAGCTTGCAATATTCAGAAAGGGTTTCTGAGGGATTTGTCCAATATTTTGAACATGAGCAAGTGTTGAAACTCTTATATATGGACAATATATGTCCTATGAGTCTCCCTGAATTTTGGCAAATATTTTTGAAATAATTAAATATTTTTTCCCTATTAAAGACCATTTCTGGCCTTAAGAAAAAGCTTTTAAATAAAATAGGAAAATAACTTTTGAAATTATACTTTTGTGGTTTCTGGGAGTCCTATAACTACTAGGTTCCAAATATACTTTTTGAAATAATTTTCTCACCCTAAATCAATCACTTGCAGTGCAAACATCAATTCATGGGTTTTTGGAATACTAATTTTTGAAAATACAATTTGGCCAAATTAATTTTATAAGAAAATACTATACTGCTATAAACACTTGGTATGATCATTGGGCAGAAGTTTTGGGTAAGGAAATGAATTCTACAAGAGGGAGTAGTTGACTTTAATGAGCACTTGAAATACACAGGAAGAAAAACTTAATTCCAAATAAAAGCCAAATGATGCCAAAAAAAATTGCTGGTCCAAATTTTTATGCTTCATTGATGCAAATGACATATTACAAAATGCAGGGTGTGACACTTCCGCAAGAGGCATGGTTGTGCTTTTGCGAGAGTCACGGCCGTGCCTTTTTCGGATAGGAAAAAAAAACGTGTTTTCTAAAAAAAAAATCGCGAGAGTCACGGTTTTGCTTCAGCGAGAGGCACGGTTGTGCTTTCGCGAGAGTCACGGCCGTGCCTCTTTCGGAAAGGGAAAAACCAGTGCGTCTGGTTCGGTTTTTCCGTCCGGTTTTTTTGTGAAAAAAAGTTCGTCAAACCCTATCAATATGGGATCTAGTTTTGAAGATCTCGACGCGAGGAATTCAGCGGTGAAAACGGTTCGAGATTTGGACGCACGATTTAAGACATAAAACATTTTGAATAAACGGATCTACGAAAAAAAAGAAAACGCTCAGGTTGCGACAAGTGGCGCGCACAACATGGGGTGACACATCACTTGTTTTTCAGGCCCAATTTTCTTGTCACTCTTCCCTATTTCCTGTTGGGCTAAGTAGCCATGGCCCGGTTTGGCCCCAACGTAGCTCTGCCATGGAGCCGCCCCTTAATTAAGGTCTTGTTTGGGATTGCTCCGTTTCATCAAAATCAGTTTCACTTCATCAAATTCACTTTGGAGCAGTTTCATACAGAAGTTGTAGCACTACCAAAGATTATGTTTGGCTTCGATGTAGCTCCAGCTTCAAGAATGAAAAAATTGGTGGAAAAGATCTTTTTGATTGGATGAGAGGGGAGAAACGAAGGGGTATCCACTTACTTATGACAGTGATGAGTAATTTCCCCCCAACTCTAGCTTCTAGAATTTTTTGAAGTACCCTCTCACGAGCTTCATAAAAAACGAAGAGTTGTACCTCAGATTCTAGTTTTTCTGTGGAGCGGCATATCGTGGAGCTACCTCATTTGGCTTGAGTTTTCTGAAGCGGAGCTAAATTTTAAGGAGCAAAGCAGTCCCCAAACAGGCTCTAAATCGATCCAGTTTGCATTGTAAATGGTCTTCTTCCTAGAGACCTAGGTTTCATCGACCAGGAGGTAATGATACATGCAGACAGTGACTTCTTAGCGGAGAAACACAAGTATAAAAAAAAACAGAGTACCGAAAGAACAAAAGAAAACCAGAAGTTTGATGTGGATTTTTTTGTTGCCACGAGGATTGTCGGTGTAGTGTAGACCATCGCCCCACCAAGAGAGGTGTGTCGTCATAGATTTTGGCGTTAAAGTATGTCTCCTCATAGCCCCGCATCTTGGCAGAATTTCATGCAATTAACATGTTGAGACTATGGTGTGACCCGTGAGTGTAGATGTGAAAAGTACAAGGTAGACACAAAGTACACAAGGTCTAGTCTACGGCTCTTCACTTTACTACTCCCTCCGTTCACTTTTGTAAGTCGTTTCAGACAATTAAAAATAGATTGTTTTGCATATTGTCTGAAATGTCTTCAAGGTTTTATAAAAATGAATAGAGGGAGTATTTAATACCTCATGAGAGAATAGGCGTTGTATATAGGTGGGTCGGTTTCCTAACATCAATCCAATGTTGCGGCATCAAAGTCATGCATGTATTTGTAAATTATATTTTTCTACTAATCTATTCATGCAAATATGTCACCTGAGCAAGTCATGTATGTTGTTTTTTAGATATAAGGTCATGCATGTCAATCAGAAGTTTAAATTTGCCGTTAATTTTCATATGGTCAAGGACGATATATATATATAAGCTTCACATTATCAGTAAATATGGCTTGCGAGTGAAGTTCAGTTCAAAAGTCTCATTTTATAAATTATTTTGTCCATACTTTGTACTAGGTGTTATTGTTTCCAAAATGAGGTTCCTCGCGGCACCATGCACAGTGGCGACTGTGGTACCTTGCATCTAGCATGCTAGGGTTTCACCTGCCTTCCACCGGCGTCATTGCCGGTCTACCTCATCTTTTATGGTCTTAGGACTAGGGAGAAGTGATGGATCCCAGCCATTGCCAGTAGGAGGGCTCCGTTTTTTTATGTTTTTCTAAAAGGCTTCATTTTTTATGTTTTTCTAAAAAAAATATGTTTGTGTCCTGCTCATAGATGCAAGGCGGCGGCGGCTTTGTGTAGATGGAATAAGGTCATCTCTGCCTAGTCCTCATTCCGGTGGTGTTTCTATCAGCTGTAAGGGCATATTTCTCCCTAAGTAGTTTTGGTGATTGATGACAATGCATTTGCGGACTAATCGTGTGCTCTAAGCTCTTTCAGATATATCTCACCTAGGCACAAGACGATTGTGTGCCCCTCGGAATCTATGAAAGACGGTGTTTCCTTTCACTTTTTTTTTGATGGATTTGAGTAATAGGAAAGCCGTACTATTAAGAGTGTTGGGGAACGTTGCATGGGAAACAAAAATTTTCCTACCGTTCACCAAGATCAATCTAGTAGATGCAACTACGAGGGGGGAGTGTGATCTACGTACCCTTGTAGATCGCTAAGCGGAAGCGTTATGAACGCGGATGATGGAGTCGTACTCGTCGCGATTCAGATCGCCGAAGACCTAGCACCGAAACAACGGTGCCTCCGCGTTCTTCACACGTACGGCTCGGGGACGTCTCCTCCTTCTTGATCCAGCAAGGGGTGGAGGAGAGGTTGATGGAGAACCGGCAGCACGACGGCGTGGTGGTGATGGTGGAGAAGAACTCCAGCAGGGCTTCGCCTAAGCACCGCGGGAGAAGAAGATGTAACGGGAGAGGGAGGGCAGCACCGAGGCACAAACTGTGTTGGCTGCCCTCCCTTTGCCCCACTATATATAGGGGGGTGGAGAGGTGAGGGCGCCCTAGGGTTTCCCCCCTAGGGGCCGGCGGCCAGGGCAAGGGGAGGGGGCGGCGGCCAGGGCAGGGGGGCGGCCAGGCCCTAGGGTTTCCCCCCCTAGGTGCCTTGCCCCCCAAGGCCAAGGGGTGCGGCCAGCCCTAGGGGGTCCCACCCCCTTAGCCGCATGAGGAGAGGGCCCAGGGGGGGCGCACAGCCCCTTGAGGGCTGTGGTGTTCCCCCTTGTGGCCCACTAGGCCCAGAACCACTTCCGGACCCCCCGAAAACCCTTCCGGTACTCCGCCGATTTCCCGATGCTCCCCGGAACACTTCCGGTACTCCGAAACCTTTCATCCTATATATCAATCTTCGTCTCCGGACCATTCCGGAGACCCTCGTCTTGTCCGGGATCTCATCCGGGACTCCGAACAACCTTCGGTAACCATACACTTTTCTCACTAACAACCCTAGCGTCACCGAACGTTAAGTGTGTAGACCCTGCGGGTTCAGAAACCATGTAGACATGACCGAGACACTCCCAGGTCAATAACCAATAGCGGGATCTGGATACCCATATTGGTTCCTACATGTTTCTCGATGATCTCATCGGATGAACCACGATGTCAAGGATTCAGGCAATCCCGTATACAGTTCCCTTTGTCTCGTCGGTATGTTACTTGCCCGAGATTCGATCGTCGGTATCTCTATACCTAGTTCAATCTCGTTACCGGCAAGTCTCTTTACTCGTTACCGTAATACATAATCCCGTGACCAACTACTTAGTCACTTTGAGCTCATTGAGATGACGTATTACCGAGTGGGCCCGGAGATACCTCTCCGTCACACGGAGTGACAAATCCCAGTCTCAATCCATGTCAACTCAACAGACACCTTCGGAGATACCTGTAGAGTACCTTTATAGTCACCCAGTTACGTTGCGACGTTTGGCACACACAAAGCACTCCTACGGTGTCAGTGAGTTACATGATCTCATGGTCATAGGAACTTATACTTGACATGCAGAAAACTATAGCGATAACTGATACGATCAAAAGCTATGTTTAACGTTTGGGTCTCGTCCATCACATCATTCCCCTAATGATGTGATCCCGTTATCAAATGACAACTCATGTCTATGACCTGGAAACCGCGGTCATCTTTGATCAACGAGCTAGTCCTGAAGAGGCTTACTAGGGACACAAAGTTTGTCTATTTATCCACACATGTATTTAAGTTTCCAATCAATACAATTATAGCATGGATAATAAACGATTATCATGAACAAGGAAATATAATAATAACTCTTTTATTATTGCTTCTAGGGCATATTTCCAACATGAGGCACGTGGGGGAAGTGAGTCGGCTGCAGGGGCGCCGGCTATGCCTGGCCAGGCACCGACACCGGGTCAGTCTCAGCAGTCCTCCGGGAGCTCCGGAGGGAAGGGGGAAGCACCCCCAGCTACCTCTCTGTCTGCACTTCGTTTTGGGTCCTTTGGGGCGGCTTCGGCCCCCAGTCGTTTGTGGGGCCACAGAGCCGAGTTGGACGATCCGGTGGAGATGGAACTTCCACCGCTGGCACCGTTGCTTCTGGATGCGTATCTACCTGGGGAGGAGGGTATCAGGGGGGAGTCCCCTCGGGTCACGCCATCTCCCGCAGTTCAGCGTCGCGAGGGCACCCTGGAGGTTGGTGCTTATCGGGATTCGTCTTCTGAGTCAGGAGGTTCGTTTCCGATTGTTATGTTACCTGCTTACGACGTGTTCTCTGGAGCTACTGTATCTAGCCCGAGTGTGGATGTTTCTGCAGATTTTGCGCCTCGAGAGGAGTACTCTCTGCTGGCGCCAGGGGCTGCCCCCGACGTGTTCTCTGGCTTGCTCCCGTTGTATGCGAACGTAGAGTCTATCACACCCGATCATCACGTGGTGCTTCGAAACGACGAACCTTCGCAACGGCGCACACTCGGGGGGAACACAATTTTATCTTGAAATTTTAGTGAAGGATCATCTTATAATGCTACCGTCGTCCTAAGAAAAATAAGATGCATAAAAGGATTAACATCACATGCAAATCATAAGTGACATGATATGGCCATCAACTCGTGCTTTTGATCTCCATCTCCAAAGCACCGGCATGATCTCCATCGTCACCGGCGCCACACCATGATCTCCATCATCATGATCTCCATCATCGTGTCGCCATCGGGGTTGTCGCGCGCCCACCATGCTCTTACTACTATTGCTACCGTTTAGCGATAAAGTAAAGCATTACAAAGCGCTTAATGATTGACACGCAGGTCATACAAAAATTAAAGACAACCCTATGGCTCCTGCCGGTTGCCGTATGCATCGACATGCAAGTCGATATTAACTATTACAACATGATCATCTCATACATCAAATATATCTCATCATGTCATTGGCCATATCATATCACATACATACCCTGCAAAAACAAGTTAGACGTCCTCTAATTTGTTGTTTGCATGTTTTACGTGGCTGCTATGGGTATCTAGCAAGAACGCTTCTTACCTACGCAAAACCACAACGGTGATATTCAAGTTGCTATTTAACCTTCTACAAGGACCGCCTTGTTCTATTCCGATTCAACTAAGATAGGAGAGACAGACACCCGCCAGCCATCTTATGCAACAAAAGTCACATGTCTGTCGATGGAACCGGTCTCATGTACGTGGACATGTAAAGTTGGTCCGGGCCGCTTCATCCCATAATACCGCTGAATCAAGAAAGACTAAGGAGGGCAGCAATTTAAACATCAACGCCACAAACCCTTTTGTGTTCTACTCGAGAAAGCATCTACGCAAGATCCTAGCTCATGATGCCACTGTTGGGGAACGTTGCATGGAAAACAAAAATTTTTCTCTACGTTCACCAAGATCAATCTAGGAGATGCTACTACGAGAGGAGAGTTGGATCTACGTACCCTTGTAGATCGCTAAGCGGAAGCGTTATGAACGCGGATGATGGAGTCGTACTCGCCGCGATTCAGATCGCCGAAGATCCTAGCACCGAAGCAACGGTGCCTCCGCGTTCTTCACACGTACGGCTCGGGGACGTCTCCTCCTTCTTGATCCAGCAAGGGGTGGAGGAGAGGTTGATGGAGAACCGGCAGCACGACGGCGTGGTGGTGATGGTGGAGAAGAACTCCAGCAGGGCTTCGCCTAAGCACCGCGGGAGAAGAAGATGTAACGGGAGAGGGAGGGCAGCACCGAGGCACAAACTGTGTTGGCTGCCCTCCCTTTGCCCCACTATATATAGGGGGGTGGAGAGGTGAGGGCGCCCTAGGGTTTCCCCCCTAGGGGCCGGCGGCCAGGGCAAGGGGAGGGGGCGGCGGCCAGGGCAGGGGGGCGGCCAGGCCCTAGGGTTTCCCCCCCTAGGTGCCTTGCCCCCCAAGGCCAAGGGGTGCGGCCAGCCCTAGGGGGTCCCACCCCCTTAGCCGCATGAGGAGAGGGCCCAAGGGGGGGCGCACAGCCCCTTGAGGGCTGTGGTGTTCCCCCTTGTGGCCCACTAGGCCCAGAACCACTTCCGGACCCCCCGAAAACCCTTCCGGTACTCCGCCGATTTCCCGATGCTCCCCGGAACACTTCCGGTACTCCGAAACCTTTCATCCTATATATCAATCTTCGTCTCCGGACCATTCCGGAGACCCTCGTCTTGTCCGGGATCTCATCCGGGACTCCGAACAACCTTCGGTAACCATACACTTTTCTCACTAACAACCCTAGCGTCACCGAACGTTAAGTGTGTAGACCCTGCGGGTTCGGAAACCATGTAGACATGACCGAGACACTCCCAGGTCAATAACCAATAGCGGGATCTGGATACCCATATTGGTTCCTACATGTTTCTCGATGATCTCATCGGATGAACCACGATGTCAAGGATTCAGGCAATCCCTTATACAGTTCCCTTTGTCTCGTCGGTATGTTACTTGCCCGAGATTCGATCGTCGGTATCTCTATACCTAGTTCAATCTCGTTACCGGCAAGTCTCTTTACTCGTTACCGTAATACATAATCCCGTGACCAACTATTTAGTCACTTTGAGCTCATTGAGATGACGTATTACCGAGTGGGCCCGGAGATACCTCTCCGTCATACGGAGTGACAAATCCCAGTCTCGATCTATGTCAACTCAACAGACACCCTCGGAGATACCTGTAGAGTACCTTTATAGTCACCCAGTTACGTTGCGACGTTTGGCACACACAAAGCATTCCTACGGTGTCAGTGAGTTACATGATCTCATGGTCATAGGAACTTATACTTGACATGCAGAAAACTATAGCGATAACTGACACGATCAAAAGCTATGTTAACGTTTGGGTCTCGTCCATCACATCATTCTCCTAATGATGTGATCCCGTTATCAAATGACAACTCATGTCTATGACCTGGAAACCGCGGTCATCTTTGATCAACGAGCTAGTCATGTAGAGGCTCACTAGGGACACAAAGTCTGTCTATTCATCCACACGTGTATCTGAGTTTCCAATCAATACAATTATAGCATGGATAATAAACGATTATCATGAACAAGGAAATATAATAATAACTCTTTTATTATTGCCTCTAGGGCATATTTCCAACAGTCTCCCACTTGCACTAGAGTCAATAATCTAGCATTACAAGGTAATGAATCTAACACCCATAGAGTCTTGGTGTTGATCATGCTTAGCCCGTGGAAGAGGCTTAGTCAACGGATCTGCAACATTCAAATCCGTGTGTACTTTGCAAATGTTTATGTCCTCCTCCTTGACCGAATCGCGGATGGAATTGAAACGTCGCTTTATGTGTCTGGTCCTCTTGTGAAACCTTGGTTCCTTGGCTAGAGCAATGGCACCAGTGTTGTCACAGAACAGAGTCATTGGGTTCAGTGCACTAGGCACAACTCCAAGATCTGTCATGAACTCCTTCATCCAGCCACCTTCCTTCGCCGCCTCCGAGGCAGCTATATACTCCGCTTCACATGTAGAATCAGCTACCACGCTCTGCTTGGAACTGCACCAGCTTACCGCTCCCCCGTTGAGAATATATACGTATCCGGTTTGAGACTTAGAGTCATCCGGATCAGTGTCAAAGCTTGCATCGACGTAACCCTTTACGACGAGCTCTTGATCACCTCCATAAACGAGAAACATATCCTTAGTCCTTTTCAGGTACTTTAGGATATTCTTGACCGCTGTCCAGTGATCCATACCAGGATTACTTTGAAACCTTCCGGCCATACTTATGGCAAGGCTGACATCTGGTCTTGTGCACAGCATTGCATACATGATAGAGCCTATGGCTGAAGCATAGGGGACGACACTCATCTTTTCTCTGTCATCCGCAGTCACTGGGCATTGAGTCTTACTCAACTTTGTACCTTGTAATACCGGCAAGAACCCCTTCTTGGATTGATCCATTTTGAACTTCTTCAAAACTTTATCAAGGTACGTGCTTTGTGAAAGTCCTATCAAGCGTCTTGATCTATCTCTATAGATCTTGATGCCCAATATGAAAGCAGCTTCACCGAGATCTTTCATCGAAAAACTCTTGTTCAAATACCCCTTCACGCTATCCAAAAATTCTATATTGTTTCCAATCAGCAATATGACATCCACATATAATATTAGAAACGCTATAGAGCTCCCACTCACTTTCTTGTAAATACAAGCTTCATTGTAAACTTGTATAAACCCAAACGCTTTGATCACCTCATCAAAGCGAAGATTCCAACTCCGAGATGCTTGCACCAGCCCATAAATGGAACGCTGGAGCTTGCATACTTTGTCAGCATTCTCTGGATCGACAAAACCCTCTGGTTGCATCATATACAACTCTTCCTTAAGAAAACCGTTAAGGAACGCTGTTTTGACATCCATCTGCCAAATTTCATAATCGAAATATGCAGCTATTGCTAACATGATTCGGACGGATTTAAGCATCGCTACGGGTGAGAAAGTCTCATCGTAGTCAATCCCTTGAACTTGTGAAAAACCCTTTGCCACAAGTCGAGCTTTATACACGGTGACATTACCGTCAGCGTCCGTCTTCCTCTAAAAAATCCATTTATTCTGAATGGCCTTCCGCCCTTCAGGTAATACTTCCAAAGTCCATACTTTGTTTTCATACATGGATCCCATCTCGGATTTCATGGCCTCTAACCATTTGTCGGAATCTGGGCCCACCATTGCTTCTCCATAGCTCGTAGGTTCACCGTTGTCTAACAACATGACCTCCAAGACAGGGTTACCATACCACTCACGTGCAGTGCGTACCCTTGTCGACCTACGAGGTTCGGTAGTAACTTGATCAGTAGCTTCTTGATCATCATCATTGGCTTCCTCTTCAACCTCTGCAGGCTCCACAAAAACATCTTTCTGTGCTGCGCTACTTTCTGGTTGAAGCAGAGGTTCAATAACCTCATCAAGTTCTACCTTCCTCCCACTCAATTCTTTCGAGAGAAACTCTTTCTCGAGAAAGGACCCGTTCTTAGCGACAAACACTTTGCCCTCGGATCTGAGATAGAAGGTGTACCCAACTGTTTCTTTTGGGTATCCTATGAAGACACATTTGTCCGCTTTGGGTTCGAGCTTTTCTGGCTGAAGCCGTTTGACATAAGCATCGCAACCCCAAACCTTGAGAAAAGACAACTTCGGTTTCTTACTAAACCATAGTTCATACGGTGTTGTCTCAACGGACTTAGATGGAGCCCTATTTAAAGTGAATGCAGCTGTCTCTAACGCATATCACCAAAACGATAGTGGCAAATCGGCAAGAGACATCATAGAACGTACCATATCTAATAGGGTTCGATTACGACGTTCGGACACACCATTACGCTGTGGTGTTCCAGGTGGCGTCAACTGTGAAACAATTCCACATTTTCTCAAGTGATCACCAAACTCATAACTCAGATATTCTCCCCCTCGATCAGATCGTAGGAACTTGATCTTCTTGTTACGATGATTTTCAACTTCACTCTGAAATTGCTTGAACTTTTCAAAAGTTTCAGACTTATGCTTCATTAAGTAAATATACCCATATCTACTTAAGTCGTCAGTGAAGGTGAGGAAATAACGATATCCACCGCGCGCCGTTACACTCATCGGACCGCACACATCAGTATGTATGATTTCCTATAAGTCACTTGCCCGTTCCATTGTCCCTGAAAACGGGGTCCTTGTCATCTTGCCCATGAGGCACGGCTCGCACGTGTCAAGTGATTCAAAATCAAGAGACTCCAAAAGTCCATCAGCATGGAGCTTCCTCATGCGTTTTACGCCGATATGACCCAGACGGCAGTGCCACAAGAAAGTGGTATTATCATTATCTACTCTACATCTTTTGGCATCAATGTTATGAACATGTGTATCATCACTATCGAGATTCAATAAGAATAAACCCCTAACTTCGGGTGCATGACCATAAAAGATATTACTCATATAAATAGAACAACCATTATTCTCTGACTTAAATGAGTAACCGTCTCGCAATAAACAAGATCCAGATATAATGTTCATGCTTAACGCAGGCACTAAATAACAATTATTCAGGTTCATAACTAATCCCGATGGTAATCGAAGAGCGAGCGTGCCGACGGCGATCACATCAACCTTGGAACCGTTTCCCACGCGCATCGTCACTTCGTCCTTCGCCAGCCTCCGTTTATTCTGCAGTTCCTGTTTAGAGTTGCAAATGTGAGCAACCGAACCGGTATCAAATACCCAGGCACTACAACGAGAGTTGGTAAGGTACACATCAATAACATGTATATCACATATACCTTTGTTGTTGTTGGCCCCCTTCTTGTCTGCCAGATACTTGGGGCAGTTCCGCTTCCAGTGGCCATTCCCCTTGCAATAGAAACACTCAGTCTCTGGCTTGGGCCCAGCCTTGGGTTTCTTCACTGGATTGGCAACTGCTTTGCCACCCTTCTTAGAGTTACCCTTCTTGCCCTTGCCATTCTTCTTGAAACTGGTGGTCTTATTGACCATCAACACTTGATACTCCTTCTGGATGTCTGCCTCAGCGACTTTCAGCATCGAGAACAGCTCGGCGATGGTTTTATTCATCCCTTGCATGTTGTACTGCTGGACGAAGCTCTTGTAGCTTGGAGGGAGTGACTGGAGAATTCTGTCAATGATAGCCTCATCCGGGAACACAAGTCCCAGATCAGCTATGCGGGTATAGTACCCAGACATCTTCAGTAAGTGCTCACTGACAGACGAATTCTCCTCCATCTTGCAAGCGAAGAATTTATCGGTGGTCTCATACCTCTCGATCTTAGCATTCTTCTCAAAGATGAACTTCAACTCCGTGTACATCTCATATGCACCATGACGTTCAAAACGCCTTTGAAATCCTCCTTCCAAGCCGTACAACATGGCACATTGCACTATCGAATAGTCATCCGAACGCGTCTGCCAAACGTTCATAACGTCCGCAGAGGCTCCAGGAGCGGGGGGGTCACCTAGCGGTGCATTTAGGACATAAACCTTTTGGGCAGCTGTGAGGATGATCCTCAGATTGCGGAGCCAGTCCACAAAGTTGCTCCCGTCATCTTTCAGTTTAGCTTTCTCTAGGAACGCATTAAAATTCAGGGGAACTCCTGCGCGAGCCATCTACAACATAAGTTTGCAAAGACATTTTAGACTATTGTTCATGATAAGTGAGTTATTACCTAATCAAATTAATTATAACTCCCACTCAAATTGACATCCCTCCGGTCATTCGAGCGTGACATGATCCAAATTCACCAACCCAAGTCCGATCATCACGTGAGATGAGGTGGTGTCAATGGTGAACATCAACATGTTGATCATATCTCCTATATGACTCATGCTCGACCTTTCGGTCCTCCGTGTTCCGAGGCCATGTCTGTACATGCTAGGCTCGTCAAGTCTAACCCGAGTGTTCTGCACGTGCAAAACTGGCTTGCACCCGTTGTATGCGAACGTAGAGTCTATCACACCCGATCATCACGTGGTGCTTCGAAACGACGAACCTTCGCAACGGCGCACACTCGGGGGGAACACAATTTTATCTTGAAATTTTAGTGAAGGATCACCTTATAATGCTACCGTCGTCCTAAGCAAAATAAGATGCATAAAAGGATTAACATCACATGCAAATCATAAGTGACATGATATGGCCATCAACTCGTGCTTTTGATCTCCATCTCCAAAGCACCGGCATGATCTCCATCGTCACCGGCGCCACACCATGATCTCCATCATCATGATCTCCATCATCGTGTTGCCATCGGGGTTGTCGGCGCCCCACCATGCTCTTACTACTATTGCTACCGTTTAGCGATAAAGTAAAGCATTACAAAGCGCTTAATGATTGACACGCAAGTCATACAAAAAATAAAGACAACCCTATGGCTCCTGCCGGTTGCCGTATGCATCGACATGCAAGTCGATGTTAACTATTACAACATGATCATCTCATACATCAAAATATATTTCATCATGTCATTGGCCATATCATATCACATACATAC
Source organism: Secale cereale (assembly GCA_902687465.1). Classification (NCBI taxonomy): domain Eukaryota; kingdom Viridiplantae; phylum Streptophyta; class Magnoliopsida; order Poales; family Poaceae; genus Secale; species Secale cereale. The sequence continues at coordinate 149,354,731 of LR738714.1, read as the reverse complement.
CCTGCAAAAACAAGTTAGACGTCCTCTAATTTGTTGTTGCATGTTTTACGTGGCTGCTATGGGTATCTAGCAAGAACGCTTCTTACCTACGCAAAACCACAACGGTGATATTCAAGTTGCTATTTAACCTTCTACAAGGACCGCCTTGTTCTATTCCAATTCAACTAAGATAGGAGAGACAGACACCCGCCAGCCATCTTATGCAACAAAAGTCACATGTCTGTCGATGGAACCGGTCTCATGTACGTGGACATGTAAAGTTGGTCCGGGCCGCTTCATCCTATAATACCGCTGAATCAAGAAAGACTAAGGAGGGCAGCAATTTAAACATCAACGCCACAAACCCTTTTGTGTTCTACTCGAGAAAGCATCTACGCAAGATCCTAGCTCTGATACCACTGTTGGGGAACGTTGCATGGGAAACAAAAATTTTCCTACCGTTCACCAAGATCAATCTAGTAGATGCAACTACGAGGGGGGAGTGTGATCTACGTACCCTTGTAGATCGCTAAGCGGAAGCGTTATGAACGCGGATGATGGAGTCGTACTCGTCGCGATTCAGATCGCCGAAGACCTAGCACCGAAACAACGGTGCCTCCGCGTTCTTCACACGTACGGCTCGGGGACGTCTCCTCCTTCTTGATCCAGCAAGGGGTGGAGGAGAGGTTGATGGAGAACCGGCAGCACGACGGCGTGGTGGTGATGGTGGAGAAGAACTCCAGCAGGGCTTCGCCTAAGCACCGCGGGAGAAGAAGATGTAACGGGAGAGGGAGGGCAGCACCGAGGCACAAACTGTGTTGGCTGCCCTCCCTTTGCCCCACTATATATAGGGGGGGTGGAGAGGTGAGGGCGCCCTAGGGTTTCCCCCCTAGGGGCCGGCGGCCAGGGCAAGGGGAGGGGGCGGCGGCCAGGGCAGGGGGGCGGCCAGGCCCTAGGGTTTCCCCCCCTAGGTGCCTTGCCCCCCAAGGCCAAGGGGTGCGGCCAGCCCTAGGGGGTCCCACCCCCTTAGCCGCATGAGGAGAGGGCCCAGGGGGGGCGCACAGCCCCCTGAGGGCTGTGGTGTTCCCCCTTGTGGCCCACTAGGCCCAGAACCACTTCCGGACCCCCGAAAACCCTTCCGGTACTCCGCCGATTTCCCGATGCTCCCCGAAACACTTCCGGTACTCCGAAACCTTTCATCCTATATATCAATCTTCGTCTCCGGACCATTCCGGAGACCCTCGTCTTGTCCGGGATCTCATCCGGGACTCCGAACAACCTTCGGTAACCATACACTTTTCTCACTAACAACCCTAGCGTCACCGAACGTTAAGTGTGTAGACCCTGCGGGTTCGGAAACCATGTAGACATGACCGAGACACTCCCAGGTCAATAACCAATAGCGGGATCTGGATACCCATATTGGTTCCTACATGTTTCTCGATGATCTCATCGGATGAACCACGATGTCAAGGATTCAGGCAATCCCGTATACAGTTCCCTTTGTCTCGTCGGTATGTTACTTGCCCGAGATTCGATCGTCGGTATCTCTATACCTAGTTCAATCTCGTTACCGGCAAGTCTCTTTACTCGTTACCGTAATACATAATCCCGTGACCAACTATTTAGTCACTTTGAGCTCATTGAGATGACGTATTACCGAGTGGGCCCGGAGATACCTCTCCGTCATACGGAGTGACAAATCCCAGTCTCGATCTATGTCAACTCAACAGACACCCTCGGAGATACCTGTAGAGTACCTTTATAGTCACCCAGTTACGTTGCGACGTTTGGCACACACAAAGCATTCCTACGGTGTCAGTGAGTTACATGATCTCATGGTCATAGGAACTTATACTTGACATGCAGAAAACTATAGCGATAACTGACACGATCAAAAGCTATGTTAACGTTTGGGTCTCGTCCATCACATCATTCTCCTAATGATGTGATCCCGTTATCAAATGACAACTCATGTCTATGACCTGGAAACCGCGGTCATCTTTGATCAACGAGCTAGTCCTGTAGAGGCTCACTAGGGACACAAAGTCTGTCTATTCATCCACACGTGTATCTGAGTTTCCAATCAATACAATTATAGCATGGATAATAAACGATTATCATGAACAAGGAAATATAATAATAACTCTTTTATTATTGCCTCTAGGGCATATTTCCAACAAAGAGGGGGTCCGCTTCAAAAAGGTTTGGGTGGAATCAACACGTACACGTCTTTACTCTCGCACCACCTTTCCTTTGCTTCTCTGGAGCTCCGGCTGTTCTCCTCGTCAGTACAAAACCATGGCTTCCTACTAGTACAACTGCCTGGCAGGCGGTAGTACCGCTCATTGTAAACGGTAGTACCGCACAGCCACACGGTAGTACCGCCTCAGGGCACGGTAGTACCGCACCAAGCGGTAGTACCGCATCATGAGCACGGTAGTACCGTGTAGCTGGTCCGGCACAGTACCTAGTACGGTAGTAGGTGCGGAAGTAATTTTTTACTTCCGCATCCTATGCGGTAGTACCGCTTGGGTCAAGCGGTAATATCGTGTCGTGTTTTTGCTACTACCGTATTTCTGCGGATGTAGCTACGGATGTATTTTATTTCATCCGTGCTTGTCCTCTGACTGCTTATCTCTGCCTTGCGGTAGTACCGCAGGGACGAGCAGTAGTACCGCTCAAGCAGTACTACCGCCCGTGTGTCAACGCAACAGAGTTAAGTCTAGGCTAGTACTGCTCCAGCGGTAGTACCGCGCTCTGCGGACAGAATTGTGGGATAACGGTTGGATTTGTTCTCCCACTATATATAGGGAGTCTTCTTCTCCAAGAACACTCACCTCTTCCTCCCCAAAGCTCCATTGTTGCTCAAAGCTCCATTTCCGCCCGATCTCTCTCCCTAGCCAATCAAACTTGTTGGTTTCCTCGGAATTGCTTGAGAAGGCATCGATCTACACTTCCACCAAGAGATATTTGATTCCCCCCACTAATCCTTGCGGATCTTGTTACTCTTGGGTGTTTGAGCACCCTAGACGGTTGAGGTCACCTCGAAGCCATATTCCATTGTGGTGAAGCTTCGTGGTGTCGTTAGGAGCCTCCAATTCGGTTGTGGAGATAGCCCCAACCTTGTTTGTAAAGGTTCGGTTGCCGCCTTCAAGGGCACCACTAGTGGAATCACGACACCTTGCATTATGTGAGGGCGTGAGGAGAATACGGTGACCCTAGTGGCTTCTTGGGGAGCATTGTGCCTCCACACCGCTCCAGCAGAGACGTACTTCCCCTCAAAGGGAAGGAACTTCGGTAACACATCCTCGTCTTCACCGGTTCCACTTGTGGTTATTTCTTCCCTTTACTTGTGCAAGCTTTACTTGTTTATCTTATATAGCTTGCTTGTGAGGTTGTTATCTTTACTTCCTATAAGTTGTCATCCTAGTAGCATATCTAGACAACTTACTTTGACGCTTAATTTAAAATGGTTAAGAAAAGCTAAAAATTGTTAGTTGCCTATTCACCCCCCCCCCCTCTAGTCAACCATATCGATCCTTTCATCATCGTCGAAGGGCATGTGAAGGTTTATCTCCAACAAATCTCGTTGTCTTCAATGGATTCACTTGGATCCGGTCCTTGTTTGTTTGTGTTCTTGTGTCTACACGTTGTATCCTTTCGGTCTATGCTTCTATTCATCGACGACGGTTGTTGTACTAATGAGTTGGGACATTAGCACAACGACTTCTCGACTGTCAACTGCAACATGCTATGCCCGGCACCGACGAGGGGGGGGGCGATGATGGTGGCGCGCTTGTGGCTTGCTCCCCTGCTTGTAACCGTCGCTAGATGGTCTACGAACATGGATGTATTTTTTTTACTTCTGATGTTCTTTGTATTACCTTGAGAGTTGATGAATAAATCAGAAAATTTCCTCGCAAAAAAGAAAGAATCCCAATGGCATTACTACATTTCTTTTTTCATTAGTTTTAGTTGTTTGTAAGCACATGTTTATACATTTATTTTAACACAATTCTCGCAGCATCGCATAGGGCAGCATCTAATTCCTAAGATGGATGGGCGCCACAACTTGCATGTAATGCCCAGGATGGGACTATATCTCCTACGTGTCGAGGCACGACTTAAAGATATAAGCCCATTCTGGAATGATCGCAAGTTTGGTATCTTTGCACGTCTCATGTAAAAATAGGGATGAAAGCGGAAAAGATAGTTGGCTTACACTCGCTATGTCACACATTTCATTACAAATTCAAACATCATTCAAATAAACATCACAACCCGTCTACGGGTGAAAATCCAAATGAAAGATACCAAACATAACATAAATCCACAGGTCTGAATCGCCCCTAGTAGAAACCTCTACTGATCAACTGGATAGTGCACATAGTAACGGTTACGTTCCTCGTCGTACTCCCAGTCTAGCTCGGTGCCATCGCCTGTGTAGCTCACCATAGTACCTGCATCTGGTGTGGTGAAGAGTCTGTGAGCCACAGAGGACTCAGCAATCCCGTTCCTGGGTAACACAACTATCCAAACCTTGGGTGTGGAACAAGGCTGAAGAAAGAATAAGAGGTTGCAGCAGCACTAGCACTAACTTACGTAAAAGAGAGCGAGAAGAGAAGTGCCTCGGTCCAGGGGCGAATCTACGTAAGAGGTCGTGGGGGAGAATGCCCCACTCGATTTTTTGGCCCACTTATACCTGGCTTGGGATATGTGGCTTTGCCCCCGCTCGGCCCAGGAGATTTGTCCCCACTGGCCCGTCTTCCCTCTGTGACAAAGGCCAAACGGAGCAGCCCATCTATGAGAGAACACTAGCTGCACACAAGGCTCTAATCGGTAGGATATACCCTAAAAAAAGGCTCTAATCAGTAGAAACGTAAGCGTTCGTCCGCTCCCGGCTTCTGTGTCCTGATTAATCTGCTTCTCGCACGACCGCCGAAGCGAAGCCGCCGCCGCCGCCCTGCCTGCAGCTCTAAGCTGCGCCTACATGCCGTCGGCCGCCCCTGAGACTTTCAACCTCGATCTGCACGTACACACCAGCAGGCTCGGCCGGGTCGCCGTTCCTAAGGGCAAAAAGATACGGGCCACTCATCAAGCCCTAGGTTCAGTTCTGATCTTTCCCTTTCTAATTTTCATATTATTAGTCTATTCTAATTCCATGATTAAAAGGTACAAACTGGTAATTAGGATGATTCAATCTAGCTTCATATAATAATTTCATATGAACATGTTTAACCACTCATCAAGCCCTAGATTCAGTTCTCGAGGTAACGTGCTCAAGATTATATTTTTATCTGCCAATATTTACATTCTTTCTATATTTAAATATGTTTTTTCATGCAGCTTGAAGGGTAGAAATCAATGACATATTCCAACAAAAAGGAACAGCATATTCATATTTCTCAAGTTATTCTGTGTTAACTGGTTAGTTTACCATTATTTCCGCACTGAACTTTTTTTTTGAAGAATTTTTTGGCATCGAACTTGTCAAAAGATATGTGTGTGATGATTATCTTATGAGAAAATATACGATTTTGCTTATTTCATACTATATGTAAGCTTGTGTGGTTGATTTTTTAAAATGATCTACACATTAGTTCATAATATTACATGTTTCCGGAAAAAAAATCATATATCTCTTTGCCCCCTCTCGCTTTTTGTCCTGGCTCCGCCCTTGCCTCGGTCGAAAGGTGATCACGAAGTGATCCTAACTAAAACAAGTCAAACATAACCCCATCGTGTTCACTTCCCGAACCCCTTTCGGAAAATGACCGTCACGGTACTCACGCTGGTAGTGTATTCTGAACATGGTGTCAAGTTTTCTACAACCGGATATTAACAAATTCCCATCTGCCACATAACCGCGGGCACGGCTTTCGAAAGTTCATAACCCTACAGGGGTGTTCCAACTTGGCCCATGACAAGCCCACGATCCGCGGAGTCGCAACTCCAAGGTGGGAAGGCCCGAGTATCCTCGGAATCCCGTGCTCAAGATACTCCGACTAAGGTAAAGCTAATCCAGCAAATCCTCCCGGCGTGCCGACACCCTGACAGTAGCCGCGCGTATCTAGTCTCAGGCCACGACCGGATGGGTGAAGCTACGGGTTTTTACCAATCCTCGAGTTTCCTCGTGGTGGCCCCGCAGGCTCCCCATTTCGGACCAACACTCATGTGGAGCACTGGCCCGGGGTTGTTGATTAAGAACTCGGGTTTGCAAGACCCTATGCAAGTTTTAAGTTATTAGGCGAATAGTACCAATGTTGGGACTTGCTGGAAAAGACTTAGCACTTAGCGGTTTATCGAGGGGGTCCCATAACCCCAACCGTGTGAGGAACGCATAATCAAGGAACATAACACCGGTTTATACGGTTCCTAGGGCGGCATGAGTGGAACAAATCACCAAGCAAAAGGCTTAGCCTTCCACCCATTACCAATATATAGATGATTTCATTAAGAGTTAATATAGTGTGATATCCCAACAAGCTTCAACAAGAAGCAAGAATCTTCAATCTTCTCCTGCAACTAACAATGCTATAAGAAGGGCTGAGCGAAGCTTACTTAGCCAATCAAGGGTTTGCATAGGTAGGGTGGTTAGACAGGATCATGGTTACAATAGGCGGCTGACAGGAAAACATGGGCATCGAGGCAAAACTATAGAGCGAGACTTCTAGCAATAGGCAAAGATAGTAATGTTATCAGGGTCAGGTCATCTTGCCTGTCGGTTCGTCGATGGAATCGTAAGCGGGCTCCTCGTTCTCAACCTCGGTAGTACCCTCGTGCTCGAACTCGTACTCGGCTTCCGGCTCTACTCAAAACAAAATACACAAGGCACGAAATCAACAAGATGCAATGCGCAAACCACAGGATGCATGACTGTTGCACTAAGGAAGCACTACAGATGCACTTAGGAAGCACAGAAAGTCAACATAGGAAGCACAGAGGTACAGCACAAGGAGCATTGCAATATGCATCAAGCAAAATACTTCAAAACATGATAACAAGAGGATATTATGAATCTACATGCAAAAACACACAAGTTTCATATAGGACTTGCTCAAAACGGAGCAACGGGCTAAAAGATACACCTGAAATAATAAACATGCACAAGCTGAAAGTAACAGCCACATAGCAACTTCGGAGCAAGAAATAAATAGTCTACAGCACCCAAACATCATGACAAGAAGCATGAACATAAAGTAGACATATCCTACAGCAAACAATTCCATTGTAGCATCTCCATAGGAGGCATGGATCAATAGCAACAAGCTATGACATTTTGAACTTGACAACAAAATCCTGACAGCAGTATTTTATAGCAACTTGGGAGCAAGAGTTAAATATGCTACAGCCACCCAAATGAGCATGTGAGGACATGAATGGATAGCCAACAACATATACAACAAGGAATCATCAAGATTCACCCCAAAACTAACATGTATTTTCCTAGAACAACAAGCAAACATGACATCTGGAAATTACAGATTCCAAATTTCACTAAGTGTTAAAACAGCAGTAATATCATGGCATGTTTGTGAGCAAGTTCAAGTCACCTCAAAGCAAAGCATGGCAAGTGGTTAGCACCACAGCAAAGTACACATGATGGGGAGTCCAAAACATCTAAGCATGCATCAAGGGGACAACCACATCAATAGTAACGAGCTCCTCAACTAGGCATCTCGTAACAAGTTTAACAACATAACAGCCACTAGCACTTTTGCAAAGGAGATAAACATGGCAAGATGAAATCTTTCATGCAAGCTAAAGCAACCAACATGTAGAGCATCTCATGATGAACATGTGGACATATCATTTGCTTCATTTGGATAAACATGCACCAAGATATCACATTGCAAACATGGCATGAAAACAACTAATATCAGCAGTTTATAACAAGTAGCACTCTTCTCATGAAGATTAAGACATCTAGATGACCCCAAACATGCATGGCACAATGGAACAAAACAAAGTACATGTCACCACGATCATTTTGACATATCATATGCTCAAATCGGACATGCACAGTAAAAGTTATCCACAAAACAAAACAGCACCAAACATAGAAATACTGGGGACTTAGGGAAAAAACGGAGTCAACCTCGCGGGTCAACGGGCGCGGGTCTGGATCTGGAGCGGTTGGTCAAACGGGCCGGGATCGCGGCGCGGGCCGGATCGGGCTAACGGGTCCAGCCCGCTAGGTTTCGGCCCCCAGCTCCCAGATTCGATCGGGCTGGCGCGGGGCACCTCGAGCGCCCGAGGCGGCGGCATCGATGCGACGACGGGAGGCGACGTCCGACCGACGGGGGCCGGCGAGGAGCCGTTGTGAGCCCGGCGGCGGCGGGCGCGGCCTGAGGGGGCGGTGAGGAGGCGGTGAGGGCGCGGCCGGAGGCGAGGGGGACTTGGACCGGCGCGGCGGCGATCGTTCGAGGAGGCAGCGACGGTTGGAGGAGAGGAGCGGCGGCGGCGAGCTCCTAGCGACGGCGACGAGCTGGAGGTTGAAGACGAGGGAGCCTCGGGCTCAGGCCCACACGACGGAACTCGGAAGCACGGCTCGGCTGAGTCGGAAGCACAGTCGCAGAGAGGTCGGAAGCACGGCGTCTCAACGGTGGAAGCACCGCGCGTGAACGATGGAAGCACCGCGCGGCAGAGATGGAAACATTAGGGTTTCTGGACGCAAAAATTTGAGAGGGAGGGGGCGTTTATATATGCACAATGAGCTAGGGTTGTCCAAATGGGGAGAGGTTTTCGGCCACGAGATCACAATTGAACGGCCTAGATGAAGGGAAGGGTTTGAGTTGGGTTGGTGGGCTGTTGGAGGGGTGTCTTGGGCCTTAAAAGGAGGTACTTTTAGCCCACGAGAATAACTGTTGGAGCATCAAACGAACTCCAAACGCGACAAAACTTGACAGGCGGGTTACACATAACAAAACAACATCGCACGACAAGTCTCGCGCCAAACCGGAAACATTACACGGCCAAACACAAAAATAGATCTCGGGGATGCCACGGACACGTGAGAGAGCGCCGGAACTCGAAACGGACAACGGAAAGGAACGACTGGGACCGGATGCAAATGACAACACAAATGCAATGCACATGACAACATGGCATGGATGAATGCACACACGCACACGACAAAAAAACCGAAAACCCGAAAAGACGAAGAACCCGGAATGGAATTGATGAAGCCAAAGATATATATTGCCCCAAAAAAAAAGTATTACATCCGGGGCATTACATTGCAACTAGTAAGTAATCATACACATTCAGCAAACTGTCCGCACACCACAATTAACATATGAACTACAGGAGACTGGTTTCTATAGAGAGATGTAATTCCTATGTTTGCTTCATAAAGTTTGTACAAAATCTAGACACACCAAGGATCTGCATTCTGGAAAGCACGATGCAGGTTCTAGCAGGCCACCCCGTGCACTCTTAGGGCTAAGGTCATCACTGTCCCACTACAACAGATCACGGTGACCCTGACACTGTTGAGAAACTGAGGGTATGAGATACGAGTACACTGGTACCAATCGTTGGCGAAAACTGCAGCTGTTTTAGTACCCATGACATTTACTCCCTCCGTTCCTAAATATAAGTCTTTAGACATTCAAATGGAATACAACATACGAATGTATGTAGACATATATTAGTGTAGATTCACTCATTTTGCTTCGTATGTAGTCACTTGGTGGAATATCTAGAAAGACTTATATTTGGGAATGGAGGGAGTATAAGTCTTTTTAGAGATTCCAATATGGACTACATACGGAACAAAATGAGTGAACCTACATTCTAAAATATGTCTATATACATCCGTATGTAATTTGTAGTGGAATCTCTAAAAACACTTACATTTAGGAACGGAGGGAGTAGTTGAGTAGAATCGGACTGATAACTCTTGCCTTCCTTAGTAGAAGTTTCAACCTTTTCCAATTATCTTTGACGATTTGGCCTATATGCCACTTCCAGTTAGCAAAGCCAAATTACCTCCTCAGTGACTTACTGCCTTCTCAGTGGCATCGCCAATAAATCATCAGCACTTTGACAGTGGCTTCATCCCAGAACACCTGGCACAAGCCCACGTAGGTTAGAGCTGAAGTTGCTACTGAGCAATAGCAACCTAAACCGCACTCACGAACCGGCCATCAGACTGCATTCTTTGTCACCCTAGCGTTCAGTAAATGTCTGAACGAAAATCCCCTGTTTGTAACAGGGAATAAATTATAAGGAAGTCTCTGACAATATATTAAACTTTATTTAGAAGATAAGTACTTCCTCCGTTCCCCAATATAAGTCTTTCTAGAGATTCCAACAAGTGACTACATACGGAGCAAAATGAGTGAATCTATACTCTAAATTATGTCTAAATACATCCGTATGTTGTATTCCATTTGAAATGTCTAAAAAGACTACGGAGGGAGTATATACAAGCGTATCACACCAACTTCACCTGTAACTGATGTAGTGATTCCTCACCGCCACTGGATATTATCATTTAGACAATTCACATTCTATTCAAGCTTGTCAGCATTTGTTTGTAGCTTGCACACCTTGAATCTCGATGCAACTCGGTCGTAGGTTACAGCTATTGAGTCAAAAGATGGCCTTCCTCTGCAATATGAACAGGCATATGCTCTATAGCAGTCCAATTTCCACATCGGTCTGTGCAATACTGTGGAGTGCAATTATTCATTTAGCATGCCCAGAGTTGCCAAGGTTCAGACAGTAGCAATTCAACACCTGAAATAGGTTGACGAGACAATATATTGAGATCAAATAAGCACAAACACGATTGACCGAGTGAGAGAAGTTACCAATAGTATTTCTGAAGTACTGGCGGTTGCTCGTATCTCAATGTCCTTGATAAGTCCTCTTCTTCTTTGCCAAAAGTAAAGCTCGAGCCATCATAAATATGAAGTGTATCCCCCACCAAGTGGTACTCTTGGATAGAATAATGCTTTGATTGACAGGCTTGGGCAACACTGGAAGCCAATACTCTAATGAAAAAAGTAAGAATATTAGCTCAAGAGAAGTAAAGCTTCTTTGACCGAAATTGACCCATGAATGCACCATTGCAATATTACTCCCTCCGGTTCTTTTTACTGCACGTATAAATTTGTTTGAAGTCAAGCTACATAAAGGCTGACCTAATTTATCTAAAAAAATAGCAGCATTTACAATACAAAAGTTATATAGTATGAAAATTAATTTCATGATGTATCTAAAGATATTGATTTTATATTGTGAATGTTGATATTCTTTCTTATATAGTTGGTCAAACAAATTATATGCAGACTAAAAAGAAAAGGAGGGAGTACTAAGGGATTGTACAATGGACTGATGTCACCTTTCCCAGAGATGTCACATAGGATTTTTGCTGAGTTGGAAAAGAGAGACGACTGCCTTCCCTTAGCTAACGGATGGTCTCTTAGAGTAACAAGGGAAAGTGTTATCACAGTTGTACCAGATGCCATCCCCTAGTTATACATTTTCTGATTAAATCATCATCACACAATTTAAGAGGCATGCAAGCAATATTTGCTAGAAATAACTCATTGTCTTGCATGTTTTTACTGTCATCTCTAGCTGATATGGAGAGCCAAGAAAGCTGCCTTCACCATCTAATGTATACTTGTATTTCATAGAGCTGACAACTATATCATACCGAATGCCAGCAAGTTCGAGAAAAGTTACGTACAAATATCACCCAAAGCCTCATGTGTGTGGATTATCTGCTGGCCTCCAGAATCATGGAGCTACTGATTTTTCTGTTAGTGTTATGCATGGTAATAGAAGAATAAGATAATATGTTGCAGATCAGTAAATGGATTTTGTTCAGAAACGTGGTCAATTCTTCTGGTAATTTTATGTTAATCTCTAACAAATAACAGTACCCAAAGCTTTAAAACAATCAACTATTCCGGTTTCCACAAAAATTTGAAAACCAGCTGTACCTTTTCAGGCCTGGTCACTGGCTGCCAATATTCCTTGGAGCAACCGTGTTTCAAACGGTACGTGGTAGAAACTAGGGCTCTACCGGGACGGGGGCGTAGATTATAGGGGAAGGAGGAGGAAGGGCGAGGGCGAGGCCGCGGTGGCCGGCGGCTGGGCGCCGTCCCGCGCGGTTGATGGCTGCGGCGGCGGAGGCAAGGTGGCGGCTAGGGTTAGGGTTCCGGCTCCTCTGGGAGCCGGGCAATAGTTATGACTTATTGCTTAATCTCAAAAGGTGCCCTTACATCGGTTTATATAATCTCAAAGGTAGGAAAAATAAATAACTTGGGCTAAGCCCCTAACTTAAACGCGCCCAGTGGGCCTCTTCCGGGTATATGAGACCCCGGTCATAACATCTCTCCCCGCCTGCGCAAACAGCTCGTCCTCGAGCTGGAAGTCTGGATAGTGACTGGTGAACTCGTCGCGCTGCTCCCATGTTGCCTCCTCCTCTGGAAGGCCCTCCCACTGGATCAAGATGTACCACACCCCACGACGCAGCTGGGCCTTCAACGCCTTGGATGGTTCAGGAAGTAAGCGCCCGTCGGAGACTGGAGGAAGCGTCGGTGTGGTCGTCGGTGGCTCTCCCTTGTAAGGCTTTAGCAGCCCTACATGAAAGACGTCGTGGATGCGTGCACCCACTGGAAGCTGAAGGCGGTAGGCCACCTTTCCAATGCGCTCCAGCACGGAAAAGGGGCCTGCATAGCGCGGACCCAGCTTGCGCTTCGCGCGTGGGTCAAGAGACTGAGTCGAGCGGTGGAGAAGGCGTAGCCAGACCCAATCGCCCACCGCGAATTCCGCCTCGCGGTGATGGCCGTCATAGTAGTGCTTGGCCAACTGCTGGGCCTGAAGGAGACGCTGCCGCACCTCGGCGAGCATCTCGTCGCGGCTGCGAATAAGCTCGCCAGCCGCCTCCGTCCGAGCCGACGCCGGGTCAACCGGCAGGATCGCCGGGGGTGGCCGGCCATAAACCACCTCGAACGGGGTGGCGCGCAGGGCGGAGTGGTAGGAGGTGTTGTAGCAGTACTCCGCCCAGGCGAGCCAGTCCACCCAAGCGCGAGGACGATCACCTGTCACACAACGCAGATACATAGCAATCACCTTATTAACCACCTCGGATTGGCCGTTCGTCTGAGGATGGAAGGCGGTGCTTAGGCGGAGCTGCACGCCCGCCATGCGAAAGAGGTCGCGCCACACATGTCCTGTGAAGACCGGGTCCCGGTCGCTGACGATCGAGGTCGGAAACCCATGAAGGCGGACGATGCCGTCGAAGAAGGCCCTGGCCACAGATGCGGCAGTGTACGGATGGCCGAGCGGGATGAAGTGGGCGTACTTGGAGAAACGGTCGACCACCGTGAGGATGACAGACTTGCCTCCTACCTTGGGAAGGCCCTCAATGAAATCCATGGAGATGTCGGCCCAAACCTGAGAGGGTACCTCCAACGGCTGCAGGAGCCCGGCTGGCCGTAGCGTCTGTGTCTTGTTGCGCTGGCAGGTCACACACGAGCGCACCCAATCTTGGACCAGAGCACGGTCCCCTGGAATGTAGAAGTCGGCGCGTAGACGATGGAGGGTCTTCTGGATCCCCTCGTGGCCGGCCGAGTGAGCCAGCTTGAGCACCTGGTGTCGGAGATCATCATGGTCCGGCACGAAGACGCGGCGGCCATGAAGGAGCAAGCCATCCGTCGCCCGCCAGGGCTCCTCCAAGTCGCCTGCCTCCAGGCGCTGGCGCAGTAGCTGGGCGTCAGGTGCTGCCATGGTAGCCCGGCAAATGTCGGCGAAGAGGGCGAAGGAGGGCTCGGAGCGGATGCAGAGCACCACCCCCTCGGAGGCGCCGACAGCTGCGTCCTCGGTGTCGCGGCGGGACAGAGCGTCGGCCACGGTGTTGAGGCGGCCGGGGCGGTACTCGACGGTGAAGTCGAAGCCAAAGAGCTTGCTGATCCACTGATGTTGCGGCACGGTAGAGAGCCGCTGATCCAGCAAGAACTTGAGGCTGTAGTGATCCGTCCGAATCCTGAAGGACCGGCCCCAGAGATAGGGCCGCCAGTGGCGCACGGCCTGGACCAAGCCAATGAGCTCCCGCTCGTACGCCGCGAGCTTGAGATGGCGCGCTGCGAAGGGCCTGCTGAAGAACGCCAGTGGTCCATCCCCCTGATGAAGGACGGCGCCGAACCCCACACCGGAGGCGTCGCAGTCGACGAAGAATGGCCGGTCGAAGTCCGGCATCTGAAGGACGGGGCCTGTCGTGAGGGCCCCCTTGAGGGCCTCGAATGTTGCGGTCGCCTCGTCGTCCCAAGCGAAGGCATCGCGCCGCAGGAGGCGCGTGAGTGGAGATGCGATGAGGCCGAACTCCCGGATAAACTTCCGGTAGTATCCCGCGAGGCCCAAAAAGCCGCGGAGAGCCCGCGGTGACTGGGGCGTCGGCCAAGCAGCGACGGCCGCCACCTTGTCGGCGTCCATAGCGACGCCGTCAGCCGAGATGACGTGGCCGAGGTAGGCGACTGTCGGCGTGCCAAACGAGCACTTCGAGCGCTTAAGATGAAGATGGTGCGCTCGAAGCTCGTTAAAGATGATGGCGACGTGCTGAAGGTGCTCCGCCCATGATGCACTGTAGATAAGAATATCATCAAAGAAAACGAGCACAAACCGACGCAAGTAAGGGCGGAGGACGTCGTTCATCAAGGCCTGGAAGGTCGCCGGGGCGTTGGAGAGTCCAAACGGCATCACCAAGAACTCGAAGTGGCCGTGATGAGTCCGAAACGCCGTCTTGGCGATGTCGTCCGGGTGCATCCGCACCTGGTGGTACCCCGAACGGAGGTCGAGCTTGGTGAAGAAGCGCGCCCCGTGTAGCTCGTCCAGGAGCTCATCCACCACCGGAATCGGGAACTTGTCCTTCAGCGTGATGGTGTTTAGGGCGCGGTAGTCGATGCAGAAGCGCCACGTGCCGTCCGACTTGCGGACGAGGAGGACCGGTGCCGAAAACGGTGAGGTGGAGATCCGAATGATGCCCAATGCGAGCATGAGTGCGCACTGCCGCTCCAGTTCGTCCTTCTGCAGCTGGGGGTAGCGGTAGGGACGTACTGCTGCCGGGGCCGTGCCCGGAAGTAAGTGTATGCGGTGGTCGTACACCCGTGCAGGAGGGAGTCCCTGAGGCTCGGCGAAGAGGTCCTCGTGCTGCTGCAGGAGGTGATCCAGCAAGGGGTGCTCGGACTCAGCCGTGGCCGCAGCTAGCTGCAGGCGTGGGGGTGCTGGGGGCGCGCCACCGACACTCTCCCACTGTATCTGACGGCCCTCGCGCCAGAATGTCATCGTCATGGCGTCGAAGTCCCATAGGATGGGGCCGAGGGTCCGTAAGAAGTCGACTCCGAGGATGAAGTCGAAACAGCCCAGGTCGATGCCGGCGCACGTAATGGAGAACTGCTCCTCGCCGATAGCGATGGGCACGCGGTGTGCCAGTCCATGGCAGCGGAGACGGTCGCCGTTGGCCACGGTGACCCGAAGATGTTCCCCGCCTGTGGGTTGAAGAGCCAGTCGTCGCATCGTGGCCTCGGGAAGGAAGTTATGAGTGGAGCCTGTATCCACGAGTGCCACCAGGCGCTCCCCGTGAATCGTCACCGGCAGGAGCATCGTCCGGTCGTCCCGGATGCCGGCGAGCGCATGAAGGGAGACCACGAGAGCCGTCGCTGGTGCTGGGGCCTGCGCCACCTCGGCGGCGGCCGGGGCGCCCAAGTCGCCGGTCCCGTCGGCAGGTGTGTCCTCCTCCACGTAGGCGGCCGCCTCCAAGTAGAAGAGGCGTGGGCAGACGTGACCCGGCACATATGGCTCGTCGCAGTTATAGCACAGTCCCTGGCGACGGCGCTCGAGCTGCTCAGCCGGGGTTAGCCGGCGGAAGGGGCGCGTCGTCGGCGGAGTGGGGGCCGCGGCCGTGCCCTGGGGTGGCCGACCCGGCGCTGGCCCGGCCGAAGGCAGGCGGGCGGGCTGACGGGCGCCTCGAGACGGTGCAGCCTGCTGCAGGGACTGTGCGCGACGCTCAAAGGCGCGGGCGTAGTACATGGCCGACTGTAAGTCCTGCGGGTCCCGAAGCTCCACGTCCACGCGAATGTGATCCGGTAGGCCCCCGATGAAGAGTTGGGCCCGCTGTCGGGCGGACACGTCCGGCGCGTGGCAAGCCAGGGCCTGGAAGCGGTCGGCGAACTCCTGGACGGTGGAGGTAAAAGGCAAGCGGCCGAGTTCGGCCAGTCGGCTGCCCCGTATAGGCGGCCCGAAGCGGAAGAGACAGAGCTCCCGGAAACGCTCCCAGGGGGGCATGCCGCCCTCGTCCTGCTCGAGGGCGTAGTACCATGTCTGCGCCGCGCCCCGGAGGTGGTAAGAGGCGAGCCAGGTACGGTCGGACGCCAGTGTGCGCTGCCCCCGAAAAAACTGCTCACACTGATTGAGCCAGTTGAGTGGGTCCTCGGTGCCATCGAAGGTGGCGAAGTCGAGCTTCGCGAAGCGCGGCGGCGTCTGGTTAAGTCCACTGTGGCCGTAGGGCTCGGCGGGTCGGAACGGCGAAGATGCCGGTGCGGCGGTCATAGGCGGCCCGTCGAAATCCATGTGGAGCCCTGCAGTGGAGGAGGACCCGCCGTTGTATGGCAGAGACGGCGTTGGCTGGTCCCCGGCCGTGGTGTAGACGGGCGGTGGCGATGATCCAGCGACCCAAGCCGGTAACTGGGAGGGTGATGATGGCCAGCGGATGTTCTGGAGGGGCCGGCCCGGGGCGGAGTGTGGCGGCCCGGTGCTGAACGGCGACGACGGCGGCAGCAGCGGTGGTGGCTGCGCGGGTAGGACGGCGGCCGCAGCCGGCGTGGTGGTGGCCAGCGGCCACTGCGGTCATGGGGGCCCGGGTGCTGCCGCAAGGGGCAGCGACCCCCCGAGGGCCGCGACATGCCCAGCCGGCGGGGGCTGCCACGACAGAGGGAGGGGGGCGGCTGTGGCCGCGACCTGCGGCGCCGGCGGTTGCCCGTAGGGCCCCGCCAAGTAGAGGCGGATGCCTTGGACCGCCGTGGCGAGATCCCGGAGGGCGCCGGTGACTTCCTCCGGCGTGAAGATGATGGGAGGTGATGCGGCGGCGGTGGTGGCGGGCGGTTGTGGCGGCGGCCCGCTCGGCGAAGTGGCCAGCGGCGCGGTGGTGGTTGTAGGTAGCGGCGGCGGTGGTGGTGCAGAAGACATGATCGCCCTGGAGGATGATACCAAAGTGGTAGAAACTAGGGCTCTACCGGGACGGGGGCGTAGATTATAGGGGAAGGAGGAGGAAGGGCGAGGGCGAGGCCGCGGTGGCCGGCGGCTAGGCGCCGTCCCGCGCGGTTGATGGCTGCGGCGGCGGAGGCAAGGTGGCGGCTAGGGTTAGGGTTCCGGCTCCTCTGGGAGCCGGGCAATAGTTATGACTTATTGCTTAATCTCAAAAGGTGCCCTTACATCGGTTTATATAATCTCAAAGGTAGGAAAAATAAATAACTTGGGCTAAGCCCCTAACTTAAACGCGCCCAGTGGGCCTCTTCCGGGTATATGAGACCCCGGTCATAACAAGACCCCACTACTCTATTATAACCATGAAGCAGGTAGATAGGTTGTCTCACTTGCCAGACATTAGTTCATACGTAATTCACTAGAACTAGGCCTCCAAATGATTGATGGATGAGACAACTTTTCTTAGAATAGAATATCATGAAATCAGTTGAAATTACAGGCAGGGAGACATGTAAGGGGATTTGAACGGACACTAACCGGTATACTCAGTACGTCACCTTGAGAATTGGTCAGTACTGGCAGTGTTCGTCTTGCAGAAGCTGGAATAGATTTCAAGACCTCGAGAGCTTTCATTGCTGATAACTGTAAATATCTAGAGTGCTTCAGGAGTCCATCATCCTTCAATTTATTAATGGAAACTTTTGAGACATTCTGATTCTCTTCCACTGAGCAGATTTTAGAAACTTCAGCCAGGAACAACCAATCGGTATCAAACATGTGACGAACTGCTAGACTTCCGTCCTGATTCACTGCACAATACTGGCATAGGAGGTTTTTACTGTCTTGTGAGCATATTCCATTTGAAACAACCTCCAAAGCATTCCATGTAATCAAGAACTTGCTCATAAAGTGACATGTTTCACCAGGCCAGAGAAAAAGAACTTTCACATCAGGAAAGTTTGTTTTCTCCAAGTATTGTTCTTCATTTTTAAGTTTTGTTGCACAAAATTTCTGAAGCTCTTCTGTTTGCAGGTAAAGGAGTTTTTCTAACACAAAATCACCTATCATATTGTGATCCTTTGCTCTATTCAGAACATCAGTAGAAGAACTATGATTCAGAAAAGGTATGCTTGAGCACTGTAGAAACTGGTCGGAGTGTAAGCGTGCTTCATGTGCTATCTGATCAATCTCAAGTACTGGTGAAGGCTGTTCTTCATAGGAACACTTGTAGGACATCTCAACAGAAAATGACTCCATCGAGTCAACAGAGGAACAGACTATTACTTTTGTACCTTTAGACTTCGGAAAAGCACAAAGATAACAACCAGCTACAGTAAGGGCACCCTGCAGAAGATTCAAGTATTACTCGGTGAATCAGTAGGATCTTCTTCTGCTAGAGGCCGAAGCATATAGCTAATCATGACAGACATAAATGCATATAGAGCCCAATAATGTTTCCCTAAAGAAAATCTACATGTGTTGTTTATTACTGTATAATTCATTTTATTAGAAGATATCGGATCCTAGATTATATCTTTTGGTTAGGTACGATAGATCCAAAGAATAACAAGCTGAGTGTCGGCGTTCTGGGAACGGGGGTACACAGACTTGCCTGCCTGCGGCCCAGGGCGTGGCTCATCCAGCGGCCTGGTGCGGCCCAACCTCATCAGCGACCACTCAAGACCCTCGCGAGGGGCCGAGCCTCACGAGGTGGAAGACGCAAGACCTCCCCTGGGGCGGCCTCACTAGGTTGGCTCCCGAGGAGCGGAGATGTCAAGGCAAGGGGCACCTCACGAGGTCCTCGTGACGTGAGCCATGACGACCGAGGCCAGGCGGGCGCCAGGGTGCCAGTTTCCTTTTTGGTGCTAAAGGGGCAAGCGCAGGCAAGGAGTCCCGAGGCATCAGGCAAAGGTTTCCATATCGGTGCAACAAGACCAAGACCAGCAGGACGGCAGAGCGGAGGTCATCGCGAAGCCCACGGCGGCGTCACCACCAGAGCCTTTGGCAGGTGAAGACCACATTTTGTCAGGATAGCTTGTACTAGCTGTCCCCCTTCAAAATTGGCCGTTGTGGGATCCCTTCCCGCTCAATATTTGGGAAGAGGACTCGGGCCTCTATAAATAGGACTAGCCACCACCATAGGGGGCATCGGATCCAGAGCCACCCAAAACCTAGGACGAGGGATCATATCATCAAGATCACCCTCGCTCTCTCCAAGCACAAGAACACCTCTCCTCAGAAGGCTGTTCTTCCCATGTACTAGTTCTTCATCGGCCTATAAGGCAATCCACCACACCACACTGGATTAGGGTATTACACCACAACGGTGGCCCGAACCAGTATATACCTTTGTGTCTCTTGTTCTCCGGGTTCGACGAGCTAGGCTTAAGAATCGGTGAGTAGGCGAGCTAAAGCGGAAAGGAGAGATCTTCGTGCGCACCTCGGTGTTCGAACCACAAGGGTTTTGCCGGAACCCATCCGACATTTGGCGCGCCAGGTAGGGGGTGCGCCGGATCTTCTCTTCCGCCGTTCGGTTCGTTACCACTCAGCAGTCCCGATGGCCGACGATCAGGGGGTTCACGCTGACCGCTGGGCAGCCTGGCCCGCGCGGACAGCGCCGTCCGCCCGCGAAGGCCTCAACCCCGCACTTCAGGGGGGCCCCGCGCCGCCTAACACCACCTGCGCGGGCGGCACGGATCTGCAACCTCCGTCTTGGCGTCACGGCGCGCACGCTTCGCGGCGCGATCTTCGAACTACGCCGCGGCAACAGCACCGCACACCCGACGGGAGCAGGCGAACATGAGGGCTGCGCTCATTGTGGCGCGAGAGCTGTTACAATGCAGGTTGGCCGAGGGCGGCCGCGACGTGCTGCCGGAACGCGTCGCCGAACTACTGGACTGCGCCTGCAGGGGCGCGCCGCCGTTCTGCTCCTCACCCGCGCCCCAGGTCACAGGTGAGGCACACGCGAGGTCCCGACAAGCCTGCGCGCCCCCTCGGGCAATGGAGGGACCCGACGACACCAACATGGGCGCTGGCGCCATCCGCCCGACCGCAGCAACTTCGTCAGAGGGGGGAGCAAGCGCCGGCGGCCCCTCACGAGGACGCGCCGGACTACAACCAGGCGGCCGCCAAGGCCAGGTGCCGCAGCCGGAGGTTCAAGGCGCGGGGCATTTGGGCGGTGTCCTTAGTGGGGCAACCGACGAAGCCTATGTGCCCCGCATGGTGGACCTGGCGTACGCGTTCAGGGAAGGCCCCAATGCTTTCCTCGGGCCGAGATGGAACGGCGGGACACTCGAAGCAGAAGACTACCACGAGTCGCCTGGGGGCTCCATCGACCCCTTCAGCGACAACGACAGGGCACAGCAGGTATCGCAGCAGCAGGCGTGCACTAACAATGGGCTGCAGGTGAACCAGACCACGGCGATGGTCGGAGACCCGAGAGCGGCGGTTCCGCCCTCGACCGGGGCGGAGCGTTGGGGGCTGCGCGTGGAGGGCCTAGAGCCGCGGCCTCCCCCGCGCCACGTGGAGCAAAGCAGCATGCGGAGGTAGGTCCTCTGCCGAGGGAGCGTCGACAAGCCCTTCCCCCCCGGCAGAGGGCCCGTGGTCGCCGAGGGCGCCGCTGGCGTCCCCCTTGCCCCTTGGTCTCGTCCTAGTTTCCGGACGCCCCAACGGTGGTCGGGGGCGGCGCAAGGCGGGGCCCTCGTCTGGCGATATGAAGCTCACACCTGTGAAGGTCTCCGCCCGTGACACTCTCACGTAATAATGAGTGGGGCTGTACACGCCCCGGAGTCTTCGGAGTGCCGTCCTCGGGCCTCGGGGGCTCCCTCCCACGTCCTAGTGGTAGCACTTAGCTCCGCACTGGTGGAAGACCTGAAGACTAGATAGGTGCCGAACGCGGCTATTTGCTTTCCTCTCCCTTTCTTTGTAACTGGATTCATCGCTTTTTCGAATCGAATTTGAAGTCTTGCTCGTTGCCAAAAATGAGGGGAATTTTCTGCTGATTTCTGCTGGATTTTGTTGCCTTTTGGCCGTTTTTTGAAGATCGTACCTCGAGCTCTCCGGCTCGGGACCAGAAGGTCGATCCCACTTGGCGGACCTCTGTAACCTCGGCAGGACCCCCTCGAGGCAAGAGCCTACGCGCCGCAAAGTTGTCGCGTAGGCATCCTGCCGCGGCCATCAGGACACCCCTGGCCCCGCTCCCCGGAGCAGGGCCACGTGTTGCTCAGGAGGCTCAGGGTCGTGGGTCCCAAGCGATCTACCCCAGGGAGAGGCGTGTCAACGGCCTCATAACCTGCACGAGGCCAGGTGAGACCTAGGTGAGTTACAATGACAACTCAACTCAGAAAACTCGAGGACACACGTCCCAGGTTTGGATTTAAGCATCAAAAAAAAGAGTGGAATATCAGTTTACACACATAGGGGGCTTCCCCATCGAAATGCTCTCATGCCCTACGGGGCCGTGTGCAAGTCCTTGCGTGCAGGGTCGAGGGAAGGAGTACAAGCTCAACCGGACACATCGCTCGCCGGGCCATCCGAGTTGCTCTCATGCACACGACAGGCGCTGTCGCTGGCCTCGTCTTCACCGTCGTCAACCACGCTGCCTTCGTCTGCCGCGACCACGGCCCGTCGTCATCAGTGGCAAAGGCCCTGACCAGAGCATCCACGTTGTCGTCCACCCAGTGCGCCAGATTGTCTCGGATGGCCCCGGGCACTGGGGCGATGGCGGCGTCGAAATCAAAGCGGGGGTCAATGTTCTGGAGGTGGCTGAAGACTCGGGAGAACGCGCGCCCAAGGAGGCTCCGGCTCTTTTCCATAACAAGCTGGCGGGCCCTCGTGGCCCGGCTCTCCAGGCACGTCACGACCTCGATGAAGAAGACGAGATGGCCCGCGTAATCCTCCACATGGGGATGAGGGACGTTTCCCTCGCAGATGGCCCCTAACGCCCGATTAGCTCTCACTCGAAGAGCCTGGAGCATGGGGGCGTGCTCGTGCTGCAGCACCAGTCGACGGCCGGCCTCATCCTCGCTCCGCTGCGCGAGAGCCGCGGCACCATCAACCTGTCGCTGGAGCAAGGCCAGGTCGGCCTGCGCGGAGTCCAGCTTGGCCTAGGCAGAAGACTGGGCTGCCGTGGCGACCCTCTCACGCTACTCTACCTCCTCCAGCTTCGTCCTAAGGGCAGCAGTTCTCCCATCAGCTTCCGCCCGCTGGAGCTCCAACTTCAGGCCGTACTCCTTGGCAAGGTCTGCACTGACCTTCGCCACCCTCTGGTCGATTTCCTCCTGAACTCTGGCCTCGCGAGCGGAGACAGCATCCTCGGCCAGGGTCACATGGCGCTCCCTCACCTCCAGCGCGCCTTGGTCCGGGGGCTACTGTCAGCGTTCTGGGAACGGGGGTACCCAGACTTGCCTGCCTGCGGCCCATGGCGTGGCTCATCCAGCGGCCTGGTGCGGCCCAACCTCATCAGCAACCACTCAAGACCCTCGCGAGGCGGGCGACGCAAGACCTCCCCTGGGGTGGCCTCACTAGGCTGGCTCACGAGGAGCGAAGATGTCAAGGCAAGGGGCACCTCACGAGGTCCTCGTGACGTCAGCCATGACGACCCAGGCCAGGCAGGCGCCAGGGTGCCAGTTTCCTCTTTGGTGCTAAAGGGGCAGGCACAGGCAAGAAGTCCCGAGGCATCAGGCAAAGGTTTCCATATCGGTGCAACAAGACCAAGACCAGCAGGACGGCAGAGCGGAGGTCATCGCGGAGCCCACGGCGGCGTCACCACCAGAGCCTTTGGCAGGCGAAGACCACCTTTTTTCAGGATAGCTTGTACTAGTTGTCCCCCTTCAAAATTGGCCGTTGTGGGATCCCTTCCCGCTCAATATTTGGGAAGAGGACCCGGGCCTCTATAAATAGGACTAGCCACCACCATAGGGGGCATTGGATCCAGAGCCACCCAAAACCTAGGACGAGGGATCATACCATCAAGATCACCCTCGCTCTCTCCAAGCACAAGAACACCTCCTCAGGAGGCTGTTCTTCCCATGTACTAGTTTTTCTCAGCCTATAAGGCAATCCACCACACCACACTGGATTAAGGTATTACACCACAACGGTGACCCGAACCAGTATAAACCCTTGTGTCTCTTGTTCTCCGGGTTCGACGAGCTAGGCTTAAGAATCGGTGAGTAGGTGAGCTAGAGCGGAAAGGAGAGATCTTCGTGCGCACCCCAGTGTTCGAACCACAAGGGTTTTGCCGGAACCCAAGATCCAACACTGAGTCTCTTCCTTTTTTAAGGGAGACTGTAAGGACGCAATATATGTAGCTCAATTAAAAGTTCGTGAGACAACACTGAAATAGGTAAGAAGAAAGAACCTTGCAAGGTGTATTACGGATGTAGTCCATGAACAATCGAGCAGATCTGCCACGGATTGGCCTGTGCCTTTGTGAAACAAACTAAAAACAACTAAATATCAATATCCCATCCCACAAACAATCTGATGAGAAACTTTAAGAGAAAACCTTTCGACAATATGTGTTATTATAAACAAACTATGATGAATTTAAAATGTACCTGTAATACACAAGCTAAATATTGTGAAAGAGAAAGATCATCAACATTTTGCGCGTCAAGTTTTTCCAGGTCAATGACAGCATACCCATACTACAAACAACAAAGGAATTTTAAGGGGGGAAAGAGTCCAAGAAATCCAATAATAGCATGGTACTAGGAGACTTCAAATCCATGTACAGAAGAAGGGCAGACCTCCGTTATTGTGATAGACTGCTTGACAGTCATACTGCAGGCATTGTCGACACACGCTCGTGTCAACCGGCATGCGTATATCAGTTTCTGAAGTTCTGACTGAAAGGTACCTGAAGATAAAAAAGGTCTTATCAAATGAATGCATATAAACACACCAATTCTCAGCGCGCACACGCACACAATATGTAGGTTGAAACCTTGTGATTAACTCGAACATGTTCCTCATATGTGTCTGGTTAATAGCTCTACGATGTCTCCATTCCCATATAATTCATAGGTAACTCTAATTAGAAAAGTAAGAATGGTGATAATGCAATTAATTATGCATGCTCGGGAGATTGCTTAAGTTCAATAGTTTCGTGATGTGGAAATGAATGAAATTTGACAATGACGTCTGCTTATTTCACTCCCTTAATTATCATGCTCAACTCTAACAATCCATATTATGACTTGGAGGGAGAACTAGTTAGCATGAAAACATAATTATGCTCTATTTTGAACCACAGATTGAATAACCACCTTAAACGAGTAAGATTAACTTAAATATTGTGTTCCTCCTACTCACTCCATTTTTTGTGTCATTAAGACACAGAACAAGCTTCACTATACAACATTCAGATTTCGTGTTCAAAATAGAATCAGACCCAAGCAAGAAACATTAAAAACCAATCCATCACACAGAAAATTTATCCTGATTCCAGGAGATAAATAGCTCCATTTGATGAGCACTATTATTCGTCTATTCAAGGAAATTACACAATTGTGGATGGGCAATGGACAATGGATCAAGTTTGTCCCAATAACCAAGTATGACACTTATCATAGTTAATTGTGTGAAAACACTAAGACTCAAAACTCAAGGAATTAAGCGTGTCTAACATGTAAGGAACTATAAATGCTCAGCCAAACAATAAACAGCTATCCAATGCTTGCCAATACATATTTCAAGTCAACAGTATAGCTGATTGATACAAAATGAGCTATGCACCTGATGACAAGCATCCTGCTCACACCATATAGCATTTTGATAACGACCAGAAGACATGAGGATCATGAAAACAACACACCGAGGACTATAAAAAAATTAATATTGGTAGCTAAGTGCAACTGCAAACCTTCTGTGGATAAACATCTCAAAGATGCTCGAATGCGGTTCCTGGCATACTGCGTACTATTATTTGTTGGATCTTCAACCCACAAATGATTACTTCCTTGACATATCTGTGGAGAATGGTTTACCAATTAGTGAAAGGCGCATAAAAGAAGCTTTAGTGTCCATATGAACTTTATCAAGTTTTTTCTCCTTCAGAATTGTTAGTACTGTGGGTAAGTATGCCATTCAGTAAGAATAGGCTGACTCTATGAAACTCTGAAAATAAAAGGCTTCGTAAAATGTTACTTGGGTTGGTAAACTTGGCATTTAAACCTCCTAAATCTGTATAAGTGTGTCAATAAAGGCCTAAATATATTTGATTACCAACTAATCATCATAATGATATGGCACTTCAAGCCCTACTTAACCTAAAATGTAATCATGTGTCTGACCAATACTAATCTAAACTTGTAAAAGTTGCCCGATGACATGTAAAAAAGCTCCTTTGAAACTTCAAATGGAAAATAATCCCATCGATTATGACCAAAATCTGATTTTGTTCAAGTGCCATGTCATCCCTAACTACAATAAGAATAGGATTGGGCCTTCGTCAGCCCATTTACACAAAGTTGTGGACTAAAATGAATTACTGATTCCAAATAGCATGAGACGTTATCAAAAGCTTACCTTATACATGTCATCTTTTGAAAAGTCAAGCATGGGTCGAACAAGAAGGATGCCATAACGACAAAAATTATGTCCATCATATTTTAAATTAGGTGCAAACAATTGGGACACAAAGGCTGTACCAGCAAGCCCTAGAACCCTGCTGTTGCGAGATAATCTCAGAACAAAGAGTTCTGCCTGCAATTGGAAGACTTAATCCATTCAGATACAAAATATAGTCTGCAGTTGCAATGATTGACAAGTAGATCATAATAATGGAAAGATGCAATTATACATTAGATTAACTGATCCTCACGCATCACAATGAACATTGTTAATAATTAAACTAAAAGGCTTTACCCTAGATTTACCCTAGCAATCAAATGCCCATGTAGATTTACCCTAGCAACTAAGTGGGCAAATCAAGATAGAGCGGTATATGAATGCACAATAGCACCATATCTAAAGCTAACTCGGTTTTTATGAATTCTAGTGGGGTTTGTACTAGCATAAGCTGAGAAGCTTGAAAATTACTGCACGCCTTTGAATATATGAACAGCTGTCATTTAGTTTCATGCTCTTCAATAGAAGTAATTCTTTGTGAGTGCGGACAACTTCACCATTAAAACAAAAGATGAACACATCTTCGTACTAACAGACCTGGTCATCAGAGTGGTGTGCAATAAGCAACACTCCTATTTGCTGCTTTATACAAATGTCCAACAGTTTTTGGTACCTGAATTTATAAGAACAAGTTGCGTCAGGCTTTATCAAAATGGACTAAAGATGTTCTGCGTTTGCAAACAAACTGGCAGACGGAACTAAAAGAACATACACTACACTGGGTACATATAGGCGAATATTCCACAAAGAACACAAGTATCATTTCCATCATGGAGGTATATTAATAGATTTATATATTTTAGTGGTCAGTGTACAAAGTGTCAAATTTTAGTATTTCAAATCTTTCTTGGCAAGAGGACACATGTGACTTAGGCAAAGGTAGCCACTTAGCCACCACAGTTCTGGATGTCAACGATGCTGAAGAAAATTCAGTTACATATATAGGTAAATATTCCACAGAGAATGTTCAGACACTTAGGTACATATACGTGAATACTCCACAACCAACACAACAATATTTTCCATCACAATTATGAAATGACAATGGGAAAAACTGTGTCTTAGCATAGAGCCACAACTATGTCTTGGCAGACGCCGAAAATGTGTTTCCGTCTGAAATGATTAGAAAAACATTTGTGTCTTAGCAGAAGCCACAACTATGAAGATTGCTCGACCAACATAGGTCCTTTTATATAACCACAGTACTGATGTGATGAATATCCTACTGATCTCTATAGCACACTTATATGTTCATATCTGGATATCGTTGACAAAAAACACAAAGCATTACATAGTAAAGTAGAACAACGGAATGAACTTCAAGAAAAATTGGACAAACTAATTCTATATTACAATGTCTCCAACATATAAATAGCCATGAACACTGAGTTTGTATCAAGTGAAAATGATCTAATATCAATAACGGGCAAAACGGGACAGACAAATACCTCATTTCGCGGGCCGCCTCTTGCAGATGTCCTAGCTTTGGCCGCCCATTAGGCCACTCACATCTAGCAATTTCACACGTAACACCTACATCAAGGTTGTAACAAATCAAGAATCATCATCTTTCAAGCCGTGTGCAAATGCAGCCCGAGACACCTAAGTCGGGCCCTAAGTATCAGCGGCTCTACCCAGGTTCTTGTAAACCAGCTTTCATTCAAAAATGTACAGAAGTTGCATGCCATAAGCTTACCCATGCCGTGCACCCGGTCGCGCACTAGCTGCGCCTCGTCTGCGCTCTCAAGCCGCAGCCCATGGTCGACCACGACCCCCAGGAGACCCTCCACGAATCCCTCGGACCTCCTCCCAGACCCGCCCTCCATCGCCTTCTTCCAAGCCGCCGTGAGCACGCACAGCGCCATAGAGTCCGGCCCACCGGAGACCCCAACCGCTGCAGGAAAACAGGAATCTGCACTAAGTAAGAATCCTAGATAGCACCAGACAGAAAGGCTCTTGCACAAGCGAAAGAGGGCGGGCGCTGGATTCGAAGTAGCGAGTAGAGGCGGCGGGGAGCGGCGTACCAATGCGGTGGTGGGGGTGGATGCCTGCGAGGGCCATGCGACGGGCGAAGGATTGGTGATACGGAGCGATGGAGGAGGAGGCGGAAGAATAGGTGCAGCGGCATCGTAGGAGGCGGCGGAGTGGAGGGCAGGGAGAGGGGAAGGGGCGGCAGTAGAGGAGGAGCATCGCCGGAGTTGAAAGGGGGGAGGAAAGATAACGGGGAGGGTTTTCCCTTGGCAAATCGGTCCGGACGAACAAAAGGAGCACCAACAACTCGAGGGACACGGACACGGGTATCCCATCCCACCACGGTTAAGTTCTGGTTTTTGCATTATTTTTGAATTTATTTTAAGATTTTTGATGATGTACTTTTAGTGAGAGGAGATGTTCCCGTCGACGACGAGGCGTCTACGATGACTTCGTAAATCTTAAGATAATATGCCAGTTCAGTTTTTCGGAGGTGCTCACAGTAATAGTGTGTGTGCACAGTGTGCGTATTCATAGGGGTGAGTATATGCGTTTACCCAAATGCTCGGCGGCTTGCGCGCGCTATCAAGCGTTCCCGAGCGGCCGCTCCTGGACCGTCCATCACACTCGCGATCATGCCATATGGATAGATCGGTCCGACCAGGTGGGGATAAGGGAGAGAGAGCGGTGGCTTTTGTCGTTTCCGTTTCGAGAATTCGGGGAACAACCCCACCCCCACACCATTCGACCTCTCTGTTCCCCTATGAAGCACTGATACGGCAGAAACTCGTGTATCGGCGTACCGAACGTCGCCGATACGGCGATACGCATGATACGGCGGCGATACTCGTATCCTGGACGTGTCGCTGTTTTCGATTTAAAAACAAAAGGAAAAACGCCGATACTTCCTGTTCAACATCCACGATACGTCGGGACACGGCCAGCCCAGTAGAAGGCCCATGCTGACCCATCTGCCCCGATCTCTCTTCATTTGTTGGCACGCTTGCACGAGCAAGCCGCGGCCGCCGTCTGGACTTGCCTCCCCGCCGGCCGCCGCCTCAGACTTGAGTAACTCATCGCCGATGACTGGGATTGCCTTACAGCCATGTCTACTCGCCACGCAACCGCCTCGGTTGCCAGAATCTTCTCCGGCGCCGTTGCCGTCGCCAATCGCCAGCAAGGGCGGGGTAAAAATAGATCCGTCAAACTCTACTGCTCTCTAGTTGTCTATCCATTCATGTTAATTTTCTTCAATGGTTCTTGGCTTCATGTTCGTGTTATAAACCGGGCCTACGATGCTTGGCTAGCCGCTTGCAGATTGCAAATTTGCAATTACTTGCTAATATTGCTGCTCTGCTGCTACTTCCTAAGTTCCTATTGCTTGTTGATGTTACTGTGTGCTATTGCTTGCAATTTGTTATTTATGTTGTTGTTACTGCCTAAATCAGAGAGGGAAACGCGACATGGCATCTATTGAGAGTGGAATAGGCAAATTCACCAAGATGAGTTGAGGACCAGGATGGTCATTCAGGACTTGAAAAGTGGCATGGAGGAATTCGGCCAACCAATGGGACAGTACTTTGATCTCATCTCAAACATTATATTATGTTTTGTCTTTTATTACATGTCATTTTATAAAATATTTGTATATATTCGCCGTATCGCCGTATTGCTGTTTTCAGAAATTGCCGTATCCCGTATCGCCGTACTCGTATCGTCGTATCCATGTTGCCGTATCCGTGCTTCATAGCTGTTCCCCTTTCCATCCACCACTCCACGCGAATGCAAGTGAGAGAAATCCCTAGCGCTCGGCCGGCGACGAGGACTACCACGCAGCAGACAAGCACTACCAATTGACCAATCAGCTCGTGCGCGCGACGAGAGAAGGGGAGGGGGAGCAAGGAGGGCCCGTCGGTGACGTGAGGCGGCCGGCGAACTGCTACATCTCCGGGGAAAGAGAAGGTAAGTTGCTGCCCTGGGTCTTCAATTTCTTCTCGCGAGGGGTGTGGCAGGGTGTTTCGCCTACGCGGCGTCGTCATCTTCATCAACGAAGGGGGGCGGGGAGGGGAGAGGGGGGGGAGTTGGAGGATGGGGAATCCAGAGCCGGGGTCTCCGGAGAATAGACGCGGGCGAGCCCTGCGTGCAAATTCCGCACCCCGCTCATGCAATTTCAACTCATGGAGGATCTCATGCTTAGCTGACAGCACAGAGGAACATTTTGTAGGCAAGTTTTCACGTAGATGCAGTATTTCTCCCACGGAGTAGGCAATTCAGATTACAGATGCTGGAGCTTATGCAGCTGTTTGTTCAGGGCAGGCAAGTTCAGAGATACAAGTGCAGAGACTTTTTTCACTGGAGTGGTGGTGTGTGGTGTGTGTGGGGGGGGGGGCTAATTTCAACAGATGCAAATGTAGTACACTTTTTCCAAGGAGTAGGCAACTTTTCCAGATTTCACTGAATTTTATTGTAGGAAACATAGGCAATAATGCGGGACAACATTTAGAACAGGATCCTCTCAGGAAATAGAGCAGTGCATCATTAGGAAAATTTGGAAAGCGGGGGTTCGAGAACCCTTTTTACTTCTTTGAGTTAATCTTGTCGACACACGGGACGACAAACAGTAGGCAATTTTTTGGACATTCAGACAACATTTGAGGCAATTTTGCACACCCGTGGTAGGCAATGAGCTTCCTTGGTTCATTTTTGGAACAGTGCAGGCAACACTATAGGCAGCATTTTCTGCACATGATGGGGCCTTTTGGAACAATGCAGGTAACAACCACTTAGCCAAAACGTTTAGACAGTGTTCAAGAAGTGCCACATACCTTGGTGCATTTTTGGAATAATGCAGGCAACACTACTTCTTATGCTACGTTCAGGTAGTGTCCAACAGCACCATTAACATGCATGATTGTAGGCAAAAAGTTTGCATCCAGACAACATTACAGTAGGCAAACAATTCCAACTCACGCAATCCTATGTAGGAAAATGTTTCGATGGTACTGCCTCCAGTCCCCTAATACCTGTCTGATAAGGCACAAAAGGTTCAGGTACGATGGAATTATGATATACTTGCTGCACATTTTAAATAGAGTGGCAGTGTGTGTAGATAACAGTGGGCTAAGATGGTCCAATTCCATGAAAATAGTACTTCATTTTTTTTGTCTTGCCATGTATACCGATCGAGCGCAAACAGATGGATGAGTATAATAAAGAGCTGAAATGGAAGAAGATTAAAAGGGAACAGGCAGCAGAAACAGGATGATGGTGAACCTTTTATGTTTCACAGTCACATTCAATCTTCTACTTCTCGCCCAAGTTTTTTTTATCCGCTTATCACATGTTTTTTTCTTGACGAAGAAGATGTTTTTAAAATGAGGGTTATACTTCATACGCTTTCTGTGCAACAACAAGAATGAGGTGGCGCACCTTTATTTTTCTCTTCCTAAATTTTGTCCATGTCAACGTACGGGAATAATCTGTGGTTTTAAAGAGACAGAGTTGGTGGTCTGTATCGTATAGGTCAGTGATTGTGTTCTCGCCTTTGTTCCTTGTTTATTTCTTTCAAAGTTACGTACATCAATCACGGAATTATGCGTTAGGTAGAGAGGATATTTTACTGTTTTTTTTAAAGAAAATGTAGATGCTTTTACACCAGCTAGCTAGATGATTTTTCTGAACGACTACATGTGTGTTTTCCTTTCTTTTGTACAGATGACTGACTCTCCAGCAGGGTGATAGGGGGAGACATTTTTGCACTCGCCTCAGACATGAGTGAATGAAGATGGGGCAGGCAGTAGGAGCAGCCGCACAAGGAGGCAAACACAGAGGTAAAAATGGTCAATCCTTATGTTGCAGCAGCTAGTTTTTTCTGCTTTTTTCTTTGTATACCTCATTTTTTTCTGTATGCACCGATAGACACGGCAGAGGAAACAAACACGTGTGCGGCATGACGGCTGCCTCTGTCCAGAAAGGAACTATGGAGCAAAAGGATTCGAGAGCTCGGATGTCACAAGGTGAGTCCCCTCCATAGCAGCCGCGGGATTTTTTCCTACCAAAATTTTGCCACGTGTTTTCATTGTTTAGGGATAGTATTGGGGGTGACGAGAGAAAAGGAAGTGTCTACCGGGAACGCATGCAGTCGCCTACCACCACATTATATAATCACCGTCCCCACGTCCGACTGACCAAATTAAATACATTAAGTCGCCCATCCACCTTTGCCTAAACCCTAATACATAGTCGCCCCACTCGTCCAACAAACGAGCCTACAAGGTTGGACTAAGTTGCCCACGTCTTCTCTCCCGTAGGCGACTATATATTGGTGAGGGTTTTTAGTAGAGAGATACTTGGCGACTGTGGGCACATGGGCGGGCGACTGCGGGGAGAGAAGGCGACTTAGTTCACCTCCTGGTTGGTTCGTTTCCTGGACTAAGTTGCCCACACACAACTAAATTAATGGCGTAGAGTCGCCTACCACCCCACTACATAGTCACTGCACCGCGGGAAGTGGGGGTGTTAGTTTTTTTCTTCGTGTTTTTCGCCTAACATGGAAAACATACTCGCCTCCCCCTGGTGACGTCAGTCGCCTCACCCGTCGAAACCAAGTCGCCTAAACCAATGCACCCTTCCAAATCTCCTAAGACGGAAAACACACTCGCCTACGCCCAGGTGACCTAGGTCACCTCACCTATCGAACCAAGGCACCCTTCCAAATCGCCTAACACGAAAAATATACTCGCCTCCCCCGGTGACCTAGGTCGCCCCACCCGTCTAACCAAGTTGCCCAAACCAACGCACCCATCCAAATCGCCTAAACCACCATACCCTTCCAAATTGCCTAAGACGGAAAACATACTCGCCTACCCTCGATGACCTAGGTCGCCCTACCCATCGATCCAAGTCACCTAAACCACAATACACCTTCCAAATTGCCTAACACAGAAACCATACTCGCGCTACCCTCGGTGACCTAGGTCGCC
>LR738714.1:149260346-149321536 GCA_902687465.1 Secale cereale | reverse complement strand
GTCGCCCCACCCGTCGAACCAAGTCACCTAAACCATTGTACACCTTCCAAATCGCCTAAGATGGAAAATATACTCGCCTCCCCCGGTGACATAGGTCACCTCACCCGTCGAACCAAGTTGCCTAAACCACCGTACCCTTCCAAACCGCCTAACAACAAAAACATACTCGCCTCCCCGGTGACATAGGTCGCCCCACCCGTCCGACCAAGTCGCCTAAACCACCGTACCCTTCCAAATCGCCTGAGATGGTAAACACACTCGCCTACCCTCGGTGACCTAGGTTGCCCCACCCATCTGACTAAGTCGCCCAAACCAACGCAACCTTCCAGATCGACTAAGACGGAAAACATACTCGCCTACCCCGGTGACCTAGGTCGCCCCACCCATCCGACCAAGTCGCACAAACCAACGCACCCTTCCAGATCGTCTAAGACGGAAAACATACTCGCCTACCCCCAGGTAATCTTGAGCACCATTGCTAGGCAGAGTTAAAGCCGGGTTGAACAAGGCAGAGCTGTGCGCGACAGTTTCAGTTGCCATCGCATCAGACGCATCAGCAACAGAAGTCACCACAATAGGAAACTCCACACCAATGACATTTTGGACAGGAGCAGAAAGCAAATCAGGTGACTCGCCCACCCCGTCCATAGGAATAGGCATTTTTTCAATAGGGACTTGTGTACAGTAAAGTGGTCCTCCATCACAATCATCAAAGTCATCAGGTACTCTATTGAGATTGAGCTCAGCCATCTGCACATTTTTAGAAGATAGAACAAAAATTCTTTGTGTAGGCGATATAATGTTAATGAGGAAACATAAACTTCTCTTTTTTCTCTGTTTTTTTACTACTAGTCAGTTTGGCAGATCTTGTTTACTACTAGTTGGCAGGGAAATGCCAGTTCATGAATTTGCAGGATGCGTGCATTATTTTGTACTTGTACTACTAGCTCACACTTTTTTCCTAGCTATTTGTTTTTGTAAGCAACTAGTGTCTTGTCAATTCATCTACTTTTTTTTATCATGGATGTAGGCAAGGTTTCGCTCTCCTTTTTTAGCAATACAAAACAACTATACACATTTTATAACAACCAGTTTTTTTATCTTCTAATTTTAATGCAGTGGCCTGGTGCAAGACAATAGGCAAGACAATAACAAGTTTCAACATGGGGAAGGGGAGGACAATTAGAGGTGGAGAGCAAATTTGTGGACAAGATCCAATTTCTGGTGTAACCTAGTAGTATCATGCTTTTGCCCAAGAAATAATTAGAAAAATAGATGGGGAATCATGTGTTTGGTGTTTTTGAAGGGAGAGAAATTGCCCAGTTTCTGATGGTATTCTTGCTGGAATTGTCTCAGAGTTTTGCCTGATGCGCAACAAAGAGTTGCAAATAAATATCGTTGCGTCCTTCAGGATTTGGTCTGGTTCCCCCTTTCTGTTTTTTTTCATGCAAGGGGCTATGGCGTGCGGCGGCGGCTGGGGAGAAATAGCTGGGGGGAAGGGGAGAAGGATCTACGTGGGCCGTACGGTTTTCTGATTTGGTCGGTTGCTGTCTTTCTTGTCGAGACGTGATTACAGGAGGGAGGGGCGGGACTTCCTTTCTTAGCACGGATAGGGGAACCACACGTGGGAAACTTCCTGAAATGGTAGGCCGCCAGATCGCACTGCATCGCGCGCGGGCGCGATGTAGCAGCGTCCATGCGTTTATGTATGGGCGCTTGTGTTTGTACTGTGTTAAAAAAACTGGTCAGGTTGAGGATCGTCCGCTCGTGACGGTTGGTGGTGTTTCCAGCGACTCGCAGATAAATTCACCATCTTACTCTTTTTCCTTAACTTAAGCACGATCTGACTCTATGAGCCTGTTTGAAACTGTTCTGCTTCTTAAAATTCAGTTCTACTCAGAAAAAACACATGCCAAACGAGGTAACTCCACGCTATGCCGCGCTGCAAAAAAAAGTAGAATATGGGGTACATCTCCTAGATTTTTATGAAGCTCTTCGGGATGCTCCAAAAAACTCTAGAAGCTGGAGTTGAGGGGAAATTACCCACCACTGCCACCAGTAAGTGGATACCTCTTCATTTCTACCCCCTCAACCAATCAAATAGATTATTTCCACCAAATTTCCCATTCTTGAAGCTGGAGCTGCAAGCAAGCTAAAGAATCTCTTCGGTAGTGCTACAACTTCTGTATGAAACTGCTTCAAAGTTGATTTGGTGAAGTGAAGCTGATTTTGGTGAAGCGGAGCAACCCAAACAAGCCATATATGCAAAAGTTTTTTAGATCTGACTTTTTTTTACCGTCATTGTCTTTGCGGTAGGGTAGCACATCCTACCGCTAAGACTTTTGGCGTAGAATTTGCTTACACCGTCACGCCCATCAATGTGAAAAGACCCTACCACCATGATCTTTGGCGGTAGGAATATGCATGTTATTGTAACAAGGGCACACATGCAATAAAATATCCATTTTTACGAAAAAGGTCCTACCCTCATAGGCTATGGTGGTAGGGTAACACATCCTACCGCCATAGACTATGGAAGTAGGGTCTTTTTTGCAAAAAAAAATGTAGGCGACGGTGCAGGTATGTCCTAACGTTACCTTACCGTAAAAGACAATGGCAGTAGAAAGAGGGTCAGATCCGAAATAGTTTTGCACATAGAGTCATGTTGTGCTAAACTAACGAAAAAGGGTCAAAACAGTAAATTTGGCTGCGCCTCGGCTTCGTGGTCGACAACTTTGCCGCTTAACCCTCGATCCAAATTCACCAAAAAGTAGGTCGATTGAAGAACTCCGACCCACAAAATCCAGAAATCGCGGCCTACGGGTGGAGCCGTCAAATCCCGAAGAACCCCATATTGATAGTTATGGGGTGATTCTAGTGTGTGCGGCGGTTGTGGCCGAAGGCGGCTGGCAGGGCGGCTTAGCTCAGAGCTGAAGGGGGAGGCGGTTGTGAAGGCGTCTGGCAGGGAAGTGTTATCCCAGAGCTGCAAGGCGCGGCCAACATTGTGACACCCCGAGACCGATGCGCCAGGTGTCAGTCAGTTATTCGTTGTCTTTGCCATGTCATCCGCTTGCGTGTTGCACTTTGCCTTGTCTTCGTGTGCATTGCATCATCATGTTTTCAAAACTTGCATCCGTCCGAGTCCGCCCGTCCTCTCCGCTATCCGTTCTGAGCCCAGACACACTCACACGCGCCCGCGGCACCTCCGAAACCTCCTTTTATAACTGGCCGGAAAATGTTCTCGGAATGGGATGAAACTTGGCGTGTGGTCTTATTATAGCATTGGTAGACCGTCTGTCAAGTTTCGTCACGTTCGGAGTTTGTTTGATAGCCCAACGGTTAACCATGTTAACTGCGGGAAGCCTTTTCTCTTTTGACTGAGAACCCCTTCACAACAGCCCACTAGCCATCCTAACCACCTCCATACTCTCGGTCGTTGGATCGTGATCGCGAGGCCGAAAACCGCTCCTCATTTGGACACTCCTAGCTCCCTCTACCTATATATTTGCCTCCCCCTCCTCAAATCATGGGTGAAACCCTAGCCCCGTCCTCCTCCGCGCGTCGGACATGTCCACCCCACCTCCACGTCGCCCGGGCCAATCCCAGGCCGCCGCCCAAAGCCACCCCAGCGCCCCGCATCTCCCACCTCCGTCGGCCCGCCCGGGCCCGTGCGTGCCCCCCCAAGCCCGGATCGCCTCCGCCGCCGCGCTCGCCACTGGCCCGAGACGCCCCGCTCTGCGCCTGGCTCCCTCGCCGCTCGCCCTCGCCGGACCAGCCTTGCCGGAGTCGCCGCCGCCCTCTGTCCGGTCGCAGGACCTCGTCCAAGCCGCCGGATCCGGACGCCCTGCCGCGCCGCCATGCTCCCTCTGCCCCACCGCCGTCTTCAGCCCCGCCGGCAGCAAGCCACCGGCCAGATCTGGTCTGTCCGGTCTAGATCTGGTCGTCCCCGACGCCGGCGCCCCATTCTGCGTCCTCGGGCCTCGCCGGTGCCACGCCCAGCCGCCGTCGCTCGCCCTCGTCTTAGGAGGAGGACGACGCCCTGCGCCGCTGCCCTCGTCCGCGTAGGTGGGCCGGCCGAGCCTCAGGCCCAGCTGCGGCCCGCCTCCCCAGCCTGCCCCGCCGGCCTCCCAGGGCCCAGCTCCGTTCGGCCCGTGCCGCCTCTCCATCTTGGGCCAGGCCCGCTAAGGTGAGCCCAGCCCCGGGTCTCCCTATGCAACGCCCGTGCGTAGATTAGCTATGTGGCGCTCACTTCCTGTGTTTTTTACTAAGTCCTTGGGAAGATCATATCATGATGCCATGTTGAGATGTTGATAACTTTGTGCACGTAGATCCAATTTGAGCATACGATATGCCCAAATGTTCGTTGTGATATGCTCTTCATATTGTTGTACTGTGGCATGCTTGTTTGAGTTCATCTTGATGCCCTAATCATCGTTGCAAGAGTGCTAAAAAATTTAAACTGTTGAAAATTGTTATTATGTTAGCATGTTTGTGGGGTGATAACTTTGTGCATGTTGGTCCAAATAGAGTGTGTGATATGTCAAAATGTTCATTGTGAAGTGCTCTACATGTTGGTTGCTGTAGCATTCATGTTAGGTGCCATATTGCCATGTTAATCTCTGTTGCAAAAGTGCATTTGGCTGTTAAGTGCTAAAACTTGTTATGAGATGCTGATTTGTCTTGTACATAGCTATTGGTGTGTTTGTCTTTTATGCCCCATGTCAATATGTTTTAGAAGCACAATCATGCCTTCTTTGCTCTGGTGCAAGCCACTTTTCATGATATGCCTTGAGATGTTTGCAACAAGCTTGTAAAGTAGTCCACTCGTTGTTGTTGTTTCCTGAGACTTGTTGAAAAACTGCTAAGTCTGAAACTGTTAAACCTGATGCCATGTTTGCTTCATGCCCCACTCAAATCCATGCTTGTTTTGGGTTGTCCAATGATCATGTCTTGTTGTCCATGTTATGCTCTATCCATCCATGCCCTTGTTGGCATATGTGGACTACTATAACTTATTTATTTTTGCTCTCAAGTTGCTATAAATGTACCTGTCAGACTATTATCGGCATGATCAATTTGGTGAAGCTTGTTGTTATTGATCCATGCCTCCTATGGAGTTGTTCCAATGGAGTTGTTTGATGTATGCTATGTCTATTACATGTCCATGATCCTTATATACTTAGTAGAGTTTATATGATTGTTGTTTTGTGCCTCCGAAGGCGGCATCGTGATGATGTTTTTGCCTTCCCAGATTTTGGCTAAGTCTGAGAAATCTGTAAACTTATTGAATCTAGTCATGCTTGTTTAATTGTGTTCCAGCAAGTTTTTGGGTGCGCTCTGAGTTCACGCTTGTTGAGTATCATGTCTATTTCACATCCATGCCTTTTGTTATCATGTTTGGGTGCTGTAGCATATATAGACCTTGCTTCAAAGTTGCTATGTTGCTGATTTTGGACAGCTTGTTGTTATATCTTGTTTCATGTGTATGTGTTGAACCGTTGCTCCGTTTTGAGCGTGTCCTATATGAAACTTGTGTGTTTTTGCATGTAGAAGCATATTATCATGTTATTTACATGTTTGGAGTGTGTTTGCTTGTTGTATGGATGCATCTTGCATATTTGACATGCTTGTCTTGTTTTGCTCATATCTTCTAGGCCGTAGCTCCGAATTAAACAAACTTTATATGAAACTTGACTAGAATTTCGAGTAGATCATCATGGTGCATGTTAACCTGCTGTTTAACAACTTTAGCTTAATGTTTGTTAAGGTCTGGACCCATTTGAAAATGTGCATATGAGGACTTACCAGAATTGCTATATGTTGTTTCCGACCTCATTTAAACTTGTTGTTTTGTGTTATTCTTGTATGCTTTATCCCTTGCCATGTTTTGCATCATATAAACTTGTCTGGCATCATACTTGGTTGAGCATCTTGTCATGTTCTTGAGTTGTGTGTTTACCATGTTGTGTGTTTCTTCTCGCTAGTTCATATTCTGTTGCGATCGTGAGGATTCGTTCGTCTACACTTGGTTTGTCTTCATGGCTTCTTCTTCATCTTCTTCATGGACTCGTTCTTCTTCCTTGCGGGATCTCAGGCAAGATGATTGTCACCTTGGATACCTTTACTATCATTGCCATGCTAGTTGTCTCGATGCTATTGTTATATGTCGCGCTGCCCATCATTTATTGTCAGCCTCTCCTCGTTGCCATGAAACCTCTAACCTTTGACACCTTCCCAGCAACCGGTTGTTTGGCTATGTTACCCGCTAGTTCAGCCCCTCTTATAGCGGTGTTAGTTGCAGGTGAAGACATAGATTGTTCCATGTTGGAACTTGTTGTTGGAATATCACAATATATCTCACATATATATTTAACACACCTATATACTTAGCAATGGGTGGAAGGCTTGGCCTTTTGCTTGGTGTTTTGTTCCACTCATGCCACCTTAGGAGCCGATAAACCGGCGTTATGTTCCTTGATTTTGCGTTCCTAACGCGGTTGGGTATATGGGAACCCCTTGACAGTTCGTCTTTGAATAAAACTCCTCCAGCAAGGCCCAACATTGGTTTTAATTGGCAACATAATAATAACTTAATTAATTAATTAATTTGCATAGGGGGTCGCGTCCCCGAGGATTCTTTCTACATAACAGGGGGGCTAGTGCTGATGGTGTTGGTCCCAAACGGGCAACCTGCGGGGCCACCACGGGGAAACTCGAGGTCTGGCTCCCGTAGCTTGTCCCATCTGGACGTGACCTGAGACGAGATACGCGCGGCTACTATCAGGGTGTCGGCACGCCGGGAGGTCTTGCTGGACTTGTTTTACCATTGTCGAAATGTCCTGTGCACCGGGATTCCGAGCCTGATCGGATTGTCCCTAAGATAAGGGGTAATATTATTATTATCTCTGCTGATCGTGAGAGCTTGTGATGGGATAAGTTGGGACAACCCTGCAGGGTTTGATCTTTCGAAAGCTGTTCCCGCGGTTATGTGGCAGATTGGAATTTCTTAATGCCCGGTTGTAGAAAACTTGACAGAGGATCCGAAATAAAACACACGAACCACGTGAGTAACCGTGACCGTCTCTTTTCACTTTGAGAAGAGAACACGGTGGGGTTATGTTTGACTCGTAGGTAGTTCAGGATCTTTAGCGATCACTACTAGTTTGCGACCGTTTGCGTAGATGCTCATCTTATTCTTGTACTCGTAAGTTAGCCACCATACTTTTGCTTAGCCGCTGCTGCAACCTCACCACTTAACCTCTTCCTACCCATTAAGCTTTGCTAGTCCTGTTACCCATGGTTATGGGATTGCTGAGTCCTCGTGGCTCACAGATAGTACAACACCAGTTGCAGGTGCAGGTTTCCGATGACTTGACGCGAGAGTGACGTCCTTTGTGTTGGAGGTCTTTCTTCTTCTTCTTCTTCGTCAGTCTTGGGTTAGGTTCCGGGTCGGCAGCCTGGGATAGCAGATGGATCTCGTTGTGCTTTTCATGTTTGCATCCGTAGTCG
Organism: Secale cereale; assembly: GCA_902687465.1. Taxonomy (NCBI): domain Eukaryota; kingdom Viridiplantae; phylum Streptophyta; class Magnoliopsida; order Poales; family Poaceae; genus Secale; species Secale cereale. The sequence goes on along the minus strand of LR738714.1, from coordinate 149,314,027 downwards.
GATGTCTTGTATTGATGTTGTAGTATTCATGTGACTTGTATGTATTGTTGTATCCCCCATGTATGTATGTAATGGTACGATGTAATGATATCCATCTTGCTAAGCGCCCGAAATGCGGTTGTGCCCCAATCACGAGTGTGTCACGTGATCGGGATAGAATCGCATCTTGGGCCTGACAAGTTGGTATCAGAGCCTCGACCGACCATAGGAGCCCCCTTGATTGATCGTAGTTTGGGCATTGTCGAGTCTAGAAGAAAACTTTTTCGGAGTCTAGTTATATCGGAGAGTAGGAATTCTTTTTACTCCTCAGCCCCTTCGTCGCTCTGGTGAGGAATCTTGACATAGGTGTTTTGAATTACCCCTCTTCCCCTTCAATTTTTTTTTGGTTCACGCGGTTAGTTTTCTTTTGTTGCGATGGCTGCTCTTTTCATCTGGTGCATCTCTCGTCAAGTCGATTTGACCCTCCTTGTCTTTTGCTTCAATCCTCGGTTCCTTCCAACCGATGTTATTTCCCCTTCTGAAGTTGTCGTTCTTTTTCCCACCCGCCCACCCCTTTTCTTTTCGGAGCCAGAGTCCTTAATCGAGTATCCATCCTACTCGTGTGATCCTCTGCATTCTTCCTCAGTTATTTCAACTGGAGAATTCTCCTCTCGTTCGTCCTTCTTCACCTCTTATTCTTTTCCGGTGGATTCAATTCGAGTTTTCGGTGTTGTTCTTATTCTTTCATCGGCTCAAGTGTTTTCCCTTGTCTCGTTCGCCTCTCGCCATTTAATGTCCCGGAGTTCATAAGGCATCTCAAGAGATTTATCCGTGTTCCAATTAATTTGAGGTTGTCACATCTTTTGAGTCTTTTAAACGTTCTGGTGCATCATCTCCTTTTCAATCCTTTACATCAAGGGTAATGTCAACAGTAATAGATCATGAAAACTTACATCCAAGTGGGTATATATGTCAGGATCTTTCCAACACAATGTGCTTGCCAAAGGATAAATTGTAACAAGGAAAGGTGGATTTCACCTCGACACTTAAAAGGCAAGAATAATAGATAGGCCCTTCGCAGAGGGAAGTAGAGGTTGTCATGTGTTTTTATGGTTGGATGCACAAAGTCTTAGCATAGAAGAATTTCACTTTATATTGCCACTTGTGATAAGGACCTTTATTATGCAGTCCGTCGCTTTTATTACTTCCATATCACAAGATCGTATAAAGCTAATTTCTCCCACACTAATAAATCATACATATTTTAGCGAGTTTGCAACATGACAACTTACTTGGAAGGATCTTTCTCAATCCATAGGTAGGTATGGTGGACTCTCATGGCAAAACTGGGTTTAAGGATATATGGAAGCACAAGTAGTATCTCTACTTAGTGCGAGGAGTTTTGGCTAGCATGAGGGGGAAAGGCAAGCTCAACATGTTGGATGATCCATGACAATATACTTTATTTCTGATATAAGAAGACATAACCCATTATGTTGTCTTCCTTGTCCAACATCAACTCTTTAGCATGTCATACTTTAATGAGTGATCACAATCATAAAAGATGTGCAAGATAGTATATTTGTATGTGAAGCCTCTCTTCTTTTATTACTTCCTGCTAATTGTAACGATGACCAAAACTATGTTTGTCACCTCCCAACAACTTTTATTTGTCATACTCTTGTATGTGAAGTCATTACTTCCCATAAGATCGATATGATCTCTTTGATACTCTTTATGTTTTCTTTCTTTTTATCATGACCCAGGTGAGGAAATCAAGCCCTTGACTCAACACTAATCTTTATTATATAGCTCACGGACTCGATTACAAAGGGTAAAGCTCACAAAGCAAAAGCTCACAACTAGATCATGCTAACTTTATTCTACTAGATCAAGATACTACCAAAAGGATCGAACTAAGTAAAGCGGTAAAGACAGTAGTGATGGTGATACGATACCGGGGTCACTACCCCAAGCTTGGCAGTTGCCAAGGGGAGTGCCCATACCCATATGATTATGTCTCCTTCTTGGGGGGTGGTGATGATGGCTTCTTCCTCAGCTTATGCTTAAGGACAGAATTTTGCTCCTTTAAATCATTGATCTCTTGTTCAAGATTTAATATCCTCTTGCATAGTGCTTGCTTGTTTTCCTGCAAGAGGTTAAAAGGAATAAATTCGATCTTAGGTTTCTTTACTTTGTCTGGGAGGCTTGACTTTTTGAACTCCACGTGCATGTCTCCAGGTTGAGGTAGTGGGACTTCGTCTTCATCTGAGCTAATCCAATCCTTCCTCTTTGCATCATGGTCTTCTTCTTCTTCCGTTGTCCAACCATAATGCTCCCAATCCCCATAGACTTTAGGATCAGCAAGGGAATCAGCCACATAGCTTTCTCCCTCCGAATCCTGGGAAGACATGCTGCTTTAATCTGCGACAGAAACAGCTCGAAACAAGAACATAGGATTTTTGCGTGATACAGATGTTAAAACCTTCGGGAGTATAAATAATGAATTTTTACCGACCAAAAGGAGTAACCCACAAGAAAACGGAGTCCGGGGGACACACGGGGTGCCCACGAGGCAGGGAGGCGCGCCCTAGGAAGGGGGGCGCGCCCTCCACCCTCGTGGACGCCTCGTGTCTCTTCCAGACTGCGGTTTATTTTTCTATTTTTCTATTTTTCTAAATATTCCAAAACGGAGAAAAATTGCCTTTAGAACTGTTTTGGAGTCGGTTTACTTACCGTATCACATACCTCTTCCTTTTCGGAGGCCGAATCGTTCTGGAAAGTGTCCCTTATGTATTCCTTCGTGGTTATAGTTTCAATAACATTGGTTTCAACATTTATAGGATTACCTGAGATATAATGTTTGATTCTTTGACCATTCACCACCTTCGGATTTGTGCCTTCGAAGTTGTTGATTTTTATGGCACCGAAACGATAGACCTCCTCGATAACGTAAGGTCCTTCCCACTTGGAGAGAAGTTTTCCTGCAAAAAATCTTAAACGAGAGTTGTATAGCAAGACATAATCACCTACGTTAAACTCATGCTTTTGTATCCTTTTGTCATGCCATCTTTTAACCTTTTCTTTAAACAGTTAGGCATTCTCATAGGCTTGGGTTCTCCACTCATCAAGGCAGCTAATGTCAAATAACCTCTTTTCACCAGCAAGTTTGAAATCATAATTGAGCTCTTTAATAGCCCAATATGCCTTATGTTCTAGCTCAAGAGGTAAGTGATAAGCTTTTCCATATACCATCTTATATGGAGACATACCCATAGGATTTTTGTATGCAGTTCTATAGGCCCATAATGCATCATCTAGTTTCTTTGACCAATTCTTCCTAGACATATTAACTGTCTTTTGCAAGATTAGTTTCAACTCCCTATTACTTAGTTCTACTTGACCACTAGTCTGTGGGTGATAGGGGGATGCAATTCTATGGTTGACATCATACATTGCAAGCATCTTACAGAAAGCACCATGAATAAAGTGTGAACCACCATCAGTCATTAGATATCTAGGGACTCCAAACCTCAGAAATATAACTTCTTTAAGCATCTTAATAGAGGTGTTATGATCAGCACTACTAGTTGGAATAGCTTCTACCCACTTAGTAACGTAATCAACAGCAACTAAAATATGTGTGTACCCATTAGAGGCAGGAAAAGGTCCCATATAATCAAAGCCCCAAACATCAAATGGTTCAATAACAAGTGAATAATTCATAGGCATTTCTTGACGTCTACTAATATTACCAAGTCTTTGACATTCATCACAAGATAAGACAAACTTACGGGCATCCTTGAAGAGAGTAGGCCAATAAAAACCGGATTGCAATACCTTGTGTGCAGCTCTATCTCCCGCATGGTGTCCTCCATAATCTTCGGAGTGGCACTTGCGTAGGATCTGTTCCTGTTCGTGCTCACGTACACAACGTCTAATAATACCATCTACTCCTTGTTTATAAAGATGTGGGTCATCCCAGAAGTAATGTCTCAAATCATAGAAGATTTTTTTCTTTTGCTGGTATGTGAAGCTAGGAGGTATAAACTTAGCAACAATATAATTAGCATAATCAACATACCATGGAGCAGTACGAGAAGTATTTATGACAGCTAATTGTTCATCAGGAAAGCTATCATCAATAGGTTGTGGGTCATCAAGTACATTCTCTAACCTAGACAAGTTATCTGCTACGGGGTTCTCAGATCCCTTTCTATCAATAATATGCAAGTCAAATTCTTGCAGCAAGAGAACCCATCTCATAAGTCTAGGTTTAACATCTTTCTTTTCCATAAGGTATTTGATAGCAGCATGATCAGTGTGAATAGTTACTTTAGAATCAACGATATAAGGTCTAAACTTATCACAAGCAAATACAACTGCTAATAATTCTTCCTCGGTAGTGGCATAATTTCTTTGGGCACTATCTAGAGTTTTACTAGCATATTGGATAACATTCAATTTCTTATCAACTCTTTGCCCTAAAACAGCTCCTACAGCATAATCACTAGCATCGCACATAATCTCAAAGGGTAAATTCCAGTCAGGAGGCTGGACAATAGGTGCAGAGATCAATGCTTTCTTAAGTATTTCAAATGCTTCTACACAATCATCATCAAAGACAAAAGGAATATCTTTTTGTAAGAAATTAGTCAGAGGCCTGGAGATTTTGAAGAAGTCTTTAATGAACCTCTTATAAAATCCGACATGACCAAGGAAACTTCGTATACCTTTGATGTCCTTAGGGCATGGCATCTTTTCAATAGCATCAACCTTAGCTTTGTCAACTTCAATACCTCTTTCAGAAATTTTATGTCCCATGACGATGCCTTTATTAACCATAAAGTGGCACTTCTCCCAAATCAAGACAAGATTAGTGTCTTCACATCTGTGCAAAACTCGATCAAGGTTGCTTAAGCAATCATCAAAAGAAGTTCCGTAAACGGAGAAATCATCCATGAAAACCTCAACAATCTTTTCACAAAAATCAGAGAATATAGCTGATGACCCACAAGTGTAGGGGATCTATCGTAGTCCTTTCGATAAGTAAGAGTGTCGAACCCAACGAGGAGCAGAAGGAAATGATATGCAGTTTTCAGTAAGGTATTTTCTGCAAGCATTGAAATTATAGGTAACAGATAGTTTTGTGATAAGATAATTGGTAGAAAGTGACAAACGGTAAAAGTAAATAAGGTGCAGCAAGGTGGCCCAATCCTTTGTGTAGCAAAGGACAAGCCTGGACAAACTCTTATGCAAGGTAAAGTGCTCCCGAGGACATATGGGAATTATCGTCAAGCTAGTTTTCATCACGATCATCTGATTCGCGTTCAGTACTTTGATAATTTGGTATGTGGGTGGACCGGTGCTTGGGTGCTGCCCTTACTTGGACAAGCCTCCCACTTATGATTAACCTTTAATACAAGCATCCGCAACTACAAAAGAAGTATTAAGGTAAACCTAACCATAGCCTGAAACATATAGATCCAAATCAGCCCCTTACGAAGCAACACATAAACTAGGGTTTAAACTTCTGTCACTCTAGCAACCCATCATCTACTTATTACTTCCCAATGCCTTCCTCTAGGCCCAAATAATGGTGAAGTGTCATGTAGTCGACGTTCACATGACACCACTAGAGGAGAGACAACATAGATCTCATCAAAATATTGAACGAAGACCAAACTCACATGACTACTAATAACAAGACTTCTCCCATGTCCCGAGGAACAAAAGTAACTACTCAAAATACATAATATTGTTCATGATCAGAGGGGTATTAATATGCATAATGGATCTGAACATATGATCTTCCACCAAATAAACCAACTAGCATCAACTATAAGGAGTAATCAACACTACTAGCAACCCACAGGTACCAATCTGAGGTTTGAGTACAAAGATTGGATACAAGAGATGAACTAGGGTTTAAGAGGAGATGGTGCTGGTGAAGATGTTGATGAAGATAGCCCTCCCCAAGATGGGAGAGTTGTTGGTGATGACGGCGGTGACAATTTCCCCCTCCCGGAGGGAAGTATCCCCAGCAGAACAGCTCTGCTGGAGCCCTAGATTGGTTTCCGCCTCGAGACGGCGGCGTCTGGTCCCGAAAACCTCCTCTTGATTTTGTCTAGGTCAAAACGCTTCATATAGGAGAAGATGGGCACCGGGGGCCCACCGGCTGGCCCTCGAGGTAGGGGGGCGTGCCCTAGGAAGGGGGCGCGCCCCCACCCTCGAGGCCAGCCAGTGGCCCCTCTCATGGGTCTCTTTCGCCAGATATTTTTTATATTTTCCGAAACAATGTTCTGTGGAGTTTCGGGGCTTTTGGAGTTGTGCAGAATAGGTTTCCAGAGTTTTCTCCTTTTCCATCCCAGAATTCCAGCTACCTGCATTCTCCCTCTTCATGTAAACCTTGCAAAATAAGAGAGAAAAGGCATAAGTATTGTGACAAAACATGTATGAACAGCCCATAATGCAATAAATATCAACTTATAAGTGATACGTCTCAAACGTATCTACTTTTCCAAACACTTTTGCTATTGTTTTGCCCTCATTCTTGCATGATTTGAACTAAACTAACCCGGACTGATGTTGTTTTCAGCAGAGCTGCCTGTATGGTTTTATTGTGTGCAGGAAAATGGATTTTTAGGTGTCTCAGAAAATTCCAAGAAAAATCACAGAAAATCCACTCACCCGAAGGGCCATTGTGCCATAAGTGGGGCCAGAGGGCAGCCAGGGGGGCCCCAGGCGCCCTGCTGGCGCGGCCCCACCCCTGGCCGCGCCAGGAGGCCGCCTGGGAGGGTCCTCCCCCCTCTGGTGCCCTACCTTGGCTCCTATTTATTCCCGTGGCGAGGAAACCCCAGAACAGAAGTCGTTTTTCCAGTTTCCGTCGCGGAGCCGCCGCCACCCTCTGTTCTTCTTCGGGAGGGCTAATCTGGAGGCTGATTTGCCCTCCGGAGAGGGGAGATCGTCGCCATCGTCATCATCATCACCACTCCATCCTCCCTCCATGACTTCTCCTTCCATGTGTGAGTAATTCCCTGCTGTAGGCAAAGGGGATGGTAGGGATTGGATGAGTTAGATCATGTAATAGTTTATCAGATTGTTGGGGGCATGTTGCCTATCATCTACTTTGGTGTTTATCATCTTTGCTTCAACTTGTTGCTCTTAATGCTTGTCACTTTGGGCCCGAGTGCCATGTTTTCAGATCTGAACCCTATGTGTTTGCATGCATATATTTGTGTTCTTGATCCTATCTATGAGTTGTTTGCACCTATTATGGTCCGAAACCGGCGATCCCAAAGGTGACAGCTTGGGACACCAAAGGGGATGGTCCATAATTTGAGGATTCCATGTATCCATTGAGTTTATTGCTTTGTTCCGGTGCTCTTTGACAGGAGCACCTTAATCTCCATTAGTTCCTTTTGGCCCCGTTCGTAGCGGGATGGTAGGACAAAAGATGTTGTGCAAGTTCTTATTGCAAGCACGTACAACTACCTGTGGGATACATGCCTAATGTTTGATATTTTCCTAGATGATCATTACTTTTCTGTGTGCCTTGCCCCAAGTTAGATTCATGATGTATCTCATCCATGCAGCGCCCAACCATCCATCTCCCTAGCCTACAGTGTTTCAATCCTGCTGGTTATTAGTTGTTACTTTTGCTGTTCACTTTTGCTGTCACCACCATCACTATCATATTACCGTTACCACTTATCTTTTGTTGCAAGTAAGTATATTTCAGGTGCGGTTGAATTGACAACTCAACTGTCAAAGCTTATAAATACTCTTTGGCTCCCCGTGTGTCGAATCTATAAATTGGGTTATTCTTACCCGTGAAGACTATCTCGATCCCTTACGGTTGAGGGTTATCAAGTACCGTTTTCTGGCGCCGTTGCCGGGGAGCATAGCAATATTTACAAGTCTACTTGAAGTATCCTACCTGCTGCACTTCATCCGCTATGGGTAAGAAAGGAGACCCCAAGGTTCCGATCTTACTATCCACTACAAGAAGAGGTACTGTTCTGAACACTAGTGCTACACTTGATTCACCTTCTGTTATGAGAAAGTTTGCCTCACCACCACCACATGATGCTTCTACTGAATCTGTTACTATGTCCGATACTTATGATGATGCTTCTACTACTCTTGATGATATTGGTTCACTTGGTTATGCTCTTGAGAAACAGATCGCTGCTGCTGCAAAAAAATCTGGAATTGAAATTCCTGTTACTCGCTACCCTATTGGTGGAACTTATGATTATCCTGATTTGAGTAAACTCAAGGAGAGACTCCTTGATGATGATTACATTATGCTTGATGATGATTTATGCAGGGAACTGACAGAGTTTGCCGACTCTGACCCTGAAGCTATTAAGAAGCTGCTTGAAAAACACTCCTTGAAGAACAAGACTGTTCCTGATCCTGAATTTGCTACATCTTCTATATGCATCAATGATCCTGATTATGATTTCTCTGTTGATCTTTCACTTATATCTATGGTTGAAGCTGACCCCTTTTATGGCAGAGAAAATGATGATGCTATTGCACACCTGACCAAACTCACTGAGTTGGGTGGCTTGTTTACCACGAATGAAAAGATACGAAACTTTTATGTGACTAAGCTTCTTCCTTTCTCTTTGAAGGAAGGTGCTAAAACATGGTATGATGCACTACCATGTGGTTCCATTAAGAGTCCTCAAGACTTAGCTCACTCTTTTGTTGATAAGTACTTTCCTGCTCATATGCAACATGCTGCTTTACAAAGAATTTATAACTTTAAACAGTTGCAGGATGAGCACCTCCCTAAAGCTTGGGGGAGGTACTGTAGTCTGATCCAGGCTAGACCAGGACATGGAGTCCCTAAGAATGAATTAATCGATATATTTTATGCTGGTCTAACTGATGAATCCAGGTCCTATTTGCCTAGTTGTGCTGGTTGTGTTTTCAGGAAAAGAACACCGGACGATGCAGAAGAATTGATGGGCAGAATTGCCAAAAACCATGAAGATTGGTCCGTCCCTGAACCACCTCCACCACCAAAGAAGAGGGGCATGCTTGTTCTAAGCCCCGAAGATATGCAAGAAGCAAGGAAGTCTATTAAAGAGAAGGGTATTAAAACTGAAGACGTGAAGAATCTACCCCCTATTGAGAAGTTGTGTGAGCCTACCACTCACCCTCCTATGGTAGAGGTACACTCTCTTTTAGATTTTAACGCAAGTGACATCCCTCATGGTAAGCCTCCTGATCAATGTTTAGATGAGCTTGATAATTTTATTATGAAGCAAAGTCATTTTAATGAGAGGATACAAAGTCAATTGCATGATAATTCCCTTGCTATCAAAAGTTTGCTTGATGTTCTAGGTAGAATAGGTAATGATGTTAAATGTCTTGTGAAGCATTTTCATATGGTTCAAACTCAGCTTGAACAAATTTCTAATGTGCAAAAAGATTTGCTTGCTAACAATACCAAACAAGATGATTTACAGGCCTTCGGGATTAAGACCCGAGGAGGAACTAGCACTCAAGATCCTCTCTATCCAGAGGGGCATCCGAGGAGAATCGAGCAAGATTCTCAAATGCAGGAAGAAGAAATTGTTGGCTCTCCAAAGAAGAAGAAGAAGAAACACAAGGAGGCTGACAATTCCAATGATCCTATTACAAGTGAAGAGCCAGCTGTTGATCCCAACAGTATATCTACCTCCGATGTTGAGACTGAGGATGGTGCCGAACCTGAAGATAAGGATAAGGAGAAGAATGATCCGCCTGAAGTTCGAGAAGAAGAAGCACCTGGCAAACGCAAGAAGTACACTAGAGAAGACTTCGTCGCAAGAAGACATGGGAAGGAAAGAGAACCATGGATACAGAAACCCATGCCCTTTCCAGGTAAGTCTCTCAAATCTAAAGAAGAAGAACATTACAATAAGTTTTGTGAGTGGATGAAACCTCTTTTTCTTCAAATCCCTTTGACTGATGATATTAAGTTACCTCCCTATTCAAAATATATGAAAGATATTGTTACTAATAAAAGAAAAGTTCCTAATGAAGCAATATCTACTATGCTTACTAACTACTCTTTCAGTGGCAAGATTCCTGAGAAGCTTGGTGATCCAGGTATACCCACCATTCCTTGCTCCATAAAGAATAATTATGTCAAAACTGCTTTATGTGATCTTGGAGCAGGAGTGAGTGTTATGTCTTTCTCTCTTTACAAGAGGCTTTGTTTAGAGAAACTAATTCCTACAGATATCTCTCTTCAGATGGCTGACAAGTCAACAGCCGTCCCGATAGGTATTTGTGAGGATGTTCCCGTAGAAGTTGCTAATTGTTTGATCCTTACTGATTTTGTCGTGCTTGACATGCCCGAGGATGGGAGCATGTCCATTATTCTTGGTAGACCTTTTCTTAACACCGCAGGTGCTATTATTGATTGCAATAAAGGAAAGGTTACCTTCAATGTGAATGATAAAGAACACACGGTGTATTTTCTAAAGAAGACCGACAAGAGGCATGGCCTCAACTCTATAGAAAATATCGAGACCGCGAAGATTGGAGAATGGGACTGTCCACTACATGTGCACCACAAATACAAAACTATTATGGTGGGGACAATGTCCATTAAAGTAAAGGTGCAATGATCACTTCGTAAGAGGTGGGACTTTTTGCTCTATATATCGCCGGTTTGTTGGTAAGACTTGATCAACCTTACTAGTGAGCATGTTTTATATAGGTAAAAAGTTGAGCCTGTTATGTTTTCATTTGTTTTAGCTTTTGTTCTCCTTGCTGTACCAAGTGTTTGTGTTTTTGAAGCTTCACAATACTAATCACTGCTTTAAGTTTTCAGAAAGTTTTGCAGCTTTTTGAACTTCGAAAAATTTTCAACAGTGAAGTTTTCAAAAAAATTCCAGAAAAATTAAAATTAAAATTTCCATCCTGGGAGTGACCCAGAGGCACCTGGGGCTGACCAGGGGGGCCACCAGTGGCCCAGGCGGCCAGCAGGCGCGACCTGTGAAAGTGCAACTAATCCCCGGGTGGTTTTGGTAATTAATAACAACATATATATCATTGAACTAATATTATCTTGAGAATCATTTCAGAGAAGTTCGATGATATGGGTATGGAAATGTCTGAAGAAGTGGACCCCTCAAAATGCTAAGACAAGCATTGGCAAAAGCTCAAGACTCCATTTTTGGTTTAGTGATCAAAGATCACATTGAGTCCATAGGAAAAGCCAATACTATTAAAAGGGGATGAGGTTGTGTTAATGTTCTTGTTGCTCAAGTGCTTGGTGATCTAACTCCCTCAACTATCAGCACTATTCACTACTTAACACAAACCCTAACATCTCGGTCACACCGATTTCTCCAACTCAGTCCCACCGAGATGAACCTCTTCAGTTGTTTCTCCAAACCCTAGCTTCTCGGTCAAACCGATTCTGAGTTTCGGTCTCACCAAAAAAGGGCTGCCAACCTTCTGTGATCAGTTGACATCAATTCGGAATATCCGAGTTTATATTTTCGGTCTCACCGAGATGGCAAACCCTAACCTTTGACTCACTTCGGTCTCACCGAGATGGTATTTTCGGTCCCACCGAAAATCCCAACGTTCACTATATTTGAACTTTCGGTCTAACCGAGTTTTCACTTCGGTCTGACCGAGATTGGTCAAATGTGTGTGTAACGGTTGGATTTTTTGTGGAGGCTATATATACCCCTCCACCCCCTCCTCATTCGTGAGGAGAGCCATCAGAAAGTACCACCACTTCTACCACACACTTTCTGAGAAGTGAACCACCTACCCTTGTGTTGAGATCAAGCCATTCCATTCCTACCATATGAAACTTGATCTCTAGCCTTCCCAAGTTGCTTTCCACTCAAATCTTTCTTCCACCACAGCCATATCAGTGAGGAGAGTTGAGTGTTGGGGAGTTTATCACTTGAAGCACAAGATCAAGGAGTTCATCACCATCAACACCGTCTATTACCTTTTGGGGGGTGGTGCCTCCTAGATTGGTTAGGTGTCGCTTGGGAGCCTCCGTCGTGATGTGGAGTTGAACCAAGAAGTTTGTAAGGGCAAGGAGATCGCCTACTTCGTGAAGATCTACCCCGAGTAAGGCTAGTCCTCCGTGGGCGTAGGCCGTGATGGAATAGACAAGGTTGCTTCTTCGTGGACCCTTTGTGGGTGGAGCCCTCCGTGGACTCGCGCAGCCGTTACCCTCCGTGGGTTGAAGTCTCCATCAACGTGGATGTACGATAGCACCACCTATCGGAACCACGACAAAAATCTTCGTGTCACCAAACTGCGTTTGATCTTCTCCACCTCTCTTTTACATGTGCAATTTACTTTCCGCTGCTTATACTCTAGAATTGCATGTGTAGGGTGATACTTGAATTGTTCTTAATTGTGAAACTGCCAAAAACATTGCATGATCTAAAGGCAGATTTTTTATATTGTCAAGTAGTCTAATCACCCCCCCTCTAGACCTACTTTCGATCCTACAAGTGGTATCAGAACCTAGGAGAGTATGGCGTCTAGTGAGGGTAATTATCGTAGAGGTCCTTACTTTGATGGTACAAATTTTGCTAGTTGGAAGCATAAAATGAAAATGCATATTCTTGGTCATAACCCAGCCGCATGGGGCATTATTTGTGTTGGCATGCAAGGTGATTTCTTTGAAGAAGGAAAAGTTCCGGATCGCGAAGCTACACCCGAAGAGTTGCGGATGTTGCAAAACAATGCTCAAGCTTGTGACATTCTCTTCAATGCTTTGTGTCCCGAAGAGTTCAACAAAATCAGCCGTCTTGAGAATGCTAAAGAGATTTGGGATACTTTGGTTGAAATGCACGAAGGTACTGAATCTGTGAAGGAATCAAAGCTAGATATTCTTCAAGGTCAACTTGACAAGTTCAAGATGAAGGATGGTGAAGGAGTCGCTGAAATGTACTCTAGGCTTGCTCTCATCACAAATGAGATTGCTGGCTTAGGAAGCGAAGAAATGACCGACCGATTCATCATTAAGAAGATTCTCAGATCTTTGGATGGAAAGTATGACACCGTGTGCACTTTGATCCAAATGATGCCAAACTACAAGACTCTCAAGCCAACTGAAGTCATTGGAAGAATTGTTGCTCATGAAATGACACTTAAGGATAAGGAAGAGCTTCACAACAAGTCAAGTGGTGCTTACAAAGCTACAAGTGATGCTCCTACTACCTCAAGTGACAAGCTAGTTTCCAATGAAGAGATAAGCCTAATGGTCAAGAACTTCAACAAGTTCTACAAGAATAGAGGCAAAGAAAGAAGCTCAAAGTCTAGGTCATATGATGGAAAGAGATCTTCTAGTCGTGATCGAAACTGCTACAATTGTGGAAGACCCGGACACTTCTCAAATGAGTGTACGGCTCCCCACAAGAGAAGAGAAGAATCTCCAAGAAGAAGAGCAAGAGATGAGTCACCTCGGAGAGAGAGAAGGAGTAGAGATGATCGTTATGAACGAAGACCCTCTCGGAGAAGCAAAGATTCGGAGAGGAAAGACAAGTCATCAAGGAGCTACACAAGAAGAAGACATCAAGCTCATGTTGGTGAATGGGTCTCCGGCTCCGACTCTGACAGTCAATCCGATGGAAGCTATCACTCCGACTCCGACTATAGTCAAGATGAAGGTGTTGCCGGACTTGCACTAGTATCCTCCAACTCCAACTCCTACGACTTATTTGATTCACCAAATGAGGGAATTGGAAGATGCTTCATGGCTAAAGGCCCCAAGGTAAAACACCCTGAATTCATTGACTTTGATATTGATGAGGATGACTTACTTGGTGAAGATGAGCTCTTGCATGATAAATCTAGTGAGCTTAGTAATGATGAAAATGCTAGTAGTCTTTATAGTCGAGAAGAGTCGAATGACAATGCTATGAAGGAGATTGAGCGTCTAACTAAAGAACTAAACACTCTTAAGTTAGCTCATGAAACAACTCAAGAAGATCATAGAGAGCTCCTAAGATCTCATGAGAAGCTACGCTTCGAGAAGCTCACTCTAGAGCAAGAACATGAGTTTCTAAAAGCGATCAATGACGATCTTCAAAAGAAGAGTTCTTCATATCTTGCCAAACGACTTCTCTTGTCTAATTTCTTGCCACCTATTAAGACTAAGCATGACAAGCATAAGAAAAATTCTTCCTCTAGTAGTAACAATAACAATGTTAAATCAAATGTTGTTACTTCTAGTAGTTCTCTTGATTCCACTAACAATGTTTCAAGCCAAGTTACACTTGAGCAAGAAAATAGCTTATTGAAGGAAATCATAGAGAAAGGTGTCTACAAGAGTCTTGCCGGAAGCAAGAACTTTGAGGAGATTGTTCGCAAACAAGGAAGACACCGGAAGAATCAAGGGATTGGTTTTGAGCGAAAGTTCAACGCCGAAGGTGTTGAGTGGGAAGAAGGTCAATACCCTACTCCACAGTTTGTCTCACAAAAGGAGAAGTATGGTCCTACTTCTTCCAATGTGGAACAAGCTCAAGATGACCTTCCACCACAAGACCACAAGCTAAAGGCCAAGGACAAGCTTCAAGAGGAGATTGATGCATTCATTGAAGCACCTCAAGCCATGGTCAAGTGGGTTCCCAAGGACACATCAAGTTCTACTTCGTCAAGCTCAACTACAACACCAAGGATTCCCATCAAGATGATGTGGATCCCAAAGAAGAAGAACTAGTAGGTTCTTGAGGGTGACTCCGCCAACAAACTTCACTCATATTCATTTTGGCAAGAACTTGTGCAATCAACTTCCACATCATGCACTTGTTCATGGAGTCACAAACCCTCTTGTTGGTAAGTCAAGGGACAAGGTAATCATTGCTTTCATGGACATTATCTTTTGTGTACTTCACTCTATGTCCATGGATATTCTTTTTTGTTCCTTGTGGGACTAACCCATGTAGGTATTGAAAGTGCCCTAATCCAAGGATAGCTCTCAACTCTTGATGATCTACATCAACATTGAGCATCCACATCTTCAACATCTACATGAAGTCTTCTACGACAACCCAAGGTTAGTTTGACCCTTTAAAAGGGGTTCTCACATCTAGGGGGAGCTTTGCTCTAAAAATTGAGCTAAAGCATCTCCAAATGATGTGAACACATAAATGCTTTATGTAAAAGTGGTAACCCCACTTGTGCTTAAACGATGAGTATGACCTATGATCAAATGTTCTCATTTGGCTCCTAAGTCAATATACTCATATATAGATGACCTAGTCATCGACAAATTGTGTGCTAGTAGCTAGAGTTTTGGTTGTGCATGTTTGACACATATTTCAGTTGCTATCTTATTGTGTGAGCATGTTGAATGCATGTTTTTATTCATTCAAGGACATCCATTTGTGTTTTTGATTTTGGTTTCTTTTTCTGGCCAAATGGATGGACAAGAATGCCTAAGCACCTTCCCTAGCTATCTATGCTATCTTGTCTCAAACTCTATTCATGCTTATATCACAACTTTGAACAAGTCTTTTTCGGACAGTCCGAGTGAGGAGCACTCGGAACCACCGATTCGTCTAAGGCTGACTTCCAAAACCTTCTAAGTCCATTTCGGTCTGACCGGCTTCTCAATCTCGGTCCAACCGAAACACTTAGATTGATCTAGGTTTCATCTCGGTGAAACCGAGTTCAAAATCTCGGTCTAACCGATATGCGTAACTGCACTGCAATTATGCATCTCGGTGACACCGAGTTTTTCAACTCGGTCCCACCGACAGCACGGGGTTATATATACTGAGGGCTGCGCGCGATCTATTCCTTTCAAACGTTCGCCCTCCAAGACCCCTGCTGCCGCCGCCCTGGTCTACGGATCGTCGCCTTCATCACCTGTGCGCCCTCGCCGCAGGTCTCCGCCGCCGTCAACGGTAATCTTCTCCGCCGTTGCCGCCGTAGAGGGACACCACCAAGTTAGGGTGTGTCCCGATCCCTTTCATGCTCAACTTCTGATTCTTGCATGATAGGACTGCCCTGATTCAATCCAAGTTTGATATGATCCCAATACATTGTTAAGATCTTCTAGTTTCGAGGAAAATTCTTAGGTTTAGGTTTCCACGGAATGCATCTCGGTGAAGCCGATTCCTGAAACTCGGACTGACCGATTTGGTCTCTGACCATTGCACTACATAGTTCGGTCTGACCGAGTTGTGAAAATCGGAATGTCCGAATTGAAGTTTCTGTGAAACCCTAAGTTTTCGGTAGGACCGAAACCCATTTCGGTCTGACCGAAAGTGGTGTGTAGGTTCTGTTGAACACTTCGGTTACACCGAAACTTGAAATCGGTTTGACCGAAATACATTCTGTGAAAACTCAAAACTAAGTTTTTTTAACTCATTTTTTTTGCAAAAACTTCTGCAGTTGTGATAACTCTTCCATTCTGCCTATACCTTATCTTTTCACAGGTCTTTCAGCCATGTCAGATGTCAGTGACAGCCAGAACAGGTCTGAATCACCGTTTGCTGAAATTCCAGAGGCAGAAACTAGTCCTGCAAGCAGCTCTAGTGATGATGGTGAGAGGAGCACCCCTAGTGGTCTGCCTCCCGCAGCTACGAGAACCAGGAAGAAGAGAACTTCTGATGATGAGGATTCCGACTTTGTTGCTGAGGAAGTTACCTCCAAGCCCAAGAGGAATGTGGTTGCCAAAGAGCACCAAGGGCAGCAGCCAAGGAAAGGTACAAGCAAGGTAAAACAGTCTGCAGTTGCCAAGAAGCTCAACTTGGAAGAGCCTGCTCCAAGCAAGGTGAAGAAGACTTCCAAAAGGAAGAGAGTTGTTTATGCTGAACCTCAAGTTGATGCTGAAGAAGAAGAAGAAGAAGCACCCCAGCCTCCTCCTCAGAAAGCTAAGTTCATGGGTGATGCTATTCGGGCTCAAGCCTCCTCCAAGCCCAAGAAGCCTGCTCCAGCTAAGGCAGCTCCAGAGAAGCCAAAGAGGACAACCAGAAGCATTCCAGCTTCTGAGAAGAACAAAGGTGAGATGCCACCTTCTGAGTCAGATGAAGAGCATGTGTTGCTCAAGCTCCGTCCCAAGTTGCCACTCCACAATGATGCTCATCCTCAAGCTGAGGACATGAAGGCAAGGAAGGACAAAGGTCTCAGGCTATGGAGACAGTCTGATCCATATGCCGTAAGAAGAAGGACTGCTGTGGACCCCAGATTCCACACCAGAGAGCAGCAGGATTTCTATGAGACAGTGCTAATGGATAAGAAGCCCATTGTTGCTGACACCAGGTATGTTGACTGGAAGTACATTGACAGTAGAGAGCACCGGGACTTCTTTCCCCATGTGCATGAGAGCTTTACTGCATGTGGAGTTGCTGATTTTGTGGGTCAAGAACTGACAGCATGGAATGACGAGATGATCATGCAGTTCTATGCCACAGCCCACTTCTACCCTGATGGCAAGATCACCTGGATGACTGAAGGTCAAAGGTTTTCTTCAACTGTTGCAGAATGGGCAGAACTTCTGAACGCTCCTGTGCAGAGAGAGGACGACATTGATGTCTATGGGATTCCTAAGAAGAGTCATGATTCTATGAAGAATATGTACAAGGAGATCCCAGCTGCTGATTTGGAAGGATGGAAGCTCGGCTCAGTGTATTATCTCCAGGCAGGTCTGACCACCACTAACACTATTCTGAGGCATACTTTGATGCCTAAGTCAGGTGATCACCGGATGATACGAGGCTATTCTATCAACATGCTGCACATTCTCGATGAGAAGGCACCTTTTAAGGTGATGGACTTGATGGTAGAGACCATTAAGAGGACTGCAGCTGACCAGAAGAGGTCGTGTGGGTTTGCTCCGCAGATTCAGATGCTCATCAACGCCAAGTTTGGCACGGGCAAATTCATGTTGGATAGGAAGCACTTGCCACTGCAGCCAGAGCATGAGGACAACGTAGTTGTGATGGATGAAGAGGATCCCACCTCAGTTGAAGGGCAAGCCAAGATTGAAGCTGCAAAGAAAGCCAAAGCTGACAAAGAGGCAGCAGCAGCAGCAGCTAAGCCAAAGAGCTTTGGAGATCAGATTCTTGAAGCAACCCGGAGAATTGAACAACGCCTGGCCAGCATTGAGCAATCTCAGGAGAGCCTTGAGAGGATTGTCGAGGACAAGATCCACGCTCTAGACGTGAAGCTGACTGAGATACAGGTGTCTGTCAACAAGCTTGAGGCAGACATGGAGGAGACTAGGCAGGAGAGAGCAGAGCTTATGCAGGATGATCTAGTCCAGGACTCTCATCGCCAGGCTGCTCAGGTTCCCAGAGGATCCAGATCTGCAGCTATCCCAGTGACAGACTCCAGGGCTACCACTTCAGCACCAGCTACAGCTCCAGCAGTTCCTACAGCTCCAGCATCCACTCCTCCACCGCAGACATCAGCAGAGGTCTTCGCAGATGCAGCTATCTCTACACCGACATCGACCCAGACGGGAGCAGCCAGCCGAGCCCGCAGTGACGTTTAGCTCTATACCTTTTCGAACTTTTTGGTAACTTGTTGCCAAAGGGGGAGAAATTGTTATAGATCATAGGGCTTCGAGAGAGAGAGAGAGTGCTCTTTCGTCTTTTCGTTCTTTTGCCGGTTTTCCTTGAGATACATTGGTTTCTTTTGGTTCCTCAAACTTTAAGTGTGCTTGCTACTACGTTTGATGCTACCTTAATGAGTGCTTAGCCATACTATGCTTTAATGTGTGCTTATTGCTTATCCTATGCTATTCCTTATTGTATGGCTATTTACTCTTGTCTTGGTGATTAAGTGCATGTTATTCATTCTTATCATTTTGTGCGCTCCACCAAGATGTATGTGACATGGAAGAGTGACCCATAATCCTAATCGATTGTGCATTTGCATTCAAACGCAAATTTTAAATAATGCACAAATTTAGGGGGAGCTCTTGTTTATCACATACTTCTCAAAGCGACGATGTTATTCATTGATTATATCTTTTGTCGAAGCTTTGATCTATATGTTGTCATCAATTACCAAAAAGGGGGAGATTGAAAGTGCAACTAATCCCCGGGTGGTTTTGGTAATTAATAACAACATATATATCATTGAACTAATATTATCTTGAGAATCATTTCAGAGAAGTTCGATGATATGGGTATGGAAATGTCTGAAGAAGTGGACCCCTCAAAATGCTAAGACAAGCATTGGCAAAAGCTCAAGACTCCATTTTTGGTTTAGTGATCAAAGATCACATTGAGTCCATAGGAAAAGCCAATACTATTAAAAGGGGATGAGGTTGTGTTAATGTTCTTGTTGCTCAAGTGCTTTGTGATCTAACTCCCTCAACTATCAGCACTATTCACTACTTAACACAAACCCTAACATCTCGGTCACACCGATTTCTCCAACTCAGTCCCACCGAGATGAACCTCTTCAGTTGTTTCTCCAAACCCTAGCTTCTCGGTCAAACCAATTCTGAGTTTCGGTCTCACCGAAAAAGGGCTGCCAACCTTCTGTGATCAGTTGACATCAATTCGGAATATCCGAGTTTATATTTTCGGTCTCACCGAAATGGCAAACCCTAACCTTTGACTCACTTCGGTCTCACCGAGATGGTATTTTCGGTCCCACCGAAAATCCCAACGTTCACTATATTTGAACTTTCGGTCTGACCGAGTTTTCACTTCGGTCTGACCGAGATTGGTCAAATGTGTGTGTAACGGTTGGATTTTGTGTGGAGGCTATATATACCCCTCCACCCCCTTCTCATTCGTGAGGAGAGCCATCAGAAAGTACCACCACTTCTACCATACACTTTCTGAGAAGTGAACCACCTACCCTTGTGTTGAGATCAAGCCATTCCATTCCTACCATATGAAACTTGATCTCTAGCCTTCCCAAGTTGCTTTCCACTCAAATCTTTCTTCCACCACAGCCATATCAGTGAGGAGAGTTGAGTGTTGGGGAGTTTATCACTTGAAGCACAAGAGCAAGGAGTTCATCACCATCAACACCGTCTATTACCTTTTGGGGGGGTGGTGCCTCCTAGATTGGTTAGGTGTCGCTTGGGAGCCTCCGTCTTGATGATGTGGAGTTGAACCAAGAAGTTTGTAAGGGCAAGGAGATCGCCTACTTCGTGAAGATCTACCCCGAGTAAGGCTAGTCCTCCGTGGGCGTAGGCCGTGATGGAATAGACAAGGTTGCTTCTTCGTGGACCCTTTGTGGGTGGAGCCCTCCGTGGACTCGCGCAGCCGTTACCCTCCGTGGGTTGAAGTCTCCATCAACGTGGATGTACGATAGCACCACCTATCGGAACCACGACAAAAATCTCCGTGTCACCAAACTGCGTTTGATCTTCTCCACCTCTCTTTTACATGTGCAATTTACTTTCCGCTGCATATACTCTAGAATTGCATGTGTAGGGTGTTACTTGATTTGATCTTGTTTGTGAAACTGCCAAAAACTTTGCATGATCTAAAGGCAGATTTTTTTATATTGTCAAGTAGTCTAATCACCCCCCCTCTAGACCTACTTTCGATCCTACAGCCTGCCCCCTGGCCGCGCCTATAGGACGCATGGGGCCCACAGGTCCCGCCTCCAGGTGAGTCTTCTTCCTCTCTCTCTCTCTCTCGTTCTCTCCGAAAACACGAGTTCTGCACCCGTTCTTGCGTTCTTGCTGTTCTTGAAGGCAATTTTCGATCTCTCTCTACAGCCTATCATTCGAGCTGAGATTTTGAACAAATACTCCCTGGTATGTAACTCCTCCACCCCTCCAATTAGATTTTTGGTTGGTGGCTTCATTTGTGAGTATTTAGTAGTTCTTGGTGCTGTGTAGATGAGCTTGCATGCATGTGTAGAAATTTATTTTCCAAGTTTTGATGCAAGTTTATGCCTTAGGTAAGTGAGTTGAGTAGTTTGCCTTAACCCACTTTGTTTAAATCCTTGTTTTTGTAATTTGCCAAAAATTTCAGAAATGAGTTTGTTAGGAAGGGCAAAGGGGTGGCTTGAGAAGAAGAAGCCCGCGCGCTCCGATCGAGTTACTAGAGCCGCAGCTTCACCCTCGACTGCTAGGGTGAGCTACAATGAAGATCATGTGCCCCTAGAGTTGTTGGAAGACACAAATCCAGCACGTGCGATGATGTTCCCATGTGATGAATTCCTTGAAGCTGCAGGAATTAAGGATGAGTTTTATAATCTTTGTGCTAATGCAGGTCTTACACGGCTCGTCACGTGCCGTGTTGCTCAGTATCAGAAACTCACCTCCGTTTTGATTAACAGTTTTAGATATAACCTTGATACTGGTTCTATTGAGTTTAAAATTTACAATAATCTTTTGACCATGCCCTTGGAAAAGTTTTGTGAAATAATAGGTGTGCCAAACATTAGGCGGACGGCGAAGATGACCTCTCAGCCCTCCGAGCTGAGAACCGTCTTCAACTCTCTCTGCAGCATGGATACGAGGGATATTCATCGGTCAAAAATCTCCAGCATCTTATTCCCTCACCTAAGGTATTTTGCGTATTATGTTGCTAGAGGGGTGTTAGCTTGTGACAACATGAGCAGCATTTCTGCGTCGGATATTGCTATCCTGGCAACCGCCCTCCCAGGGAGGTTTGATTATAATGTGGGTGCCTTAATTGCTCGACGCCTTGCTATGAACGGTAACAAGGGAGATTTATTTGGTGGCGTTTATGCCACACTTATCTTAGAGTATCTTAAAGGCACCCCACACCCTGATGATAAGCCTTTTACTTATTTAAGTTTTGATCTTGCTGCTATGAAAAGGCATAAGTTTGTTACCATGACTTCTGAGTTTGGTAACCTTGTTTATATCTTGCGTTTCGGAACTACCGCGGAACGCAAGATCCGTCTACCTGCACCTCTTTTGTTTGATTTTTCTCGCAGGAACGGATGGTCCTTTGATGTTATCCAGTTCGATGAGTTCATGGTCCAGCATCAGTTTCATAACCCCATGGAGGGGGTTGTGCCCGACGAGGAGGAGCACGGTGAGTTACCGCCTTTTCAGGGGGAGACCATCACCCAGTTTGGTGAAGGGTCTTCCTCTGCTTGGAGTGCGGACCCTTCTTCGTGGGAGGATCCGAGGACTTCGGTGTACGCGCCGGAATCCTTATACGACCCTTGGACTCACCAGTACCACCCCGGAGCAGGAGGCTCCTGGGGGCAGTAGCTACTACCAACTTAGGCCAAAAGCCTAAGCTTGGGGGAGTACGTGCCCTTCTCACTTTTCCATTGTATTATCCGTTTTATTTTTGTTCGCTTTGATCTTTTCGAAGTTTTTGCTCGTTCTTCTTTGTTTCTTTCTTTGCAAAAACAACAAAAAGATTTTCTCTTTCTTTTGCTTTCGTTCAACCTTTGAAAAAACCCAAAAAGATTTCCTTTCTCTCTTTAGTTTGCTTTGTTTTCAGAGTTCAGCTCGAGTCCGTGATGGCATTTAATTATATTTCCTATGTTCGATTGTGCAAGTGACAAGGCAGTAATGACGAAGATCGACGGAAGGGAAGCAACAAGGAAAACCGATATGAACTCTTCTTGTTTCTACTTTTGTACATATGCCTGTACTTATGATCTAGAGACCAGCTTGTAGCGACATAGTGCTATGTTTACAATGCTTTCCCAGTGATTCATGCTTTCCTTGTGGCTAATCTCAAATAGCTAGAGTATATAATGTGTTGTTGAAATGATTTACATGCATTGCATTGTTCATAGTTTGGTATACTAAGGTGGTATTTCCCTTTGGAGAATTCTTGGATTGATTTGGCACATGTTTAAGACTAAAAAGTTTGCTTTGCCTTGATGATCTTTGAGTTTCAGAATAGTTATATCACTTTCATGCCCAATTCAATGTTGCTTTGTCGCTCTGCATGATTATGACCGTTATTGCTCTCTAGTTGGTCGCTTCCCAGTCTCTTGCTAGCCTTCGCTCGCACTAAGCGGAATTCTGCTTGTGCATCCAAATCCTTTCAAACCAGTTATTCCATATGAGTCCACCATACCTTCCTATGTGGTATTTACCGGCCATCCTAACGAAGACTTTCTTGTACCATCTCAAAATTATTCAAATTTACTCCTGTTTTGTGCCTCTGTTTTAGCTCATGAGGAAGTAGTAGGTAATTCATGATCTTCTTATGTTGGACATGTTTTATCCCGGGATTGCATGTCTAATCTGCAAACCCCTAATACGAGGAGGGACTGGCATGAGTGCGCCCAGCTCACAAAACTTAATCACAACCAACAAACCCTCCTTCACGCTTTGTTTATGAGAAATCAGAAACCTTTGGTAGTGATAAACAAAGGAGATTAAGGGGATGTGATCGTCCCCATCTTGGGAGCCGTTCCTTGAAACATGTCTAGCATAAGAAGTGATTGGGTTGTCTACTAGCATTCGTTGACGAAATATGCACCTCCCAAAATCATTTTTACCTCTGTTTTCAAAACCAAGAGCTCTGGTACATGTTTAGTCTTTGCTTCCAACCACGAGTGTTCAACCTCGCCATCAAATTCCACGGTTCGAGAGTCTCCACCTTATTTCTTCAAAGCACCAACTAGGAGAGTATAATTGTCATTCTGAGTGTAATGTGCATTGTCCCAAAGTATTACATTGTCTTCTGCATGCTTGTGGTATTATTTATTCTGAAATTCTTAGTTCTAGTCTCCTTTAAAACTCTGGAGGAGTTTCTGCATTTATGTTTTGCTTCACTCATGGAGGCTAGCGAGATACCACTCTAGTATGTTCAAGCTATGTGCAATGTAATCTTGTCTTGATTTTCAGTAGCATATTATTTACTTTTAGTTATTTGTGATTGGTCACTTGAAAGAAGGATTGCTTCGTGCATTGTCCTCATTGCATTGTTTCAATACTTGCTAGACTCTTTTCGTAGTACATGCTTATATACATCTAATGAAGCAAAAGAGTTTGTCAAAGTTTTCTTTGTCGCATCCAGTTCGTTGAACTGAATTGCTTGAGGACAAGCAATATGCTAAGCTTGGGGGAGTTGATACGTCTCAAACGTATCTACTTTTCCAAACACTTTTGCTATTGTTTTGCCCTCATTCTTGCATGATTTGAACTAAACTAACCCGGACTGACGCTGTTTTCAGCAGAGCTGCCTGTATGGTTTTATTGTGTGCAGGAAAATGGATTTTTAGGTGTCTCAGAAAATTCCAAGAAAAATCACAGAAAATCCACGCACCCGAAGGGCCATTGTGCCAGAAGTGGGGCCAGAGGGCAGCCAAGGGGGCCCCAGGCGCCCTGCTGGCACGGCCCCACCCCTGGCCGCGCCAGGAGGCCGCCTGGGAGGGTCCTCCCCCCTCTGGTGCCCTACCTTGGCTCCTATTTATTCCCGTGGCGAGGAAACCCCAGAACAGAAGTCGTTTTTCCAGTTTCCGTCGCGGAGCCGCCGCCACCCTCTGTTCTTCTTCAGGAGGGCTAATCTGGAGGCTGATTTGGCCTCCGGAGAGGGGAGATCATCGCCATCGTCATCATCATCACCACTCCATCCTCCCTCCATGACTTCTCCTTCCATGTGTGAGTAATTCCTTGCTGTAGGCAAAGGGGATGGTAGGGATTGGATGAGTTAGATCATGTAATAGTTTATCAGATTGTTGGGGGCATGTTGCCTATCATCTACTTTGGTGTTTATCATCTTTGCTTCAACTTGTTGCTCTTAATGCTTGTCACTTTGGGCCCGAGTGCCATGTTTTCAGATCTGAACCCTATGTGTTTGCATGAATATATTTGTGTTCTTGATCCTATCTATGAGTTGTTTGCACCTATTATGGTCCGGAACCGGCGATCCCAAAGGTGACAGCTTGGGACACCAAAGGGGATGGTCCATAATTTGAGGATTCCATGTATCCATTGAGTTTATTGCTTTGTTCCGGTGCTCTTTGACAGGAGCACCTTAATCTCCATAAGTTCCTTTTGGCCCCGTCCGTAGCGGGATGGTAGGACAAAAGATGTTGTGCAAGTTCTTATTGCAAGCACGTACAACTACCTGTGGGATACATGCCTAATGTTTGATATTTGCCTAGATGATCATTACTTTTCTGTGTGCCTTGCCCCAAGTTAGATTCATGATGTATCTCATCCATGCAGCGCCCAACCATCCATCTCCCTAGCCTACAGTGTTTCAATCCTGCTGGTTATTAGTTGTTTCTTTTGCTGTCACCACCATCACTATCATATCACCGTTACCACTTACCTTTTGTTGCAAGTAAGTATATTTCAGGTGCGGTTGAATTGACAACTCAACTGTCAAAGCTTATAAATACTCTTTGGCTCTCCGTGTGTCGAATCTATAAATTGGGTTATTCTTACCCGCGAAGACTATCTCGATCCCTTACGGTTGAGGGTTATCAATAAGCATGATGCAAAATGGACGTATCAACTCCCCCAAGCTTAGACCTCGCTTGTCCTCAAGCGAAAGCCGAAATCGAAAAATATGTCCACATGTTTAGAGATAGAGGTGTCGATAAAAACAGAATACACACATGGGGGCATTATGATCATTCTCATAACAACAACTTATATTAATATAATCATATGATCATTATGCTAAAGTAACAGTTCATCCACAATATCAAGTATGAATCATAAACTTCATTGGAAACTAACAAACTTTGGTCTCAGTCATTGAAGCAATTGCAATTTATCGTAACATCAGAAAGAGTCTATACAAGAGCTTTTCAGCAAGCCTACATACTCAACTATCATATAGTCTTTCACAATTGCTCACACTCACGCAATACTTATGTTTATGGAGTTTTAATCGGACACAAAGAAAGATAGGGGCTTATAGTGTTGCCTCCCAACCTTTTACCTCAAGGGTAATGTCAACAGTATTGGATCATGAAAACTTACATCCAAGTGGGTATATATATATCAGGATCTTTCCAACACAATGTGCTTGCCAAAGGATAAAATGTAAAAAGGAAAGGTGGAATTCACCTTGACACTTATAACACAAGAATAAAAGATAGGCCCTTCGCAGAGGGAAGCAGAGGTTGTCATGTGTTTTTATGGTTGGATGCACAAAGTCTTAGCATAGAAGAACTTTGCTTTATATTGCCACTTGTGATAAGGACCTTTATTATGATGTCCGTCGCTTTTATTACTTCCCTATCACAAGCTCGTATAAAGCTAATTTCTCCCACACTAATAAATCATACATATTTTAGCGGATTTGCAACATGACAACTTACTTGGGAGGATCTTTCTCAATCCATAGGTAGGTATGGTGGACTCTCATGGCAAAACTAGGTTTAAGGATATATGGAAGGACAAGTAGTGTAATGCCCCATATGTAACACTTTCCAATAATGGCAATAAAGCTTCCTCTTTGATCCTTGTCATTATCCTTGGGGGTTCTTGTCTTTTATTTTATTTGCATCGCCATACCTTTTAATATTTTTGCATCCTTGCATTGCTCATCATCATATCATCATGTCATCATAGTTTACTTTGTTTTGTGCATGTGGAGACCTTGTGGTGTTATTGTGTCTAAGGTTAAGCTAAGCCTAGCTAAACCCTACCCCTCTTCTCCCTTCTTCTTCTTCTTCTTCTTCTTCTTCTTCTTCTTCTTCTTCTTCTTCTTCTTCTTCTTCTTCTTCTTCTTCTTCTTCTTCTTCTTCTTCTTCTTCTTCTTCTTCTTCTTCTTCTTCTTCTTCTTCTTCTTCTTCTTCTTATTCTTCTTCTTCTTTCTTTTCTTCTGGCCTCTTCTTTGCCCTATTATGCAAGACACCTAGCCAAGTTCCATTGTGGTTCTTTCTCCTCCTTTAAATCTTGCACCATGTGAGCATCCTCTCCACCAAATATCACCTCTTTTGAAAATGATTTGGTTGGGCTTTAAAATATCAAGAGTTTGAACCATATTCAAAGTCCTTTTATTTTTCTGCCTCTAAAAATGTCCAAGTCAATTTATTTAAATAGGGCATAATTCACTCAGCATGGGGATATTTTTTTTCTCCTAACTCTTCTTCTTTATTTCTGTGCTTTTCTTTTTCTCTTTCCGCCTGAAGAAATAAAGAAAAGGAAAAGAGGCAGCAACCAGTACAGTGCACCTGGGCCTCCTCCTCCCTCTCTCTCTGCGCAGGCCCACCTCTTCTTTCCCTCTCTGCGCGGCCCAACTCCAACGCAGGCCCAACCAGCGCTCGCAGTCGCGTCGTGGGCATTCCGAGCGCGTGGCCCCACCTGTCTGTGGCTCAGCCCCGCATCTCCGTCTTCCTCTGTCAGAAAAGCAGAGCAGCACCGCGCTTACCGTCGCGCCGTCAGTTCACGGACGTCGAGGCCGTGCGTCGAGCCCCCCTTTTAAACCCAAGCCTTGTCCTCCACTCCTCTCTAGGTCTCCTCTTCCCTCTCTCGCCGTCTGGAGAGCTGAGATTCTCCAGATCCGCCGCCCCCATCGACACCCGAGCGCATCTGAGAGCAGCCTCTCGTCGCCGGCGAGCCCCGCGTCGTCCTCGGCCTCGCCAAAGCTGTCTACCTGCTTCCTCGACGTCGTCTTCTTCCTCTACGTCAACTACGCGGACCCGATCGCCTCTCCGTCGAGCTCTTCTTCCTCTCCTTCCTCTATGGTGGCCGTAGGTGTTCGAGGCGGGCCGTCGTCGACTCTGTCCATGCCTGGGCCAGCCGAGCACACCGCCGTGCTCGTGGAGAGCCCCTCCCTCTCCCCGTGCCCTTTTCCCCTTTCTGCGAGTACTCTAGGCCCTAGTTCTCCGAGCGCCCGATCGCGTCGCCGGCGAGTGTTCCGAGCCCTCTAGCTCATGTCGTGCTGCCCGTTCGCTTCGTCTAGTCGTGTATGTTCTCTTTGTGCAGTCGCAGTCTCGCCTAGAGCCTTGCTTCGCCTCGATGTTGTCCCGTCGCCGCCTTGCTGTAGTTGCTCGCCGCCGGTGGTGTAGTGCCCCGTAGGCGCTGCTAGCAGGCTGGTTGGATGCGGAACTCCTCAAGGAGTCTCTCGCACCCCTCCGCCGTGCCAATTGGTCGCCGGAGTGGCTCCGACGAGCAGCTCCGACGAGGGCCAGAGCCTCTCCTGTTCTGCCTATTGTTGTATATTCTTCACTTATCCTACCTGCTATCTGTCAAGATCGATTCAGTAGCGCAGTGGTTTGTCTCCGTTAGTTTCAGTGTGAGGGCGTGGGTTTGATCCCTCGCGGGCGCAGTGGTATTCTCTCATTTTTAGTTTTCGCCTGAGGCTGACATGTAGGCCCCACCTGCCAGCCTCGCAGCGTCGCCCCAGCCCCCGCGCGCACCCACTTCGCCAGCTCAGCTCCGCCGAGCCCCCTTGTCAGTGGGCGTGGCTAGCTGAGCCTGGGTCGTTTTAGACCCTGGCGCCTGTTTTGTTTATTTCTTTTTCTGTTTTTCTTTTTCTTTTCTGTTTTTCTTATTTATTTAATATCTGCATATTTATGTTTCAGATGAATATGAGTCTTATATGAAAAGTGCTTAGAATTTTGTGTAGATTATGAATATGCAACTTGCTGCCGTGTTTAAAAACATTTAAAATGTTGTTTGCATTTAAACTTGTTTTAAATATGCTTAAACTTGCAAAAATCATAACTAAACATCTACAACTCCAAATTTAACAAACTTTATATGCTTTTGGGGTAGAAAAATGTGTAGAATATTTTGGTGCTGTTGTTTAGCATGTTTTACAACTCTTTCACAGAAGGTTTTCAAATCTGTCCCAAATGCAAATCAATGAATATGGGAGTTTTTGGATATTGTTGTATTTATTTCCAGCCCATTTAAATGTGCTAGCATGTTGCTGTTGTGTTAGTTGCACCCTTGCCATGTTAACCAACTCTTAAAAACTTGTTGGTTGCTTGTAAGATTAAACTACATGGACTTGCTAAAATGTTCCTTTGCTTGTTCATGTTTGTGTTTGATCTTGTTGGTTGTGATGTTATTGCATTCTTGTGACCCTAGGCCATGCATCATGTCTTTCCATGCCACATGCTTCATGTTCATGCATCATGTGATTGAGCACTGCATGTTGATTGATTTTGTTCCCTTGTTGCATTGTTGTGCTTGGTTAGAGCCTGGTGACGATACAGAGTTCGAGGTTTCTACCGAGGTTGAGTGTGAGGAGCAAGGTTACGTTCCCTCCGAGGATTCAACAGGCAAGATGACCTGACCCAGATATCATTATTATCTTTGCCTATGCTAGATTTCTCGCTCTTTAGCTTATTGCCTCGATGCCTATGTTTGTTTGTCAGCTCCTATTGTTGCCATGAAACTCTCTAACCACCCAACCTAGCAAACCTTTGATTGGCTACGTAAGCTTCGCTCAGCCCCTCTTATAGCATTGTTAGTTGCAGGAGAAGGTTTGAAGATTCTGGCTTCATGATGAAGTTATTGTTGGGATATCACACTATATAACCTGTTAAACTAAATCACCTATATATTTTGGCAATGGGTGGAAGGCTAAGCCTTTGCTTGGTGTTTTGTTCCACTCATGCCTCCCTAGGAACCGTTTAAACCGGTGTTATGTTTCTTGATTTTGCGTCCCTAACACGGTTGGGGTTTATGGGCCCCCCTCGATAACCCGCTTAGCGCTAAAGCTTTTCCATCAAGGCCCAACTTTGGTTTTACATTTGCCTAATAACTAAAACTTGCATAGGGAGTTATAAACCCTTTTCTTAATCAACATTCCGGGCCAGTGCTCCACATGAGTGTTGGTCCAAACTAGGGAGCCTGCGGGGCCACCTTGGGGAAACCCGAGGGCTGGTAAAAACCTGTAGCATCGCCCATCCGGTCGTGGCCTGAGACGAGATACGCGCGGCTACTATCAGGGTGTCGGCACACCGGGAGGTCTTACTGGATTAGTTTTACCTTAGTCGGAATATCATGAGCACAGGATTCCGAGAATACTCGGGTCTTCCCACCTTGGAGTTACGACTCCGCAGATCATGAGCTTGTGATGGGCTAAGTTGGGACACCCATGCAGGGTTTTGATCTTTCGAAAGCCGTGCCCACGGTTATGTGTCAGATGGGAATTTGTTACTATCCAGTTGTAGTAAACTTGACACTATGATCATAATCCACTACCAGCATGAGTAACCGTGACGGTCGCTTTCCGAAGGGGTTCGGGAAGTGAACACGGTGGGGTTATGTTTGACGTGCTTAGATAGGATCACTTCGTGATCACTTTGACGATCGTTGGCACTTTCTCTTCTTGCGCTAAACACGTAAGCTAGTGCTAGTGCAGCTGCAACCTTGATCTTCAGCCTTGTTCCACACCCAAGGCTTTGATAGTATTGCTACCCGGGAACGGGATTGCCGAGTCCTCCGTGGCTCACAGATTCTACACAACACCAGATGCAGGTACCGTTGAGAACTACACAGCTGGTGGTTCAGAGTTGTACTGGGAGTTCGATGAAGAACATGGGCGTTACTACGTGTCTTATCTAGAGGATCAGTAGGGCTCTTACTAGGATGTTCGGGACCTTGTGTTGTTTATTTATGGTATCTTTCATTTGGATCTTCGTCCGTAGTCGGACTCTGATGTTATTTGGATGATGAATGTTTATGTAATGCATTGTGTGACGTGGCGAGTGTAAGCCAACTACTCTTTTACAATTTCATCCCTCTTTTACATGAGTTGTGCAAAGATACCATTCTTGAGACATTCCAGTATGATATTATGCCTTTAAGTCGTGCCTCGACACATGGGAGGTATAATCTCATACTGGGCATTACAAGTTGGTAATCAGAGCCTTCTCCGACCTAGGAGCCCCCACTGATTGATCGAATCGTTGACGGTTGAGTCTAGGCACACACATGAAAATGTTTTGAGTCCTATATATATATATATCGGAGAGTATGATTTCTTTTACTCCTCATCCCTTTATCACTCTGGTGAAGACTCCTGACGATTACTCTATCTCTTCTACTCTCAAAAATTCACTAATTTTTTTTAGGATCACGCGAGTATTGTTTGGATTGTTCCGATGTCTTTGTGACGAGAACATTGTTCTCGACCCCTCCTGTCATTTAGGGGTTGTGGCAGTGTCCCGGGGAGTTGAGCTCCGAGGTGTTGTCGTCACAAATCTATCGCAGCAGTTCTGGAATACTTAAGACGGCCGACATCGAAAACTCTTCTATGCGGTTAGTGGCAAGATATCCCCGACATCACCCAGTACTGGGGAGGTAGTTCGGGAGTATTGCCATAGCTTGTATAGCAGATGCGTTTTGAAGGTCCGAGGTAAACGGTTTCCGGAAATAACTGGTTATGTGTTGAAGGATGGATACATCTGGATGTAGGATTAGAGTTGAGTGCGCGGTGCTTCCCCTGTATCCCCAACACCCGATTGCATAACTGGAAACTTTCGGAAATTAATAGGTGGGTTCATCTAGTAGTTCGTAGGCATTCTTCCAACGAATGCATGATATGGAGTACGGGGTTCTACATTGAGTGAAGTGGTTTTATGGGCGTTTGTTCCGATCGGGAGTTGCGTCTTAAAGGGTCCTTGGCTATGCTGATCCGGGGATTGCAAAACCCTTTTGTAACATGTTCCATGAGCTTTCAGCATGAACATGTGGGACGAAGCTTCTATCTTGTATTTGTTCTATCTGATCCTTGTTGTTTTTTATTTACCTTTTGTTCTCCCAAGTGGCTTCTCGAGAAGATTTTTGTACCGTTGAACTGTGGATTACATTCGTTCATTTTGTTTGAGTGTTCTTGTGAAGACTTATGTTGCAATTCTAGCCATTGATTCAGCTAATATCTTTCAATCAATGGCTAATAGTTGTCATCTCATTCAGGATGGCTCCTAAGAAGGTTCCCAATGCTAACCCAGAGGGTGAAGAAGTTCCTGATCGTCCTCCTTCCCCTCCTCCTCCGTCTGAGGCCTGGAGAGCAATTATGCAAGCGACAAACCAAAACACCCAGATGCTTATGCAAATGATGCAGAACATTCAAGCCAACCAAGAAAATCAAGGCGGTCATGGGAACCAAGGCCAAGGAAATTTGTTCAACCAACCTCACTTTGCATCCCTCAACCAATTCCTGGCAAACCAACCGAAGGCGTTCAGTTACTGTGTGGATCCGCTAGATGCTGAAGACTGGATAACAGACATCAAGAAGCACTTTGAATGCAGTAACATGAGACCTGAGGATTATGTCAAGTTTGCCGCCTTCCAACTCAAGGATCAAGCTGCTGATTGGTGGCAACGGTACAAAGATTCCAGAGAAGGACGTGAGATCTCGTGGACTGACTTCTGCAAGGATTTCCGCTCTCACAACATTCCAACTAGTGTCACTGAAGGCATGCGTGAGCAATTCCGCAACCTGAAGCAAGGCACCATGTTCGTCTATCAATACAATGTCAAGTTCCAGAACCTTGCCTGCTATGCCAAGCAAGACATACCAGATTCCAAGAGCAAGATTTATCAGTTCCGTGGTAGTCTGAAGGATGAACTCCAACTAGCTCTCACCTTGTTTGAGCCGGATGAATTTGATCAATTCTATAACATGTCCCTTAAGCAAGAGGCGGCCCAGCTCAAGGTTGAAGCTTCCAAAAAGAGGATCAGAGATGCTGTTAACTCCTCCTCTTCTTCCCAAGTGGTCGCAAAGCAAGAGAAGTTTTGGCTTCCACCTCCTCCAGTGCTCCGTCCACCAAACAACAACAACAACAAGCACTCTGGTGGCCGTGGTTTCTCCCACCCACCCAACCCAAGCAATCAGTCCAAGAATCACTTTCAAGCTTCGAAGTCAAGTGGTCCTTATCACCATCCTCTCTGAGAAGTGGTTTGCAACAAGTGCACTCAGAAAGGTCATTATGCTAACAAGTGTCCCAACCCAAGGCGCCTTCCGCCTCCTCCACCTGGCAGCACTGCTATTGTAAAGCACAATCCCAAGCATGCAAGAGTGAATCTCATGAATGCAGCTCAAGCAAAGAATTCTTCAGATGTGATACTTGGTAACCTTCCAGTCAATCTTAAACCTGCTAAACTTTTGTTTGATTCGGGTGCATCATGTTCTTTCATGTCATATCCATTTGCATCCAAGCACAATGTGAGCATAGTGGCATTACCCCAAAAGTTGGAAGTTACTTCTCCGGGGAAACGAATGACTTCTAGTGTTTTTGCTCCCGATATATCTATTCATATGGGTGATTACAATTTTCTGGTTTCTTCGGTTATTCTCGGTAACTCCGACATTGATCTTATTCTTGGGATGGATTGGCTTTCCAAGCATGATGCAAACATTGATTGTGCAAATAAGGAAGCCAAGCTTACTCATCCTGACGAAGACGTGATTATCTTCGCCTCTCGAGATAACACAATCAGGCTATTCTCTCTCAATGACAAGGGCGAGATTAATGCCATCTCTCAGATTCCGGTGGTCAATGAGTATGAAGATGTTTTCCCTGAAGAGCTTCCAGGCATGCCTCCGCACCGTCAAGTTGAATTCGTCATTGAACTCGAGCCCGGTACCGAGCCAGCATGCCGGCGTCCGTACAAGCTTTCCCTTGATGAGTTGAAGGAGCTGAAGAAACAACTCGATGAGCAAGAGCGTATGGGTCTAATCAGACCTAGCACTTCTCCTTGGGGCTGTGGTGTTCTATTTGTCAAGAAGAAGGATGGCACGGAGCGCCTTTGCGTTGATTACCGGCCATTAAAAAAAACAATAAAGAACAAGTATCCGCTCCCCAATATCAATGAATTGTTCGAGCAGCTCAAAGGAGCAAAGGTGTTCTCAAAGCTCGATCTCCGGATGGGTTATCACCAGATCCCTATCCATGAAGAAGATATTCCCAAGACCACATTCAGAACGAGTTTTGGCTCTTATGAATACACAGTTATGTCTTTTGGCCTCGCAAATGCTCCACCCACTTTCTCGAGGATGATGCACTTCATATTCAACCCCTACACCAATGAATTTGTTCTCGTCTATCTGGATGACATTTTGGTATTCTCCAAGAATGAAGAAGACCATGCCAAGCACCACTGTTTGGTCCTGGACAAGCTCCGTGAACATAAGTTCTATGTGAAGTTCTCCAAATGTGAATTCTGGCTGGATAAAGTCTTATATCTTGGCCATATCATCTCTGCTGAGGGTATTTCTGTCAACCCCGAGAAAGTTGAAGCTATTGTCAACTGGGGACCCCCGTAGAACGTCAAGCAACTCCGAAGCTTCCTTGGTCTTGCTAGCTATTGCAGAAGGTTCGTTGAGAACTTCTCCAAGATTGCCAAGCCTCTCTCAAACCTGTTGTAGAAGAATGTCAAGTACTCCTGGACTCCTGATTGTGATGTGGCATTCATGAAGCTCATTTATGCTCCGGTTCTTACTCCTACGGATGAGTCCAAGCCCTATGAAGTCTTCTGTGATGCTTCTTTACAAGGACTTGGTGGCGTTCTCATGCAAGACAAGAAGATTGTGGCGTACAGTTCTCGTCAATTGAAACCAAACGAGAAGAATTACCCCACACATGATATCGAGCTAGCAGCAGTGGTACATGCCTTGATCACGTGGAGACACCTTCTGTTGGGCAGAAAAATGGACATCTTCACCGATCACAAGAGCTTGAAGTACATCTTCACACAGCCTAACCTGAACCTTCGCCAGACTCGTTGGGTTGAGATGATCCAAGAGTATGATCCAAGCATTGAGTACACACCTGGCAAGGCCAATGTCATTGCAGATGACTTGAGCAGAAAGGCATATTGCAACAGTCTCCTTCTTAAGTCGTTCCAGCCTGAGCTTTGTGAATCATTCAGGAAGCTAAACCTCCAAGTTGTTCCGCAAGGCTTTCTTGCAAATCTTCAAGTTGCTCCTACCTTGGAAGATCAGATCCATGAGGCCCAACTAAGTGATGCTATGGTGCAGAAAGTGAAACATGGTATTGCTAAGGGTACTCCCAAATACAAGTGCTATCGTGTTGATGAGAAAGACACCTTGTTCTTTGAGGACAGAATTGTGGTTCCCAAGGGTGATCTCAGGAAGCTCATAATAAACGAAGCACATGATTCCCTCCTCTCGATTCATCCCGGATGTTCCAAGATGTACCAAGACCTCAAGCAATCTTACTGGTGGACTCGCATGAAAAGGGAGATTGCCCAATTCATGAATGAATGTGATGTCTGCAGAAGAGTGAAGGCAGAGCATCAACGTCCAGCCGGTCTCCTCCAACCTCTACCAATTCTCGAGTGGAAATTCGACCACATTGAAATGGATTTCGTCACTGGGTTTCCTAAGTCCAAGAAGGGGAATGAGGCTATGTTTGTAGTCATTGACAAGCTAACCAAAGTAGCTCACTTCCTTCCCGTCAAAGAATCCATCAACGCAACTCAGTTGGCAGAGTTGTACACTTCCATAATTGTTTTGTTGCATGGCATTCCTCAAGTCATCTCCTCAGACCGTGGAAGTTTGTTCACATCCAAGTTCTGGGACTCCTTTCAGTCAGCCATGGGCACTAAGATTCGTTTCAGCACTGTGTTTCACCCTCAGACTAGTGGTCAAGTCGAAAGAGTGAACCAGATCCTCGAAGACATGCTGAGAGCTTGTGCCATCTCTTTTGGCATGAAGTGGGAAGATTGTCTCCCGTTTGCCGAGTTCTCTTACAATAACAGTTTCCAAGCAAGTGCTGGCAAAGCTCCTTTTGAAATCCTCTATGGCAGAAAGTGCCGTACCCCTCTCAACTGGTCTGAGACTAGTGAACATCAACTTCTTGGCAACGACTTGATCTCATAAGCTGAAGAAATGTGCAAAGTCATACGTGAGAATCTCAAAGCCACTCAATCGCGTCAAAAGAGTTACTATGACGGCAAGCATTGTGATTTGGCTTTTGACATTGGGGATCATGTCTATCTCCGTGTTTCTCCTATGAAAGGAACCCAAAGATTCGGTATCAAAGGAAAGCTTGCTCCTAGATACGTGGGCCCTTTCAAGATTCTTGGCAAAAGAGGCGATCTAGCTTATCAACTGGAGCTTCCCTCCAACTTCGCAAACGTTCATGATGTGTTTCACGTGTCTCAACTCCGCAAGTGCTTCAAGATACCGGAACGCACCATTCCGTTCGAGGAGATTGATCTTCAACAAGACTTATCTTATCGTGAGCACCCTGTTGCTATTCTTAAGGAAACTGAGCGCAAAACCCGCAACAAGTCAATCAAGTTCTTGAAAGTTAAGTGGTCACACCATACCGATCGAGAAGCTACGTGGGAACGAGAAGATCACCTTCATTCCGAGTATCCTTCCTTCTTCCAGTCCTAGATCTCGGGACGAGATGTTTTTGTAGT
The DNA here is from genome assembly GCA_902687465.1 of Secale cereale. Lineage (NCBI taxonomy): Eukaryota > Viridiplantae > Streptophyta > Magnoliopsida > Poales > Poaceae > Secale > Secale cereale. Next base: position 149,277,810 of record LR738714.1, on the reverse strand, counting down.
GTAGGAGAGTTTGTAATGCCCCATATGTAACCCTTTCCAATAATGGCAATAAAGCGTCCTCTTTGATGCTTGTCATTATCCTTGGGGGTTCTTGTCTTTTATTTTATTTGCATTGCCATACCTTTTATTATTTTTGCATCCTTGCATTGCTCATCATCATATCATCATGGCATCATAGTTTACTTTCTTTTGTGCATGTGGAGAACTTCTGGTGTTGTTGTGTGTGAGGTTAAGCTAAGCCTAGATAAACCCTACCCCTCTTCTCCCTTCTTCTTCTTCTTCTTCTTCTTCTTCTTCTTCTTCTTCTTCTTCCTCTTCTTCTTCTTCTTCTTCTTGTTCTTCTTCTTATTCTTCTTCTTTCTTTTCTTCCGGCCTCTTCTTTGCCCTATTATGCAAGCCACCTAGCCAAGTGCCATTGTGGTTCTTTCTCCTCCTTTAAATCTTGCACCATGTGAGCATCCTCTCCACCAAATATCACCTCTTTTGAAAATGATTTGGTTGGGTTTTAAAATATCAAGAGTTTAAACCATATTCAAACTCCTTTTATTTTTCTACCTCTAAAAATGTTCAAGTCAATTTATTTAAATAGGGCATAATTCATTGAGCATGGGGATATTTTTCTTTTCTCCTAACTCTTCTTCTTTATTTCTGTGCTTTTCTTTTTCTCTTTCTGCCTGAAGAAATAAAGAAAAGGAAAAGAGGCAGCAGCCAGTACAGTGCACCTGGGCCTCCTCCGCCCACTCTCTCTCTCTCTCTGCGCAGGCCCACCTCTTCTTTCCCTTCTCTGCGCGGCCCAACTCCAACGCAGGCCCAGCCAGCGCTTGCAGTCGCGGCGTGGGCATTCCGAGCGCGTGGGCCCACCTATCTGTGGCTCAGCCCCGCGTCTCCGTCTTCCTCCGTCAGAAAAGCAGAGCAGCGCCGCGCTCACCGTCGCACCGTCAGTTCACGGACGTCGAGGCTGTGCGTCGAGCCCCCCTTTTAAACCCAAGCCTTGTCCTCCACTCCTCTCTAGGTCTCCTCTTCCCCCTCTCGCCGTCTGGAGAGCTGAGATCCTCCAGATCCGCCGCCCCCATCGACACCCGAGCGCATCTGAGAGCAGCCTCTCGTCGCCGGCGAGCCCAGCGTCGTGCTCGGCCTCGCCAAAGCTGTCTACCTGCTTCCTCGACGTTGTCTTCTTCCTCTACGTCAACTACGCGGACCCGATCGCCTCTCCATCGAGCTCTTCTTCCTCTCCTTCTTCTACGTTCGCCGTAGGTGTCCGAGGCGCGCCGTCGTCAACTCCGTCCACGCCTGGGCCAGCCGAGCACACCGCTGTGCTCGTGGTGAGCCCCTCTCTCTCCCCGTGCCCTTTTCCCATTTCTGCGAGTACTCTAGGCCCTAGTTCTCCGAGCGCCCGATCGCGTCGCCGTCGGACCTCGTCGCCGGCGAGTGTTTCGAGTCCTCTAGCTCATGCCGTGCTGCCCGTTCGCTTCGTCTAGTCGTGTAGGTTCACTTTGTGCAGTTGCAGTGCCGCCTAGAGCCTTGCTTCGCCTCGCCGTCGTCCCGTCACCGCCTTTCTGTAGTTGCTCGCCGCCGGTGGTGTAGTGCCCCGTAGGCGCTGCTAGTAAGCTGGTTGGATGCGGAACTCCTCAAGGAGTCTCTCGCACCCCTCCGCCGTGCCAATTGGTCGCCGGAGCGGCTCCGACGAGGGCCAGTGCCTCCCCTGTTCTGCCTATTCTTGTATATTCTTCAGTTATCCTACCTGATATGTGTCAAAAACGATTCAGTAGCGCAGTGGTTTGTCTCCATCAATTTCAGTGTGAGGGCGTGGGTTCGATCCCTCGCGGGCGCAATGCTATTCGCCCATTTTTAGTTTTCGCCTGAGGCTGACAGGTAGGCCCCACCTGCCAGCCTCACAGCGTCGCCCCAGCCCCCGCGCGCACCCACTTCGCCAGCTCAGCTCCGCCGGGCCCCCTTGTCAGTAGGCGTGGCTAGCTGAGCCTGGGTCGTTTTAGACCCTGGCGCCTGTTTTGTTTATTTCTTTTTCTGTTTTTCTTTTTCTTGTCTATTTTTCTTATTTATTTAATATCTGCATATTTATGTTTCAAATGAATATGAGTCCTATATGAAAAGTGCTTAGAATTTTGTGTAGATTATGAATATGCAACTTGCTGCCATGTTTAAAAACATTTAAAATGCTGTTTGAATTTAAACTTGTTTTAAATATGCTTAAACTTGCAAAAATCATAACTAAATATCTACAACTCCAAATTTAACAAACTTTATATGCTTTTGGGGTAGAAAAATGTGTAGAATATTTTGGTGCTGTTGTTTAGCATGTTTGACAACTCTTTCACAGAAGTTTTTCAAATCTGTCCCAAATGCAAATCAATGAATATGGGAGTTTTTGGATATTGTTGTATTTATTTCCAGCCTGTTTAAATGTGCTAGCATGTTGCTGTTATGTTAGTTGCACCCTTGCCATGTTAACCAACTCTTAAAAACTTGTTGGTTGCTTGTAAGATTAAACTACATGGACTTGTTAAAATGTTCCTTTGCTTGTTCATGTTTGTGTTTGATCTTGTTGGTTGTGATGTTATTGCATCCTTGTGACCCTAGGCCATGCATCATGTCTTTCCATGCCACATGCTTCATGTTCATGCATCATGTGATTGAGCACTGCATGTTGATTGATTTTGTTCCGTTGTTGCATTGTTGTGTTTGGTTAGAGCCTGGTGACGATACAGAGTTCGAGGTTTCTACCGAGGTTGAGTGTGAGGAGCAAGGTTACGTTCCCTCCGAGGATTCAACAGGCAAGATGACCTGACCCATATATCATTATTATCTTTGCCTATGCTAGATGTCTCGCTCTTTAGCTTATTGCCTCGATGCCTATGTTTGTTTGTCAGCTCCTATTGTTGCCATGAAACTCTCTAACCACCCAACCTAGCAAACCTTTGATTGGCTACGTAAGCTTCGCTCAGCCCCTCTTATAGCATTGTTAGTTGCAGGAGAAGGTTTGAAGATTCTGGCTTCATGATGAAGTTATTGTTGGGATATCACACTATATAACCTGTTAAACTAAATCACCTATATATTTTGGCAATGGGTGGAAGGCTAAGCCTTTGCTTGGTGTTTTGTTCCACTCATGCCTCCCTAGGAACCGTTTAAATAGGTGTTAGTTCCTTGATTTTGTGTCCCTAACACGGTTGGGGTTTATGGGCCCCCCTCGATAACCCGCTTAGTGCCAAAGCTTTTCCAGCAAGGCCCAACTTTGGTTTTACATTTACCTAATAACTAAAACTTGCATAGGGAGTTATAAACCCTTTTCTTAATCAACAACCCGGGCCAGTGCTCCACATGAGTGTTGGTCCAAACTGGGGAGCCTGCGAGGCCACATTGGGGAAACCCGAGGGCTGGTAAAAACCTATAGCATCGCCCATCCGATCGTGGCCTTAGACGAGATACGCGCGGCTACTATCAGGGTGTCGGCACGCCGGGAGGTCTTGCTAGATTAGTTTTACCTTACTCGGAATATCTTGAGCACGGGATTCTAAGAATACTCGGGTCTTCCCACCTTGGAGCTGCGACTCCGCAGATCGTGAGCTTGTGATGGGCTAAGTTGGGACACCCCTGCAAGGTTTTGATCTTTCGAAAGCTGTGCCCGCGGTTATGTGGAAGATGGGAATTTGTTAATATCCGGTTGTAGAAAACTAGACACTATGATCATAATCCACTACCAGCGTGAGTAACCGCGACGGTCACTTTCCGAAGGGGTTCGGGAAGTGAACACGGTGGGGTTATGTTTGACGTGCTTAGATAGGATCACTTCGTGATCACTTTGACGATCGTTGGCACTTTCTCTTCTCGCGATAAACACGTAAGCTAGTGCTAGTGCGGCTGCAACCTTGATCTTCAGCCTTGTTCCACACCCAAGGCTTTGATAGTATTGCTACCCGGGAACGGGATTGCTGAGTCCTCCGTGGCTCACAGTATCTACACAACACTAGATGCAGGTACCATTGAGAACTACATAGCTGTTGGTTCAGAGTTGTACTCGGAGTTCGATGAAGAACATGGGCGTTACTACGTGTCTTATCCAGAGGATCAGTAGGGCTCTTACTAGGATGATCGGGATCTTGTGTTGTTTATTTATGGTATCTTTCATTTGGATCTCCGTCCGTAGTCGGACTCTGATGTTATTTGGATGATGAATGTTTATGTAATGCATTGTGTGACGTGGCGAGTGTAAGCCAACTACTCTTTTACAATATCATCCCTCTTTTACATGAGTTGTGCAAAGATACCATTCTTGAGATCATTCCAGTATGATAGTATGCCTTTAAGTCGTGCCTCGACACGCGGGAGGTATAATCTCATACTGGGCATTACAAGTAGTATCTCTACTTAGTGCGAGGAGTTTTGGCTAGCATGAGGGGGAAAGGCAAGCTCCAGATGTTGGAAGATCCATGAAAATATACTTTATTTTGGATATAAGAAGACATAACCCATTATGTTGTCTTCCTTTTCCAACATCAACTCTTTAGCATGTCATACCTTAATGAGTGCTCACAATCATAAAAGATGTCCAAGATAGTATATTTGTATGTGAAGCCTCTCTTCTTTTATTACTTCCTATTAATTGCAACGATGACCAAAACTATGTTTGTCACCTCCCAACAACTTTTATTTGTCATACTCTTGTATGTGAAGTCATTACTTCCCACAAGATCGACATGATCTATTTGATACTCTTTATGTTTTCTTTCTTTTTATCATGACCCAAGTGAGGAAATCAAGACCTTGTCTCAACACTAATCTTTATTATATAGCTCACGGACTCGATTACAAAGGATAAAGCTCACAAAGCAAAAGCTCACAACTAGATCATGCTAACTTTATTCTAATAGATCAAGATACTACCAAAAGGATCGAACTAAGTAAAACGGTAAAGATAGGAGTGATGGTGATACGATACCGGGGTCACTCCCCAAGCTTGGCAGTTGCAAAGGGGAGTGCCCATACACATATGATTATGTCTCCTTCTTCGGGGTTGGTGACGATGACTTCTTCCTCATCTTACGCTTAAGGGCAGAATTTTGCTCCTTTAGATCATTGATCTCTTGCTCAAGATTTAATATCTTCTTGCATAGTGCCTGCTTGTTCTCCTGCAAGAGGTTAAAAGGGATAAATTTGATCTTAGGTTTCTTTACTTTGTCGGGGAGGCTTGACTTTTTGAACTCCACATGCATGTCCCCCGGTTGAGGCAGTGGAACTTCGTTTTCATCAGAGCTAGTCCAATCCTTCCTCTTGGGATCATGGTCCTCTTCTTCCTCCGTGGTCCAGCCATAGTATTCCCGGTCCCCATAGACCTTAGGGTCAGCAAGGGAATCAGCCACATAGCTTTCTCCTTCCGAATCCTGGGATGACATGTTGCTCTTATCTGCGGCAGGAGCAGCTCGAAACGAAAACAGAGGATTTCTGCGTGATACAGAGGTCAAAACCTTCGGGAGTATATATAATGATTTTTTCTCGAACAAAAGGAGTAACCCACAAGAAAACGGAGTCCAGGGGACACACGGGGTGCCCTCGAGGCAGGGGGCACGCCCCTACCCTCGAGGAGGCCCCGTGTCTCCTCCGGATTGCAGTTTATTTTTCTATTTTTCTAAATATTCCAAAACGGAGAAAAATTACCTTTAGAACTGTTTTGGAGTCGGTTTACTTACCGTATCACGTACCTCTTCCTTTTCGGAGGCCGAATCGTACTGGAAAGTGTCCCTTATGTATTCCTCCGGGGTTATGGTTTCAATAATATTAGTTTCAACATTTATAGGATTACCTGAGATATAATGTTTGATCCTTTGACCATTCACCACCTTCGGATTTGTGCCTTCGAAGTTGTTGGCACCGGAACGATAGACCTCCTCGATAACGTAAGGTCCCTCCCACTTGGAGAGAAGTTTTCCTGCAAAAAATCTTAAACGAGAGTTGAATAGCAAAACATAATCACCTACGTTAAACTCATGCTTTTTTATCCTTTTGTCATGCCATCTTTTAACTTTTTCTTTAAATAACTTGGCATTCTCGTAGGCCTGGGTTCTCCATTCATCGAGACAGCTAATATCAAATAACCTCTTTTCACCGGTAAGTTTGAAATCATAATCGAGCTCTTTGATAGCCCAATATGCCTTATGTTCTAGCTCAAGAGGTAAGTGACAAGCTTTTCCATATACCATCTTATATGGAGACATACCCATAGGATTTTTGTATGCAGTTCTATAGGCCCATAATGCATCATCTAGTTTCTTGGACCAATTCTTTCTAGACCTATTAACTGTCTTTTGCAAGATTAATTTCAACTCCCTATTACTTAATTCTACTTGACCACTAGTCTGTGGGTGAGAAGGTGATGCAATTCTATGGTTGACATCATACTTAGCAAGCATCTTACGGAAAGCACCATGAATAAAGTGTGAACCACCATCAGTCATTAGATATCTGGGGCTCCAAGCCTCGGAAATATAACTTCTTTAAGCATCTTAATAAAGGTGTTATGATCAGCACTACTGGTTGGAATAGCTTCTACCCACTTAGTAACGTAATCAACATCAGCTAGGATATGTGTGTACCCATTAGAGGCAGGAAAAGGTCCCATATAATCAAAGGCCCAAACATCAAATGGTTCAATAACGAGTGAATAGTTCATAGGCATTTCTTGACGTCTACTAATATTACCAATTCTTTGATATTCATCGCACGATGAGACAAACTTACGGGCATCCTTGGAGAGAGTAGGCCAATAAAAACCGGATTGCAATACCTTGTGTGCAGTTCTGTCTCCCGCATGGTGTCCTCCAGAAGCTTCGGAGTGGCACTTGCGTAGGATCTATTCCTGTTCATGCTCAGGTACACAACGTCTAATAATACCATCTACTCCTTCATTATAAAGATGTGGGTCATCCCAGAAGTAATGCCTCAAATCATAGAAGACCTTTTTCTTTTGCTGGTATGTGAATCTAGGAGGTATAAACTTAGCAACAATGTAATTAGCATAATCAGCATACCATGGAGCAGTACGAGAAGTATTTCTGACAGCTAGTTGTTCATCGGGAAAGCTATCATCAATAGGTTGTGGGTCATCAAGTATATTGTCTAACCTAGACAAGTTATCTGCTACGGGGTTCTCAGCTCCCTTTCTATCAATAATATGCAAGTCGAATTCTTGCAGCAGGAGAACCAATCTAATAAGTCTAGGTTTAGCATCTTTCTTTTCCATAAGGTATTTGATAGCAGCATGATCAATGTGAATAGTTACTTTAGAATCAACGATATAGGGTCTAAACTTATCACAAGCAAATACAACTGCTAAGAATTCTTTCTCAGTGGTAGCATAATTTCTTTGGGCACTATCTAGAGTTTTACTAGCATACTGGATGACATTCAATTTCTCATCAACTCTTTGCCCTAGAACAGCTCCTACATCTCAATCACTAGCATCGCACATAATCTCAAAGGGTAAATTCTAGTCAGGAGGCTGGACAATAGGTGCAGAGATCAATGCGTTCTTAAGTATTTCAAATGCTTCTAGACAATCATCATCAAAGACAAAAGGAAAATCTTTCTGTAAAAGATTAGTCAGAGGCCTGGAGATCTTCGAGAAGTGCTTAATGAACCTCCTATAAAACCTGGCATGACCAAGAAAAGTTTGTATACCTTTGATATCCTTAGGGCATGGCGTCTTTTCAATAGCATCAACTTTAGCTTTGTCAACTTCAATACCTCTTTCAGAAATTTTTTGTCCCAAGACAATGCTTTCATTAACCATAAAGTGGCACTTCTCCCAATTCAAGACAAGGTTAGTGTCTTCGCATCTCTGCAAAACTCGATGAAGGTTGCTTAAGAAATCATCAAAAGAAGTTCCGTAAACGGAGAAATCATCCATGAACACCTCAACAATCTTTTCACAAAAATCAGAGAATATAGCCATCATGCATCTTCGAAAGGTAGCAGGTGCATTACATAAACCAAAAGGCATACGTCTATAAGCAAAGGTACCGAAAGGACAAGTAAAAGTGGTCTTTTCTTGATCCCCCTTTGACACAGGTATTTGAGAGAAACCGGAATAACCGTCTAGAAAGCAGAAATGAATATGTTTGGATAACCTTTCTAGCGTTTGATCAATAAATGGTAAGGGGTAATGATCTTTCTTGGTAGCTTTCTTTAACTTACGAAAATCAATTACCATCCTATAACCTGTAACTATTCTTTGCGGGATCAATTCATCTTTATCATTAGGAACGACAGTCATACCTCCCTTCTTAGGGACACAATGGACATGACTTACTCACTGGCTATCAGCAACTGGATAGATAATACCTGCTTCTAGAAGCTTTAGAATTTCCTTCCTTACCACTTCTTTCATCTTAGGATTTAACCGCCGCTGATGATCAATAACTCGTTTAGCATTTTCTTCCAATTTTATCCTATGTTGACATATAGTGGGACTAATGCCCTTAAGATCACCCAGAGTATATCCAATAGCAGCTCGGTGCTTCTTCAGAGTTGTTAATAATCTTTCTTCTTCCTGCTCTGAAAGGTTAGCACTAATAATAACAGGATATATCTTCTTTTCATCAAGATAAACATACTTAAGATTATCAGGTAAAGGTTTAAGTTCAAACACGGGATCACCCTTGGGTGGAGGAGGATCCCCTAGGATTTCAATAGGCAAGTTGTTTTTCAATACGGGTCCCTGTGTAAGGAATATTTCATCTATCTCCCTTCTCTCATTCATATACATATCATTTTCATGGTCTAGCAAGTATTGTTCTAAAGGATCATTAGGTGGCACGGCAATAGAAGCGAGACCAATAAGTTCATCCTTACTGGGTGGTGCCTTTTCAAGGGGTTGTCTACGGAATTTAGCAAAGTTAAAATCATGAGACATATCCCCTAATCCGACAGTGACAATATCTTTCACGCAGTCTATCTTGGCATTAACTGTGTTCAAGAAGGGTCTACCAAATATAATGGGACATAATGCATCTTGTGGGGAACTAAGAACAAGAATATCAGTAGGGTATTTAACCTTCCCACACAAGACTTCAATATCTCTAACAATCCCAACTGGTGAAATAGTATCTCTATTAGCAAGCTTAATGGTAACATCAATCCCTTCTAACTCAACAGGTGCAATATCATGCATAATTTCGTTATACAAATCAAGAGGGATAATACTCGCACTAGCACCTACGTCACATAAACCATGATAGCAATGATCTCCTATCTTGACAGAGATAACAGGCAAGCCTACAACAGGTTTATGTCTATTCCTAGTATTGGGTTTGGCTATCCTAGCAGACTCTTCTTGGAGGTAAATAACATGTCCATCTAAATCTTCTACCAAGAGATCTTTAACCATAGCAACACTAGGTTCAACTTTAATTTTCTCAGAGGGTGTAGGTGTTCTAGTATTACTCTTACGAACTACAGTTGAAGCTTGAGCATGATCCTTTATCCTAACAGGGAAAGGTGGTTTCTCAATATAAGCGTAGGTGTAACATGATCAACATTATAAGTGATAGTCTTTTATTCAACTTTAATAGGTTCAACTACTTTTACTTCAATAGGGGGATGGTATTTAAACCACTTCTCCTTAGGGAGATCAACATGAGTAGCAAAAGATTCACAGAAAGAAGCTACTATCTCAGAGTCAAGTCCATATTTAGTGCTAAACTCACGGAAAATATCGGTATCCATAAAAGATTTAACACAATCAAACTTAGGGGTCATACCTGACTCCTTACCTTCGTCGAGATCCCAATCGTTGGAGTTGCATTTAATTCTTTCCAATAAATCCCATTTGAATTTAACAGTCTTCATCATAAAAGAGCCAGTACAAGAATTATCGAGCATGGTGCGATTATTGAGAGAAAGCCAAGCATAATTTTTTTGGATGATCATCTTTCTTGAAAGCTCATGATTGGGGCAAGAATATAACATTTACTTAAGCCTCCCCCAAGCTTGAGCGATGCTTTCTCTTTTGCGAGGCCAGAAATTATAAATATAATTGCGATCACGATGAACCTGGTGCATAGGGTAGAACTTCTGATGAAATTCCAACTTCAGACGATTATAGTTCCACGATTCCATATCATCGTATAGCCTAAACCATGTCAATGCATCTCCCTTCAAAGATAAAGGGAAGACCTTCTTCTTGATAACATCCTCGGGCATACCTGCAAGCTTAAAGAATCCACAAACTTCATCCACATAGATTAGATGTAAATCGAGGTGAAGTGTTCCGTCTCCTGTATAGGGATTTTCAAGCAGTTTCTCAATCATACCCGAAGGAATCTCAACGCAAACATTTTCATTAGGTGCAGTAGGTTGAGGAGCAACTCTTTGCTCTTCTGGTCGGGGTGAAGATACCCCAAACAAGCCCCTTAAAGGATTTTGAGCCATAGTACCAAGTGACAATAAATTTCGGCACACTATATAAATTTTTCCTTACCAAATTCCGCTTACCAAAGGCGCTTCACTCCCCGGCAATGGCGCTAGAAAAGAGTCTTGATGACCCACAAGTGTAGGGGATCTATCATAGTCCTTTCGATAAGTAAGAGTGTCGAACCCAACGAGGAGCAGAAGGAAATGATAGGCAGTTTTCAGTAAGGTATTTTCTGCAAGCACTGAAATTATAGGTAACAAATAGTTTTGTGATAAGATAATTGGTAGCAAGTGACAACGGCAAAAGTAAATAAGGTGCAGCAAGGTGGCCCAATCCTTTGTGTAGAAAAGGACAAGCCTGGACAAACTCTTATGCAAGGTAAAGTGCTCCCGAGGACATATGGGAATTATCGTCAAGCTAGTTTTCATCACGGTCATCTGATTTGCGTTCGGTACTTTGATAATTTGGTATGTGGGTGGACCGATGCTTGGGTGCTGCCCTTACTTGGACAAGCCTCACACTTATTATTAACCTCTAATGCAAGCGTCCGCAACTACAAACGAAGTATTAAGGTAAACCTAACCGTAGCATGAAACATATGGATCCAAATCAGCCCCTTACGAAGCAACGCATAAACTAGGGTTTACGCTTCTTTCACTCTAGCAACCCATCATCTACTTATTACTTACCAATGCCTTCCTCTAGGCCCAAATAATGGTGAAGTGTCATGTACTCGACGTTCACATGACACCACTAGAGGAGAGACAACGTACATCTCATCAAAATATCGAACGAAGACCAAACTCACATGACTACTAATAACAAGACTTCTCCCATGTCCTCAGGAACAGAAGTAACTACTCACAAGACATACTATTGTTCATGATCAGAGGGGTATTAATATGCATAATGGATCTGAACATATGATCTTCCACCAAATAAACCAACTAGCATCAACTACAAGGAGTAATCAACACTACTAGCAACCCACAGGTACCAATCTGAGGTTTGGGTAGAAAGATTGGATACAAGAGATGAACTAGGGTTTAAGAGGAGATGGTGCTGGTGAAGATGTTGATGAAGATGGCCCTCCCCAAGATGGGAGAGTTGTTGGTGATGACCGCGGTGACGATTTCCCCCTCCCGGAGGGAAGTATCCCCGGCAGAACAGCTCTGCCGGAGCCCTAGATTGGTTTCCCCCTCGGTTCCCCCTCGAGACGGCGGCGTCTGGTCCCGAAAGCCTCCTCTTGATTTTTTCTAGGTCAAAACGCTTCATATAGGAGAAGATGGGCACCGGGGGCCCACCGGCTGGCCCTCGAGGCAGGGGGGCGCGCCCCCCACCCTCGAGGCCAACCAGTGGCCCCTCTCGTGGGTTTCTTTCACCAGATATTTTTTATATTTTCCGAAACAATGTTCTGTGGAGTTTCAGGGCTTTTGGAGTTGTGCAGAATAGGTTTCCAGAGTTTGCTCCTTTTCCAGCCCAGAATTCCAGCTACCGGCATTTTCCCTCTTCATGTAAACCTTGCAAAATAAGAGAGAAAAGGTATAAGTATTGTGACAAAACATGTATGAACAACCCATAATGCAATAAATATCAACTTATAAGCATGATGCAAAATGGACGTATCAATAGCCATCATGCATCTTTAAAAGGTAGTAGGTGCATTACATAAACCAAAAGGCATACGTTTATAAGCAAAGGTACCGAAAGGACATGTAAAAGTGGTCTTTTCTTGATCCCCTTTTGACACAGGTATTTGAGAGAAACCAGAATAACCATCTAGAAAGCAGAAATGAGTATGTTTGGATAACCTTTCTAGCATTTGATCAATAAATGGCAAGGGGTAATGATCTTTCTTAGTAGCTTTATTTAACTCACGGAAATCAATTACCATCCTATAACCTGTAACTATTCTTTGCGGGATCAATTCATCTTTATCATTAGGAACGACAGTCATACCTCCCTTCTTAGGGACATAATGGACAGGACTTACCCACTGGCTATCAGCAACTGGATAGATAATACCTGCCTCTAGGAGCTTTAGTATTTCCTTCCTTACCACTTCTTTCATCTTAGGATTTAATCGTCGCTGATGATCAATAACTGGTTTAGCATTTTCTTCCAATTTTATCTTGTGTTGGCATATAGTGGGACTAATGCCCTTAAGATCATCCAGATTATATCCAATAGCAGCACGATGCTTCTTCAGAGTTTTCAATAAATTTTCTTCTTCCTGCTCTGAAAGGTTAGCACTAATAATAACAAGATATATCTTCTTTTCATGAAGATAAACATACTTAAGATTATCAGGTAAAGGTTTAAGTTCAAACATAGGATCACCCTTGGGTGGAGGAGGATCCCCTAGGATTTCAAGTTTTCAACAGGCAATTTGTTTTTCAGTACGGGTCCCATGTGTAAGGAATATTTCATCTATTTCCCTTCTCTCATTCATAGGCATAGCATTTTCGTGGTCTAGCAAGTATTGTTCGAAAGGATCATTTGGTGGCACGACAATAAAAGCAAGACCAATAACTTCATCCTTACTGGGTGGTGCCTTTTAGGGGTTGTCTACGGAATTTAGCAAAGCTAATATCATGAGTCATATCCCCTAATCCCACAGTGACAATATCTTTCACGCAGTCTATCTTGGCATTAACAATATTCAAGAAGGGTCTACCAAATATAATGGGACAGAGTTCATCTTGTGGGGGACTAAGAACAAGAAAATCAGCAGGGTATTTAACCTTCCCACACAAGACTTCAATATCTCTAACAATCCCAACTGGTGAAATAGTGTCCCTATTAGCAAGCTTAATAGTAACATCAATCCCTTCTAACTCAACTGGTGCAATATCATGCATAATTTCGTTATACAAATCAAGAGGGATAATACTCGCACTAGCACCTACGTCGCATAAACCATGGTAGCAATGATCTCCTATCTTAACGAAGATAACATGCAAGCCTACAACAGGTTTATGTTTATTCCTAGCATTGGGTTTGGCTATTCTAGCAGACTCTTCTTGGAGGTAAATAACATGTCCATCTAAATCTTCTACCAAGAGATCCTTAACCATAGCAACACTAGGTTAAACTTTAATTTGCTCAGAGGGTGTAGGTGTTCTAGTATTACTGTTACGAACTAAAGTTGAAGCTTGAGCATGACCCTTTATCCTAACGGGGAAAGGTTGTCTCTCAATATAAGCGGTAGGTGTAACAGGATCAACATTAAAAGTGATAGTCTTTTCTTTAACTTTAAGAGGTTCAACTACTTTTACTTCAATAGGGGGATGGTATTTAAACCACTTCTCCTTGGGGAGATCAACATGAGTAGCAAAAGATTCACAGAAAGAAGCTACTATCTCAGAGTCAAGTCCATATTGAAGGAAATATGCCCTAGAGGCAATAATAAAGATGTTATTTGTATTTCCTTATATCATGATAAATGTCTTCTATTCATGCTAGAATTGTATTAACCGGAAACTTAGTACATGTGTGAATACATAGACAAAACAGTATGTCCCTAGTATGCCTCTACTAGACTAGCTCATTGATCAAAGATGGTTATGTTTCCTAGCCATAGACATGAGTTGTCATTTGATCAACGGGATCACATCATTAGGAGAATGATGTGATGGACAAGACCCATCCGTTAGCATAGCACTATGATCGTTTAGTTTTACTGCTATTGCTTTCTTCATGACTTATACATGTTCCTATGACTATGAGATTATGCAACTCCCGAATACCGTAGGAACACCTTGTGTGCTATCAAACGTCACAACGTAACTGGGTGATCATAAAGATGCTCTACAGGTGTCTCCGAAAGTATTCATGGTGTTGGCATAGATCAAGATTAGGATTTGTCACTCCGAGTGTCGGAGAGGTATCTCTGGGCCCTCTCGGTAACACACATCATAATAAGCCTTGCAAGCAAAAGACTAATGAGTTAGTCACGAGATGATGTGTTACGGAACGAGTAAAGAGACTTGCCGGTAACGAGATTGAACTAGGTATAAGGATACCGACGATCGAATCTCGGGCAAGTAACATACCGTTTGACAAAAGGAACAACGTATGTTGTTATGCGGTTCTGACCGATAAAAGATCTTCGTAGAATATGTAGGAGCCAATATGAACATCCAGGTTCCGCTATTGGTTATTGACCAGAGATGAGTCTCGGTCATGTCTACATAGTTCTCGAACCCGTAGGGTCCGCACGCTTAACGTTTGATGACGATCGGTATTATGAGTTTTTGAGTATTGATGTACCGAAGGTAGTTCGGAGTCCCGGATGAGATCACGGACATGACGAGGAGTCTCGGAATGTCCGAGACATAAAGATTGATATATTGGACGGCTATATTCGGACACCGGAAGTATACCGGAAAGGTTTCGGATTTATCGGGAATGCCGGAGGGGGTTACCGGAACCCCCTACGAGAGGGGATGGTCCATAGTGGGCCTAAAGGGTGAGAGAGAGGCAGCCCATAGGGCTGGCCGGCGCCCCCACCTAGGAATCCTAGTTGGACTAGGATTGGGGGGGGCGCCACCTCTCCTATTCCTTTCCCCCTTCTTCCTTTCGGTGAATCCTACTAGGAATAGGATTGCAATCCTATTCCTAGTAGGAATCCCTTCCCTAGCCGCACCAGGAGAGTTGGCCGGCCCCTCCTCCCTTGCTCCTTTATATACGGGGGCAGGGGGGCACCCAAAGACACACAAGTTGAATTGTTTTAGCCGTGTGCGGTGCCCCCCTCCACAGAATCACACCTCGGTCGTACCGTCGCGGAGCTTAGGCGAAGCCCTGCGCCGGTGAACACATCATATCTGTCACCACGCCGTCGTGCTGACGAAACTCTCCCGTGAAGCTCAACTGGATCAAGAGCTCGTGGGACGTCATCAAGCTGAACGTGTGCTGAACGCGGAGGTGCCGTACGTTCGGTGCTTGATCGGTTGGATCGCGAAGAAGTTCGACAACATCAACCGCGTCACTTGACGCTTCCGCTCCCGGTCTACGAGGGTACGTAGACACACTCTCCCCTCTCGTTGCTATGCATCTGGTAGATAGATCTTGCGTGATCGTAGGAAAATTTTAAAATACTACGTTCCCCAACACGACCACTGCAGAAGATAGAGAGAAAATGAAAGTCATTCCCTATGCCTCAGCCATAGGATCTATCATGTATGCAATGCTGTGTACCAGACCTGATGTGTGCCTTGCTATAAGTCTAGCAGGGAGGTACCAAAGTAATCCAGGAGTGGATCACTGGACATCGGTCAAAAACATCCTAAAGTATCTGAAAAGAACAAAGGATATGTTTCTCGTATATGGAGGTGACAAAGAGCTCGTCGTAAACGGTTACGTCGATTCTAGCTTTGACACTGATCCGGATGACTCAAAGTCACAAACCGGATATGTATTTTTATTGAACGGTGGAGCTGTCAGTTGGTGCAGTTCCAAGCAGAGCGTCGTGGCGGGATCTACGTGTGAAGCGGAATACATAGCTGCTTCGGAAGCAGCAAATGAAGGAGTCTGGATGAAGGAGTTCATATCCGATCTAGGTGTAGTACCTAGTGCATCGGGTCCAATGAAAATCTTTTGTGACAACACTGGAGCCATAGCCTTGGCGAAGGAATCTAGGTTTCACAAGAGAACAAAGCACATCAAAAGACGCTTCAATTCCATCCGCGATCTAGTCAAGGAGGGAGACATAGAGATTTGCAAAATACATACGGATCTGAATATTGCAGACCCGTTGACTAAGCCTCTTCCACGGGCAAAACATGATCAGCACCAAGACTCCATGGGTGTGAGGATCATCACTTTGTAATCTAGATTATTGACTCTAGTTCAAGTGGGAGACTGAAGGAAATATGCCCTAGAGGCAATAATAAAGATGTTATTTGTATTTCCTTATATCATGATAAATGTCTTTTATTCATGCTAGAATTGTATTAACTGGAAACTTAGTACATGTGTGGATACATAGACAAAACAGTATGTCCCTAGTATGCCTCTACTAGACTAGCTCATTGATCAAAGATGGTTATGTTTCCTAACCATAGACATGAGTTGTCATTTGATCAACGGGATCACATCATTAGGAGAATGATGTGATGGACAAGACCCATCCGTTAGCATAGCACTATGATCGTTTAGTTTTACTGCTATTGCCTTCTTCATGACTTATACATGTTCCTATGACTATGAGATTATGCAACTCCCGAATACCGTAGGAACACCTTGTGTGCTATCAAACGTCACAACGTAACTGGGTGATCATAAAGATGCTCTACAGGTGTCTCCGAAAGTATTCGTGGTGTTGGCATAGATCAAGATTAGGATTTGTCACTCCGAGTGTCGGAGAGGTATCTCTGGGCCCTCTCGGTAACACACATCACAATAAGCCTTGCAAGCAAAAGACTAATGAGTTAGTCACGAGATGATGTGTTACGGAACGAGTAAAGAGACTTGCCGGTAACGAGATTGAACTAGGTATAGAGATACCGACGATCGAATCTCGGGCAAGTAACATACCGCTTGACAAAAGGAACAACGTATGTTGTTATGCGGTTCTGACCGATAAAAGATCTTCGTAGAATATGTAGGAGCCAATATGAACATCCAGGTTCTGCTATTGGTTATTGACCGGAGATGAGTCTCGGTCATGTCTACATAGTTCTCGAACCCGTAGGGTCCGCACGCTTAACGTTTGATGACGATCGGTATTATGAGTTTATGAGTATTGATGTACCGAAGGTAGTTCGGAGTCCCGGATGAGATCACGGACATGACGAGGAGTCTCGGAATGTCCGAGACATAAAGATTGATATATTGGACGACTATATTCGGACACCGGAAGTGTTCCGGAAAAGTTTCGGATTTATCCGGAATGCCGGAGGGGGTTACCGGAACCCCCTACAAGAGGGGATGGTCCATAGTGGGCCTAAAGGGAAAGAGAGAGGCAGCCCATAGGGCTGGCCGGCGCCCCCACCTAGGGTTCCTAGTTGGACTAAGATTGGGGGGGGGGGGGGGGGC
>LR738714.1:149168243-149254686 GCA_902687465.1 Secale cereale | reverse complement strand
GTCGTAAAGGAGGGGTGCTGGGCGACGGGGCGAGGGGCGCCGGGGCAAGGGGCGGCGGCGGATCGTCGAGAGAGAGAGAAAGAGAGAGAGAGAGAGAAAGAGAGAGAGAGAGAAAGAGAGAGAGAGAGAGAGAGGGAGAGAGAGAGAGAAAGAGTGGGGCGGCCGGGGTGGGGCTCGGCCCGTTAGTTAGGTCAACTCTTTGCCGTCCGCCATCCTTTGCCGTCCGCTTTTTTGCTCTTTGCCGTCTGCTAGCGGACGGCAAAGAGGGGGGCTGTTAGGTTTTCTCTATGCAGCTTGTTAGTGGGCCCACCTCTCTCTTTGCCGTAAGCCAGCTGACGGCAAAGAATCTTTGCCGTCCACTAGCCGATGGCAAAGAAGTGGCTGTCGGCAAAGACCTTCTTTGCCATCAGCCAGTTCTTTGCCGTCGGTTTTATGTAAGAGGACGGCGAAGACCTTCTTTGCCGTCAGCCAACAGACGGCAAAGAAAAGGCAGACGACAAATAAGCTAATTCCAGTAGTGTACAAGGATTGGATACAAGAGATGAACTAGGGTTTGAGAGGAGATGGTGCTGATGAACATGTTGATGAAGATAGCCCTCCCCAAGATGGGAGAGTTGTTGGGGATGACGGCGGTGACGATTTCCCCCTCCCGGAGGGAAGTATCCCCGGCTGAACAGCCCTGCCGGAGCCCTAGATTGGTTTCCGCCTCGGTTCCGCCTCGAGACGGTGGCGTCTGGTCCCGAAAGCCACCTCCTGATTTTTTCCAGGTCAAAACACCTCATATAGGAGAATATGGGCATCGGGGGCCTTCCGGCTGGCCCACGAGGAAAGGGGGCGCGCCCCCACCCTCGTGGGCAGCTAGTGGCCCCCTCGTGGACTTCATTTCCTAGATATTTTTTATATTTTCTGAAACAACGTTCTGTTGAGTTTCAGGGCTTTTGGAGTTGTGCAGAATAGGTTTCCAAAGTTTGCTCCTTTTCAGCCCAGAATTCCAGCTACCGGCATTCTCCCTCTTCATGTAAACCTTGTAAAATAAGAGAGAAAAGGCATAAGTATTGTGACAAAACATGTAAGAACAGCCCATAATGCGATAAATATCAACATATAAGCATGATGCAAAATGAACGTATCATGCCTCTTCATTCGTCTTCATATTCTTCCGGTGCTTCGTTCAAGTATTCCTTAATAAGTTCGCCATCTCTTCGTTCCCTTGTATCTAAATTCCCTCAAGTGCTTATTCTTCCCGACGATTCATTCTCTTTTCTTCATTCATTTTCTAATTCTTCACGGTGGATTGTTGCTTTTCTTCACTCGGCTTCAATTCTTACGGTGGTTCTCTCAAGAGTTCTTTTTCGGTGTTATCATATTAATACATTCATTTTTATTCCAATCCTAACGGCGTTTCATGAAGATTTTCGCAAGTTTGCGATATATCCCTCTTTAATCAATTTTCAGCGCGAATAAGTAGTATGCAAATCCATCATTTCTCATCAATTGAATTGGTGGAGGATAAGCATAACATAATTCTTATTCTTTTCATCAAGTTGATTTAATCCTTCCCTTCGGAATTTGTTCTTGACGAATAAATTCTAATCCCAAGTGTTTTTTTTACCTTTTTCTTTCCGGAGTTCAAGTTTTCTCGTCTATCTCGTCGGAACCCCTGTCTAAATCACCGCAAGGCTTTAATCTTACTCTTTCATCATTCAATCCTATCTCGTCATCCTTTCGTTACCGGAGTTCTTCATTGTGGTTCATCGCGATTCAATTCATTCTTCAAGTGTTCTGCAAAATTCTTCTGGAGCAGCTCAAGCATTCTTATTCTTGCCTCTCGAGTGCAATTAATTCTCCCTATTATTTTGAAGTGGAGTCTTGCATTTCTTCGTTCTTCTCAACTATTCAATCTTCTCGTACTGGCTGCAATTCACCTCAAGTTTGGGATGATTTTCATAAGTCCACAAAAACCTTATTCTTTTGTTGTTGATTTTCTCAACAACTCTATTCAAACCTTTCTCTTCAAGATTCTATTTCAAATTCATTCTTGGTGTAAGCTGTCATCTTCTTCTTCGTTCTTTTCATTGCATTCTTTCAATTCTTTTGGAGGCATTTTCTTGTTCATCTCATCAAGTACTATTCCATCTTCTCGTGGTTATGTTCTATTCCTTCCACTTTCAGCCGGAGTGCTGCCCGAATTCCTTCGTTCAAATTCCTTGTCGAGATCTTATTAGCCTGAGTGGTTCCGAATTCATTCTTGTTCCTTCAGCTTTTGTTTCCTGTCTTTCAACCGTCAATGCTCTCGTAATGTTCCTTGTTCCTCTTTTGTAACGGAGCTCCCAATCTTGTTCATCTCCGTTGTATTCTTTCTTTAGAAGTGGCTTAACCTCCTTGATTCTCGTCGTATTCCTTGCTCCTCTTGTTTAACGAAGTCTTTGCAGCTTCGTTCATCTCTGTTGCATACTTCCTTTGAAGTTGTTCAACCTCTCAAGGTTCTTTGGTTTCACCTTCTTCCTTTTTTATCTTCCATCTCGTTCCTAAGATCTCGGGACGAGATCTCTTGTTAGTAGGGGAGTGTTGTGACACCCCGAGACCGATGCGCCAGGTGTCAGCCAGTTATTCGTTGTCTTTGCCATGTCATCTGCTTGCGTGTTGCACTTTGCGTTGTCTTCGTGTGCATTGCATCATCATGTTTTCAAAACTTGCATCCGTCCGAGTCCGCCCGTCCTCTACGCTGTCCGTTCTGAGCCCAGACACACTCACACGCGCCCGCGGCACCTCCGAAACCTCCTTTTATAACTGTCCGGAAAATGTTCCCGGAATGGGATGAAACTTGGCGTGTGGTCTTATTATCGCATAGGTAGACCACTGTCAAGTTTCGTTGAGTCAGGAGTTCGTTTGACAGCCCAACGGTTAACCGTGTTAACCACTAGAAGCCTTTTTTCTTTTGGCCCAGCACCCCTTCACAACAGCCCACTATCCATCCTAACCACCTCCATGCTCTTGGTCGTTGGATCGTGATCGCGTGGCCGAAAACCACTCCTCATTTGGACACTCCTAGCTCCGTCTACCAATATATTTGCCTCCCCCTCCTCATATCACGGGTGAAACCCTAGCCCCATCCTGCTCCGCGCGCCGGACATGTCCGCACTGCCGCCGGACATGTCAACCCCACGTCCACGTCGCCCGGGTCAATCACAGGCCGCCACGTCAGCTCTGCCGCCGCCCAGAGCCACCCCCATGACGACACGTCAGCGCCCCGCATCTCCCACCTCCGCCGGCCTACTCGGGCCCGTGTGTGGCCCGCCCGAGCCCGGATCGCCTCCGCCGCTGCGCTCCCCACTGGCCCGAGCCGCCCCGCTTTGCACCTGGCTCCCTCGCCGCTTGCCCTCGCCGGACCAGCCCCACCGCCCTGCCGGAGTCGTTGCCGCCCTCTGTCCGGTCGCAGGACCTCGTCCAAGCCGCCGGATCCGGCCGCCCTGCCGTGCGGCCATGCTCCCTCTGCCCCACCGCCGTCTTCAGCCCCACCGGTGGCAAGCCACCGGCTAGATTTGGTCTGTCTGGTCTGGATCCGGTCGTCCCCGACGCCCGCGCCCCATTCTGCGTCCTCGGGCCTCGCCGGTGCCACGCCCAGCCACCGCCGCCCGCCCTCGTCTCAGGAGGAGGAGGACGCCCTGCGCCGCTGCCCTCGTCCGCGTAGGTGGGCCAGCCGAGCCTCAGGCCCAGCTACGGCCCGCCTCCCTAGCCTGCCCCGCCGGCCTCCCAAGGCCTAGCTCCGTTCGGCCCGCGCCGCCTCTCCGTCTTGGGCCAGGCCCGCTAAGGTGAGCCCAGCCCCGGGTCTCCCTATGCAACGCCCGTGCGTAGATTAGCTATGTGGCGCTCACTTCCTGTGTTTTTTTACCAAGTCCTTGGGAAGATCATATCATGATGCCATGTTGAGATGTTGATAACTTTGTGCACGTAGATCCAATTTGAGCATATGATATGTCCAAATGTTCGTTGTGATATGATCTTCATATTGTCGTACTGTGGCATGCTTTTTTGAGTTCATCTTGATGCCCTAATCATCGTTGCAAGAGTGCTAAAAGTTTTAAACTATTGAAAACCGTTATTATGTTAGCATGTTTGTGGGGTGATAACTTTGTGCATGTTGGTCCAAATGGAGTGTGTGATATGTCAAAATGTTCATTGTGAAGTGCTCTACATGTTGGTTGCTGTAGCATTCATGTTAGGTGCCATATTGCCATGTTAATCTCTGTTGCAAAAGTGCATTTGGCTGTTAAGTGCCGAAACTTGTTATGCTATGCTGATTTGTCTTGTTCATAACTATTGGTGTGTTTGTCTTTTATGCCCCATGTCAATATGTTTTAGAAGCACAATCATGCCATCTTTGCTCTGGTGCAAGCCACTTTTCATGATATACCTTGAGGTGTTTGCAACAAGCTTGTAAAGTAGCCTACTCCTATTGTTGTTTCCTAAGACTTGTTGAAAAACTGCTAAGTCTGAAACTGTTAAGCCTGATGCCATGTTTGCTTGATGCCCCACTCAAATCCATGCTTGTTTTGGGTTGTCCAATGATCATGTCTTGTTGTCCATGTTATGCTCTATCCATCCATGCCCTTGTTGGCATATATGGCCCGCTGTAGCTTATTTATTTCTTGCTCTCAAATTGCTATAAATGTACCTGTCAGACTATTATCAGCATGATCAATTTGGTGAAGCTTGTTGTTATTGATCCATGCCTCCTATGGAGTTGTTCCAATGGAGTTGTTTGATGTATGTTATGTCTATTACATGTCCATGATCCTTATATACTTAGTAGAGTTTATATGCTTGTTGTTTTGTGCCTCTGAAGGCAGCATCGTGATGATGTTTTTGCCTTACCAGATTTTGGCTAAGTCTGAGAAATCTGTAAACTTATTGAATCTTGCCATGCTTGTTTAATTGTGTTCCAGCAAGTTTTTGGGTGTGCTCTGAGTTCATGCTTGTTGAGTATCATGTCTATTTCACATACATGCCTTTTGTTATCATGTTTGGGTACTGTAGCATATATATACCTTGCTCCAAAGTTGCTATGTTGCTTATTTTGGACAGCTTGTTGTTATATCTTGTTTCATGTGTATGTGTTGAATCGTTGCTCCGTTTTGAGCATGTCCTATATGAAACTTGTGTGGTTTTGCATGTAGAAGCATATTATCATGTTGTTTACATGTTTGGAGTGTGTTTGCTTGTTGTATGGATGCATCTTGCATATTTGACATGCTTGTCTTGTTTTGCTCATATCTTCTAGGCCGTAGCTCCAAATTAAACAAACTTTATATGAAACTTGACTAGAATTTCAAGTAGATCATCATGGTGCCTGTTAACCTGCTATTTAACAACTTTAACTTAATGTTTGTTCAGATCTGGACCAATTTCGAAATGTGCATATGAGGACTTACCAGAATTGCTCTATGTTGTTTCCGACCTCATTTAAACTTGTTGTTTTGTGTTATTCTTGTATGCTTCATCCCTTGCCATGTTTTGCATCATATAGACTTGTCTGACATCATACTTGGTTGAGCATTTTGTCATGTTCATGAGTGGTGTGTTTACCATGTTGTGTGTTTCTTCTCGCTAGTTCATATTCTGTTGCGATCGTGAGGATTCGTTCGTCTACACTTGGTTCGTCTTCGTGGCTTCTTCTTCATCTTCTTCATGGACTCGTTCTTCTTTCTTGCGGGATCTCAGGCAAGATGACCGTCACCTTGGATACCTTTACTATCATTGCCATGCTAGTTGTCTCGATGCTATCATTATATGTCGCGCTGCCCATCATTTATTGTCAGCCTCTCCTTGTTGCCATGAAACCTCTAACCTTTGACACCTTCCCAGCAAACCGTTGTTTGGCTATGTTACCCGCTAGTTGAACCCCTCTTATAGCGTTGTTAGTTGCACGTGAAGACGAAGATTGTTCCATGTTGGAACTTGTTGTTGGAATATCACAATATATCTTATATATATAACACACCTATATACTTGGCAATGGGTGGAAGGCTTGGACTTCTGCTAGATGTTTTGTTCCACTCATGCCACCTTAGGAGCCGATAAATCGGCATTATGTTCCTTGATTTTGCGTTCCTAACGCGGTTGGGTATATGGGGACCCCTTGATAGTTCGTCTTTGAATAAAACTCCTCCAGCAAGGCCCAACATTGGTTTTAATTAGCAACATAATAATAACTTAATTAATTAATTAATTTTCATAGGGGGTCGCGTCCCCTAGAATTCTTTCTACATAACAGGGGGAGCCAGTGCTGATGGTGTTGGTCCCAAACGGGCAACCCGCGGGGCCACCACGGGGAAACTCGAGGTCTGGCTCCCGTAGCTTATCCCATCCGGACGTGGCCTGAGACAAGATACGCGCGGCTACTATCAGGGTGTCGGCACGCCTGGAGGTCTTGCTGGACTTGTTTTACCATTGTCGAAATGTCGTGCACCGGGATTCCGAGCTTGATCGGATTGTCCCTAAGATAAGGGGTAATATTATTATTATCTCTGCTGATCGTGAGAGCTTGTGATGGGCTAAGTTGGGACACCCCTGCAGGGTTATGATCTTTCGAAAGTTGTGCCCGCGGTTATGTGGCAGATTGGAATTTGTTAATGTCCGGTTGTAGAAACTGGACAGAGAATCCGAAATAAAACACACGAACCGCGTGAGTAACCATGACCGTCTCTTTTCACTTTGAGAAGAGAACACGGTGGGGTTATGTTTGACTCGTAGGTAGTTCAGGATCTTTAGCGATCACTACTAGTTTGCGACTGTTTGCATAGATGCTCATCTTATTCTTGTACTCGTAAGTTAGCCACCATACTTTTGCTTAGCCGCTGCTGCAACCTCACCACTTAACCTCTTCCTACCCATTAAGCTTTGCTAGTCCTGTTACCCATGGTTATGGGATTGCTGAGTCCTCGTGGCTCACAGATACTACAACACCAGTTGCAGGTGTAGGTTTCTGATGACTTGATGCGAGAGTGACGTCCCTTGTGTTGGAGGTCTTTCTTCTTCTTCTTCTTCGTCAGTCTTGGGTTAGGTTCCGGGTCGGCAGCCTGGAATAGCTGATGGATGTCATTGTGCTTTTCATGTTTGCATCCATAGTCGGATGTCTTGTATTGATGTTGTAGTATTCATGTAACTTGTATGTATTGTTGTATCCCCCATGTATGTATGTAATGGTACGATGTAATGATATCCATCTTGCTAAGCGCCCGAAATGCGGTTGTGCCCCAATCACGAGTGTGTCACGTTATCGGGATAGAATCGCATCTTGGGCCTGACAAACATGGTCAACGGGCAGGCTATTGTGGTGGACAGGGTGGAAGGAAATTGAGGAATCTGAAGCTCTGATACGAAGAAAATAGAAGCATCAAGATTTGCAGGAAACAAAATCATTAAGGGGTGGACCGTGGATGTTTAATAAAGACTTACTGGTGATGGAAGATTTCATGCCAAGCAAAACTATAGATGATTATGAATTTAAGTCGATTTCTATATGGGTGAGAGCTTACGGCATACCAATGGAAATGATGAGCTTAGGAATAGGGGAACTGGTGGGAGATCAAATTGGTGAATGCTTGGATGTTGATTTGGACGATAATGGAAATGCAATGTTAGTAATTATGCAAATCAAAGTAAAGATGGGCATAAAAGTCCTTATCATGAGGTTCATTACCATAGAATTAGATGAGGAACATGAAGAGGAGCATAATCAATTCTCTAAGGAAATGATGGGAGCTGAAGATATGAAGAAAAAGAAGATGGAGAAGAAAATTCTCTCCTTTGAGTATGAGCATCTCCCAGATTTTTGTCACAATTGTGGGATTACTGGCCACACAGAAAGGGCTGGCCCATCTAGAACTAGAAGAGAAGGTGATCGATAGTTTGGTCCTTGGTTGCGCGCAATCATGGACAATGGAAGTTCTAGTGATGAATGAAGTAGAGGCTCAAGTGATCGGGGTGACTTCTGGACCACATATAGTGCAGCCAGTAAGGGCAGTAAACAAGTGAGTGACAGTCCATCTCAGAGAAAGAGCCTACCGCGGGTATGAATGTAGACAAATCAAGAAAAAGAGGAAGAGAAAGAAGACACCAACCCCCTAAAGAAAACTCAAGATGATATGAATGGAGTTGTAAAAGGCAGGGAGTTGGTGTTTGACGAAAAAAGCAACCTGGGGAGACTGTGTATACAAATTTGAATCTGAGTCCATGTAAAAAGTTTTTACACCCTCTGGACCCTGAGGTGAGGATACAAGAGAAGGAAATGCCAAAAGTTAGGACAAGAACAACAATGAATATTAGCCAATGAGAAAAGGAATGGAGCCAAAGGAGAGAAGATGAACATAACAAAGAAGGATTTAAGGGAATCAGATCTGGTACAAGTTAGAAGCTACTTCTGAAGCAAAAAATTGAGGAAAGTGCAGCTAGCATTATATGCCTAGAAGAAACAAAGAGAGAAAATTTTGACTTAACCTTCCTCAAGAACTTTTGCTCCCTTCTATTGGTGCCTCAGGTGGTTTGGTTACTGCTTGGAATGGGAATATGTTTTCAAGAGAGATTATGTTTCAAAATAGATTTTCTCTTTCCATGAAATTCACATGTAACACTTCTCTTCAATCTTGGATCTTAACCAACATATATGGACCATGTAGACAGGAAGACAAAGAGGAATTTATAAATTGGTCTCCAACATTGCTATGCATGATGATCTGGATTAGATGGTGATGGGGGGGTTTTAACTTCATTAGAAAACGAGAGGATGATACGTCTCTAACGTATCTACTTTTGCAAACACGTTTGCCCTTGTTTTGGACTCTAACTTGCATGATTTGAATGGAACTAACCCGGACTGACGCTGTTTTCAGCAGAACGGCAATGGTGTTGTTTTTGTGCAGAAATAAAAGTTCTCAGAATGACCTGAAAATAAACGGAGATTTATTTTGGAATATATAAAAAATATCTGCAGAAAGAACCAGACTAGGGGGCCCACACCCTGTCCACGAGGGTGGGGGGCGCGCCCCCTGCCTCGTGGGCCCCCTGATGCTCCACCGACATCACCCCCGACTCCATATATTCACTTTCGGGGAGAAAAAAACTAGAGAGAAGGAATTATCGTGTTTTACGATACGAAGCCGCCGCCAAGCCCTATTGTCTCTCGGGAGGGCTGATCTGGACTTCGTTCGGGGCTCCGGAGAGTGGAGATCGTCGTCGTCGTCGTCATCAACCTTCCTCCATCACCAATTCCATGATGCTCACCGCCGTGCGTGAGTAATCCCATCGTAGGCTTGCTGGACGGTGATGGGTTGGATGAGATTTACCATGTAATCGAGTTATTTTTGTTAGGGTTTGATCCCTAGTATCCACTATGTTCTAAGATTGATGTTGCTATAACTTTGCTATGCTTAATGCTTGTCACTAGGGCCCAAGTGCCATGATTCCAGATCTGAACCTATTATGTTTTCATGAATATATGTGTGTTCTCGATCCTATCTTGCAAGTCAATAGTCACCTACTATGTGTTATGATCCGCCAACCCTGAAGTGACAATAATCGGGACCACTCCCGATGATGACAGTAGTTTGAGGAGTTCATGTATTCACTATGTGTTAATGCTTTGGTCCGGTATTATATTAAAAGGAGGCCTTAATATCCCTTAGTATTCAATAGGACCCCGCTGCCACGGGAGGGTAGGACAAAAGATGTCATGCAAGTTCTTTCCCAAAAGCACGTATGACTATATTCGAAATACATGCCTACATTACATTGATGAACTAGAGCTAGTTCTGTGTCACCCTATGTTATAACTATTACATGAGGAATCGAATACGACATAATTATCCATCACTGATCCAATGCCTACGAGCTTTTCACATATTGCTTGTTGCTTATTTACTTTGCCGCTGCTACTGTTATAATCACTACAAAACTACTATCGCTACTTTTGCTACCGTTACTGTTACTTCCATATTACTTTGCTACTAAATTACCTTGCTGCAGATACTAAGTTTTCCAGGTGTGGTTGAATTGACAACTCAACTGCTAATACTTGAGAGTATTCTTTGGCTCCCCTTGTGTCGAATCAATAAATTTGGGTTGAATACTTTACCCTCGATAACTATTGCGATCCCCTACACTTGTGGGTTATCAAGACTATTTTCTGGCGCCATTGCCGGGGACCATAGCTATATTCTTTAAGTCACTTGGTATTTATATCCGTTGATCACTATGAAGAACTTGAAAGACACAAAAACCAAGATCTATCCCTCAACTACGAGGGGAGGTAAGGAACTGCCATCTAGCTCTGCACTTGATTCACCCTCTGTTATGAGTAAATTTGCGACACCTAGTCCTGCTATTGAATCTGATATGTCGTATGTTCTTTATGATGCCACTTCTGCTATGTATGATGAATCTACTTCTATGCTTGATAATACTGTGCCACTAGGTTAATTTCTTGATGAACAAATTGCTAAGGTTAGAGAGAATGCAATTAATGAAACGGGTAATATTGATGAAAGTGATGATGAAGATTCTCCTCCTAGATATGAATTACCTATTGTTCCTGAGGGTTATGTGATGGATGAAGAAATTGCTAGAGACTTTCTTGCTTGCAATGATAGATATGATCTTAAGAAATTATTAGCTAAGCTGAAAGAAAAGTCTTTGAATGCCAGAATGAAATATGACCCTGCTTTTGCTACTTCACCTATCTGTGTTCTTGATAAGGATTATGATTTCTCTGTCGATTCTGAGTTAATTACTTTCGTTGAATCTGATCCTTTCCGTGGCTATGAATCTGAAACTGTTGTGGCACATCTTACTAAGTTGAATGATATAGCCACCCTATTCACCAACGAGGAAAAAATTCGTTACTACTATATCCTTAAGTTATTTCCGTTCTCGTTGAAGGGTGATGCTAAGACATGGTTTAATTCTCTTGATCCTGGCTATGTGCATAGTCCCCAGGATATGATTTATTACTAAACTGCTAAATATATTCCCGCTCATAAGAAACAAACTGCCTTACGAGAAATATATAATTTTGTGCAAATTGAAGAAGAGAGTCTTCCACAAGCTTGGGGGAGACTTCTCCGGTTACTTAATGCTTTGCCTGATCATCCTCTTAAGAAAAATGAAATACTTGATATCTTTTATAATGGACTAACCGATGCTTCCAGAGGCCACCTAGATAGTTGTGCTGGTTGTGTATTCAAGGAAAGAACTATTGATCAAGTTGAATTGTTATTGAATAATATGTTGACCAATGAAAACAATTGGACACTTCCTGAACCAGCTCCTAAGCCAACTCCAAAGAAAAGGGGTGTTCTATTTCTGAGTCCTGAAGATATGCAAGAGGCAAAGAAATCTATAAAATAAAAAGGTATTAAAGTTGAAGATGTTAAGAATTTACCACCTATTGAAGAAATACATGGTCTTGATAACCCGACACAGGTAGTAAAGGTAAATTTTCTATAGATTTGATGAAGGTGATATTCCTCGTTATAAGTCTGCTAGCCAATGTTTAGATGAGTTCGACAACTTCATTGTTAAACAAGAAAACTTCAATGCTTATGTTGGTAGACAATTGCAACGTAATGCTTATATGATTGAACGCTTGAGTGATTATATGTCTAGAGTTAAAGGTGAATTGAAACTCATAGTAAACATGCTTCTATGGTTACCACTCAAGTCGAACAAGTACTTAAGGCACAAAATGATTTGCTCAGTGAATTAAATAGTAAGAAAAATGATAATGCTATTAGAGTTGTGACTAGAGGTGGTAAAATGACTCAGGAACCTCTGTATCCTGAAGGCCATCCTAAGAGAATTGAGCAAGATTCTCAGAGAGCTAATGTAGATGCACCTAGTTCTTCTAAGAAGAAGAAAAAGAAAAATGATAGGACTTTGCATGCTTCTAGTGAACCTATAGCTGACACACCTGAGAATCATAATGATATCTCTATCTCTGATGCTGAAACACAATCTGGTAATGAACATGAACCTAGTGATAATACTAATGATGATGTTCATGATGATGCTCAACCTAGCAATGAGAATGATGTAGAGACCGAACCTGATGTTGATCTTGATAACCCACAATCAAAGAATCAATGTTATGATAAGAGAGACTTTGTTGCTAGGAGGCACGGTAAGGAAAGAGAACCATGGGTTCAAAAACCCATGCCTTTCCCTCCTAAACCATCCAAGAAAAAGGATGATGAGGATTTTGAGCGCTTTGCTGAAATGATTAGACCTATCTTTTTGCGTATGCGTTTGACTGATATGCTTAAAACAAATCCTTATGCTAAGTATATGAAAGATATTATCACAAATAAAAGAAAAATACTTGAAGTTGAAATTTCCACCATGCTTGCCAATTATAATTTTAAAGGTGGAATACCAAAGAAACTAGGGGATCCAGGAGTACCAACCATACCTTGCTCCATTAAAAGAAACTATGTTAAAACTGCTTTATGAGATATTGGAGCTGGTGTTAGTGTTATGCCTCTTTCTTTATATCGTAGACTTGATTTGAATAAGCTGACACCTACTGAAATATCTTTGCAAATGACCGATAAATCAACTGATATACCTATCGGTATTTGTGAGGATGTGCCTGTTGTAGTTGCAAATGTTACTATTTTAATGGACTTTGTTATCCTTGATATTCCCGAGGACGATAGTATGTCTATTATCCTTGGTAGACCATTTTTGAATACTGCAGGGGCTGTTATTGATTGCAACAAAGGCAATGTCACTTTTCATGTTAATGGTAATGAGCATACGGTGCACTTTCCGAGGAAACAACCTTAGGTCCACAGTATCAATTCTATTGGAAAACTTTCAACGATTACTATTGGAGGTTTTGAATTTCCTCTTCCTACTGTCAAGAAAAAAATACGATATTCTTATTGTTGGGGAGATGCATATCCCCATTGAGGTAACTTAGTGTTATTCAAAAATTCTCCGGTTTCATGTTATTCGGAAAGAGTTTGTTAACAAGACTTGATCAACCTTGTTAATGGATTCCTTTTGATGAGCATGAGATGGGTGAATCTAGAAAGCACAACCTTCTGTACCCTCCTTTTACTTTCTGTTAATTAGATTAAATAAAGCAAAAATAGTATTTTCTGTCTGTTTTCAGAGTTATCCGTGCAATAAAAAAATACCCCAAAAATAAAAGTTCTCCAAATGCCTCAAAAATGAAATATGATTTTCCAGAACATTTGAGAATATTTGGCACTGAGAACACAACAGGGGGAGCCAGCACCTGGCCACGAGGGTATAGGGCGCGCCCACACCTGGGCGCGCCCCCTTCCTCATGGGCCCCAAGTGACCCCCTCCACTTACTTCGGCACCCACACACTCCTTCTTCCTCCCAAAAAATCACCAACCAGCTCAAGCATGAGTTCTAGCTCATCTTGCTGCCATTTTTGTTCTCCTTGCTCAAAGCTCCATTCATAAAATTGTTTGGGGAGATTGTTCTTTGATATGTGACTCCTCCAATGGTCCAATTAGTTTTTGTTCTAGTGCTTTATTTATTGCAATTTTTTGCTGCATAGGTGACCCTGGTCTTGAGCTTGCATATCAAATTTATTGGGTCCCAAGTAGTTATAATGCATGATATAACCTCTAGGAACTTGTGGGAATAGTTGTTATCAATATTGTTGAGTTTTGTTCACTTTTATTTTAAGTCACTAAAAATTTCAGAAATTTTCAGAGGAAGAAAATGATGAGGAGGTTGTAGAGAGGCTCTTCTAGTCAAATCTCAAAGGATAAGCAGAAGGAGGAGAATAAGAAGCCCAAATACAATCTTCCTCGCACTGCGGAAGTACGGCCGTGTGAATGGCCTTCCAATGAGCTCTTGGAAGCCGCCGGGATTTATAAAGACTTTTATTATTTGGCTGAGAATGCATGCCTCACCGACTTCCTCCACGACCAGCGCGAACAGTATCTCTTGCTCACTAATATTTTCATGCTAAAAAATCACCACCTTCAATGGAATTTCATTTATATGATGAGGTTAAGTAGATGTCGTTCTATGAATTTTGTCAAGTATGTAAGATACCATTTGCTGGTAGCCTAGAGGAACCACATCGTAAGGATGTTGAGGGGTTTATCGATATGATAGCTGTAGGGGAAACAAGGAAAATTTCAGGGGCAAGGATTACTAGTATACATTTTCCCGTTCTACGCTACTTTGCGATATTTGCTAGTAGATGCTTAATTGGTCGCGGGAGCAGTGGAAACCTTTGTGCCCCTGATATTGTTATTTTGTGCCATGCTTTGTTTCGAGATACAACTTTTAGCTTGCGTGCTATTGTTGCTAAACGATTAAGTCTGAACCGTACAAAGGGCCCCATATTCGGAGGCATTTTTGCTTCAAGCCTTGCTGAACACTTTAGAATACCGATTAGGCATCATGAGAAGGAAGAGAAGTTGCTGGCCCCGGCTATTCTAAACTATAAGAGTATGATAGCACATGATTTTATTGTTAAAGATAAGAAAAAGTTGCTTAAGTATAAATTGATGTTTGATGAAAAATATTGTGAGATTATTACCTTGCCTGCACCGTCTCTGTTTGATCTACTTGCAGGCACGTACCTCGTTTTGCTGGATGCCATTTATGCATACTGGAGCCAAGCACAAGCTTTAGAGTCGGAGCCGGAACCACCACTTGACCGTTATCGGCAGTCGGTTTATCGGTGGGATCCGGATGAGATTGCCAACCAGTGGCATCCAGAGGACACTCCTCCGTGCACCGGAGAGAGTAGCTTTGATCCGTGGCAATAGACCAACTTAGGTCGAAAGCCTAAGCTTGGGGGAGTACGTATTTCTCACCGACATTACATTCATGTTCACACACTTATTTCAGTAGTCGGTGCTCATACTTTTTCATTGTACTATCCATGCAAGTTTCATTTCTTTTCCTAGTCTTTTCTTGTGTGTTAGAAAAACCTTAAGTAAAAAAAAATAGTTATAGCTTTTTAGCTAGTTTACTTTCCATGCATGTAGTAGTAATTAAAAGAAAAACCAAAAAGATTTCTCATTCTTCTTTTTCTTGTTGGGAGCTTTCCCGTGTAAATAGTCTCTTCTTCTTTTCTTTGGGGTCAAGAGGTTAAGACCATGATGAAAATGTTTAGTGGCTCTCGTATGCATGACTGTTGATTTAATCCTGAGCCATATTACCTTGTCTTCTCCCTTGTACTGAATGCTTGCAGATTCCAGCTTAGTCCAATGCACGTGCACTATTTTTATTATCC
Source organism: Secale cereale (assembly GCA_902687465.1). Lineage (NCBI taxonomy): Eukaryota > Viridiplantae > Streptophyta > Magnoliopsida > Poales > Poaceae > Secale > Secale cereale. The sequence goes on along the minus strand of LR738714.1, from coordinate 149,239,396 downwards.
ACACCGTTCGGTCGTGCTGGTGAAAGGCAATAATGACGATATATGATGAATTGGTTGAGATGAGAAAAGATGGTATGAACTCGACCTCTCTTCTTTTTGTAAATATGATAGTTCATCGTTCCCGATTCAGTCTATTATGAATGAAACATGCTTGCAATGACAATTAGAGATCATAGCTGCCTATGCCATGCTTAATTAGCCAGGAGTTTATAATGGTCTATCTTGCGTGCCAACATGATATTAAAATAGTTGTGATGTGGTATGATAGGGTGGTATCCTCCTTTGAACGATTCAAGTGGTTTGACTTGGCACATGTTCATGCATGTAGTTGAAACAAAATCAACATAGCCTCCACGATATTTATGTTCATGGTGATTTATATCCTACTCATGCTTGCATTCATTGTTGATTAATCTTAATGCATGTTCATGACTGTTGTCGCTCTTTAGCTGGTCGCTTCCCAGTCTCTTTCTAGCCTTCACTTGTACTAAGCGGGAATACTACTTGTGCATCCACTTCCATAAACCCCAAAGTTATTCCACATGAGTCCTCCATACCTTCCTATATGCGGTATCTACCTACCATTCCAAGTAAATTTGTATGTGCCAAACTCTAAACCTTGAAATGAAATTCTTTTTTGTATGCTCGAACAACTCATGTATCAACTAGGGATGTCTATATCTTCCATGCTAGGTGGGTTATTCTCACGATGAGTGGACTCTGCTCATCATTCATGAGAAAATGGCTGGTAACCGGGATGCCGAGTCCCATGCTCAAATCATAATAATTAAACAAAACTCCCTCGGGGCTATTGTTGGTTTGGACGGTACCCGTTGTTTTGGGTCAGCCGTGGAGTGTGCTTGTTGGTGGTTGGGGAGTATAAACTTTACCATTCTGTTTGGGAACCGCCTATAATGTGTGTAGCATGGAAGATATCGAGATCTCTTGGTTATTATGTTGACAATGAAAGTATACCGCTCAAAATATTATTCATCTCTATTTCAAAATCGAGCTCTGGCACCTCTGCAAATCCCTACTTCCCTCTGCGAAGGGCCTATCTATTTACTTTTATGTTGAGTAATCATCCTCTTATTAAAGAGCACTAGTTGGAGAGCACCGCTGTCATTTGCATGTATTGCTGTTAATTTGCATTGAGTATGATTGTGACTGGATCTCTTTTACCATGAATTACAATGTCTAGTCAGTCCTTGATCTTCTGAGGTGCTCTGCATTTATGTTTTGCGGTCTCAGAAAGGGCTGGCGAGATACCATCTTGTTATATCATATTATGATTGTTTTGAAAGTGTTGTCATCCGAGGTTTATTATTATTGCTCGCTAGTTGATTATGCCATTGATATGAGTAGACATGAGACCTGAAAGTTATTGTGAATGTGGTTAGTTCATAATCTTTGCTGAAAACTTGAATGTTGGCTTTACATATTTGCAACAACAGGAGCAAACGGAGTATGTCAAAGTTTTTCTTTATCACTTGCAATTTATCAACTGAATTGCTTGAGGACAAGCAAATGTTTAAGCTTGGGGGAATTGATACGTCTCCAACGTATCTACTTTTCCAAACATGTTTGCCCTTGTTTTGGACTCAAACTTGCATGATTTGAATGGAACTAACCTGGACTGACGTTGTTTTCAGCAGAACTGCGATGGTGTTGTTTTTGTGCAGAAATAAAAGTTCTTGGAATGACCTGAAAATCAACGGAGATTTATTTTGGAATATACAAAAAATATCTGCAGAAAGAACCATACCAGGGGGCCCACACCCTGTCCACGAGGGTAGGGGGCACCCCCTGGGCGCGCCCCTGCCTCGTGGGCCCCCTGATGCTCCACCGACATCACCCCCGACTCCATATATTCACTTTCGGGGAGAAAAAAACCAGAGAGAAGGAATTATCGTGTTTTACGATACGAAGCCGCCGCCAAGCCCTATTGTCTCTCGGGAGGGCTGATCTGGACTTCGTTCGGGGCTCCGGAGAGTGGAGATCGTCGCCGTCGTCGTCATCAACCTTCCTCCATCACCAATTCCATGATGCTCACCGCCGTGCGTGAGTAATCCCATCATAGGCTTGCTGGACGGTGCTGGGTTGGATGAGATTTACCATCTAATCGAGTTAGTTTTGTTAGGGTTTGATCCCTAGTATCCACTATGTTCTAAGATTGATGTTGCTATGACTTTGCTATGCTTAATGCTTGTCACTAGGGTCCGAGTGCCATAATTCCAGATCTGAACCTATTATGTTTTCATGAATATATGTGTGTTCTTGATCCTATCTTGCAAGTCAATAGTCACCTACTATGTGTTATGATCCGGTAACCCCGAAGTGACAATAATCGGGAACACTCCGGTGATGACCGTAGTTTGAGGAGTTCATGTATTCACTATGTGTTAATGCTTTGGTCCGGTACTCTATTAAAAGGAGGCCTTAATATCCCTTATTTTCCAATAGGACCCCGCTGCCACGGGAGGGTAGGACAAAAGATGTCATGCAAGTTCTTTCCCATAAGCACGTATGACTATATTCGGAATACATGCCTACATTACATTGATGAACTAGAGCTAGTTCTGTGTCACCCCATGTTATAACTATTACATAAGGAATCACATCTGACATAATTATCCATCACTGATCCAATGCCTACGAGCTTTTCACATATTGCTTGTTGCTTATTTACTTTACCGCTGCTACTGTTACAATCACTACAAAACTACTATCACTACTTTTGCTACAGTTACCGTTATTTCCATATTACTTTGCTACTAAATTACCTTGCTGCTGATACTAAGTTTTCCAGGTGTGGTTGTATTGACAACTCAACTGCTAATACTTGAGAGTATTCTTTGGCTCCGCTTGTGTCAAATCAATAAATTTGGGTTGAATACTTTACCCTCGAAAACTGTTGCGATCCCCTACACTTGTGGGTTATCAAAGGACGGAAATAAACCTGGGGGGTGTTAATCGAATGCTTTTATTTAATGAAGCCATTAGTAACCTGGGGCTGCTAGAACTACCACTGAAAGGTTGACAATACAGTTGGAGCAATATGCAAGATAATCTCCTCTTGGAAAAGCTTGATTGATTCTTCACATCTGCTTCATGGACGACTTCATATCCAGACACTACTGCTCTTCCACTTTCTAGGCCAATATCAGACCATCTTCCATGCATGATCAAGATTGGAACTTCCATCCCCAAGTCAAAAAAAAATCAGATTTGAGAACTATTGGCTACAACATGATTCCTTCAAAGATGTAGTGAAAGCAGCATGGGATATACCTATGAGGGTTTCTGACATAGCAAAAGTAATCGAGGGTTTCTGACATAACAAAAGTAATCACTGCCAAGTTCAAGAACCTAAGAAGGAACATAAAGATCTGGGCAAAAAACCTATCATGTCTTAAGTAGCAAATTGCAGATTTGAATGAACACATATTTCTCTTGGACTTTTTGGAGGAATTCGGAAACTTGAGCACTTTTGAATGGAATTAAAGACAGCTCCTCAAGGACCTGCTATTGATAGTTGTTCAAAGCCAAAAAAAATATTGGAATCAGAGGGGGAAAATTCAAGGAGTGAAATTTGGGGATGAGAATACAAAGTTCTTCCATACTAAGGCTACCATTAATCGTAGACATAAAAATATTGCGATGTTACATAATGAGGACAATGTGGAAATTATTGACCATGTAGTAAAAGCTGCTATCCTCTGGGAGGCTTTCAAAAAGAGATTGGGGGCATTCTAAAGGCCACGACATGCATTTTGACCTTCAAGAGCTTTATAACCAGAATATCAATCCTGAGACTTTTCAAGAGCTTGAAATTCCATTCACTGATGAGGGAATAAATGAAGTGGTTAAAAATCTCCCAGTAGACAAATCACCTGGGCTAGATGGATTCAACAATGAATTTTTGAAATCATGTTGGGACATCATAGTCAATGAAGTTAGGCAGCTCAATCATGCATTCCATGTTGGGGCAGTTGATCGTGAGAGCATCAATTCATCCTACATTACAGTCATACCAAAGGAAGTGCCCATGTGCCCAAATGACTTCAGGCCAATCTCTCTTCTCAATGGGATTTTAAAAATCATTACCAAACTCCTTGCTAATAGATTACAAAAGATCATTTTGCAGTTGATTCACATCAATCGGTATTGATTTCGGATATGTCTCCAACGTATCTATAATTTTTGATTGTTCCATGCTATTATATTATCCGTTTTGGATGTTTTATATGCATTAATATGTTGCTTTATATTATTTTGGCACTGGCTTATTAATCAAGAGCCCAGTGCGAGTTTCTGCTTTTTCCTTTATTTTTGAGTTTCGCAGAAAAGGAATATCAAACGAAGTCCAAACGGAATGAAACTTTACGATGATATTCCTTGGACCAGAAGACACCCCGGAGACTTGAGAACCAAGTCGAAAGAGCCACGAGGCGGCGACAAGGGGGGTGGGCGCGCCCCTGCCTTGTGGGCCCCTCGTGACCCCCCTGGCCTACTTCTACCTCCTATATTGTAATGCCCAGGATGGGACTATACCTCCTACATGTCGAGGCACGACTTAAAGGTATAAGCCCATCCTAGAATGATCGCAAGTTTGGTATCTTTGCATGACTCATGTAAAAGAGGGATTAAATTGCAAAAGGAGATAGTTGGCTTACACTCGCCACTTCACACAATACATTACATAAGCAAGACATCATTCAAAACATCACAACCCGACTACGGGCGAAGATCCAAAAAGAAAGATACCAAAACAACATAAAGCCATAGGTCAGGATCGAATCCTAGTAGAAACCACTACTGATCGTCGAAAACGTCACAAGCATACGGCCACTCTCTTCATCAAGCTCCCAGTGAAGAACTTGAACCAGCTCCTGCATCAAACTCGGCTGAACCTACATCTGGTGTTGTAGTATCTGTGAGCCACGAGGACTCAGCAATCCCATAACCATGGGTAACAAGACTAGCAAAGCTTTATGGGTAGGAAGAGGTAAAGTGGTGAGGTTGCAGCAGCGACTAAGCATAATATGGTGGCTAACTTACGAGTACAAGAATAAGATGAGAAGCTACGCAAACGGTCGCAAAAATAGTGATCGCTAAAGATCCTAACTACATACGAGTCAAACATAACCCCACCGTGTTCTCTTCTCAAAGTGAAAAGAGACAGTCATGGTTACTCACACAGTTGTGTGTTTTACTTTGGATCCTCTGTCAAGTTTTCTACAACCGGACATTAACAAATTCCAATCTGCCACATAACCGCGGGCACGGCTTTCGAAAGATCATAACCCTGCAGGGGTGTCCCAACTTAGCCCATCACAAGCTCTCACGATTAGCTGAAGTGATAAATATAATATCATCACTCCTTATCTTAGGGAAATCCGATCAGGCTCGGCATCCCGGTAGCACAAGACATTTCGACAATGGTAAAACAAGTCCAGCAAGACCTCCCGGCGTGTCGACACCCTGATAGTAGCCGCGCGTATCTCGTCTCAGGCCACGTCCGGATGGGCGATCCTACATGAGCCAAACCTCGAGTTTCCCCGTGGTGGCCCCGCATAACCCCCGTTTGGGACCAACACCATCAGCACTGGCCCCCCCTGTTATGTAGAATTAAGAACCCGAGGGTGCGACCCCCTATGCAAATTTAATTATTTAATTAAGTTGTTATTATGAGCAAATTAAAACCAATGTTGGGCCTTGCTGGAGGAGTTTTATTCAAAGTCGAACTGTCAAGGGGTCCCCATCCACCCATCGTGTAAGGAACGCAAAAATCAAGGAACATAATGCCGGTTTATCGGCGTCTAAAGTGGCATGAGTGGAACAAAACACCGAGCAAAAGGCCAAGCCTTCCACCCATGCCCAGTATATAGATGTGTTAATAATAATTATAGATATTGTGATATTCCAACAACAAGTTCCCACCTGGAACGAACTTCATCTTCACCTGCAACTAACAACGCTATAAGAGGGGCTGAGCAAGCGGGTAACATAGCCAAACAGTGGTTTTGCTAGGAAGGTTTCAAGGTTAGAGGTTTCATGGCAACAAGGAGAGGCTGACATAAAAGATGGGTAGCGCGACATGTAACGATAGCATCGAGACAACTAAGCATGGCAATGGTAGTAAAGGTATCCAAGGGTATGGTCATCTTGCCTGGGATCCCGAAGGAAGAAGGACGAGTCCAAGAAGTAGACGGAGCAACAGTCGAGCGAATCCTCACAACTCCAGAACGAAACCGAAGCTAACAAGAGAAGCAACCGGAAAGAAGAAATCAACGCGGTAAACACACAATCATTAACATGGCATACGATGCACATCCAAGTATGATGCATGTCCGGTTTAAAATATGCATGGCATGGCAATGGTGCACAAACAAGTACTACAAGTTAAGTGGAGCTCAATATGCAACGAGTTGCATATTGACGAAACACCACATTTATTATTTAGTTGACTCTCGTTTATTTACAAGACAAGATTAAATGTTTGTTAACATGGCAAGAGGTGAAACATAATAAAACTGTACTATTTAGGCATTTTAAATGGGGCCGGAAATAACAACAACAATTCCAGAAAACCCCATGAGCATGTTTAGCAATTATAAGCAAACAACAATTAAACATTCTCATGTTGTTAACATGATGCGGATGACATGATCAAGTTTATGCAATTTTTTATTAAAAGTTAACAAGAAGAAGACATGAAGTATTGTCACCGCGGTGGAAGGAAAGGGTGCCACGTCAACGATTAGAAAATGATGCAACGGCAACATCTCGGTTCCGGTAACTCGTTGAGAGTCCGGTGCAAAAGGAAAGATGGCGTGAGCGAGTCAAACGAGATGAAAGGTGGGGCGATCCCGTTGCCGGGTTCCCACGGGTCGGCGACGAGGCAACCGAGGAGTACGACAAAAGAGGGCACAACGGACACGGTGCAAACAAGGGATGCATTTCATACAACACAACATTCATCCACGTGTCATCGTCTCGGGGTTATACCTTCGAAGCGTTCGTCCACGGAGGGGTTCGAGGTCGTAGAGGAAGTAGAGGAAGTAGACGTTCACGGTCATCGGTAGGGGTACTCGTTCCGTAGAGGAAGTAGGCGTTCCGTTATCGTGTCGTGGTACTTGACGTATCGCCGTGTAGTTGTTCCCGTTCGTAGTCGTTCACGTCTCCGAAGAGGTACTTGTCGCGTCGTCTTGTGTCGTCGTGTAGGCGTTCCCGTTCGTAGATGAACTTGATGGTCATCTTGCAGCCGTTCGGTCGTCGTGGTACTTGGTCGGGGTACTTGGCATGTCGCCATTTAGTCGATCCCCGAGGTCTTGGCGGGTCGTCGTGGAACTTGAGATAAACAACAGCAACAAACACAAACACAAACACGACACGGTCACGGCATGGCGAGCTTGGGGAGACGGAGGGCGCTAGAGGACGGGGCTGGCCTTGGCGCGCCGGGCTGGAGGCGCCATGGCAGGCGAGAAGTAGAGGAGGGAGCTGCTCGAGGGCTCCATGGCGCGGAGGGAGACAGGGGCGCTCGGGGCCGCGCCCTGGCTGGTCGCCGACGATGCCGACGGGGAGGCCCGGCGTGGAGCAGGCAACATAGGCGGAGGGTACGGGCGCGTCGGGCTGCTGGACCTGCGAGGAAGAGGCGGCGATGGGGAGAAGGACGGCGCGGAGGAGGCCCGCAGGCGCTGCTGGAGAAGTGGCGCGGCCTGGCGATGAGGCAGGGCCGGCTCGCGGGGCGATGGGGAGGTTGGCCACGGCGCTGGAGCTGGCTCCTGGCGCGGCGTGGAGGAAGGCCGAGGGAAGGCCGCAGGGCGTCGTGGAGGAGGGGATGCGAAGGAGAGGGAGGAACGGGCGCTGGAAAGGAGGCTGCTCGAGGGAAGCGAGAGAGATCGAGAGATGGGGTTCGGGGAAGGAGATCGAGGAGAGGAGCGAGGGAAACGAGCGAGGGGAGATGGTGCGGGGAAGGCGCTAGCTAGGGTTCGGCCAGCTGTCGGGCCAGATGCCAGATGGGCCTGATGGCTGGATGGGCCGGCTGGAGGGAAGGAGGAGAGGGAGGCTGGAGGCTGAGATGCTGGGCCCAGATGGCCTAGGAGGCCTTAGGGAGGCCTGGGCTGGTTCTTTTAGCTGATTTTTAGCAGAAACCAAAAGGAGAAGAAAAGAATGAGGAGGGGGGTTAGGGAAAAACACAAGAGGTTATTTTTCTCGGGCATCATAAAATGAGCACGGTCCGAGAAAAATAGAAAAGGCATGAACGAGATAATTCAAACTTATTTGAATTTAATTCAAATGGGTTTGAACTAAGACTTGATTCGTGAAGTGTCCAAAAATGTTGAGGATTTTTGGAGGAACCTCGATAAAAATGGATAAGAAATATAGGGAGGGTTTGAAGGTGAAACCAGAAGTCGAAAAGGCATGGGGAATATATGCAAGTGTGTTTGGGTTAATTCCAAACAAATGGATTATTTAATATAGCTCCATAAATATTAGGAGGATATGTTATAAAGAGAAGACATCCTTCCTTCGATTTAAATGGACCGAAGGTCCACACAATTTATTTAGGTTGAGATGCAAAGATTAATGACATGATGGCATGATGACATGATGCAATGCAAATAAAATAAAATAACACAAGACAAAAGAAACACACGGGAGAAACCCGGAACATCTGGAATCTTCTGGAATCTTCTCGGACGTCGGGCTTCGGGCGTCACATATATATTCACATATATTCCAGAAACATCAAAACAAGCCACAAACCACTTTTCTGCCGCCGCAACCTTCTGTACCCGTGAGATCCCATCTTGGGGCCTTTTTCGGCATCCTACCGGAGGGGGATTCGATCACGAAGGGCTTCTACATGAACCCTATTGCCCTTCCGATGAAGCATGAGTAGTTTACCACAGACCTACGGGTCCATGGCTAGTAGCTAGATGGCTTCTTCTCTCTCTTTGATTCTCAATACCATGTTCTCCTCAATGTTCTTGGAGATCTATCTGATGTAATCTTCTGTTGCGGTGTGTTTGTCGAGATCTGATGAATTGTGGATTTATGATCAACTTAACTATGAATATTATTTGAATCTTCTCTGAATTCTTATATGCATGATTTGATATCCTTGTAAGTCTCTTCCAATTATCGGTTTGGTTTGGCCAACTAGATTGGTTTTTCTTGCAATGGGAGAAGTACTTGGCTTTGGGTTCAATCTTGCGGTGTCCTCACCCAGTGACAAAGTAGGGGTAGCGAGGCACGTATTGTATTGTTGCCATCAAGGGTAAAAAGCTGGGGTTTTCATCATATTGCTTGAGTTTATTCCTCTACATCATGTCATATTACTTAAGGCATTACTCTGTTCTTCATGAACTTAATACTCTAGATGCAGGCATGAGTCAGTCGATGTGTGGAGTAGTAGTAGTAGATGCAGGTAGGAGTCGGTCAACTTGTCACGTACGTGATGCCTATATTGCTTAACCATTGCCTTGGATATCATCATAACTTTGCGCTTTTCTATCAATTGCTCGACAATAATTTATTCACCCACCATAACATTTGCTATCATGAGAGAAGCCTCTAGTGAAACCTATGGCCCTCGGGTCTATTTTCTATCATATTAGTTTCTGATCTACTAGTTTTCAATCTTTTACTTTCAGTTCTATAAATCAAAAACCCAAAAATATTTTATCTTTTATTTATCTTTCTTTATCAGATCTCACTTTTGCAAATAACCATGAAGGGATTGACAACCCCTTTATAGCGTTGGGTGCAAGTGTTTGATTGTTTGTGCGGGTATTGGTGATTTGCGCGTTCTTCTCCTACTGGATTGATACCTTGGTTCTCGAACTGAGGGAAATACTTATCCTTACTTTGCTGCATCACCCTTTCCTCTTCAAAGGAAAAACCAATGCAAACTCAAGAAGTAGCAATTTCTTAAAGGCAGGGCCATCCAAGATTGTTTAGCTTGGTCCTTTGAGTATTTGCATCAATGTTACAAATCCAAGAAAGAAACTCTAATTCTTAAACTAGACTTTGAAAAAGCCTTTGAAACAATTGAACACCAAACCATTATTGATATTCTAAGAGCAAAAGGTTTTGGGGAGAAGTGGATTTCATGGATAAAAATGCTTTTCAAATATGCATCCTCAGATGTGTTACTAAATGGTGTGCCAGGAAAAAAATCTATTGTAGGAGAGGGGTTAGGCAAGGTGACCCCCTCTCACCACTCTTGTTTGTCCTGACTGCTAACCTACTACAGTCAATCCTCAACAAAGCTATGACACAAGGCTTAATCACATCACCACTACAGGTTAATACTAACCTTGATCTTCCAGTGGTTCAATATGCAGATGACACTCTAGTCTTAATTCAAGTAGACACAAGGCATCTTTTATGCCTGAAAGCTCTCAAGAACACTTTTTCCACTGCTACAGGTCTCAAAGTTAATTACCAAAAATCTACTTTGGTGCCACTAACCCTGAAGAAAGAGTGCATCTATACACATGTGTTCTTAATTGCGCAAGGGGCAGTTTGCCCTTCACATATCTTGGAATGCCCTTGGGACTATATAAACCATTTGTTGAGCAGTGCTTACCTATGGTTAACAGAACTGCAAAAAAGATAGCTGGTCTAGCTACATTCATGACAGCAACAGGAAGGCTTCTTATGGTCAAATCAGTTCTGGCATCATTGACCATCTTCTTCATGAGCTGCATTGACATATGTATTACAATCAAACAACAAGTAATCAAATATCTAAGACATTGCATGTGGAGAGGATCTAATTTTGAGGACAAAAGACCTGCTTCTGTAGCCTGGAACACTTTCTATAGACCTAAAGACCAAGGGGGCTTAGGAATCATGGACATCTTTCTGCACAACAAAACTCTAATGTTGAAAAACCATCATAAATTCTTCAACAGACATGATATACCTTGGGTAAATCTTATTTGGGAAACATATTATTCAGATGTACATTTGCCAGGAGATCAACGGATTGGCTCATTTTGGTGGAAAGCAGATACCCAACTTCTCAATGAATACAAGTCAATAGCCAGATGTAACCTAGGTGATGGAAAAGTGCAATCTTCTTGTCTGATCTTTAGTCAGATACTACCATGGAGAGAAAATTTCCTCAGTGGTATTCATTTGTTATTGATCAAAGGTTGGCAGCGCACAAGGTTATCACTACTGAATATCTAGAGGACTTGTCTCACCTACCACTTACCACTCAGGCAGATGCTCAGTTCCTGCAACTTGAAGACATTTGTATATCTCTCAGGCACTCAGAATTCTTCTCATGTACTGATACTTGGAGTTATATCTGGGGCTCTGGAAAAGTACTCATATGCAAAGGCTTATAAAGCCATGATTGGCCAAAGAGCTACACCACCTCATTTCAAATGGATTCGGAAGTCCTCTTGTCAGGCAAAACATAAAATGTTTTTTTGGATGTTACTTCATGACATGATTAACACAAGGAACCTCCTAATAAGGAAGACCATGGTACTAGAAAGTTATAATTGTGTTGTTGCTAACTGTCAGACTGAAGAAACACTTCACCACTTATTCTGGGGATGTCCATTTGCACAAACATGTTGGAACTTTATCTGCCCAACAAGAACACATAACCTATCTGTGTTGGAAGCATACCAGGACTTAAAGGAGAAGTTGTAGCTGTCATTCACCATGGAGATTATAATCATTGGGTCTTGTGCAATCTGGGTCTCTAGGAACAATAAGATTTTTGAAGGCATTGAGCCATCATTTCAAATATGGAAGCAGATTTACTTCGAGGAATTGACATGGCTCAGATACAGAATCAAGCAGAAACATGAAACTACCTTTAATACTTGGCTGGATTCCTTGTTGTAATTTATTTCTAGCCTTTTGTCTCTTTGTTCTTCTCTTTCACTTTTATTTTTATTTTTAGTTCCTTGGTTTATTAGCTCTGTTTAACTTCTTTTTTCCTAGAGCTCCCCTCAAGCTCTAGCTTGTAGCTTTGATACTATTTTTATTATTAATAAATTTAAGTTGTGGGGTGTTTTACCCTACTGTACATAGTCAAAAAAAAGAAGCTTGCAACTTTTAAGCGATGTGAAAGAAATAAGGAAAAGTAACAAGAAAATAAGTTTCTTGAGACTGTACTAAAGAATAGAAATGCTAATATGGTGGAGGTAGACTTGGAGGTAGAGATATTAAGGAGAGCTAGAATGGAAGTCGATGGTAAGGCTGCTCCACAAGGAAAAAAAGGAAACACGAGATTGAATGGAGAAAACGCTAGGCTGCAGGGACAACCTGGAGAATCAAAATGAAAGTAGTAGTTGATACGTCTCCAATGTATCTTAATTTTTTATCGTTCCATGCTATTACATTATCATTCTTGAATGTTTTACAATCATTTTATAGCAACTTTATATTATTTTTTGGGACTAATCTATTGACATAGTGCCTAGTGCGAGTTGCTGTTTTTTTGCTTGTTTTTTACTTTGCAGAAAATCAATACCAAACGGAGTCCAAATGCAGCGAAACTTTTTGGAGCATTTTACTGGACCAAAATACACAAGTTGGGCCAAAGAAGTACTAGAGGGGGGCTCCGAGGGGAGCACAACCCACAAGGGTGTGCTTGAGCCCCCTGGCGCGCCCAACTGGGTTGTGCCCACCTCGGTGGCCTCCCTCACCGCCTCTTCGCTCTATAAATACCCAAATATTTCAGAAACCCTAGGGGTGTCGATGAAATTTTGTTCTAGCCGCCGCAAGTTCCAGAACCATGAGATCCAATCTAGACACCATCACAGAGGGGTTCATCATCCTCATTGGTGCCTCTCCGATGATGTGTGAGTAGTTCACTATAGACCTACGGGTCTGTAGGCAGTAGCTAGATGGCTTCTTCTCTATATTTGATTCTCAATACAATGGTCTCTTGGAGATCTATTTGATATAACTCTTTTGCGGTGTGTTTGTTGGGATCCGATGAACTTTGAGTTTTTGATCAAATCTTTATCCATAAAAGTTATTTGAGTCTTTTTGATCTCTTATATGCATGATTACTTATAGCCTCGTATTTCTTCTTTGAATCTTTGGTTTAGTTAGGCCAACTAGATCGAATTTGTCTTGCCATGGGAAGAGGTGCTTTGTGATGGGTTTGATCTTGCGATGTTCTTTTCCAGTGACAGAAGGGGCAGCAAGACACACATGTATTGTTTCTATTAAGGATAACAAGATGGGGGCTACTCCTACATGAATATATCTCGTCTACATCATGTCATCGTTCTTATTGCATTACTCTGTTTCTCCATGAACTTAATACACTAGATGCATGCTGGATAGCGGTCGATGTGTGGAGTAATAGTAGTAGATGCAGGTAGGAGTCGGTCTACTAATCTTGGACGTGATGCCTATATAAGGATCATTGCATGTATATCGTCATAACAGTTCGATTTTCTATCAATTGCTCAACAATAATTTGTTTACCCATCGTGTGCTATTTCTTGAGAGAAGCCACTAGTGAAATCTACGACCACCGGGTCAATTTTCTATCATATTTGCTTTCTGATCTACTATTTGCTTTTGAGATCTATTTTTATTTTCTTTTATTTTCAGATCTATATTATCAAAAACCCAAAGATACCTCGCTGAGTTTTATTTGTTGTTACTTGCATTTATCAATCTATTACAATCTTATCTCATCAACAAGTCAATTTCTGGCATGGCTACCCGAAAGGGATTGACAACCCCTTTTATGCGTCGGGTTGCAAGTATTTATTCTTTGTGTGCATGTACCATTTACATAGTGTTGCGTGGTCCACCTACTGGCTCGATAACCTTTGTTTCATAACTAAGGGAAATACTTACCATCGCTGTGCTGCATCATCCCTTCCTCTTTGGGGAAATACCGATGCATCTCAAGCGCACGTCAATGGAATTTCTGGCGCCATTGCCGGGGAGACATCATCAACATCTACCAGGTTCCTAATCACAAATCATATCGCCAACTATTGCTTCCACGACTATCGCTAACTCATAGTGATAAAGTAAAGCAATTACATGGCGTATGCATTCATACAATAAAGAGACAACCATAAGGCTCCTGCCGGTTGTCAGATATCTCACAAAACATGATCATCTCATACAATAATGTATAACTCATCACGTCCTGACCATATCACATCACAACCTGCCCTACAAAAACAAGTTAGACGTCCTCTACTTTTTGTTGCAAGTTTTACGTGGCTGCTACGGGATTCTAGCAAGAACCGTTCTTACCTACACATCAAAACCACAACGGTGTTTCATCACGTTTGCTATTTTAACCTTCAACAAGGACCGATCGCAGTCAAATTCGATTCAACTAAAGTAGGAGAAACAGACACCGCCAACCACCTTTATGCAAAACTAGTTGCATGTCTGTCGGTGGAACCGGTCTCATGAATGTGGTCATGTAAGGTTGGTCCGGGCTGCTTCATCTCAGAATACCGCTGAATCAAAATAAGACATTGGTGGTAAGCAGTATGACTATCACTGCCCACAACTCTTTGTGTTCTACTCGTGCATATCAACTACACATAGATCTGGCTCATGATGCCACTGTTGGGGAATGTAGAATGCAATTTCAAAAAATTCCTACGCTCACGCAAGATCTACCTAGGAGATGCATAGCAACGAGAGGGGAAGAGTGTGTCTACGTACCCTCGTAGACCAAAAGCGGAAGCATTTGACAACACGGTTGATGTAGTCAAACTTCTTCTCATTCCGACCGATCAAGCACCGAACGTACGACACCTCCGAGTTCTGCACACGTTCAGCTCAATGATGTCCCTCGAACTCTTGATCTAGCAAAGGTGTCGAGGAAGTATACGAGTTCCGTCAGCACGATGGTGTGGTGACGGTGATGGTGATGTGATCCGCATAGGGTTTCACCTAAGCACTACGAAGATATGACCGTGGGGGTATTCGGTGGAGGGGGGCGCCGCACACGGCTAACAATTGTTGGTGTGTGTTCTAGGCCTCCTCCCAACATATATATAGGTTGGAGGGGAGGAGAGGCAGCCAAGGGGCGCCCCAAGTAGGAGGAATCCTACTTCGGGTCCTCTCCAATTCGGCCAACCCCCCTCTCCTATTCCTATCGGAGTAGGAAGGGAAGAGGGGAAAGGGGGAATCCTATTCCCTTTTTCCTTTTCTCCTTCCCCTTTCCTTCTCCAATTTGGCCAACCCATATGGGGGGCGCACTAGCCCCTTTGTGGCTGGTGTGTTTCCCCTCTTGGCCCATAAGGCCCATATCTTTTGCCGGGGGTGCCCAAAACTGAGGGAGTCCTGGATTAAGGGGTCCTCGGGTGACCGAATTAGTCATTATGGGCCGGACTGGTGGGTCGTGAAGATCATCGTTGAAGATTATCCCCCGAATCCGAATAGGACTCCTGTGTGTGTAGATTGGCAAGTTTAAATTTAGGTGTAATGTTTCCTTCCTCTGCAAGATGGTCGTGTACAACCTAGGTCCCTCCTGTGCATATATAAACCAGAGGGTTAGGTCCGTAGGGACAGAATCACAACATCGTTGGCTAGACTTCTAGGGTTTAGCCATTACGATCTCGGGGTAGATCAAATCTTGTAACCCCATATTCATCAAGATCAATCAAGCAGGAAGTAGGGTATTACCTCGATAGAGAGGGCCTGAACCTAGGTACAACATTGTGTCCCCAGTCCCCTGTTACCATCGATCCTCAGCCACACAGTTCTGGACCCCCTACCCGAGATCTGCCGATTTTGACACCGACATTGGTGCTTTCATTGAGAGTTCCACCTAGTCATCGACAGAAGGATTGATGGATCGCTTCATCACCAGCGACGACGCCACCCCCGGGGAGATTTTCCTCCCCGGACAGCTTTTCGTGTTCGGCGGCTTCGTGCTACGCGCAAACTTGGATGGCCACCTCGAGCAGGTTGACAGCTACACCCCTGGTCATCAGATCAGGTTTGGAAGCTTGAATTATGTTGGTGACATCCGAGGAGACTGGATCTTCAACCGATTCACACCCACGGCTGTTGCTCCCTACCTAAACGATGAAGACTCTCAGATGTATCATCAGATCCCATCCAGGGGTCAACACCTTCGATGGCTGTGGCCCTAGATCCAGAGCAGACCGCATTGTCCAAAGACGGGAGGGTAAACCCCGCCATGGAATTGTTGGAAATATGCCCTAGAGGCAATAATAAAATGGTTATTGTTATATTTCCTTGTTCATGATAATTGTCTATTGTTCATGCTTTAATTGTATTATCCGGAAACAGTAATGCATGTGTGAAAACATAGTCCACAATGTGTCCCTAGTAAGCCTCTAGTTGACTAGCTCGTTGATCAACAGATGGTTACGGTTTCTTGACCATGGACATTGGATGTCATTGATAACGGGATCACATCATTAGGAGAATGATGTGATGGACATGACCTAATCCTAAGCCTAGCACAAGATCGTGTAGTTCATATGCTAAAGCTTTTCCAATGTCAAGTATCCTTTCCTTAGACCATGAGATTGTGCAACTCCCGGATACCGTAGGAGTACTTTGGGTGTGCCAAATGTCACAACGTAACTGGGTGGCTATAAAGGTACACTACGGGTATCCCCAAAAGTATTTATTGGGTTGGCACGAATCGAGACTGGGATTTGTCACTCCGTATGACGGAGAGGTATCTCTGGGCCCACTCAGTAATATATCATCGTAATGGCTCAATGTGACTAAGGGGTTAGTCACGGGATGATGCGTTACGAAATGAGTAAAGAGACTTGCCATAACGAGATTGAACAAGGTATCGGTATACCGACGATCGAATCTCGGGCAAGCACTATACCGATAGACAAAGGGAATTGTATACGAGATTGATTGAATCCTTGACATCGTGGTTCATCCGATGAGATCATTGTGGAACATGTGGGAGCCAACATGGGTATCCAGATCCCGTTGTTGGTTATTGGCTGGAGATATGTCTCAGTCATGACTGCATGGTTCCCGAACCCGTAGGGTCTACACACTTAAGGTTCGATGACACTAGGGTTATAGGGAATGTAGTACGTGGTTACCGAATGTTCTTCGGAGTCCCGGATGAGATCCCAGACGTCACGAGGAGTTCCAGAATGGTCCGGAGGTAAAGATTTATATATGGAAAGTCCCCCTTTTGTCACCGGAATTGTTTTGGGCGTTGTCGGTAACGTACCGGGATCACCGGAAGGGTTCGGGGGTTCACCGGGAGGGGCCACCAGCCCCAAAGGCTTGTGATACATCTCCAATGTATCTATAATTTTTGATTGTTCCATGCTATTATTTATGAAGTCCTGGATGTTTAATGGGCTTTATCATTCACTTTTATATCATTTTTGGGACTAACCTACTAACCCAAAGGCCGAGTCCAGATTGCTGTTTTTTGCCTATTTCAGGGTTTTGCAGAAAAGGAATATCAAACGGAGTCCAAACGGAATGAAACCTTCACGAGAGATATTTTTGGAGAAAATCACGCACGCGGAGCTTCAGGACCAAGTCAGGGGACAGAGAGGGGGAGCGTGCCCCCCTTCCCAGGGCACGCCCCCTGCCTCGAGGCTTCCTCGTGTGGCCCCCGATGCCCTCCTTCTTCCTATATATGTCCACATACCCCAGAAACTCCATACACAGAGAGAAAACCCTAATTCCACCGCCGTAGCTTCTGTTCCCATGGAGATCCCATCTTGGAGCCTGTTCCGGAGCTCCACCGGAGGGGGATCCACCACGGAGGCCTTCATCATCATCATCATCGCCCTCACCATGAGTTGTGAGTAGTTTACCACAGACCTTCGGGGCCATATCTAGTATCTAGATGGCTTCTTCTCTCTCTCTGGATCTCAATACAAAGTTCTCCTCGGTCTTCAAGGAGATCTATTCGATGTAATCTCTTTTTGCGGTGTGTTTGTCAAGATCCGATGAATTGTGAGTTTATGATCAAGGTTATCTATGAAAGATATTTGGTTCTTCTCTGAACTTTTTATGTGTGCTCATAATATCCTTGCAAGTCTCTTCGAATTATTGGTTTGGTTTGGCCTACTAGATCTATAGTTCTTGCAATGGGAGAAGTGCTTGGCTTTGGGTTCAATCTTGCGGTGTCCTTTCCCAGTGACAGTAGGGGCAGCAAGGCACATATTGTATTGTTGCCATCGAGGATAAAAATATGGGGTTTACATCATATTGCTTGAGTTTATCCCTCTGCATCATGTCATCTTGCTTAAGGCGTTACACTGTTCTTATGAACTCAATACACTAGATGCATGCTGGATAGCGGTCGATGTGTGGAGTAATAGTAGTAGATGCAGGCAGGAGTCGGTCTACTTGTCTCAGACGTGATGCCTATATACAATGATCATGCCTAGATAGTCTCATAATTATTCGCTTTTCTATCAATTGCTCGACAGTAATTTGTTTACCCGCCATAGAATATCGCTATCATGAGAGAAGCCACTAGAGAAAACTATGGCCCCCGGGTCTATTCTCAACATATCAATCTACATGTACTTTACTTTTACCGCTTTTATTTTCTATTTTATTAAACCAAAAATACCAAAAATACAAACTATCATCTCTATCAGATCTCACTCTCGTAAGTGACCGTAAAGAGATTGACAACCCCTTATCGCGTTGGCTGCAAAGTTCTTATTTGTTTGTGTAGGTGCGAGGGACTCGCGCGTAGTCTCCTACTGGATTGATACCCTGGTTCTCAAAAACTGAGGGAAATACTTTCGCTACTGTGTTGCATCTCCCTTTCCTCTTCGAGGGAAGACAACGCAAGCTCAAGAGGTAGCAAGAAGAATTTCTGGCGCCATTGCCGGGGAGGCTTACGCAAAAGTCATATACCAAGTACCTATCACAAACCCTTATCCTTCGCATTACATTTATTTGCCACTCGTTTTCCTCTCCCACACTTCACCCTTGCCGTTTTATTTGCCCTTCTTCCGCCGTGTGTTTATCGTTCGCTTGCTACTTGTTCGCTTGTGTGTGTTGGATTGCTTGCTTGTCACTATGGCTCAGAACAATACCAAATTGTGCGACTTCTCCAATACCAACAACAATGACTTTATTAGCACTCTGATTGCTCCTATTACCGATGCTGAATCTTGTGATATCAATGCTGCTATGTTGAATCTTGTCATGAAAGATCAATTCTCTGGCCTTCCTATTGAAGATGCCACTACCCATCTAAACAACTTTGTTGATTTGTGTGATATGGAAAAGAAAAGGGATATACAGATGACGATATTATTAAATTGAAGTTATTTCCGTTTTCACTTAGAGATCATGCTAAAACTTGGTTTCCTCTTTGCCTAGAAATAGTATTGATTCGTGGAATAAGTGCAAAGATGCTTTTATCTCTAAGTATTTCACTCCTGCTAATATCATCTCTCTAAGAAACGATATTATGAATTTTAAGCAACTAGATCATGAGCATGTTGCACAAGCTTGGGAAAGAATGAAATTGATGATACGTAATTGCCCTACACATGGTTTGAATCTATGGATGATTATTCAGAACTTTTATGCTGGCTTGAATTTTGCTTCTAGAAATCTGTTAGACTCGGCCGCCGGAGGCACTTTCATGGAAACACCTTAGGAGAAGCTACCAAACTCCTAGATAATATTATGGTTAATTATTCTCAATGGCACACCAAAAGATCTACTAATAAAAAAGTGCATGCTATCGAAGAAATTAGTGTTTTAAATGGAAAGATGGACGAACTTATGAAAGTATTTGGTGCTAAGAGTGCTTCTTCTGATCCTAATGATATGCCTTTGTACACTTTGATTGAGAATAATAATGAATCATTGGATGTGAATTTTTTTGGTAGGAATAATTTTGGTAACAATGCTTATAGAGGTAATTTTAATCCTAGTCCCTTCCCTAGCAATTCCTCTAATAATTATGGTAATTCCTACAACAACTCTTATGGAAAGATGCCTTTTGAATTTGGAACTAGTGTTAAGGAGTTTATGATCTCGCAAAAGAATTTCAATGCTATGCTTGAAGAGAAATTGGTTAAGGTTAATGAATTGGCTAGAAGTGTGGATAGAATTACTCTTGATGTTGATTCTTTGAAACTTAGATCTATCCCACCTAAGCATGATATCAATGAGTCTCTCAAAGCCATGAGAATTTCCATTGATGAATGCAAAGAAAGAACCGCTAGAATGCGTGCTAAAAGAGAAGATTATATTAAATCGTGTTCTTCTAGTTATCATGAAAATAAAGATGAATATCTGAAAGTTATTGATGTGTATCCTATTAGATCCTTGTTTTCTATTATTAATCTTGATGAGAATAGGATTGGAGATGATTCTGCTTTAAGGTGTCCCAATAATTCGGAGTTTTTAGACCTTGATGCTAGAATTGCTAAAAGTGGGAACAAAGAGATTAAAACTTTGCATAGTGATGAACCCACTACTTTGGATTTCAAGGGATTCAATTATGATAATTGCTCTTTGATTGATTGTATTTCCTTGTTGCAATCCGTGCTAAATTCTCCGCATGCTTATAGTCAAAATAAAGCTTTCACTAAACACATAGTTGATGCTTTGATGCAATCTTATGAAGAAAAACTTGAGTTGGAAGTTTCTATACCTAGAAAGCTTTATGATGAATGGGAACCTACTATAAGAATAAAAATAAAAGATCATGAATGCTATGCTTTGTGTGATTTGTGTGCTAGTGTCTCCACTATCCCAAAAACTTTGTGTGATTTGCTAGGGTTCCATGAGCTTGATGATTGTTCTTTGAATTTGCATCTTGTGGATTCCGTTATTAAGAAACCTATGGGAAGGATTAATGATGTTCTTATTGTTGCCAATAGGAATTATGTGCCCGTAGATTTCATTGTTCTTGATATAGATTGCAATCCTTCATGTCCTATTATTCTTGGTAGACCTTTCCTTTGAACGATTGGTGCAATTATTGATATGAAGGAAGGAAATATTAGATTCCAATTTCCGTTAAGGAAAGGCATGGAACACTTTCCTAGAAATAAAATCAAATTACCATATGAATCTATCATGAGAGCCAGTTATGGATTGCCTTCCAAAGATGGCAATACCTAGATCTATCTTGTATCGTGCCTAGCTAGGGGCATAAAACGATAGCGCTTGTTGGGAGGCAACCCAATTTTTTGTTTTTTGTTTTTTTGCTGTTAGGCAATAAATTATGCATCTAGCCTCTGATTAGATGTGGTTTCATGTTTTGTTTAGTGTTTGTGCCAAGTAGAACCTTTGGGAAGACTTGTGTGAAGTTTATATGATCTTGCTGTGAAAAACAGAATCGTTAGCGCTTGCTAAAGTAGTCGTGGGATTTTACTGGAGCGGGCTTTTTAGTTTATTCTTTTTGCTGCTGATTGGTAGACAAATTGCGCAAATTTAACAATTTAGTTTGTATTTTTTGGAGTTCCAGAAGTAGGCGAACCCTGCAGATTACTACAGACTGTTCTGTCTTTGATAGATTCTGTTTTTCGTGTGTTGTTTGCTTATTCTGATGCATCTATGAGTAATATTGGAGGATATGAACCATAGAGAACTTGGAGTACAGTAGTTTTAACACCAATATAAAAAAGAATGAATTCATTGCTGTACCTTTGAGAAATGGTTTGCTTTCTCATACTAACGGAGCTCACGAGAATTTTTGTCTAAGTTTTGTGTTGTGAAGTTTTCAAGTTTTGAGTATTGCTTTGATGGACTATGGAACAAGGAGTAGCAAAAGCCTAAGCTTGGGGATGCCCATGGAACCCCAAGTAAATTCAAGATAATCAAAAGCCTAATCTTGGGGATGCCCCGGGAAGGCATCCCCTCTTTCGTCTTCATCCTTCGGTAACTATACTTGGAGCTATATTTTTATTCGCAACATGATATGTGTTTTGCTTGGAGAGTCTTGTATAATTTGAGTATTTGATTGTTAGTTTGACACAATCATCCTTGCTGGACACACCTATTTGAGAGAGTTAAATATGGCCTAGAAATTATTAGAACACTCTAAGTGCTTCACTTATATCTTTTGAGTTGAATAGTTTTTGCTCTAGTGCTTCACTTATATCTTTTAGAACATGGTGGTGGTAATATTATGTAGAAATTGTTGAACTCTCATGCTTCAATTATATCTATTTGAGAGTCTATTAAAACAGCATGGTAAAGTGTTTAGGCTAAAGAAACTAGTCTTCACTTGATAAACATCCAATGTCATTGTAGTATTTTTTTTTCACACCAAGTGCATTGAATAGAATGAGATGTTGGATGCTTGATAATTGTTTTGAGACATGAGGATAGTGATATTAGAGTCATGCTAGTGGAGTTATTATGAAATTGAGAAATACTTGTGTTAAGGTTAGTGATTACCGTATCATGCACGTATGGTGAACCGCTATGTGACGAAGTTAGAGCATGAGGTATTTGTAAAGTGCCAACCTTTGTGTGGAGGTCGGGGGCGCGCGATGGTTAACTCCTACCAACCTCCCCCTAGGAGTATGCGTTGATTGCTTTGTTTTTATGACTCATAGATTTTTGCAATAAGTATATGAGTTCTTATGACTAATGTTGAGTCCATGGATTATACACACTCTCACCCTTCCACCATTGCTAGCCTCACTTGTACCGCGCAACTTTCGCCAGTGCCATAAACCCACTATATATCCTTCCTCAAAACAGCCACCATATTGTTCCCCAAAACAGCCACCATACCTACCTATCATGGCATTTCCATAGCCATTCCGAGATATATTGCCATGCAACTTTCCACCGTTCCGTTTATATGACACGCATCATATTGTCATATTGCCATGCATGATCATGTACGTATTTGTTGCAAAGCCACCATGCATAATCTTTTCATACATGTCACTCATGTTTCATTGCACATACCGGTACACCGCCAGAGGCATTCATGTAGAGTCATACTTTTTGTAGTATCGAGTTGTAATGAAAGTGTGATGATCATCATTATTAGAGCATTGTCCCATGGGAGGAAAGGCTGAATCTATAAAGCCCCTCCGCAAAAAAAAAGAAAAAAAAGGCCAAAGAAAAAAAGGAAGTCCAAAAAAAGAAAAAAAAGAAAAAAAGAAAAGAAAAGAAAAAGGGACAATTGCTACTATCTTTTTCCACACTTGTGCTTCAACGTAGCACCACGTTCTTCATTGTAGAGAGTCTCATGCTTAGTCACTTTCATATACTAGTGGGAATTTTCATTATAGAACTTGGCTTGTATATTCCAATGATGGGCTTCCTCAAATGCCCTAGGTCTTCGTGAGCAAGCAAGTTGGATGCACACCCACTAGTTTCTTTTGTTGAGCTTTCACTCATATTTAGCTCTAGTGCATCCGTTGCATGGCAATCCCTGCTCACTCACATTGATATCTATTGATGGGCATCCCCATAGCCCGTTGATACACCTAGTCGATGTGAGACTATCTCTCTCCTTTTTGTCTTCTCCACAACCACCTCTATTCCACCCATAGTGCTATGTCCATCGCTCACGCTCATGTATTGCGTGAAAGTTGAAAGGTTTGAAAAGATAGAGTATGAAAACAAATGCTTGGCCGAAATCGGGGTTGTGCATGATATGAATATTTTGTGTGATTAGGAGGGATCATAGACAAACTATATGATTTTGTAGGGATAACTTTCTTTAGCCATGGTATTTTGAGAAGACATGATTGCTTTGTTAGTATTGCTTGAAGTATTGTTATTTCTTATGTCAATATAGACTTTTATCTTGAATCTTTCATCTGGACATTCATGCCACAATTAAGATAATTACATTGAAAACCTATATTGGTTAGCATTCCACATCAAAAATTCTTTCTTCATCATTTACCTACTCAAGGACGAGTAGGAATTAAGCTTGGGGATGCTTGATACGTCTCCAACGTATCTATAATTTTTGATTGTTCCATGCTATTATTTATGAAGTCTTGGATGTTTAATGGGCTTTATCATTCACGTTTATATCATTTTTGGGACTAACCTACTAACCCAAAGGCCCAGTCCAGATTGCTATTTTTTTGCCTATTTCAGGGTTTTGCAGAAAAGGAATATCAAACGGAGTCCAAACGGAATGAAACCTTCGCGAGAGATGTTTTTGGAGAAAATCACGCACGCCAAGCTTCAGGACCAAGTCAGGGGACAGAGAGGGGGGGGGGGGGCGTCCCTTCCCAGGGCGCGCCCACTGCCTCGAGGCTTCCTCGTGTGGCCCCCGGTGCCCTCCTTCTTCCTATATATGTCCACGTACCCTAGAAACTCCATACACAGAGAGAAAACCCTAATTCCACCGCCGTAGCTTCTATTCCCGTGGAGATCCCATCTTGGAGCCTGTTCCGGAGCTCCACCAGAGGGGGATCCACCACGGAGGCCTTCATCATCATCATCATCATCATCATCATCGCCCTCACCATGAGTTGTGAGTAGTTTACCACAGACCTTCGGGTCCATAGCTAGTATCTAGATGGCTTCTTCTCTCTCTCTGGATCTCAATACAAAGTTCTCCTCGGTCTTCGAGGAGATCTATTTGATGTAATCTCTTTTTGCGGTGTGTTTGTAGAGATCCGATGAATTGTGAGTTTATGATCAAGGTTATCTATGAAAGATATTTGGTTCTTCTTTGAACTTTTTATGTGTGCTCACAATATCCTTGCAAGTCTCTTCGAATTATTGGTTTGGTTTGGCCTACTAGATCTATAGTTCTTACAATGGGAGAAGTGCTTGGCTTTGGGTTCAATCTTGCGGTGTCCTTTCCCAGTGACAGTAGGGGTAGCAAGGCACATATTGTATTGTTGCCATCGAGGATAAAAAGATGGGGTTTACATCATATTTCTTGAGTTTATCCCTCTACATCATGTCAACTTGCTTAAGGCGTTACTCTTTTCTTATGAACTCAATACACTAGATGCATGCTGGATAGCGGTCGATGTGTGGAGTAATAGTAGCAGATGCAGGCAGGAGTCGGTCTACTTGTCTCGGACGTGATGCTTATATACAATGATCATGCCTAGATAGTCTCATAATTATTCGCTTTTCTATCAATTTCTTGACAGTAATTTGTTTACCTGCCGTAGAATATCGCTATCATGAGAGAAGACACTAGAGAAAACTATGGCCCCCGGGTCTATTCTCAACATATCAATCTACATCTACTTTACTTTTACCGCTTTTATTTGCTGTTTTTATTAAACCAAAAATATAAAAAATACAAGCTATCATCTCTATCAGATCTCACTCTCGTAAGTGACCGTAAAGGGATTGACAACCCCTTATCGCGTTGGCTGCGAAGTTCTTATTTGTTTGTGCAGGTGCGAGGGACTCGCGCGTGGTCTCCTACTGGATTGATACCCTGGTTCTCAAAAACTGAGGGAAATAGTTACGCTACTCTGCTGCATCTCCCTTTCCTCTTCGAGGGAATACAACGCAAGCTCAAGAGCTAGCAGCTTGCATGGGCCAAGTGTGGGAAGGGACCAGCCCTAGCTGGGCTGGTGCGCCCCCCCACCAAGGCCTAGGGTGCAGAGCATGGGAGAGGGGGCAAACCCTAGGTCCAGATGGGCCTTAAGGCCCACCCTAGGGCGGCCCCTCTCTCTCCCCCCTCCTTGCCGCCCCAGATGAGATCTAGGGGCTGCCGCCACCCCTAGGGGGGGACCCTAGATGGGGGCGCAACCCCTCCCCTCCTCCTATATATATGTGGGGTTTCAGGGCTGCCAGATGCACGTGTTCCTCTCCCTCTTGGCGCAGCCCTACCCCTCTCCCTCCTCGTCTCTTGCGGTGCTTGGCGAAGCCCTGCTGGAGCGCCACGCTCCTCCACCACCACCACGCTGTCGTGCTACTGCTGGACGGAGTCTTCCCCAACCTCTCCCTCCCCCTTGCTGGATCAAGGCGCGGGAGACGTCACCGGGCTGCACGTGTGTTGAACGCGGAGGCGCCGTTATTCCGCGCTTAGATCGGATTCGACCGCGATCTGGATCGCTTCGTGTACGACTCCACCAACCGCGTTCTTGGAACGCTTCCGCATCATGATCTTCAAAGGTATGAAGATGCACTCCCCTCTCGTTTCTAGTAATCTCCATAGATAGATCTTGGTGATGTGTAGGAAATTTTTCGATTTTCTGCAACGATCCCCAATAGTGGCATCATGAGCTAGGTCTATGCGTAGTTACTATGCACGAGTAGAACACAAGATTGTTGTGGGCGTAGATCATGTCAATTTACTTGCCACTACTAGTCTTATCTTGATTTGACGGCATCGTGGGATGAAGCGGCCCGGGCCGACCTTACACGTACGCTTACGTGAGACAGGTTTCACCGATTGACATGCACTAGTTGCATAAGGTGGCTAGCGAGTGACTGTCTCTCCCACTTTAGTCGGATCGGATTGGATGAAAAGGGTCCTTATGAAGGGTAAATAGTAATTGGCATATCACGTTGTGGTTTCTGCGTAGGTAAGAAACATTCTTGCTAGAAACCTATAGCAGCCATGTAAAAACTTGCAACAACAATTAGAGGACGTCTAACTTGTTCTTGCAGCATGTGCCGTGTGATGTGATATGGCCAAAAGGATGTGATGAATGATATATATGTGATGTATGAGATTCATCATGTTCTTGTAATAGATATCACGACTTGCATGTCGATGAGTATGACAACCGGCAGGAGCCATAGGAGTTGTCTTATTTTATTGTATGACCTGCGTGTCATTGAAAACGCCATGTAATTACTTTACTTCATTTCTAACCGTTAGCCATAGTAGTAGAAGTAATGTTTGGCGAGACAACTTCATGAAGACCCGATGATGGAGATCATGGTGTCATGCCGATGACGATGATGATCATGGAGCCCCGAAGATGAAGATCAAAAGGAGCAAAATGATATTGGCCATATCATGTCACTATTTGATTGCATGTGATGTTTATCATGTTTTACATCTTATTTGCTTAGAACGACGGTAGTGAATACGATGATCTCTCACTAAAATTTCAAGAATTGTGTTCCCCCTAACTGTGCACCGTTGCCAAGGTTCATTGTTCCGAAGCACCACGTGATGATCGGGTGTGATAAGTCCTAACGTTCGCATACAACGGGTGTAAGCTAGATTTACACACGCAATACACTTAGGGTTGACTTGACGAGCCTAGCATGTACATACGTGGCCTCGGAACACGGAAGACCGAAAGGTCGAACATGAGTCGTATAGAAGATACGATCAACATGAAGATGTTCACCGTTGATGACTAGTCTGTCTCACGTGATGATCGGACACGGCCTAGTCGATTCGGATCATGTATCACTTAGATGACTAGAGAGATGTCTATCTGAGTGGGATTCATTAAATTTGTTTAGATGAACTTAATTGTCATGAGAATAGTCTAAAATCTTTACAATATGTCTTGTAGATCAAATAGCCCACGCTAATGTAACGCCCCGGACACACCCGCCGGTGGTCGTTACTCCTGGCGGGATCTAGACTGGCCTCACATATCAATACTAGTCTTTTCTGCGCACTTTGTCCTCACTCGTGCGCACCCGGGAGCAACTTCCCGGTCGGTCACCCATCCTGAAACTACTCCAAGCTGAGCACGCTTAACTTTGGAGTTCTATCCGAATGGGCTCCCGGAAAAGAAGGAATTCCTTATTGATATGAGTAGTCTATCATCCCTAATAAGCCAGGACATCACATACACCCTCACTCAGAGGAACCGACGTCCTCGTCGGGCCACAGGAACGTTCCCTCTTGGCACAACCGTCTGTGCTTCCAAGACAGCACATGTGCCATGCCGTGTGCCACGACGGGTCACAAACGTCATGCACAACATGACTGCAAACTGTCCGCAAACATCCGTGTAACCGCGAGGGTCGGCTCTGATACCAACTTGTAACGCCCCGGACACACCCGCCGGTGGTCGTTACTCCTGGCGGGATCTAGACTGGCCTCACATATCAATACTAGTCTTTTCCGCGTACTTTGTCCTCACTCGTGCGCACCCGGGAGCAACTTCCTGGTCGGTCACCCATCCTGAAACTACTCCAAGCTGAGCACGCTTAACTTTGGAGTTCTATCCGAATGGGCACCCGGAAAAGAAGGAATTCCTTATTGATATGAGTAGTCTATCATCCCTAATAAGCCAGGCCATCACAGCTAATGTTGCTCTCAACTTCAACGCGTTCCTAGAGAAAACCAAGCTGAAAGACGATGGTAGCAACTATACGGATTGGGTCCGTAACTTGAGGATCATCCTCATAGCTGCCAAGAAAGCATATGTCCTTGAAGCACCGCTAGGTGATGCACCCGTTTTCCCAACAACTCAAGACGTTATAAACGCCTGGTAGTCGCGTAGTGATGATTACTCCCTAGTTCAGTGTGGCATGCTTTACAGCTTAGAATCGGGGCTCCAAAAGCGTTTTGAGCAGCACTGAGCATATGAGATGTTCCAAGAGCTGAAAATGGTTTTTCAAGCTCATGCCCGAGTTGAGAGATGTGAAGTCTCCGACAAGTTCAACAGTTGTAAGATGGAGGAGAATAGTTCTGTCAGCGAGCATATACTCAAAATGTCTGGGTTGCACAATCGCTTGTCTCAGTTGGGAATTAATCTCCCAGATGACGCGGCCGTTGACAGAATCCTCCAGTCACTCCCACCTAGCTACAAGAGCTTCGTGATGAACTTCAATATGCAGGGGATGGAGAAGTCCATTCCCGAGGTATATTCAATGCTGAAATCAGCGGATGTGGAGATCAAAAAGGAACATCAAGTGTTGATGGTGAATAAAACCACCAAGTTCAAGAAAGGCAAGGGTAAGAAGAACTTGAAGAAGGACGGCCAAGGAGTTGCCGCGCCAAGTAAGCCAGTTGCCAGGAAGAAGCCAAAGAATGGACGCAAGCTTAGACTGAGTGCTTTTATTGCAAGGAAATGGGTCACTGGAAGCGGAACTATCCCAAATACTTAGTGGACAAGAAGGCCGGAAACGTCAAAGGTATATGTGATATACATGTTATTGATGTTTACCTTACCAGCGCTCGTAGTAGCTCCTGGCTATTTGATACCGGTGCAATTGCTCACATTCATAACTCAAAGCAGGAGCTGCGGAATAAGCGGAGACTGGCGAAGGACGAGGTGACGATGCGCGTCAGGAATGGTTCCAAGGTCGATGTGATCGCCATCGGCACGCTACCTCTACATCTACCTTCGGGATTAGTGTTAAACCTCAATAATTGTTATTTAGTACCAGCTTTGAGCATGAACATTGTATCGGGATCTCGTTTAATGCGAGATGGCTACTCATTTAAATCTGAGAATAATGGTTGTTCTATTTATATGAGAGAAATGTTTTATGGTCATGCCCCGCCGGTCAATGGTTTATTCTTAATGAATCTCGAACGTGATGTTAGACATATTCATAGTGTGGATGCCAAAAGATGTAAGGTTGATAATGATAGTCCCACATACTTGTGGCACTGCCGCCTTGGTCATATTGGTGTCAAACGTATGA
Source organism: Secale cereale (assembly GCA_902687465.1). NCBI lineage: Eukaryota > Viridiplantae > Streptophyta > Magnoliopsida > Poales > Poaceae > Secale > Secale cereale. The sequence continues at coordinate 149,209,882 of LR738714.1, read as the reverse complement.
AGAAGCTCCATGCAGATGGACTTTTGGACTCTCTTGATTATGAATCATTTGACACATGCGAACCATGCCTCTTGGGCAAGATGACTAAGACTCCGTTCTTTGGAACAATGGAGCGAGCAACCAACTTATTGGAAATCATACATACTAATGTGTGCGGTCCAATGAGTGTTGAAGCTCGCGGTGGCTATCGTTATGTTCTCACCCTCACTGATGACTTGAGTAGATATGGGTATGTCTACTTGATGAAACACAAGTCTGAGACCTTTGAAAAGTTCAAGGAATTTCAGAATGAGGTTGAGAATCAACGTGACATAAAAATAAAGTTCTTATAATCAGATCGTGGAGGAGAATATTTAAGTCACGAATTTGGCACGCACCTAAGGAAATGTGGAATTGTTTCACAATTGACGCCGCCTGGAACACCTCAACGTAATGGTGTGTCCGAATGTCGTAATCATACTCTGTTGGACATGGTGCAATCTATGATGTCTCTTAACGACTTACCGCTATCATTCTGGGGTTATGCTTTAGAGACTGCCACATTCACTTTAAATAGGGCACCGTCTAAATCCGTTGAGACGACACCGTATGAACTATGGTTTGGGAAGAAACCTAAGTTGTCGTTTCTAAAAGTTTGGGGATGCGATGCTTATGTCAAGAAACTTCAACCTGAAAAGCTCGAACCCAAATCGGAAAAATGCGTCTTCATAGGATACCCTAAGGAAACTATTGGGTATACCTTCTACCTCAGATCCGAAGGCAAGGTCTTTGTTGCATAGAATGGATCCTTTCTGGAGAAAGAGTTTCTCTCAAAAGAAGTAAGTGGGAGGAAAGTGGAACTTGATGAGGTGATAGTCACCCCTTCCGAACCGGAAAGTAGCACAACGCACGAAGATGTTTCTGTGGTGCCTGCATCGACAAGAGAGGAAGTTAATGGTAATGATCATGAAGCTTCAGATCAAGTTGTCGGATTCAGGGCTCCGCAAAACCCGTTAAGTTCGAACACAGGGGCGTGAACGAAGATCTCTCCCACTCACGTCTACCTAGCGCCTCGCTCTCGCCTCGGTGGAAAGATTCAAGCAAACAACAAACAAGCACACAAGAGTTTATCCAGGTTCGGGCCACCATGTGGTGTAAGACCCTACTTCTTGCTTCGGTGGATTGGCTCCGGGCGAGCTAGAATATGAGCTAGTACAAGGGTTCCTCGGCTCAGGAGGCGAGCTGAGGAGGGTGAGGAGGCTAGTGTTCTTGCTCCTTGTGCGGTGGTTTCGTCTCTCTTTTGAAGTGGGAGTCCTGGCTACTTATATAGGCGGCCATGGTCCTCTTCCCCCGAAATGTTTAGGCGGGAAGGGATCCCACAACAGCCATTTTTGAGCGGGAACACAAGGACGTTCCTGCCCTGACAAAAGCGGTCTTCGCCTGCAAAAGGATCAGGCGGTGACACGGTGGTGGGCTCGACGGTGACATCCTCCTTGTCGTCATTGCAGTCTTCGGTCTTGTTGCACCAAAGAGGAAACCTTTGCCCTGCTCCTTGGGGACCAACAGTTGCGCTATCTCCTTTGCACCGAAACGGCAACTGTGTCGCCGGCAGAAGCTGGCACCCGCTGGCGCGGTGCGTCACTGCTGACATCACCGCCTCCCCCTGAGGCGGTCTTGGCCTTGGGTTCTCCGCCCCTCCGAAGCACCCTGTTGAGGCTGCTCCTGAGGAGGTCTTGACATGGTTCTCCTCGCGAGGCTTGGCCCCCTCGCGAGGGTCTTGGGCAGCTGGTCAATCAGCTGGGCCGTACCAGGCCACTTGTAGGAGCGTGTCGCGGCCCGCAGACAGGCAGGTCTGGGTACCCTGGTTCCCAGTACGTCGACAGTAGCCCCCGGGCCCAAGGCGCGCGTGGAGTTGGCTTCGGGGCGAAGCCTTAGTCGAGGACGAAGCGTCACAGGCCCTAAAGGCTGCGGGCCAGGCTGGCGTGCGACGGTTGGATGGGACGTGGGCGGCCCTGCCTCCCACGCAGTCTTGGTAGTTGTGCGCCTTGCTAACCGCACGGCTGGTAGGGCTTCTTGGTGCCGTCTCTGCTTCCTTCCCCCCCAATCGCCCCTCTTCTCTGTTCGTCTTCTCTGTCCCCTCCTGCTTGCCGCCATGCTGCGCGGGGTGAAGAAGAGGGGAAACGGCGAGCCTGCCGCGTCACTGCCGGTGCTCGAACCGGCGCTTGGTCGCTCCGCCATAGTGAACCAGGAGGGTCTGGACAAGGTGCGTCGCACCTTGGCCGACGCAACTAACGAGTGGGGACCGACCCGTGTCTGGCTCGCTTCCCGGCCGATGAGGGAGCTTGGTGCCAATGACATCCAGCTTCATCTCCATGCTATCTTCAGGGGTCTCGTTCCCCCTTTCTCCGCCTTCTTCTACGCAGTGCTCACGCATTACCAGACTCGGGCGTTACACCTGGACCTTGGGTCCATCATCCTTCTTTCTGGCTTCGCGTTCCTGTGTGAGGCTTTCGTTGGCATTTCCCCCTCTGTGGCCTTGCTCCGCCACTTCTTCACTCTCTCCTTGCTTGACGGGGGGCAACGCTCGAGGTGCGTGTCGTTGCGCGCGGTGGAGGCGACTGCTGCCTCCGGAATTGACTTCTCGCTTCATCCTACCACTGAGGGCTTTCGCCGACAATGGATGTTCGTCGACGCCGTAGCGTACAGCCCCCAATTTCATCTTCCTGATGCACTGGCGGTGCCGAACTCTGGCCGGAGGCATGAAGCTCTTTCGGATCCACGGGCGGAGCCTATGATGCGCCGACTGGCCAACTTGAGGAAGAGCGGTTTGACCCTGGCGATGGTGGTGGGGGACTTCCTTGTCCTCCGTGTCGCCCCACTCCAGCGCCATTCCAACCCGATGTGGGTTCTTGACGATCGCACGCGTCTTTAGTGGAAGCAGCTCCCTCCTGACATGATCCAGGGGCTGATGTCGCTGCACGTTGGTGGAGTACCTGAGGCTCGCCCTGGTTCCGCGGTTCCCTTGTACTTGGCTCCAAAAGCCGGAAGGGCCCTTGCCGAAAGGATGCCCCACTTGGATGCGTGGGGGCTGATCCCGGGAGGCACCTCAGATCCTCGCGATGATTCCTTGGTGGTATCCGGGCCCGCGAGCCCGTCCTCCCCTTTTGGGGTAGACGCACCTGGCGGAGCCCCTGGCCTGGGGTCGGGCCCGTCATTGGAGCGGGTGGGCGAAGCTCCGGCGCCGGCGTCGGTGGAGGTGGCGAAAAGCGATGAGGCGCCGCTGGCTCCTGAAGCGGCCGAGGGGGAGGCACAGCGGCCTCCGGTCGAGGCGAGTCGGGGAAGCGCCACCTCAGGGAGCGAGGTGCCGGCTGCGGGCACTGGCTCCGGCCTTGCTTCGGGACTAGGCATGTCTGCCTCAAGCAGCCTCCTGTCGTCCTTCGCGACGCTAGGCAAGAGGCGGAGGCTGAGGAGCGTCTTTGGTCCCGCTCCGAGGGCCCTGAAGAGCATGAAGCTAACTGTGCTAAGCAGGTGCGTGCCCTTCGGTTCTCCCCATCCTTCTTAATGCGGCTCTGCTGACTTCTTGCTCCGCAGGGTCTCTTCTGCTTCGTCTGCGAGTCACCCGACGAGGCCCGCAGGAGCTTCTACTGGCATTCCCTTTCCGAACCCTGCCGGGCCTTCAGGAGGCCTTGCGCGGGCTCCCAAAATTGTGCCTGGCTCCTATTGCACAGGTCGTGCCCCCAGCCCCAAGCGTCCTTGGGTCTAGGTAGCTCTTGGTACACCGGGAGCCTGCTCCGTGCCCCGGGTCTTGCCTTCACCATGGGTCAGCAAGCTCTTGAGGCGGCTCGAGCGGCCGTTCGCCCGTCAGGACCATACCTGCTCCCAGCGCCGGAGGTGCCGCGCCGCCGGGGCTAGCTCCGGGGCACATGCTGAACTCGAGGAAGAGGGGGAGCCCCCTTTGGGCGACTCGGGTGCCAGGGACGAGCCCGATCGTCTTCTGGAACTTGCAGTGCGTCGGAGCGTGGTTCGCCATGACCTTGTACAGGAGGCATCGGACGCCCTAAAGCGTCTCGAGGTCGAGGTTGCTGAAGTCCATGAGCGCGTCGAGGCCGAGGGTCTGCATCTGGCGAGGGGTTGGCGCTAGCTAAGGGACGCCGTCAACCTGAGCCAAATGCAGCACGGAACCGTCCTGAGGAAGGCAGAGGCGTCGGCCGCCGCGACTCAGGAGGCTTGCGACCGTGCCCTGAAGGAGGCCCAAGACGCCGAGCGCCGCTGCGCGGCCGCGGAAGAGCGTGAGCGCGAGCTCGAAGCTTCAAACGCCGCGCTTGAGCGCCAGGTTCGTGCCCGAAGGGTTGCCCTTGCCGCACTTGTGGCTGACGATGATAGTCCAGCTGGCCTCTCGGCATGGGAGGAGGCGCTAGCACTTGAGGCGATGGAGCTGAGCATGGAGCGCGAGCGCCTAGAGACGATGGAGCACCAACTAGCCAAGGCCGAGGGCAACCTTGATGGCCGCGAGGTCGCGGTGAAGAAGGCTGCCAGGGAGGCGGAGCGCCTCTGGAAGGATTACCGCGAGAAGCTGGGGCTTCACGAGACTCGCTTTGCTGACAAGCGCAAGGAGCTCCAGAAGGAGATCACGTCACTTAAGAGTAGCCTGGCGGATGTCGAGCGTCACCTGCAGGTGTCGGAGAAGGCTTGTGCTGAGGCGGAGCGCCATGAGCGAGCGTCGGAGAAGGCTCGCGCCGCCGCCAGGGCGGAATTGTCCTGCCTTCACCAGCAAGTGGAGGACGTTTCCACCCTTGCGGCTCGAACTTCTGAGGAGGCTGCACGAGTCTGTGGAATGCAGCACACCCGCTCGGAGATGTTTGAGGCCCTGCGGCACCGGGCTGGCCGGGCCCTAGGAGAACTTCTTGGCTCGGGGTCGCTGACCCCCTGGTTAATGATGACGCCGGGTACCTTGGGTTCTTTACCAGGGTGGTGGAGTGTCTTGAAGGCGGGGTCAGGAAGGCTCGACAGCGCGTCGAGGAGCAAAGCCGCGACGTCTTGAGGAGCGCGGTTTCCCGCATCTTTGGCAACTTGCACCGTCTTGACTCTCATGCGGACTTCGAGGCCCTGCTGGAGCCTACGCCTGAGGCGGTTGCCGGCCCCTCGAAGAATTGGGTGAGCGACCATGTGGACGCGTTGGTGACGGAGCTCGTTCCAGCTATCGAGGACGCGCCGGTGCCTGAGGGGGGCGACACCGACAGTTCCGGCGAAGGCTTCGATGCTTAATCCAGTTCTTGCCATAAATTTGCTTTTTTGTTGTGGCTCCAAAGCCGGGTGAGGTGGGTGTCACAAGGTTTATAGTTTTGATGATGTAATTGAACACTGTACGGATGGGTTTTTAAGCACTCCCTTGCTTCTTCCTGAGGTCGTGGCTTTAAGCCCTTGTCGCGTGTCAGGACGGAGCGTCCGCCGACCTCGTCTGGGCGCGCCTCGCGAGTACCTGCTGTGAGCGCAAGAGTGGTTGGCGGTCCGGCAGCGGACCAGACAGAACATGTGCCCATGTCTCGGCCCCTACTCGCGAGGAGTGACAGGGCGAGGTTGCGGACGTTGCCTGGCTTGGCTAAGCGAGACGAAAAGATGGACTGGCAAAAAACACGGCGGAAATCACAAAACACAGACAAAACTCTCCCTTTTATTCAAGAAACGAGTCGCGCGGCGGCGAGATCGGCTTGAGAAAGCAGATATAGAGGGAGCAAATGCGAATAGCAAAAGGAGGGGCCGCGTCCGGCCCCTGAGCAGGTCTTCAGTCTTCTCCCCAGCGTGGAGCGTAGGGCTACCACCGGTGGATGTGGGCATAGCCATTGGGGGGCAGTGTCGACGGCCAGCGCGGAGCATGGTGCTTCCACTCGGCGTGGGATGGAGCCCCCGAGGTCCTAGGGCGACGCTCCGGAGACTCCGGGGCATGTACAACCCCACTCATTATTACGTGAGAGTGTCACGAGCAGAGATCTTCTGACGTGCCCACCCCTTTGCTTTGAGGGCCCCGCCCCGCGCTAGTCCGCACCCTCATGAACTCACCCGAAGGCGGCATCCATGAAGTGGGACACTGCGGATGATGGGGGGATGGGACCTTGGCCATAGGCCCCCCTCCGAGCACAAGGCGCGCCGCTTACGCGATCTCCAAACGCGCTTCGCCCCTGAGGGCTAACATTGCTCAGAGACACGGCGTCCTGAGGTGCGAGGGGGACCCCGCCCTACTCAGGCTCCTAATGGCCCCTCAGCCCTTCCTGATCAGGGTCGGCCCCAGCGGGTACGGGATTTCGTGAGCAGGGGGACGGAGCCGCGGTCTAGGGCCCTCCTAGTGCGCGTAGGACGGGCTGCCGTACCGCCTCCGGACGCACCCTCCGCAGCTCGGGGGATGGTACACCAGGAGGCGGGGCGTCTTGAGGTTGGACAGAGGGGGGAGAAGGCCCCTCCCCGCGCGCATCGCACCCGCCGCCGGTGAGCCCCTGGTGAAATCCAGGGCGGGCTCATGCACGAGGGTCACGCGCGGGGGGACGAGGGCCTGACCCCGGCCTTCCCTTCCCTTTCTGTCTTGATGTGGCACCCAGAGTAGCCCCCTGGCCTGCCGAGGCCTGGGCCAGAGACATTGTTGGCCCGAGGCCTACGGCTGGTGCCGCGGGGCCAGCCCCCGCAGGCACCTGCGCGCGTCTTATCCGTGCTCCATGGCCGTGGGTGATGATGGTGACGGATTGAGGGCCGTGAGAGGGGGATCCGCCTCCTGAGCCCCTTTGTGCCGGCGCCTGGTTGCATCTGACGCTCGACGTAGTTTCGAGGTCGCTTTCCGGTGGCTCCTCGACGGGGGCGGTTCCTGAATACAAGGGGCTTCGAGGCAAAGGGGCGGCGTCATATGCAGGGTTCAGCGGATCATACCCCATGCCGCCTTCGTAGGTCGCCGCGGGTCTTGACCACACGGGCGACCGGGTGTGGCTGGGGCGGCACCCGGTCCCCGACTTCATCATGTGGACGCAAAATGGCTCGGCTCCGGTGCTGGCGGCGTCGAGGAGCTCGGCCACCCTGAGGAGCAGTGCGTCGTGGCCGCTGTCGAGCAGCCGACACCTTAGCAGTTCCCTTGCCACCAGTATCGCGGCCCTCATGTTCGCCATTTCGCGCCGGTCCTGCGAGCTTGCCGCCGCGTGCTCGGCTGCCTGCGTTGCCACACGACCTTGGCGTCGGCTGGGCGGAGGGTGCTGCCGGTCTTCTGGCGGTAGGTTGGTGATGCTCATCGTGCCATCGGCATCGATCAAAGACAGGTGGCGGCGAGTCCCGCGGCCGAAGGGCGATGCCTGAGTGGCGCGGACGCCACAGGCTTCCGTACGCGTCTGGTGCGCCTCCGCCACCGTGGTGGCGGTTCGTTGGAGCTGGGTGACGCAAGGTTGGTGGACGAGATCGGGCGAGGTCGTCGGAGAGGCGAGATTTCGACACGCCCCCTACCTGGCGCGCCAAATGTCAGATTCAGGGCTCCGCAAAACCCGTTAAGTTCGAACACAGGGGCGTGAATGAAGATCTCTCCCACTCACGTCTACCTAGCACCTCGCTCTCGCCTCAGTGGAAAGATTCAAGCAAACAACAAACAAGCACACAAGAGTTTATCCAAGTTCGGACCACCGTGTCGTGTAAGACCCTACTTCCTGCTTTGGTGGATTGGCTCCGGACGAGCTAGAATATGAGCCAGTACAAGGGTTCCTGGGCTTAGGAGGCGAGCTGAGGAGGGTCAGGAGGCTAGTGTTCTTGCTCCTTGTGCGGTGGTTTCGTCTCTCTTTTGCAGTGGGAGTCCTGGCTACTTATATAGGCGGCCACGGTCCTCTTCCCCCGAAATTTTTAGGCGGGAAGGGATCCCATAACGGCCATTTTTGAGCGGGAACACAAGGACGTTCCTGCCCTGACAAAAGCGGTCTTCGCCTGCAAAATGGTCAGGCGGTGACACGGTGGTGGGCTCGACGGTGACATCCTCCTTGTCATCCTTGCAGTCTTCGGTCTTGTTGCACCAAAGAGGAAACCTTTGCCCTGCTCCTTGGGAACCAACGGCTGCGCTGTCTCCTTTGCACTGAAATGGCAACTGTGCCGCTGGCGCAGTGCGTCACTGCTGACATCACCGCCTCCTCCTGAGGCGGTCTTGGCCTTGGATTCTCCGCCCCTCCGGAGCACCCTGTCGTGGCTGCTCCTGAGGAGGTCTTGACGTGGTTCTCCTCGCGAGGCTTGGCCCCCTCGTGAGGGTCTTCGGCAGCTGGTCAATCAGCTGGGCCGTACCAGGCCGCTTGTAGGAGCGCGTCGTGGCCCGCAGACAGGCAGGTCTGGGTACCCTGGTTCCCAGTACGCCGACACAAGTTACTGCTGAACTTCATAGGTCCATAAGGACACGTTCCGCACCAGAGTGTGATACGTCCAAAACGTATCTATAATTTCTTCTTGCTCCAAGCCTTTTTTGTGTGATATTGCTATGATATTTATGCACTTCCATACACTTTTGATCATATTTGGACTAATCTACTAATGGTTGAAAAAGTGCACAATGTTCTTGTTTTACACTTTGTTGTGTAGGAATTACTTGGAAATTGACAAAAACGCAAAAGGAGTCGTATTGGAGTAGGACTCTGACTTTCCTGAAATCTGTCTGAGAACGTTTTTAAAAATGGTCATGTTCCGGCCCGAAGACGACATCAAACGGAAAAAGTCTAGTTGTGAAAGTTGTGGGGAATTTCGAGGCGATGCTTCTGGATATAAAATTCGTCCAAATCGGAGTCCGGACGGCCGAGTAAAGCCCGTTTTACTGAGGCCCAAAATCTGATGACGGGAATCCGAGAGTCTATATAAAGAGAGGAAACCTAGGTCACCAAGGGCCACGAATTTTCCTCCTCCCGAGCCGCCGTCTTGGAGAGGAGGACCAGCACCATTGCAACACCATCTACAAGGAAGAAGGGGGGCCAAGGAGCCGCTGCCCCCTAGGGCCGCCGCCGTCTCCTCCTAGCCGCCGCCGCCTCCGTGGCCGCCGCCGGCCGCCGCCTCCTCGCGGGGCTGCACCTCTCCATCAACACCACCATCAAGATCCTCCTCACCATGTCTATGTGTGAGTAGTCTTCTCCGGGGCCGAGGGCTCGTACGTGTAGCTATGTGGTTATCTCTCTCTCCCATGATATGATCTTGGTTGTGATCATAGGCTATGTTAATCTAGGGTGATCTCATGATGTTTCCCCTACCTCTATGTATTGGATTGATGTACTCACTTGTCTTTATCTAGTATAATCCTCGAGACCAAGGTGAAAGCGGTCTATTGGACATGGATTAGAAAAATATTTTCATGAGTGATTTCTTCTCTTGTGTGTTGATTGAAGATTGAGAGTCTCTTGGTGCTTGTCTTTGACTATCCTTTAGATATGTTGTGGTGATTGTGGAACTCTCTTTGGATGGCCGCAGTGACATTGGGAAATCCTTAGATTGAGAACTACGAACTTTGAGGTGTGCTTTTGTAGCCCTACATAATTCTCTTCCTCTCTTGACCACGAAGGAATGACCTCCGGGTGCGTCTCCATTGCATGTTTTATGGGAAATATCATGTGATTCGATTATGTTAATGTTGTTGGGAGTTGCCACTAGTGAAAGTATGATCCCTAGGCCTTGTTTCCACCATTGCAATACCATTTGTGCTCACGTTTACCACTTGTTTGCTTGCTGCACTTTTTATTACAGATTTATATTACTTGGTTTTGCCATCCATATCATTTGTCATTTAACATCACTTCGCCGAACTAGTGCACCTATACATCTGACAAGTGTATTAGGTGTGTTGGGGACACAAGAGACTTCTTGTATTTTAGTTGCAGGATTGCTTTAGAGAGACCATCTTCAACCTCTACTTCCCTGAGTTCGATAAACCTTAGGTCATCCACTTGAGGGAAATTGCTGCTGTCCTACAAACCTCTGCGCTTGGAGGCCCAACATAGTCTACAAGAGTAGAAGCGTGTGCAGACATCAAGCTATTTCTGGCGCCGTTGCCGGGGAGGTGACTGCTTGAAGGTATATCTTTAGATCTTGCAATTAAATCTTTTTGTTTCTTGTTTTTATTTTCACTAGTTTTGCTTAATGGAAAACAACAAAAATATGAGAGAGCTTTATAAGCTCTACCTTGAACTTGGACATGATGTGTTCGAAGAGAAAATTAAAAAATCTTTGGAACTTTATTATTTGCATAACAATCATGATGGTGGTGATGTTATTATTATGTTTTTATTTAATATCAATATTGCTAATGACATGGAAAGCTCTAAGCTTGGGGATGACACGTTTGATGAACATGATATTTTTAGTCCCCCAACTTTTGAGGAGAAAATTTACTTTGTTGATACTATGCCTCCTATATATGATGATTACAATGATGAATATGATATTTTCAATCCACCTACTATTGAGGATAAAATTTATTATGATTATGATATGCCTCCTAAATACGATGATTACCATGATGGTTATGATAGTCTTACTCTCACTATTCCTAATAAGAAAGATTTTGCTTATATGAAGAGTAATGACACTTTTATGCTTTTGGATCATGGAAATAATGTCTTATGTGATAGTTATATTGTTGAGTTCATCCATGATGCCACTGAAATTTATAATGAGAGAGGGAGACATGGTTCTAAATATCTTAATAATAAGAAGTTTCCTCTTTTTATGGTGAATATTTTGAAGTTATGCTTGTTTTGCCTTCCTATGCTTATTGCTTTGTGCTTCAATGAATTATTCTATTGCAATATTCCTGTGCATAGGAAGCATGTTAGGCTTAAATGTGTTTGGTATTTGCTTCTTGATGCTCTCTTTTGTTCTTCAACTCTTATTCCTACGAGAGCATCATTAAAGTCTTATGCCTAGCTTAAAGGCATAAAAGAAAGCGCTTTTGGGAGGCAGTCCACAATGAATAAAATTTTATTTTGCTTTTGTTGTGTCTTGATGTTGTTACTACAGTAGCATCATCATTGTATCTTTATTTTTCAGCTTTGTGCCAAGTGTAGCCTCTGATTGCAAGAAAGTTCAAAAGTTGTGACGTGCTGTCCAGGAAACAAATTCTGTCCTTGGATAGAAAAATTCGTATAAAATCACCAGATCATCTTTTTGGTCTGAATTATTTCGACAGCGTGCTCTATACAATTGGCTTTCGGGCGTCTGTTCTGAGTTTTCTGATTAGAGTTGCAGAAGTACCCCGAAAAAATCATTTACTACCCGCTAGTCTGTTTTTCACAGATTCTGTCCTGTTTTGCCTTTCCTTCATTTTGCAAACCTTGAGCTTCCTTTTTCTTTGCAAAAACCTTTTGGCAATCTTGAAACAGTAGACCTTCAGGAATATCCTTATTTCCAGCAAGGAAAAATTATTTTATTAAGGGTACTAACCTCGCTAATCAGATTATGATGAGTTATGTATGAAGGGAGTTTTCAAGTGTGCGAGGGAAGATGATAAAAAGATTCAGGAGTGTCAAACGCTCAAGCTTGGGGATGCCCCCATGCACCCCCAAGAAATATTCAAGAAGACTCAAGCGTCTAAGCTTGGGGATGCCCCCGTGCATCCCCTTCTCCATCAACAATTATCAGTTCGTCTTTCGTTCCACTATATTTTTATCACTTCATGTGTTATGTGCTATGCTTGGAGCGTCTTGCTTTTAGTTTTCTTTAGCTTTGCTTGCTTTTCATAATGAGTTGGAACCCATCTTTCTTTGTGTGGGAGAGAAACACGCTCCACTTCAACCTGGAACACAACATAGAATTTTCATGTCTATCTTTGCTATGTGTGTTCTTTGTCTTTCAATAGCTACTGTCATGTTTAGCTCTTAGTTTTCATGCTTTACTTTTTAAAGAGCTTTTGTTTAGTTGGTCGCTGGAACTCTCTTTAGTTATCATGCTTATCTTATTAAGAGAGTTGGCTTCTGTTGCACTGGTCGATATGTCTATGATAAAAATGCTATGTGCATAATGATGCTTAGTAGTTCATGTTTTCTTATGGTTAGCCTCAAATAGCTGGGGGGTTCTCAATGTGTTATTGGAGTACCAACATGATTTGTTTGCCTATGATGTGGTATGGTCTAGTGATATCTTCCTTCAAGAATTTATTTTGACTGACTTGGCGTATGCTCACGCATATTTAAGACTGTAAAGAAAGTCTATCAAGCCTTGATGATCTTTAGTTTCTGAGTAGCGATATAACTTCCATGCCTGATTCAATGTTGCTTTGTCGCTCTGCATGATTATGACCGTCATTGCTCTTTTAGTTGGTCGCTCCCAGTCTTTTGCTAACCTTCGCCTGTACTAAGCGGACTGACTGCTTGTGCATCCAAAATCCTTTAAACCAGTTATGCCATATGAGTCCACCATACCTTCCTATACATGGTATTTACCTGCCATTCCTAACGAAGACTTTCATGTACCATCTCGAAATTATTCAAAAAAAAGCATTTCTCTTTTGTGCCTCTGTTTTAGCTCATGAGGAAGTAGTAGTTAATTCATGATCTTTTTAAGTTGGACAAGCTTCACCCCGGGATTGCATGTCTAATGTGCAAACCCATAATACGAGAAGGAACTAGCATAGAGTGCGCCCGGCTCATTAAAAAAATATACAACAAACAAACCCTCCTTCACGCTTTGTTCATGAGAAATCAGAAAACTTTGGCAGTGATAAACAAAGGAGATTAAGAGGATGTGATCGTCCTCATTCGGGAGCCGTTCCTCGAAACTTGTCCAGCTCAAGAAGTAATTGAGTTATCTGCTAGCATTCATTGACGAAATATGCATATTCTAAAATAATAATAATTATTACCTCTGTTTTTAAAACCAAGAGCTCTGGTACATGTTTAGTTTTTGTTTCCGACCACGGGTTTTCAACCTTGCCATCAAAAGCCACGGTTCGAGAGTCTCCACCTTCTTTCTTTAAAGCACCAACTATTGAGAGCATGATTGTCATTCTGAGTGTAATGTACATTGTCCCAAAGTACCATTGTCTTTTGCATGATTATGATATCGTTTATTCTGAAATCATTGTATCTAGTCGTCACTTAAACTTTGGAGGTGCCCCTGCATTTATGTTTTGCTTCACTAAAGGGGGCAAGCGAGATATCACTTTATCATGTTTGCACACCATGCTCATTATAAATCTATTGAGTATTTCAGTATCATATTGTAAAACTTTCAGTTCTTTGTGATTTTCTCATGAGGCAACTTAATTACTACAGACTCATTGTCTCAGTAAGCACTTGTCATGTGACTGGGAAAAGTTCTTATATGGTTAATAGCATGTCACCACAGAAATTATGCTTGTTATCATTTACCTACTCGAGGACGAGCAGGAATTAAGCTTGGGGATGTTGATACGTCCAAAACGTATCTATAATTTCTGCTTGCTCCATGCCTTTTTTGTGTGATATTGCTATGATATTTATGCACTTCCATACACTTTTGATCATATTTGGACTAACCTACTAATGGTTACAAAAGTGCACAATGTTCTTGTTTTACACTTTATTGTGTAGGAATTACTTGGAAATTGACAAAAACGCAAAAGGAGTCGTATTGGAGTAGGACTCTGACTTTCCTGAAATCTGTCTGAGAACGTTTTTTAAAGATGGTCACGTTCCGGCCCGAAGACGACGTCAAACGGAAAAAGTCTAGTTGCAAAAGTTGTGGGGAATTTCGAGGCGATGCCTCTGGATATAAAATTCTTCCAAATCGGAGTCCGGACGGCCGAGTAAAGCCCGTTTTACTGAGGCCACGAATCTATATAAAGAGAGGAAACCTAGGTCACCAAAGGCCACGAATTTTCCTCCTCCCGAGCCGCCGTCTTGGAGGGGAGGACCAGCACCATTGCAGAACCATCCACAAGGAAGAAGGGGGGTCAAGGAGCCGCTGCCCCCTAGGGCCGCCGCCGCCCCCAGGGCCGCCGCCGTCTCCTCCTAGCCGCCGCCGCCTCCGTGGCCGCCGCCGGCCGCCGCCTCCTCGCGGGGCTGCACCTCTCCATCAACACCACCATCAAGATCCTCCTCACCATGTCCATGTGTGAGTAGTCTTCTCCGGGGCCGAGGGCTCGTACGTGTAGCTATGTGGTTATCTCTCTCTCCCATGATGTGATCTTCGTTGTGATCATAGGCTATGTTAATCTAGGGTGATCCCATGATGTTTCCCCTACCTCTATGTATTGGATTGATGTATTCACTTGTCTTTATCTAGTATAATCCCTGAGACCAAGGTGACAGCGGTCTATTGGACATGGATTAGAAAAATTATTTTCATGAGTGATTTCTTCTCTTGTGTGTTGATTGAAGATTGAGAGTCTCTTGGTGCTTGTCTTTGACTATCCTTTAGATATGTTGTGGTGATTGTGGAACTCTCTTTGGATGGCCGCGGTGACATTGGGAAATCCTTAGATTGAGAACTACGAACTTTGAGGTGTGCTTTTGTAGCCCTACATAATTCTCGTCCTCTCTTGACCACGAAGGAATGACCTCCGGGTGCGTCTCCATTGCATGTTTTATGGGAAATATCATGTGATTCGATTATGTTAATGTTGTTGGGAGTTGCCACTAGTGAAAGTATGATCCCTAGGCCTTGTTTCCACCATTGCAATACCATTTGTGCTCATGTTTACCACTTGTTTGCTTGCTGCACTTTTTATTATAGATTTATATTACTTTGTTTTGCCATCCATATCACTTGCCATTTAACATCTCTTCGCCGAACTAGTGCACCTATACATCTGTATTAGGTGTGTTGGGGACACAAGAGACTTCTTGTATTTTAGTTGCAGGGTTGCTTGAGAGAGACCATCTTCAACCTCTACTTCCCTGAGTTCGATAAACCTTAGGTCATCCACTTGAGGGAAATTGCTGCTGTCCTACAAACCTCTGCGCTTGGAGGCCCAACATAGTCTACAAGAGTAGAAGCGTGTGTAGACATCAGAGTGGTATGGCAACCCTGTCCTGGAAATCATGTTGTTAGACAACGGTGAACCTTCGAACTATGATGAAGCGATGGCGGACCCGAATTCCAACAAATGGCTTGAAGCCATGAAATTCAAGATAGGATCCATGCATGATAACAAAGTATGGACTTTGGTTGACTTGCCCGATGATCGGTAAGCCATAGAAAATAAATGGATCTTTAAGAAGAAGACTGATGCGGATGGTAATGTGACCATCTATAAGGCTTGGCTTGTCGCTAAAGGTTATCGACAAGTTCAAGGGATTGACTACGATGAGAATTTTTTCTCCCGTAGTGATGCTGAAGTCCGTCCGAATCATGTTAGCAATTGCCGCATTCTATGATTATGAGATATGGCAAATGGACGTCAAAACGGCGTTCCTTAACGGCTTCCTTAAGGAAGAACTGTATATGATGCAGCTGGAAGGTTTTGTCGATCCTAAGAATGCTAACAAGGTATGCAAGCTCCAGCGCTCAATCTATGGGCTGGTGCAAGCATCTCGGAGTTGGAACATTCACTTTGATGAGGTGATCAAAGCATTTGGGTATATACAGACTTGGGGAGAAGCCTGTATTTACAAGAAAGTGAGTGGGAGCTCTGTGGCATTTCTCATATTATATGTGGATGACATATTGCTGATGGGAAATGATGTAGAACTCTTGGAAAGCATAAAGGCCTACTTGAATAAGTGTTTTTCAATGAAGGACCTTGGAGAAGCTACTTACATATTAGGTATCAAGATCTGTAGAGATAGATCAAGACGCCTCATTGGTCTTTCACAAAGCACATACCTTGACAAGATATTGAAGAAGTTCAATATGGATCAGTCCAAGAAAGGGTTCTTGCCTGTATGCAAAGTATGAGATTGAGCACAGCTCAATGCCCGACCTCGGCAGAAGATAGAGAAAAGTGTGTCATCCCCTATGCCTCGGCCATAGGTTCTATTACGTATGCCATGCTGTGTACCAGACCTGATGTGAACCTTGCCATAAGTTTGGTGGGGAGGTACCAAAGTGATCTCGGTATGAAACACTAGATAGCGGTCAAGAACATCGTGAAGTACCTGAAAAGGACTAAGGATATGTTTCTCGTTTATGGAGGTGATGAAAGCTCATCGTAAAGGGTTACGTCGATGCTAGCTTTGACACAGATCTGGATGACTCCAAGTCACAAACCGGATACGTGTATATTTTGAATGGTGGGGCAGTCAACTGGTGCAGTTGCAAGCAATGCGTCGTGGCGGCATCTACATGTGAAGCGGAGTACATAGCTGCTTCCGAAGCAGCGCAAGAAGGAGTCTGGATGAAGGAGTTCATCACCGACCTAGGAGTTATTCCAAGCGCGTCGGGCCCGATGACTCTCTTC
Organism: Secale cereale; assembly: GCA_902687465.1. Taxonomy (NCBI): domain Eukaryota; kingdom Viridiplantae; phylum Streptophyta; class Magnoliopsida; order Poales; family Poaceae; genus Secale; species Secale cereale. The sequence continues at coordinate 149,193,546 of LR738714.1, read as the reverse complement.
TGTGACAACACTGGAGCTATTTCCATTGCCAAGGAGCCCAGGTTTCACAAGATGACCAAGCACATCAAGCGTCGTTTCAACTCCATCCAAAATTATATTCAAGATGGAGACATAGATATTTGTAAAGTGCATACGGATCTAAATGTCGCAGATCCGTTGACTAAACCTCTTCCACGAGGAAAACATGATCAACACCAGAACTCTATGGGTGTTCGATTCATCACAATGTAACTAGATTATTGACTCTAGTGCAAGTGGGAGACTGTTGGAAATATGCCCTATAGGTAATAATAAAATGGTTCTTATTATATTTCCTTGTTCATGATAATTGTCTATTGTTCATGCTATAATTGTATTATCCGGAAATAGTAATGCATGTGTGAATACATAGACCACAATGTGTCCCTATTAAGCCTCTAGTTGACTAGCTCGTTGATCAACAGATGGTTACGGTTTCCTGACCATGGACATTGGATGTCATTGATAACGGGAACACATCATTAGGATAATGATGTGATGGACAAGACCCAATCCTAAGCCTAGCACAAGATCGTGTAGTTCGTATGCTAAAGCTTTTCCAATGTCAAGTATCCTTTCCTTAGACCATGAGATTGTGCAACTCCCGGATACCGTAGGAGTACTTTGGGTGTGCCAAACGCCACAACGTAACTGGGTGACTATAAAGGTACACTATGGGTATCCCCAAAAGTATCTGTTGGTTGGCACGAATCGAGACTGGGATTTGTCACTCTATATGACGGAGAGGTATCTCTGGGCCCACTCGGTAATATATCATTGTAATGAGCTCAATGTGACTAAGGGGTTAGTCACGGGATGATGTGTTATGGAACGAGTAAAGAGACTTGCCATAACGAGACTGAACAAGGTATCGGTATACCGACGATCGAATCTCGGGCAAGTACTATACCGATAGACAAAGGGAATCATATACGGGGTTGATTGAATCCTTGACATCGTGGTTCATCCCATGAGATCTTCGTGGAACATGTGGGAGCCAACATGGGTATCCGGATCCCGTTGTTGGTTATTGGACGGAGATATGTCTCGGTCATGATTGCATGTTCCCGAACCTGTAGGGTCTACACACTTAAGGTTTGATGACGCTAGGGTTATTGGGAATGTAGTATGTGGTTACCGAATGTTGTTCGGAGTCTCGGATGAGATCCCAGACGTCACGAGGAGTTCCGGAATGGTCCGGAGGTAAAGATTTATATATTGGAAGTCCCGTTTTGGTCACCAGAATTGTTCCGGGCGTTATGGGTAACATACCGGGACCACCAGAAGGGTTCCGGGGGTCCACCGGGAGGGGCCACCAGCCCCAGAGTCTTGCGTGGGCCAAGTGTGGGAAGGGACCAGCCCTAGTTGGGCTGGTGCGCCCCCAACCAAGGCCCAGGGTGCAAAGCATGGGAGAGGGGGCAAACCCTAGGTCCAGATGGGCCTTAAGGCCCACCCTAGGGCGCCCCCCTCTCTCCCCCCTCCTGGCCGCCCTCTAGATGGGACCTAGGGGCTGCCGCCTACCCTAGGGGGGGACCCTAGATGGGGGCGCAGCCCCTCCCGTCCCCCTATTTATATGTGGGGTTTCAAAGCTGCCAGATGCACGAGTTCCTCTCGCTCTTGGCACAGCCCTACCCCTCTCCCTCCTCGTCTCTTGCGGTGCTTGGCAAAGCCCTGCTGGAGCGCCACGCTCCTCCACCACCACCACGCCGTCGTGCTGCTGCTGGACGGAGTCTTCCCCAACCTCTCCCTCTCCCCTTGCTGGAACAAGGGGCGGGAGACATCACCGGGCTGCACGTGTGTTTAACGCGGAGGCGTCGTTGTTCGGCGCTTAGATCGGATTCGACCGCGATCTGAATCGCTTCGTGTTCGACTCCACCAACCGCGTTCTTGCAATGCTTCCGCATCGCGATCTTCAAAGTATGAAAATGCACACCCCTCTCGTTGCTAGTAATCGCCATAGATAGATCTTGGTGATGCGTAGGAATTTTTTTGATTTTCTGCAACGATCCCCAACAGGAATGTCTAACCACGGACTTAGCGGCGGTTGAGCGGCTCATAGACCTAGAATTGAGCGGGATCCTCCCTATCGCTGGAAAGTCGTACTTGTCTCAGATTACGAGCTCCAGTCTTATGGGATCCGCACTCTCCGGGCTCAATCGAACGGTCATCGCCGAGCCTGGTCCCGCAGACCCCCAAACTCTTATCCAGCTATCGCTCTTAAACCAGGCGCTGGACTTACTGCAATCTCTCACCTTAACAGAGGATTCTCAACTCAACTATGCCCAGTCAAAATTGGGGGCTGAGGTCAGGGATTTCTGCTCGCCACCCACCACCCACTCGGTAGCCTCTGTCGAAGACTTAACCGACATACTAGACTATGCTTCCGAAGACTTCGATGGGATGGACCACGACGTCGAAGCCGATCTAGGTCAAAACCCGCCTATGACCGGGCGATGGACGTCCACTTCTACCTATGATGTGTACATGGTGGACACACCCAATGAGAAAGAGGACGGCGACGATAGAGATCCAGAGCAGGATAAGCCTATCGATAAACCTCCTAAACGTCGACGCCAGAAGCATCGCTAACGACCGCGTCGAGGAAAGGAAAGTAACACCTGCACCGGGGACAACAAAGACCCAGAGGAAGTCGAAGACCCTGTAGAGCCAGCTATGGAGCAGGACGAGCGGGAGGATGGACAATGCAGTCCCGAACAACTCACCGATCACAATGATTCCGAAGACAGTTATTACTACCTGTCTTCAAAGAGGATGTCAGCCTAGGAGACGAGGAATTCATAGTCCCAGAGGAACCCCTCAAACAAAAATTCTTTTAGCAACAATTTATTACCACGACAAGGAGCTTGAAAAAACAGCAGCAGCGGCTTAAAGCCGAGCACGATACGCTCAATGATAGATGAAATGAAGTGCTAGGCACTGAAGAGAGATACGACCGTGAGCGCCAAACAAAGAGCTAACCCAAACACAAATTGCTGCCCCAATTCAACGACGAGGCCCTTGCACCAATTCTGTCGAGGGCCGATCAACCGGACCGTCCACCCCGCGGACGGGACAAAGCGGCTAGCAATGCCGTACACCAGCCACGGCCATAAGTATGATTTACGTCCGGACCTGAATAAAAAATCCGGCCAGGCTAGATCAATCTACGGGTCAAGAGGACGTGCTCCCACGCGGGACAGTGGCTATCAAGCCAAGCATGCCGGATAGAATCAAGTTCGGGGTCAACACCGAACACAGATGTCGTCCTAACAACGTCATGATGTCGCACGATATAGGGCGCCGCGCACCCTCTGTGCTTTACCGATGAGGTGATGGATCACCAATTTCCAGAAGGGTTCAAACCCATCAACATCAAGGCATATGATGGAATGACGGATCCCGTGGTATGGATCGAAGACTTTATTCTTCACATCCACATGGCTCGTGGAGATGACCTCCATGCCATTAAATACTTACCTCTCAAGCTGAAAGGGCCAGCTCGGCACTGGTTTAACAGCCTCCCAGAGAACTCCATTGGAAACTGATGACACTTTCCGGGATAACTTTCAGGAGACTTATGTCCGACTACAGGATGCTGATGATTTAAGTCACATAATCTAGCAACCCGGGGAGTCAGCCCGCAAGCTTTGGAATCGGTTCTTAACTAAAAAGAACCAAATTTTCAACTGTCTGGACGCCGAAACCTTAGCGGCATTCAAACACAGCGTCCGAGATGAATGGCTTGCAAGACACCTCGGCCAAGAGAAGCCGAAGACAATGGCAACCCTTACTACACTTATGGCCCACTTTTTCGCGCAGGTGAAGACAACTGGCTAGCTCGTAGAAGCAACAGTACCAGCGACCTGGGAACTTCTGAAGTCAGGGACGGCAATGGAAGGCCACAACGCAATAAGAACAAGCATCGGAACAATGCCGGAGAAACAGATGACATGGCAGTAAACGCCAGATTCAACGGCTCCAGGCTCGGTCAACAGAAGAAGCCGTTCAAAAGCAACAGAGATAGTCCATCCAGCTTGGACAAGATATTATAGAGACCTTGCCAGATTCATAGCACCATTGACAAACCTGCAAATCACACCAACAGAAACTGTTGGGTCTTCAAGCAGGCCAGCAAGTTAAATGTCGAACGCAAGGGGAAAGGAACTCAAAGTGAGGATGAAGAAGAGCCTCGCCAACCGAACACTGGGGGTAGAAGAAATTCCCCCCTGAGGTGAAAACAGTGAATATGACCTACGCGACCCATATCCCCAAGAGGGAATGCAAGCGCGCACTCAGGGATGTTTATGATGTAGAGCCCGTCACCCCCAAGTTCAACCCTTGACCGACTTGCCCGATCACCTTTCATCACAGGGATGACCGAACCAGCATCCATCACGGAGGTTCGGCCCTAGTACTCGATCCTATAGTTGATGGATATCATCTTACTCGAGTCCTTATGGACAGTGTCAGCAGTCTCAACCTGATATATCAAAACACTGTCCGCAATATGGGGATAGACCCATCAAGAATTAAGCCTAGCAGCACTACCTTTAAAGGAGTGATACCCGGCGTCGAGGCCCGCTGCATGGGCTCATTAACACTGGAAGTAGTATTCGTCTCTCCAAAAAAATCAAAGCGAGGAGTTAATCTTCGACATCGCTCCTTTCCGAAGTGGCTATCATGCACTACTCGGTAGAATGGCCTTTGCCCGCTTTAACGCAGTCCCGCACTATGCTTACTTGAAGCTCAAAATGCCTAGACCACGCGGCGTCATCATGGTCAATGGAAACATGGAGCGCTCCCTCTGTACAGAGGAGGACACTGCGGCCCTAGCAGCCAAAGTTCAAAGTGGCTTATTCAAGCTGAATAGTTCATCGGTCGTCAAGACCAGAGACACTGCTAAACGTGTCCGGCCTGCACTACAATGTGGCAGCTCACAAGAAACTGAGCTCGATTAGCAGTTACGCCCCAGTCGACTGCCTTACAAGGTGGCAGCATATGTACCTCGCATACACAATTACGCCCTCAAAATACCTTGGGCGGCGCCGGGGGCACACTGCATAAAAACAGTCCATAGTTCGGCTTGACCCTATTCGGACTCTAAAATATATTTTCTTTAAAAGGTTCATTAAAAGAACCCACCTTATCTACGGCTGTGTAGGGCATTCTTTTCAGAGTTCCCCTTCTCTTTTTCATAGACGGCCATCATAACTCCCCCCTTCAAGGACGTGTTACAAAGGCGAAATGGCACAGACGTGCAGCAGGGCCTCCATTGAAATTTCTTTTTCGTCAGATTTAGGCTCTGTGTAACCCTTTCCCTTTTTTGTTTCTTTTTTTGGCATGTAAAATGCCCAAGATATTATTGGCATTATCTGTAACCATGCGGTTCGCCGTATAAAACGGGATATGAAAGAAGCAGTTTGGCTCCAATTTGTTTGGAGTTTATCTTATTACCACCTGCATTCTCTCCCTACCTCAGATTGCCACATGTGGTTCAAATCTGATTCAATACCAGGGCTGTATTTGGCCTGGCACACTTCAAAGTTCTAACACCTATAGGGAACTGTTCAGCGTCCCGGATATTGCGTTATATACATCGGCTTCGAAAAATGTCTTGGGTCTATAGTTGGGTTGCCTGGCTCCTATGCTTGCCACCTTACGTTCTGCATTGTTCGGCTAAGGTAGTAAAGGGAGAATGACTGTGATTGTATTTCTGGTTCATCCGGTCAAGTACCTCAGTAGAGAAAGCCGAAAACTGACTATCATGATAACCGAGAGCTGGTCGACGATTCGGCGACTTAGTGTTATACTACGATCGTTAGCGATCTACTCCGTGTTATACGAGGGGCTAGTCTTCGCCCAGCCGCATAGAGTGAGCACCATAATTCGGATAGCCGCACACGCACCAGGGGCTAGTACTTAGACCCATAAGTCAAGCTCATATGGGTAAGTGAAAGCAATAAAGCCACATAGTCTGATTGCCTGGTTCGCTCCGAGGACACCTCCTTTATGGACCAAGATGTTGGATAAAGAGTGATCACACGCAATACAGAACACACTTGTAGTATCTACATGGGGGCTGAAGCGGACACTAGAAACTTTCAGGCATAATAAATGGCCGCACAGGAGGAAAAGTCACTTGAAATATAAAGCGCGGAATTATGTAGACATCAGTTCATAAGCTTAGTCTTTGCAATCCGAATACAATTACTCAAAGACCACGTCCTTTGAGCATTGACCCTCTACAATGCAGGCTCCTTCTAGGACATCATCGAAGTACCTTTCCGTCCTCCGATGATCCTTGCCCTCCGGCAGGCCAGCAGTTGCCACTTCGACAGCCTACATCTTTGCCCAGTGCATCTTGACGCGGGCAAAGGCCATCCGTGCACCTTCTATATAGTATGAACACTTCATAGCGTCGACCCGCGACCTCGCATCGACGAGCCGCTTCACCAATCCAAAGTAGCTACTCAGGATTGGCTTAGCGGGCCAGAGCCGGACTATCAAGTCCTTCATGGATGCACCCGCCATGTTCTGCAGCTCGACCAACTACTTCAACTGGTCGTTCAGAGGTACTGTATGTTCTGGCGCAAGGAATTGTGACCAGAACAGCTTCTCCGTGCCATTCCCCTCCTGGGATCTGAAGAATTGGGTGGCGTCGACAATGCTCTTTAGGAGATCCACAAATGCGCCTGGAGAACTCCACAATCGGGTCAGCGCAAGATACCTCTGACCTCCAAAGATACTCTGCAGAAGAAAGGCCTTACCAGCCGCTATCTGCCACACTTGCTTGATCTCCTCGCGTGCACTCCAGGATTCAACCCGCGCCTCCTTGGCATCTTTAACAACCTTATTGAGCTCAGATGTTTGATCCGAAGTCTTCTGCTCCAGCTCCTCACAATTGCGAATGGCATCTCGCAGTTCTTGTTCAACTTCGGCCACCTGAGACTCATGTCGCCGACGGGAGGCCTGTTCGGCCTACAGATCGGTAGCTGCTTTGTCAGCGGCCACCCTATTTATCTCGGCCTCCTTCTTGGCCTATGCAAGTGCGCCCTTGAGGGTCTCGACCTCGGCAGTGCCAACTGTGATATAATCGCATAGCATAATGAGTTCATACTCTTACAATTAAAGCACATTATCTTTTAACATAATAATTATGTGAAAGTCCGCATACCTTGCGTTTCATCAAACCGCTTGTTGATGCGGTCGAGCTCCTCATCAGCTAATTGAAGCTTCCGATTGAGCTTGGAAACCTCCGCGGCCTGGGCGGATGCCGACACCAGGGAAGCCTGTTCAAAAATAAACACAATATTAGCTGACACAGCATGGATCCTCTGTCCGATTCTTTTCTGAATCAAACAAAGTATCAGGGGCTACCATCCGTATATACACTACAAAAAAAGACACATGCATGACATTTTGGGCGGAACGAATTTTTTCTGTCATACTTATGACACTTCTATGACAATAATTGTGACAAAACACCGTATCATCATAGATGTGGTGGGGTCCTACTTCTATGACAAAAAATCATGACAGAAAATGGGCTTTTCGTCCTGGGCGGGCCGGAGACGCAGCTGCATGACATTCTTTGGGCCGTCCATGACGGAAAAAACCATGGTAGAAGCGAGGGCGAGGAAAATATCGGGGTGTTCCCGGTTATGGTGGATGGTCGGGGCTGAGCAATGCGCGTTTCTCTCGTACGCGCACGCGCGTGGGTGCGAGGCATTGGGCTCTAACTGAACCCGAGCGAGGCGTTGGGCTCTAACTGAACCCGAGCGATTGCACTGCAGGCTATGCGTTACTGAACCCGAGCGATCGATCGATGGCTGTTAACTGAACCCGATCGAGCGATTCCTTCGCTACTGCGGCTAACTGAAGCCGATCGACGCTGCCTCGAGATGAATAGTGAGTGTTGCTGGGGGGGGGGGTTGGATGAACAGTTCCCAGTGGGGCTGGATGAGCAGGACCCCGTGGTGTTGCCTCTGGATGAACAGGACCCTGATCGATCGAGCCGGTTGGGGCTGGATGAACAGGAGCCCATGGAGGGCTGGATGAACAGGACCACCCTGTGGAAGGCTGGATGAACAGTAGACGTTGGAGGGCTGGATGAACAATAGCCCATGGAGGGGTGGTTGAACAGGAGCCCGTGGAGAGGGCTGGTTGAACAGTAGCCGGTGGAGTAGCACGCGGTGGAGGCTGGATGAACAGGAGCCCGTGGATGAACAGTCGCAGGTGGAGGCTGGAGGAGGTTGACGGTGGATGAACAGTAGCCCGTGGAGGCTGGAGGCGGTCGACGGTGGAGATGAACAGTATCCCGTGGAGTCCCGTTTTGCGGTACGCACACCCCTCCCGATGAACATGACCCCCGTATCGATCGTAGCGCTCCAACAAAAGTCCGTTTCCTCCGTTTTGCGCTACGCCACACACCTCCCGATCAACAGGACCCCCGCTTCGATCGTAGGAGGTCAGTTTCCCGATGAACATGATCCTGTTTCGAACGTGGCTGGTCGAACACAAGGCCGTTTCCTCCGTTCTTCGGTACGCCAGGCCTCGTTTCCAATGGCTGTTCCGTCCAAGCCCTCCCGATGAACACGACGACGCATTCCAATCCGACCCAGCCGGTTGGCTCCCCATGAACACGACGACGACTCTATTTCTCCAGTCCGACCCAACCATGTACACGAGCCTTGGCCATACGTATGCGCAAGTAGGCGTTCGAGACCCTGCACATATGTACGTACGTGGCCATATTTTCTTTCTTGCACACTGGCCGTTGTACATACGTGTACATGCTATGTGCACGCCTCTACTACGACACGTGCGCGCCTCTACATCGACTAGTATGCACATACACGTTCGCGACCAGAATGACAACTCTACGTATGCTTTGACCAGGTGGGTCCCGACTGTCAGGCACTTCCTTGCGTGCGAAGATGTAGCTGGTGGGTCCCATCAGTCAGGGAGGCGAATCGTTCTTTTTCAGACGCACTTCCTTGCGTGCGAAGATGTAGCTGGTGGGTCCCATCAGTCAGGGGAAACATTCTTTTCGCAAAATACGGTGGCCCGTCCGGTGGGTCCCCGCTGTCAGGTGGAGGAATAATTAAATTGCGCGTAATAAGAAGGCACTTCCTTGCTGCGGCCGTAGACCCAACTGTCAGCGTCTCCACGTACAGTCCAGGTCTGATGGAAGCAATTCCTTGACCGCGTTGACCACGCCACGCCGAGCGCACCAGGGTGGTGGACGACGGTGAGGCCTAGGAAGGGGACGACGCGGAGCCGGGGAAGACGCGGTAGTGGATGTCCACGCATAGAGGAGGACCAGGGTTCACTGGTTCGCTGCGGTGTGAGGCTTTCGTTGCCGCATAAATAACAGGGGGTGTGGGTGAGTAGAGGGATGGCCTGGCCAGCGGTGGGAATAGTAGGGGGCGGTGAGGCCTCCGCGGCAGCACAGCCGGCCACGGGAGGCAGGAGCATGCGGCACGACCGGCGCTGCTTTGGGCGGCTGGAGGAACAAGACCAGAGGTTGAAGAAGCACTACGGCCGTTGGATGGACATCGTACAATCACTAGAGCTAGAATCGTTCATATTGACTAAGTTGAAAAAGCACTCCGTCCCCGTCAACTTAGTAGGCCCATAAGTCAGCCTCCCACCAAGGAGGGTCCCAACCAGTAGGGGGAGTATTCATTTTTTGTGCGTAATAAGGAGGCACTTCCGGTGGGTCTGAGCTGATAGCGGGGCGGGGGGGGCATTTTTGTTGTGCTATACGGTGGCCCGTCTGGTGGGTCCCAGCAGTCAGGGGGGAAGTTTTTTCGCAAAATACGGTGGCCCGTCCGGTGGGTCCTTGCTGTCAGGTGGAGGAATTATTATTTTCCACGTAATAAGGAGGCACTTCCTTGCTTCCGTCATGGACCCCGCTGTCAGCCTCTCCACGAACAGTCCACGTCCGATGGAAGCCATTCCTTGACCATGTTAACCACACCGCGCCGAGAGCACCAGGGCGGTGGACGATGGCGAGGCCTATGAAGGGGACGACGCGGAGCTGGGGAAGACGTGGCAGTAGAAGCCCGCTGTCACATCCCTAGTTTAGCACTTGCATTAGGACTAGCTAGAGTGTGCATCATGTTTACTTATCAAAGAAACTTGAAATGGGAATGACAGAAACCCCAGCACCCCTCTTCTAACAACTAGGGTTTGATAAAATCTTTTCCAATGTACCCAAAATGCCCCTCAAAAATGTCCATCATTTCTGCCTTGGTCTTAAACCTCTGCCAAAAATGGTGCACAATTTTCTAGGACATCTAAGGTCTCTGGATTAAATCATATCGTATTTGCATTTGGGAATTTTAATGCAATAAAATATTTTATGTGCCCAAATAATCATAAACTATAATGTTCCATGTTGTTCATATTATATACAGTGGGCATGACTAGTTTTATGAGTTATAAAAATGTTCTGGCATTTTTATTAATTAAACAAAGTTGCAAAAGAAATGAAACAGAAAAGAAATAGGAAAAGGGAGAGAGAGAAAGGTTACCTGACGCCCAACCGGCCCACCTGCCGGCCCAGCCCAGCTGACGCTCCAGCAAGCTGCTTAGCTCGGCCAGACAGGCAGGCAGGTGCTCGACGGCGGCCGCAGCGCGCGCCACGCAGCTGCCCGCCGCCCTGCTTCCTCCCCTCGCCGCCCTGGAGGCTTGGATCGATCGTCCACCTCGCCCCCGACCTCGCAGACACTCTCCACTCTCCCCAGCTCCTCTCCTTCGCCCTCCCCGCACCATGGCCGACGCCGCCGTGCTCGCACCGTCGTAGTAGCCGCGCCCACCGTCGTCCTGAGCCCTGTCGTCGTGTCCGTCGTCTCCGCCGTCCTCGACTACATCGAGCAGGCCGAGCCCCGAGTGCTCGCCCGCCCTGGAGACACCCCCGACCCCTTCTTCCCCAACTCCGGCCGCGGAGATCCCCCTCGCCGTCCCGCTCAGCTCCGACCGCCCCCAAGCTCGCTCCGGCGTCTACTGCAACCTCTATGAGCCTAGCTTCGTCCTCCCCCTCTCCATTGGCTCTCTCCTACCCTGGAACAGACCGCACGTAGCTCACCTGCACGCACCGCCACGGAGCTCGTCGCCGACGAGGCTCCGGCCATCCAATGGTCCGGCCACCGTGCCTATCAGCTTCACTGTCACGCGTAGGTGCTGTAGGACCACTCCACGCACCTCTACGAGCACCGCACCGTCGTTTTCGACTTCGTCGAACTCCGGCAGCCGCTGGACTCGTCGCCGGCGTCATCTCCGGCGACCCCGAGGCCAGCCACCACCTCCATTCGATGCGGTTTGCCTCCAGCTACCCATAGGTGTGCTCCGCCGTCGTTTTGGCAGCCGGAACACAAAACCCTCACCTCACCGCCGTGTTTGGCCTCGCCGGCGGTTAAACGCCAGCGAGTTGGGCCTGTTTGACCACGGGTTTGACCCCCCTGGGTCACTGACATGTGGGCCTTGCGTGCTAGTCAAACCTAGTTTAAGTGTTAATTTAATTCTAATTAGCTAATTAGTTAACTGTGACACTGACCAGTGGGTCCCACTGGTCAGGTTTGACCTGGACCGCCCTGTTGACTGACTGACGTCAGCATGATGTCATGCTGACGCAGTAAAGGATTTTCTGGGATTTTTCGATTTAAAAATAATTCAGGAAATTCCAGAAAATGCCTAAACTTCAAAAAATCATATAAATTCAACAGTAGCTAAGATGGAAAAGATTTATATATGAAAATTGATCAGAAAAATCCAATCTTTCCAATGGCACTAGTTTCATGCATGTTTGAGCAAGTTAACCTTGTTGTATACATTAAAACATGATAATGCACTTAATTAAATAATAGCTAAAGTGCCAATTTGAATCTTTGATTCAAATAGGCTCAAACCCTTCTGGTTGTAGTTGCATTAGCCCAAAACACATGCATCTTTCCATGTCATGAGCATGCATCATATTGTTGCATTTGTTTGTTTAACGATTGTATCGCCGGTATTCTCCGTGTTAGGTCTTGCTCCCGAGGATACTGCTGCGTATCCAGCTGAAGAGCAGTACCCGACAACCACTTTGTCAGGCAAGCAATCATTGATCATTCCGATACAAACCCATCTTCTCGCTCCTGCTCTCTTTTACTGCATTAAGGCAACATCGTGTGAACTGCTACTTGCTGCGGTAGTTGAACCCTATTCCCTTGCATGACCTGTCATTGCCACACTAAATAGTTGAAACCCACTAGCATGTGTAGGAGTTGATTGAGCCATGTGATGTGTGATCCACCATGCTATTTGCTTATGTTGCCTGCTATGCTTAGAGTTGTGTCTGGTCTGGTTCATATGGGTGATGGATCAGAGTGAAACAATCATATCGATAAAGAGAAAGAAGTGTGGAACACGTTTGGTTAAGGTATCGATGAAAGGCCATGTAGGAGTACGTGGTGGGTTGTTTCATTGGAACCGTACATAGGACCCGAGATCTGTATGTGTGGTTCAAGTTCCAGTTACTACCATGCATTGGGCCCGAAACCAATGGACCCTCTCGGCTTATTAATTACCCTCGATCTCTGTCCGGGAGTTGCAACTAGTTTCTGGTGTTTATAGTTTACTGGAGGTCCTGCACAGCGCTGACCCTCGGGGTGGGTTGTGATGCGACAGGTACGTGGCACGGTGTACCGATTGCCCGTTTGGTGACTCGGGAACCCTGTACACATCATTTGGGGCCGTGAGCGACACCCCGGCCGGATCTCCCCACGGATGGAACCCAAATAGGCGATAAACCTGGACGAGAGACTTGAGTAGTTAGTCGGGTCGTGGCCGACACCCTCGCTGGGTTTCCGCTTGAAGGTTGCTGAGTACATGTCGAGTAAACGGCGATAAGTGGTGAAAGCGTGTGTGAAGAGGTACACCCCTGCAGGGTTATCAATCTATTCGAATAGCCGTTGTTCGCGGTACGGACTACTTGGTTACTCTTACAGTTCATAGACAAGTTGATGGATACTACTAAAAGCCTCAAGATAAGTGTGAGTGCCGTGGATGGCCCTTCCGTAGGATGACGGAAGAGGATCCTCGGTAGTGTATTGTTGTGGTGAGTAGAGGACTCGTGTTCGTAATAACATCTTGCAATCCGTTGAGAGTTGTAGTATAGGTTAGCCAAGAGTCAAAGCTGGCTTTCTGCTATGAACTCCACTACCCCCTTTGATAATGTTGCATGTATGATAGGTTCTGTGGTAAGACTTGCTGAGTACCTTTGTACTCATGTTTGCTTAATAACTGTTGCAGAGGAGAACCCTGCCCCTACTGTTGGGTTCTACATAAACGTTGACGTCGACGAGTAGCTTGACACCCAGACGGAGATCTGGAGCTTGTGAAGGGCCTTGTAGATAGTTAGGCTACACCAAGCCTATTTTATTTTCTAAGTTGTCTGTACTCAGACATGTAGCTTCCGCTTGTGCTTGTATGACTGTATGACTTGAGTGTTGGGTCATGTGACCCCTACCTGTATGGATATGTTATGTATGGCTCTTGGAGCCTCTTAAATAAAGTACTTTGAGTCATAGAGTTCTGTTGTGATGCAATGTTGTATTTGCACATATTGAGCATATTGTGTGTATGGTTGAAATGCTTGGTATGTGTGGGATCCGACACCTAGTTGTTTTCCTTTGGTAGCCTACCTTACAGGGAAATGCCTCCTAGTGATTCCAATGAGCCTTGGTAGCTTGCTACTGCTCGGAACACGTAGGCTGACCGGCATGTGTCCTTCTTCGTTCCTGTGTCTGTCCCTTAGGGGAAATGTCACGCGTTGTTCCTTTAAGTCCATGTAGCTTGCTATGACTTGGGTTCATACGTTTATGACCGACACGTTCGTTGCTGGGTCATGGATGCCTGTCTCTGTAATCTAGTGCCACTTTTGGTTTATAACTAGCCATGTCGGCCCGGGTTCTCTGTCATATGGATGCTAGCGACACTATCATATACGTGTGCCAAAATGCGCAAACGGTCCCGGGCCAGGTAAGGTGGCACCAGTGGGGTTACCGTGCGTGAGGCCACAAAGTGATATGACGTGTTACAGCTAGATCAGTGTGACTTAGGATCGGGGTCCTGATAGCGTTGGCATCAGAGCTGGACTGCCTGTAGGTTTCTCAAGCCAAACTGGTCAATGTTGAGTCTAGAAAAATTCTTAGTTATATGTAGGGGAATTGATTGTGGAAGGGAACGTAAGGCTCTTTTTACTCCTTTACCTTATGCCCTTCTGATCTGAGTCAGTCTATTCTTTCTACGGGGATTGAGGACTAGGCCTCTTATCCTTACTAGGTTCACGTGTTATTAATCTGTAGACTCTTAGGATTGTTGGTTTCAAGCCTCAGTTCAGTTTCTATCCTTTTAGTTTTATGATTGTTGGACCCGGAACCTTGATATGGAACTGTTGAGTGGTTATGCTATCATTTGTATGATGTCTCAAATCTTTGTTTGAGCATTTACAGTTGTTATGCTGCCCGATTTCTTCCAGAAACACTAATGCCTTTGCATTACTTCGTGTTTCAGATGTCTGGCCGCACCCCTCACCAAGTGGTTCGTTTGACTCGGTGCATTAATGTGCCCGGTCACACGGCCATGCTAGTCCGTGTGCTGACTGAGACCGGTTATCGCTGGTATCCTGAGTACACCGTGGAGGAACAGTACCGAGATTTCAATCAGAGTCAGTATTTCTGCACAGTCCGGATATACCCCTCATATCCCGGAGCTAACGACCCCATCCATTGGTCTTATGGACTCGGGGTTACCATCGAGATGGCAGTATAGGATGCCGCCTATTCGATGATGACCATTCTCCGGGCTAGGCATGCCCTGTTGCTGAACACTGAGTTCTGTTACATGCCAGCCTCACTTCCCGGAGAGGAAGGCTACTACACTGGTCTGTATACTGATGCTGCTCATGAAGAGCCACTGCTTCAGACTACTGCTCAGATGCTGGAGGATATGGACCCTGAGGTCCGTGCCCTCCGAATGGAGCTGTATAACACTCGAGCCGCCCACTTGATTACTTTGACACGGCTTGCACCTGCTGTGCACGCCGGATATCTGGACATGCGGGATTTGTACCCCGTGCGGACTCGTTTGCCTGATCGCATGGATTGGCGTGACGTTGGGGGTATTACACCTCCACGTGGGCGCCGGTTACCACCAGCATCGGGACCGAGGTCACATCCATGTCCCTATGGTCCACAGCCTTCGAGTGTTCGCGAGTTTCAAGATCCGTCTGTTCCACTTCCAGGCTACGGTGGTAATCTTTACGAAGATTACTACGGGAATGTCTGAGCTAGACCGGGGTAGTAGTAGTATTGTAGTAGTCGTATTCCCACAGTCCTGCACGTCTTGTGGAATATGACTTAGTGTGTATTGAGTTTCGGAGGTGTAGTTAAATAATGTATAGGAGCTTGGAATGCCTCTGATGGGATGTATCGTCTATCACCGCAGTTGTACTTTAGCCTTGGCTTGTACTAAACTATGTATGGTGTGTATGACCACTGGTGTATATATAGCAGTTTCTATATTACCATGTCGTACGGATGAACATCTCTGCATTCTGTGTCATCCATTACATTCTGCACATCTATGTCAAATTTTTGCCATCCTTGTCTAAACCGTTGTTTTGTTTTCTTAGGATGGTCAACACTCGCAACACTCCTGCTGCCCAGGAGCAGGGTGAGGCTAGCGGGGCTAGAGATGGGAATCTACCCCAGCCACCCTCCTTGGCTGAAGTTATCCTCGAAGCAGAACGAAACAAGAGAGAGACGAACCGTCTGCTGGAACGCATAGAGCAGAACACTGGGTACCACCAGAGGAATGACGTGGTGTCAATCAATGACTTTATCAAGATGTGCCCACCGAAGTTCCATCACTCCACTGAACCTCTGGATGCGGATGACTGGCTCCGTAGTATCACCCACAAGCTACACTCTGCCCGTGTGGCCGAAGCTGACAAGGTTACCTATGTCGCCTACCATCTTGAGGGCCCTGCCAGTCTTTGGTGGGAGAACTTTGAAGCTATGCGTCCTGCTGGCCAAATCACTACTTGGGTTGAGTTCAGCGAGGCATTTCGTGAACATCACATTCCGGAAGGTCTCATGGATCGCAAGCGGGTGGAAGTCTGCAACTTCACCCAGGGCCGGTTAACTATAGATGGCTATAGTCGCGAGTTTGGCAACTTGGCACGCTATGCACCTGAGGAAGTATCCACCGATGCCAAGAAGCAGGCGAGGTTCCGCAAGGGACTCAGCCCTGAACTCCGCCGAGATCTACGTCTGCACGAGTGCACTTCCTTCCAGAAGTTAGTAAACAAGGCTATCAGTGCTGAAACGGGCCAGACCGACTTCGAGGCCACACGCAAGCATACTCGAGACTTTGGTTCCTCATCCGACTCTGGCTCTCACAAGCGCCGTGTGTGGGTTCCTAACACTGCTCTGCCACCCAAGTACACACCGAGGCCATCCTATGAGGCGCCTCGCCCAACTCAACAGTATGCACCTGCTAAGACCTATGGAGGACCACCTTCCAACTTTGCTCCACGCACTAGCACTGTGAAATGCTTCAAGTGTGGAGAACCGGGACACTACATGCGTGAGTGTCCTCAGAACCAACCAGGAAAACCCGTTGGCCGTGGTAAGCCAACCGCCAAGGTGAATTATGTCAAGCCAATCCCCACTGCACGTGGTCATGTCAACTATGTCTCTGCTGAGGAAGCTTATGAGGATCCTAACGTCGTCCTTGGTACGCTTCTCGTTACCTGCCATCCGGCATCTGTTCTTTTCGATACTGGAGCATCCCATTCGTTCATATCTGAGAGCTATGCTCGAATGCACGACATGCCTACTTCCATGGTTATTCAAACTCCTGGTTCAAAGTGGCAAACCTCTAGGGTAAGCCATGGAAATGAAATCCTTGTCATAGACTTGTTTTCCTAGCATCTCTAATCGCTCTCAAGTCCTCGGACATAAACATCATTTTGGGTATGGATTGGATGACAACTCATTACGCCAAGATTGATTGCTATACTAGGACCGTTCAACTTACACACCCATCTGGCAAGATAGTCAATGTCTTGACCCGAATGGCTGAGCGTCAGCTCTACTCTCTTAATGCCAGCCCTCTACCAGAACTCGAAGATATCCCGGTAGTCCGTGACTTTCCGGATGTTTTTCCAGAAGAACTGCCAGGAATTCCACCTGACAGAGATGTCGAGTTCGTGATAGATCTTATTCCAGGAACTGTCCCAATCTCTAGGAGACCTTATAAGATGGCACCCCTAGAATTAGCTGAGCTTAAGAAACAACTCGATGAGTCCTTGCAAAAAGGTTTCATCCGTCCTAGTTCTTCCCCTTGGGCTTGCCCCATCCTCTTTGTCAAGAAGAAGGATGGAACGGAGCGGATGGTCGTAGATTACCGACCTGTCAATCTGGTCACCATAAAGAACAAGTATCCGCTCCCCAGGATCAACGACCTGTATGATCAGCTCGCTGGATCCTCAGTCTTCTCTAAGATGGATTTGAGGTTGGGTTACCATCAAATCAAAATCAAGAACGGGGACATCCCTAAAACGGCTTTTGTTACTCGTTATGGCCAATATGAGTACACCGTCATGTCCTTCGGGTTAACCAATGCCCCAGCCACCTTCTCCCGGCTAATGAATTCTATATTCATGGAGTACTTGGATAAATTCGTCGTGGTATACCTCGATGATATACTCATTTACTCCAAGAACAAGGAAGATCATGCCGAGCATTTAAGGCTGGTATTGACGAAACTTCGAGAGCACCGCCTTTATGCCAAATTCTCTAAATGTGAATTTTGGTTGCCGGAAGTAACCTATCTAGGTCATGTGATCTCTGGCAAGGGTATTGCTGTCAATCCCGAGCAAGTTCAAGCCGTCCTTGAATGGACTCCCCCTGAATCGATCAAGCAAGTTAGGAGTTTTCTTGGCTTAGCGAGCTATTGCCGACGCTTCGTCGAGAATTTCTCCAAGGTTGCTAAACCTCTAACTGAACTCCTCAAAAAGGATAAAAAGTTTGAGTGGACCCCATAGTGCGAGTCCAGTTTTCAGGAACTGAAAAGACGCCTGACATCTGCACCTGTATTGGTACCACCAGACTTTTCCAAGGATTTTGTAATCTATTGCGACGCCTCACGACAAGGACTAGGTTGCATACTCATGCAAGATCGTCAAGTGATTGCATACGCATCTCGACAGTTGCGTCCACATGAGGATAACTATCCTACTCATGATCTAGAGCTTGCAGTTGTAGTCCATGCACTCAAAACATGGCGACATTACCTCCTTGGTAATCGCTGTGAAATCTTCACCGATCATCAAAGTTTGAAGTACATCTTCACCCAACCGGATCTAAATCTCAGGCAAAGACGTTGGGTTGAGTTGCTCACAGATTACGACTTAGGAATCACTTACACCCCTGGGAAGGCCAATGTCATGGCTGATGCACTAAGTCGTAAATCTTATTGTAACAACTTGATGTTACAACAAGGACAACCACTTCTCCACGAGGAATTTCGTAAGCTTAACCTTCACATTGTTCCTCGAGGGTTCCTTTCCACCTTGGTGGCGGAACCTACCCTTACGGATCAGGTCATCAAAGCACAGAAGGTTGACCCAGGAATTTCCCATATTAAGAGGAACATCAAGAAAGGAGTCACGGGATGTTTCTCAATTGATGATCAAGGAGTTGTATTCTTTAGCAACCGTTTAGTGGTTCCTAAAGTACGAAACCTGAGACGTTTGATCCTTAAGGTGGATCATGAATCTCCTCTCACAATTCATCCCGGTAGTACCAAAATGTATTAGGACCTACGTCAGAGATTCTGGTGGACTAGGATGAAGAGAGAAATCGCTCAATTCATTGCTAACTGCGACGTTTGTCGTTGAGTCAAAGCAAAGCATCAACGGCCTGCTGGCACCCTTCAACCTTTAGCTATTCCTGAATGGAAATGGGACAAGGTCGGTATGGACTTCATTACCGGGTTTCCCAGGACCAGGAAAGGGAATAATGCTATCTTCGTCGTTATCGACCGCCTCTCTAAAGTAGCTCATTACCTGCCTGTTCGAGAGAGTATTACCGCTAGCCAGTTAGCAGACTTGTATGTCTCTCGGATAGTATCACTTCATGGTGTGCCGTTGGAGATTAACTCAGACCGTGGAAGTCTTTTCACTTCACGATTTTGGGTAAGTTTCCAGAATGCCATGGGAACTCATCTCTCTTTCAGCACCGCCTTCCATCCCCAGTCAAGTGGTCAAGTGGAACGAGTCAATCAAATTCTGGAAGACATGCTTCGAGCCTCTGTCATTTCTTTCGGTATGGAATGGGAAAAGTGTCTTCCATTTGCCGAATTCGCTTATAACAATAGTTATCAAGCCAGCCTGGGTAAAGCCCCCTTCGAAGTTCTATATGGACGAAGGTGTCGAACACCTCTTAACTGGTCAGAAACCGGGGAAAGACAATTCTTTGGCCCGGATATGATCCAGGAAGCAGAAGAGCAAGTTCGCATTGTTCGTGAGAAATTGAAAACAGCCCAGTCTCGCCAGAAGAGCCAATATGATAGTCATCATAAGGCTGTGACTTTTGAAGTCGGCGATAAGGCTTACCTTCGGGTTACTCCTCTTAAGGGAACCCATCGCTTCGGTATCAAAGGCAAATTGGCCCCTCGTTACATCGGTCCTTTTCGCATTCTTGCCAAACGAGGAGAAGTTGCCTACCAACTGGAACTACCTCCGCACCTATCCAGAGTTCATGACGTGTTCCACGTTTCTCAACTAGGCGTTGCTTCTCGGATCCTATCCGTGGAGTGAACCACGAAACGCTTGATCTCCAGGACAATCTCACATATCCAGAATACCCCGTTCGTATTCTTGATCAAACCGAGCGCACCACTCGACGCCACAATATCAAGTTCCTCAAGGTTCAGTGGTCACATCATTCCGAGAGTGAAGCTACTTGGGAAAGGGAGGATCATCTTCGACTTCAGTACCCCACCCTCTTTCCGGAGGAACCCGAATCTCGGGATGCGATTCTTTTAAGTGGGGGTGAGTTGTCACATCCCTAGTTTAGCACTTGCATTAGGACTAGCTAGAGTGTGCATCATGTTTACTTATCAAAGAAACTTGAAATGGGAATGACAGAAACCCCAGCACCCCTCTTCTAACAACTAGGGTTTGATAAAATCTTTTCCAATGTACCCAAAATGCCCCTAAAAAATGTCCATCATTTCTGCCTTGGTCTTAAACCTCTGCCAAAAATGATGCACAATTTTCTAGGACATCCAAGGTCTCTGGATTAAATCATATGGTATTTGCATTTGGGCATTTTAATGCTATAAAATATTTTATGTGCCCAAATAATCACAAAATATAATGTTCCATGCTGTTCATATTATATACAACGGGCATGACAAGTTTTATGAGTTATAAAAATGTTCTGGCATTTTTATTAATTAAACAAAGTTGCAAAAGAAATGAAACAGAAAAGAAATAGGAAAAGGGAGAGAGAGAAAGGTTACCTGACGCCCAACCGGCCCACCTGTCGGCCCAGCCTAGCTGCCGCTCCAGCGAGCTGCTTGGCTCGGCCAGGCAGGTGCTCGACGGCGGCCGCAGCGCGCGCCACACAGCTGCCCGCCGCCCTGCTTCCTCCCCTCGCCGCCCTGGAGGCTTGGATCGATCGTCCACCTCGCCCCCGACCTCGCAGACACTCTCCACTCTCCCCAGCTCCTCTCCTTCGCCCTCCCCGCACCATGGCCGACGCCGCCGTGCTCGCACCGTCGTAGTAGCCGCGCCCACCGTCGTCCCTGAGCCCTGTCGTCGTGTCCGTTGTCTCCGCCGTCCTCGACTACATCGAGCAGGCCGAGCCCCGAGCGCTCGCCCGCCCTGGAGACACCCCCGACCCCTTCTTCCCCAACTCCGGCCGCGGAGATCCCCCTCGCCGTCCCGCTCAGCTCCGACCGCCCCCAAGCTCGCTCCGGCGTCTGCTGCAACCTCTGTGAGCTGCACGCACCGCCGCAGAGCTCGTCGCCGACGAGGCTCCGGCCATCCAATGGTCCGACCACCGTGCCTATCAGCTTCACTGTCACGCGTAGGTGCTGTAGGACCACTCCACGCACCTCTACGAGCACCGCACCGTCGTTTTGGACTTTGCCGAACTCCGGCAGCCGCTGGACTCGTCGCCGGCGTCATCTCCGGCGACCCCGAGGCCAGCCACCACCTCCATTCGATGCGGTTTGCCTCCAGCTACCCGTAGGTGTGCTCCGCCATCGTTTTGGCAGCCGGGACACAAAACCCGCAACTCACCGCCGTGTTTGGCCTCGCCGGCGGCTAAACGCCGGCGAGTTGGGCCTGTTTGACAACGGGTTTGACCCCCCTGGGTCACTGACATGTGGGCCCTGCCTGCTAGTCAAACCTAGTTTAAGTGTTAATTTAATTCTAATTAGCTAATTAGTTAACTGTGACACTGACCAGTGGGTCCCACTTGTCAGGTTTGACCTGGGCCGCCCTGTTGACTGACTGACGTCAGCATGATGTCATGCTGACGCAGTAAAGGATTTTCTGGGATTTTTAGATTTAAAAATAATTCAGGAAATTCCAGAAAATGCCTAAACTTCAAAAAATCATATAAATTCAACAGTAGCTCAGATGGAAAACATTTATATATGAAAATTGATCAGAAAAATCCAATCTTTCCAGTGGCACTGGTTTCATGCATGTTTGAGCAAGTTAATCTTGCTGTATACATTAAAACATGATAATGTACTTAATTAAATAATAGCTAAAGTGCCAATTTGAATCTTTGATTCAAATAGGCTCAAACCCTTCTGGTTATAGTTGCATTAGCCCAAAACACATGCATCTTGCCATGTCATGAGCATGCATCATATTGTTGCATTTGTTTGTTTAACGATTGTATCGCCGGTATTCTCCGTGTTAGGTCCCGCTCCCGAGGATACTGCTGCGTATCCAGCTGAAGAGCAGTACCCGACAACCACTTTGTCAGGCAAGCAATCATTGATCATTCCGATACAAACCCATCTTCTCGCTCCTGCTCTCTTTTACTGCATTAAGGCAACAGCGTGTGAACTGCTACTTGCTGCGGTAGTTGAACCCTATTCCCTTGCATGACCTGTCATTGCCACAGTAAATAGTTGAAACCCACTAGCATGTGTAGGAGTTGATTGAGCCATGTGATGTGTGATCCACCATGCTATTTGCTTATGTTGCCTGCTATGCTTAGAGTTGTGTCTGGTCTGGTTCATCTGGGTGATGGATCAGAGTGAAACAATCATATCGATAAAGAGAAAGAAGTGTGGAACACGTTTGGTTAAGGTATCGATGAAAGGCCATGTAGGAGCACGTGGTGGGTTGTTTCATTGGAACCGTACATAGGACCCGCGATCTGTATGTGTGGTTCAAGTTCCAGTTACTACCATGCATTGGGCCCGAAACCAATGGACCGTCTTGGCTTATTAATTACCCTCGATCTCTGTCCGGGAGTTGCAAATAGTTTCTGGAGTTTATAGTTTATTGGAGGTTGTGCACAGCGCTGACCCTCGGGGTGGGTTGTGATGCGACAGGTACGTGGCACGGTGTACCGATTGCCCGTTTGGTGACTCGGGAACCCTGTACACATCGTTTGGGGCCGTGAGCGACACCCCGGCCGGATCTCCCAACGGATGGAACCCAAATAGGTGATAAACCTGGACGAGAGACTTGAGTAGTTAGTCAAGTCGTGGCCGACACCCTCGCTGGGCTTCCGCTTGAAGGTTGCCGAGTACATGTCGAGTAAACGGCGATAAGTGGTGAAAGCGTGTGTGAAGAGGTACACCCCTGCAGGGTTATCAATCTATTCGAATAGCCGTTGTTCGCGGTACGGACTACTTGGTTACTCTTACAGTTCATAGACAAGTTGATGGATACTACTAAAAGCCTCAAGATAAGTGTGAGTGCCGTGGATGGCCCTTCCGTAGGATGACGGAAGAGGATCCTCGGTAGTGTATTGTTGTGGTGAGTAGAGGACTCGTGTTCGTAATAACATCTTGCAATCCGTTGAGAGTTGTAGTATAGGTTAGCCAAGAGTCAAAGCTGGCTTTCTGCTATGAACTCCACTACCCCCTTTGATAATGTTGCATGTATGATAGGTTCTGTGGTAAGACTTGCTGAGTACCTTTGTACTCATGTTTGCTTAATAACTGTTGCAGAGGAGAACCCTGCGCCTGCTGTTGGGTTCTACATAGACGTTGACGTCGACGAGTAGCTTGACACCCAGACGGAGATCTGGAGCTTGTGAAGGGCCTTGTAGATAGTCAGGCTACACCAAGCCTGTTTTATTTTCTAAGTTGTCTGTACTCAGACATATAGCTTCCGCTTGTGCTTGTATGACTGTATGACTTGAGTGTTGGGTCATGTGACCCCTACCTGTATGGATATGTTATGTATGGCTCTTGGAGCCTCTTAAATAAAGTACTTTGAGTCATAGAGTTCTGTTGTGATGCAATGTTGTATTTGCACATATTTTGCATATTGTGTGTATGGTTGAAATGCTTGGTATGTGTGGGATCCGACACCTAGTTGTTTTCCTTTGGTAGCCTACCTTACAGGGAAATGCCTCCTAGTGATTCCAATGAGCCTTGGTAGCTTGCTACTGCTCGGAACACGTAGGCTGGCTGGCATGTGTCCTTCTTCGTTCCTGTGTCTGTCCCTTAGGGGAAATGTCACGCGTTGTTCCTTTAAGTCCATGTAGCTTGCTACGACTTGGGTTCATACGTTGATGACCGACACGTTCGTTGCTGGGTCATGGATGCGTGTCTCTGTAATCTAGTGCCACTTTTGGTTTATAACTAGCCATGTCGGCCCGGGTTCTCTGTCATATGGATGCTAGCGACACTGTCATATACGTGTGCCAAAATGCGCAAACGGTCCCGGGCCAGGTAAGGTGGCACCCGTGGGGTTACCGTGCATGAGGCCGCAAAGTGATATGACGTGTTACAGCTAGATCGGTGTGACTAAGTATCGGGGTCCTGACACCCGCACGGAGAGGAGTACGAGGGTTCACTGGTTCGGCTGCAGTGTGAGGCTGCCGTCGCCGCAGAATAATAGGGGGTGTGGGTGAGTAGATGGATGGCCTGGCCAGCGATGGGAATAGTAGGGGGCGTTGAGGCCTCCGCGGCAGCACAGCCGACCACGGGAGGCAGGAGCATGCGACACGACCGACGCTGCTTTGGGCGGCTCGTGCAACAAGACCAGAGGTTGAAGAAGCACTACGGCCGTTGGATGGACATCGTACGGTCACTGGAGCTAGAATCATTCATATTGACTAAGTTGACAAAGCACTCCGTTCCCGTCAACTTAGTAGGCCCATAAGTCAGCCTCCCACCAAGGTGGGTCCCTACCAGTAGGGGAATATTCATTTTTTTGTGCTTAATAATGAGGCACTTCCGGTGGGTCCGAGCTGACAAGCGGGGGAACGTTTTTTCGCACAATACGGTTGGCCATCTGGTGGGTCCTAGCAGTTAGGGGGGAAACTTTTTTTTGCGAAATACGGTGGCCCGTCCGGTGGGTCCCTGCTGTCAGCTGGAGGAATAATTATTTTCCGTGTAGTAAGGAGGCACTTCCTTGCTGCCGTCGTGGACCCAGCTGTCAGCCTCTCCACGTACAGTCCATGTCCGATGGAAGCCGTTCCTTGACCATGTTGACCACACCGCGCCGAGAGCACCAGGGCGGTGGACAACGGCGAGGCCTAGGAAGGGGACGACGCGGAGCCGGGGAAGACGCGGTAGTGGATGCCCACGCGTAGAGGAGTACGAGGGTTCACTGGTTCGCTACAGTGTGAGGCTGCCATTGCCGCATAAATAACAGGGGGTGGGGGTGAGTAGAGGGATGGCCTGGCTAGCGGTGAGAATAGTAGGGGGTGGTGAGGCCTCAGCGGCAGCACAACCGGCCACGGGAGGCAGGAGCATGCGGCACGACCGGTGCTGCTTTGGGCGGCTGGAGCAACAAGACCAGAGGTTGAAGAAGCACTACGGCCGTTGGATGTACATCGTACAGTCACTGGAGCTAGAATCGTTCATATTGACTAAGTTGACAAAGCACTCCATCCCCATCAACTTAGTAGGCCCACAAGTCAACCTCCCACCAAGGTGGGTCCCAACCAGCAGGGGGAGTATTCATTTTTTGTGCGTAATAAGGCGGCACTTCCGGTGGGTCCGAGCTGACAGCGGG